>FR990126.1:7958710-8583710 GCA_905404295.2 Ochlodes sylvanus | reverse complement strand
ATTCAGAATCTCCATAAAGCGAGCTAAGTATAGAGATAGCAGGTACGTTAATTTTTCTGCCCTTTGCCCAATCTATTGCTTTCTACGTCAGCTACTTTACCTAGTAGGTTCGTGTAAATTAATATTACCTATTGTAAATTGACCCTAAGTCCCCCTATCTAATTCCCTCCAATACACTCTCGATTAGAGATCTCTCGAGTGAAATATAGGTAATTATAGAAAAAGTACTTTATTAGGGTTATGTTTGTCTGTGTTGATTTCACGCTAATTTCGGTTTGGATGCTTTCGCTGATTTGTTGTAAGAAGCTTGAGATAATAATTATTTGTTTTACCTATGTCAGTCGGTTTACAAATAAAAAAAGTTATGCCAATTTAAATAATCCCGCCGAAATATATTTTTCGATTGTAGGTTTCAGGGCGGTTTTTGTGATATAATTCCCGAAGAAAGTTGAGGGCGGGTTAATAGCATATAATATACCTAAGTTGCGTTAAGATTGTGTCTAGTGATTCTTTTTCTTACGTGATGTGCGCATAGACATAGCCCCGTTACTGTATTATTATTAGAGTAAATATTTATGTTAGCCAATTATGTTTGAAGTGTGAAACCTACTTACTATTATATAGCCTATTACCCATAGAACTAGAATAGTATAACTAAGTGGAAATACCGTTCCGTTTCGTTCTATGGTGAAACCAAACAGAAAAGCAATTCATCTTGTTATACTGCAGTGGTATAATAAATCTCATGTAATTAAACAGTAGAAGTAACTAGCCGACTAATGGTCATTTTTAATATTATATCCATCCATAATTCTTATTAAATTGCCTATCAACTGTCAAAAAGTCGCACGTACAAGTGTTCGTTGTTATTACTTCACCGCTATCTTATCCAGAAGTTATAGATGGATAGAATATTTGTAACAGCTCTAATAGAATTTACATGAAGCGATAAGCCTGAGTCAGTCAAAAAAGTAACTACAAACGCGGTTGGAAGTTTGGTGTGGTGAATGGGACTGACAAAATTCCAAAAGCGCTTTAGTGCTTTAAAGGGTTCCCCGTAAGTCTTCCGGTACTGGTTCGTTAAGCAAGCGGTTCCGTTTAGATAGAATCGGTAAATCTCGTTGTGAACTATCGAAAGTCCTAAAACATTTCTGATCCGTCAGTTCACCATGTAACGGACGTAAGTGAGTACCTATGTTCCCAAGTTTCCCAACAATCTCAGTACTTGAAAGAGAACAAAAAGATAAGAAGTCACTTGCGTCCTTCTTTGTTGCTCGCACCGCATTGGTTATTAGTTGCAATGATGATGGTGACCCTTTCCCACCAGATGACTCGTCTCCTCATTTGTAGGCTATTTACATCAAAAAATGTAGCAAAGTTGAACTATTGAACATGAAACCATTTACCGACAAATTATTGCAAATCAACTTAATAAGTAGGTAGGGGAAGGGGGGGCAACACGGGATAGCGGGCAAGACGGGGCAAAGGGCCTCACGTGTCGTACGAACCACCAATTTCAGCAGCTCTGGCTCGTAATGACGCGACGTTGTATTGTTTATCAATCAGCAAAGTGATAGGTTTGTGAGTTTACGCATTTTTTATTTAGACCCAAAAACTCTGTTTTTGTCAAATTGCTTGTCATTTTCGCGTTGCGCATGGCATGTGTTTTTCACCTCAATAGGCATTATCAAGAACTCACTGAAAGTTATTTTTGTTCATCAATAATTATACTAGCAGGTAAGAATATGTTTGTTTCAATATTTTGATTTGTTTTTTTATGGTACGTTATTTCATTGAAAAAAGCATGAAAGGGCAAGATGGGGTAAGGTACCCCATCTTGCCCTTCCAAAATAAAATATGACTTTATAATGACTTAAGTAAATACATGTTTTTGATTAACTTTTAATAACTTATTTGTTTTATTAATATCTTTTAGGATGGTGAGGAATTATAAAAGTAATACGTAGAGAGAGAGACTGGGAATGTAGAAAAGTGCGATAATTATGGTCATTGAAGGGAAAATGGGGTATAAAATAGCATCAAAAACATTTTCTGTGCCACGAACTACTTTGGAAAAGAAAGTAAAAGAAGATTAATAAGAAGAATAAAGAGATCCACGCTTCACCAGAATAGGATGACAACGAAAATAACATCCCTTGTTTTTACTGCAACGGAAGATACATGGAATCAAATGTATTTATTTATTATGTATTATTAATTCATATTAATAATATATTATTAATTAATGTATTTATTTGCGAGTATTTAAATTAAAACTAAAACATGTCTCCCCGTACCCCATCTTGCCCCATGGGGTACCCCGTCTTACCCTACCTTTTGTTAAAATCGAGTGTTGGGTGTCTTTGAGGAAAAAATGTCTTTTTTCTTTTTATGGCATAAGTTAAGTGTCTAAGATCCTAAATCCCAGAGATTAATAATGTAAAAGTTATTCTAAATAGATAATCATTCAAAATAATTAAAATTGAGCGCGTTATTCCGCTTCAAACATTAAGGTCCCCGTCATGCCCCCCCTTCCCCTACCTACATGAGATCGCATACCTACCTACCCGTAAGTCTTCTGGTACTGCAGTTTTAAATAATTCTTCAACTGAAACGTTAACACAGTTACCTACTTAATTACATTACAGTTATATTACGCAGATGATTCTATTACGTTAAGTATGAAGAAATATTACAACGGAGACACTGGAAATCATCAACTTTATTTCTGTATTTCTTTATGGTATTTTCAAACAAAGCTTAGAGTCCAAAAAAGGTACCTAGATAGTTGTAGTAATTATACTTACGCTGAAATAGAAAGATTATAAATCACAACTCCAACTATTTAACATTAAACTAATACACAAAGTTTCTTAAATTAATTGAATGCAGAATAAGGTAGTGTTCAAGTCCTGTCGTAGTGGACTCCTAGAGACTCTTTACCTCTTGGTTTCTAGCCAATGCTGGACACAGGTTCTTGGCTTAAATACTGTACTTTCGTATACTCCACTCACTACATTGTTCTTAATTTGCTTTGATACTAGCGTTGACTAGTGGTCGATCAAATGTCGGAAATTCTTACGACATCCAATGATTTCCATTCCGTTCTCTACAAGACATATAAGCGTGCAATAAACGCTAGTAGCTTTGAGTATTTATCTAATTACTAAACGACTAGTAGCGGGACGCGTTATCATGTATACAAATTACGTAAATAAACTTGTTACACTTTAGTTGGTATCGCTAATAAAATGTCAGTGTGTAGTGTGTACTAAACATAACATTAATATGTATCGGGCGCGACCGCTCGGCGAGAAGGTTGCGCGGGCGCGGGCGCCGGGAGCTCGTGTTTAATGATGCGGGTTCAATCCTTCCATACGTACGGGCCGAGTCCGACATGAATACTAATGTTTACTGGGTGAAATTCTTTTCACTCGCAAAATACAACTTAGCAACTGGGTAGCAACTAACTAGCACGAATGGTACGTGTTAAAAATCGCCAGCAATGCCTTCATTGGTTAGGGGAGTAAGCTTCTGGAGTCCAGACACCAAATTTCTTATGGCATTTATTGCATCACCGAATACCTGCAATTATAGTTTTTCTCAAATATCTTCCATGTAGAGACATTGATAAGACACTTTTATTGTGTCCATTGTTAGTGTATGTTAATAGAACAATAATTTATTCGTCTGGTCTACTTTGTAGTCTGATCCTACTTGGTGGTCTGGTCAATTAGAGGTAATTTTATAGTCTTTTGATTCCCAATCCCTTTCTGCCCGCGCGTAATCTGCGTAACCGTAACGTGAAGACATCGAGATATAAGTATTAGTACTTATATCTCGATGCGTTAAGACCTTTTTTATCGATGTTCATTGGCAGCGGCCGCGACCGCTTACCACTAGGTGGTCGAACTGATTGTTTATATGCTGTCGTCATAAAAGTCGTCAATTTCAAGCACCTGATCCAAAATATTAAAACCGAGATATCGTTTACACATTTAATTTACAGTAACATTACCGTAATTCCGTCGTTTTACGAGTGCATAAACTTTAATGTAAACAAATTAAAACGTCGTACCGCAACCCATATAAACGCATTATGGGTGATGTTTAATGTTATAAACCAATTTAAATCCATGCCTATGTCGATATTTATATTGTTTAATTCCGTGAAATATCTATAGGTTGATTTCATAAAATAAGTACCTACCAGTGATTGTCCATATTTACACTTTTACAGGCGACCTTCTCAGTACTCAAGGGTAGCAACACATCTGTGGCCGAATTAAAATAAGATATGATTTTAAAGTAACTTTTTCTAATTTAGAATAAGACTCTTACTTACAATTACTAAGAGGACTATTACGAACAACAACTAACAGGACTCACTATCACTAACAGTCCCTGTCCCAGTCTTCATACCTAGATACTTACTAACAAACTAACCAACTAATGTTCTAACACCGTCTCCTAACCGGACTAATTTCCTAGTCCCCATTTGAGTCTCGTTCTAGATCGGTCGCGGTCGTCATAGGCGGCAGCGTAAGGATGGTGCTTCATGCAAGATAGCATCGGTGCTTCATAGCAAACGATGCTATCTTAATTCCATAAAATAAAAAATGTGTTATTCAATTCCGAAAAATAAAGGGGGATTCTTTATAACGTGCGCGTGCGCTTGTAGGGGCCGTTGACGCAGTGACGCGGCAACTATGTCAATGCCGCAGCCGCGAGCACTATCTATCGAATACTCTTATCGACCTTTTCGATTAGTGGAAAACAACATTGCAAAACTAGTTTAATCCTGTAATTTGCTTCAAATACAACCAGTTTTAAACGACTAGTGAATTTGTTACTTTCTATCTAATGTTTTATTAAAATGGTTTACATAAACGACTCGAGATGACTGTAAAATAATGTTAATGGAAGCAAAAATGGGAATGCTGGTCACACATGCGTTGTTAGGTTGTGTTACCCTTGAATTCTAAAATTAAACGCCTTTTTACACAATTATCTATTAATTATGTACCTGCATAGTAGGTACCTACTTAACAAAAAAAATAAACTTAAGGATTAGTAATGTATCTTTTGGTGTGTAAAATTTTGAATTACTGATACATTTTATATTTCCCACGAGAAAATTTATACGCAAATCTTATCTCAATTGCCACAGTTGAAAGACTTTTCCTGATCAGATCAGATCAAATGATCACTCGATCGTTTCATTTATCTATTGGTATTAGATTCGTGTTCAGCGTGTTCTGAAGTTTTGTTTTGTGTCTATCTGTGTTGACAATAATTGATCTGACAATTTAATTTTTAACCCTGTCACTTCTAAACAAAACGTGATTAGAGTGTCAGTGTAAATTATAGTCATTTGGGTCAGCCAATTATTCATTTAGATATTCGTATATGCCTTGAAGGCAAATTCAATCATTGTAAAGTTTTCTATAGCATCGACTCATTAAATCTTTTCGTTATAGGTATACGAAGGCAGTTAGATGAAGTTTCTTGCCATTGCGCCCTACTTAATGCTTACCCAATTTGCTCCAGCTGGGTTTATCTTAAATGGGAGTGGATCTTAATAGAAGTTTGTTGTTACGAAGGGCATGAAATTAGAATTCAGTATACTAGTCCATTACTATATACCTACATACATACGTAGGAACTATCCGTTGCAATTAAATGTAGAACCTATTTTCGAAATCATGGTGTATAACATTAGGTATAGAAACTTACATAAAAAGTTATACATAAGCCAAACACCAGAATGTGTAATTAAGTTTTACAGTTTATCTACCATACCTATGATCTTAGTCAAATACAAGGTGATTTTTATTCACTTGACATATTATTAGGAGTTACTTAGTATTCGATTCTCAAATATATCATTAAAAAGGATGCTTAAAATTTGACGTAATTATCCATTACAAACCAAAAGTGTGGACAAACTGAGTGCACGCGGTTTAAACTAAGGTCACTAAGCCCGCCCGTACGACTGGGCCATACCGCAGACCGCTGTGTTTCGGGCGTTTACACACCGTGTCCATCCCTAGATTCTGAGTATTTTGAGATAATTTTGATTGCCATTTTGAAATAATTATTGAGCAGAATTTTGATGTTATTTACTGTACCGTTTTAAAATTTAAATCACTTGGGTATGATGACTTGTTGAGATCACTTTAATGCGAGTTAACATTTTGCAATTTGGCAGGTCTCACAAACCCTTGACATAATAAAACTACTTAAACAGGAAAATTCTTACATAAAGCTAATTTACGTTTACTTCTCACGAGGTTTTCATTATGATCAACCATAAACATGATTTCATAAAGTCACAGAACAATAGTAAAAAATAAAGAAGTAATGTTGGATTCGTCCAAGCCATACTATAGAAGCCCAAAATATGAAGACGAATTTTAAACACTGCTATCTAATGGATACACTGCCTACTACTTATATCGAAAGCTCTTTCTTCTCATCAAGAGAGGATAATCCGAGCCTAGCCAACAAACATATAATCAGGCCTGCCTCCAATATAAGTTGTCAGAATATATCGGCTCATCGACCGATAACCACTATGGTTCAATCACATCTCTTTCGCTTCTTTATTTTTCAGATTTTTACATAAATATTATTTAACTTGCAATGTGTGTATTATATTATTTGTTCGGGTCAAATCTTGCAAGCTACTCGTAATTTGAACTTCCTCTTACTCTACGGACTTAATGTTTTGCACATTGCTTTAATTCCGATGACAATGCAATTTTATGACAAGCATGACCGGATTAACCGGATACTACACTTTGTTTATTGTTTACGCTTTGACTTTGGTTCATTATATACAAAGATAGCGTTGTATTTGAGTTATATTTCAGACAAATATTAATAATATGCCAAACGAACTTTTTTGTAAAACAAAATAATAATAATATTTTTTTAAGGAAATAAAAATTTACCCGTAAGCACTTTATAACGAAGTACTTTTAATAAAATTTTATACTTATAAACATCGTGTTTGAGTTACGACGGATATTAATGTTGGACTAGTTTACTTCAGAATTTCATCTCTGACTGATTACAGTTTCACACATAATATCCGATGCATTCATGCAAATCCGAGCCCCTATTTATGAAGCAGGTTGACTTAACCCGGTCATAGTAACATAAATATCTCCCACGGGAGCTATTTTTACACACTACTAAAATGCCCTCCCGTCTAGAAAATGTAGAGAGCCACTACGAGGTGTTATGTGCTTCAATTGGAGTGACAATTGAGTGAATTTGTGTATTCTAAATTTCTTACCTTTCATACATACGTACCGATTTCATACTTTTAACATGACGCGACGTATGCATTTTTCTATGCGCATTTAAACTCATGAATAAAACTATTGTTACAACGGGTGACGGATATCTCTGTGTGATCCCTTCTATAACTCAGCCTTATAAATAGCTTCGGTTCTTTATAAAAATGTAGGTATAGGTAGACGAATAATATTTTCCTTTTCCTTGTTCTTCATATTAAGGCCTTCACAAATATAATCGAGGTCCTATGGACTACAAACTGCAGATTATGATGTACTAAATGAATTACGACATGCCTTAGTGAAATAACTAATGGTGAAAATTTAAATGGTGTAGCATAGATGATTTGAAGTTGTTGTTAGTTAATCGTATACACACAGCTGACACAGCTTGTTTAAACGAAGTACGCAGACTAGTGGAAATACATCCATTTTCTTCAAGCATAAGTTTGGCCCAAGAAACTCGAGAGTGAACTTCATATTCGAAGCAGAGAAAAACTAGGCACTGTTCGAAGAATTCGTGTAATGCCTACCGTATTGGAATCGTCAAGATACTTTTATAGGTATTTGCAATTAAAAAGAACAAAGGATTGTCCTATTTGTAATTAAAAAAATCTATAAATAAATAATCCTAGTGTGGGGGTATGCGTGTGTTTACGTTTATTTATTTATTTATTATTTATTTATTTATTGTAATTAGGTAGCTATACAACAATAAATTGTAACAATAGGTAAGATTTTCATTTGCACATGTACTATGCAATTATTCCTATAGATGTCACGGTAAAGCTTGTTGAAAATGAAATGCCTTTCACGATACATACACAAAGCCAATTCATGCTTTGTGACTGTTGAACCTGTCGTGTGGTCGAACAAGTTTTGGTGCTCCACTATACTGGTCCATTGCTCAATATTGCCTGGAATAATGACGTGGCTGTAGCTAATGTGTTTGTCAGAACTTTTACTTACAAATTGCTTGGGTATTAACAAACAACCGTATTACTATTCCCACAATCATGCAGTTCAAAATAAATTAATATGTAGGTATAATTCTTATTATTTATACCTACATGTTGACGTTTTATATAGACACGTGTAACTAGTCCAATAATATAGGTACATATGTATATGTATATAATAGTTATATTATATAAGTAGGTATACTAACATGTAAGCACCAGCGAATACTGTATAGCTCGTTGGTAAGCACATATTCAGTAATAAGGAAATCTAAAACTGCTGACTTTTGATTTCAATATTGTCAAGTTGAAATTTAAATTATAATGTTAAATATTTAAAGTTAATTAATCACGAATCCCCTTTACTCTACCTACATATCGATATGGAACATTCACATTGCATTCTCGCCAGTAGCAATATTTTCAGTTTGCCAATAAATCGCGTCCAGAGGGCAAGCCGTCGAGTCGTTCTTGTGGTTTGAAAGCGCGCTAAAGGCTATCCGGCCGTCCACACCTCACGGCACTTTACGATCACAGAATATTGGAAAAATGTAAAATGCACGCGCGGCCATCGGTCGGTTACTACATTAATTTATTTTCATCGGTTAATTGTAGCACTTGTAGCCTAAAGTTAAATAGTTCTATGTTCTTTGTAAACTACTATACTGTTTTATTTATGTGTACCTTAAAAAACTGTTTACTTAAACTTCCGATAGTAAAAAAGGATTTTTAGATAAATTTCAAGGAGTGACGGTATTGGATTTTGTCGTCCGTTCAATATTGCAACACGCACAGATAGACAGTATTTTATATTAGCTATGCATGTAGACGAATATTTAGGTACAGGTCATTGGAACAGGGGTTTTCAAAACATCCTAAGAAGTTTTTGAAAGGTTTAAGTCACAATGTGAAATAAAAAAAAAATCTCGAATCGTCTTACAAAACAGCCCGTTTAAATCTATCTAAGGAGATTGAACAGTATAATGATTGTGTTTTGTGTGTTTCGGTGGCAGTTTGAGATATGCAGATTATGGATTATTCTCAATAGCTAACTTACTTGTTTCTTCATTACAGCGGAACTGGATTTGGTGCATATTGCTTTTTGCAATAAACAGTTCTCACGGAGAGAAGTTCACCCTGGGCTACCTGACCGGGTCCCAACGGCGCCCCGGAGACTACAACTATCAACGACCAGGGAGAGTCATTTCAGGTAAGTAATTCATATGCAACAGGTTTTTTTTCATGTATTCCAAGGATAAAATTCAAATAAATTAATTTATTTGAAATTCACCTACGCGCCAGAATTTAGACACGACTTGTCAAGTATAGGTTCGAAAATCTTAGATTAAATTCTTGTGTTATTATGAAATTATATTGAAAAGCAATTACATTCAAATTATTTGAAATCTGAGTGCAAAGTAGGTATCTACACATTGAAATACAGATCATGAGATCAGTATAGAAAACTAGTTCACATTTGTACGTGCGTCTCTGACGCCCACAAACTTGAGACCGAAATGCAAAGTTGACTAATAGGAATGTAACGTAACATTGTAATAGCAATAAGTTCCAACTACAAGGGTTCCTACTACAACTACCCCTACAAGCAACAGGAGTATGGGTATTCCAATTAAATGTACCTACACATCTGTGGCCTATTTCCTCCGTATGGGATTGTTTCTGTTTGTGGCTAAGTTTATTCTGCTAAAGCCCCTGTCTATCAAACTTCCATTAACGAGAATAAACAAGCGGCGCACACAGCCTGCACGGAAGTGAGCTTTCAAGGAGAATGAGCGATTGAGCTCCATACCAATAAATGAAATTGAAGTTGCTGTCTATAATAAAACAGTCGTAAAAAATACTAAAGGAAAAAGTAAAATAATTATACAAATTTTTTGACCTTATTGTATATAATCCATAAGTCCATAAAACTCCGAAATTCAATAAGATTTTTTGAATTTTGCCACTGCCTACTTTTTGCCACGTTTTCGTACGTAAAAGTTAATACATAGATGGTTGTACCAGATTACTTAAGATCACCAAATCTTTTAGATAACTTAAGTATTATGCTTTTTGTGACATACCTACCTAGATAATTGTTATTTGATCCGAATCACTCATTGTTTTATTTATCCCATTAACGGTTCACAACAGTGGCCAATCCCCACTTGGACTCAAGTAGTACCTAAAACAATTCAATTATGTGTCCTTTAAAGCACTAACGCACTTATGTTATGTCTATTAACTAACCACTACTTCATTTTATAACTGTTTGATTTTTAAAATCTATCTATCTATCTAGTGTACGTCACAAACATCAAAGTGTTACATTTATATTTATCACACTTGATATTTATTTGAATACAAAGTGTATTCAATATATTTAATAACTCTTTTGCGACAACATCTTCTGAAAATTAGTTCGGTACCGTTAAATGTTTATTATAACTGGCGGAACGATCTGGCAACTGAAGCTTAGCACTACTTGGCACACGACGCCAGTAAAACGAACATGGTGCATGCATTAATATTGTTTATTTAAATTCTGTTTACCAGGGGCTATTTCAATGGCGGTCGAAGAGGTGAACGAAAAGCTTCTGGGGCCTATGGGACATTCATTGGATTTCGTCGTTTCTGAAACCTATGGACAGGAAGAAGTCTCTATTCGACAGGTTAGTTTTAATTCATTAACTATTACTAATACTTCATCACGATTTCAAAGCGACTCAGTTAGAAACTCCAAACGCGTAATTCTATTTACAACGCACAAAGCGCACTATGAAAAAAAGAGTATGATTTTCTTCAGGGCGACTGCGCCCGCATGGGAGTCGGAGAATAACAAAATACCGTTAAAATGATCCCAAGAGAGAGAAGAGAGAAAACGAACCTAAGTTTAAGTCTCTTCCCGAATCTCAAACTATGGTATGGACCTAATGTGATCTGAATCGTGTCAAGGGATTAAACGTGAAAAGGTATCAGAAAGACAGACAGACAAAGTTACTTTCGCATTTATAATTTTAATAAAAAATTATTACCTTACATCATTCGCTACTTACCTAACATCAGAAGGGATTGTAGTCAAGCATTAGCTTATAATTTATAACCTATAAAAAGGACTGAAATGGTGGACTTTAGTGAATTCAGTGGATATTTAATAATTAATAATAATTAATCCTATTCAGTCAAAGAGAGGGAGTGCGTCTAGTAGTGCGTAGTAGTAGTAGTGCGAGTCTAGTAGCTTAATAAATAATCCTTATTACATAGCAAAATTCTCAGCACCTTGTAAAAATACTGCCGAGATTACACTGGATGATAAAAGTTGGTAAGAGGCTAATAAACTTCCATAAAGAAACTTGGACGCTATTTTCTTCATTCTTTTGGGTTCGTTTACGAGTAGATATTAGTAGACCACAGGTAATGAAATGGGGGGTAGTGGGACTTCAATATAATTTAATCCAACATTATAATTATAAACTACAAAATTATAGTAGGTATAAGTATCGCAAATCGATATTATATTTGCAAGTCTTAGTTGTCCTTTAAAATTTTTATCTTCATCTTGGTTAAACCAAGATGTGATAAAAATTAAAATGTAACTACTCGCCGACTATTACAATGTATTACTACACTAACTGATTGTATTTATAAACCATTGAACCCGATAATTAAACATAGGCTGAAATTCGGAGATAATACACAAATTATTGTAATGACGATAGCAATTCAGGGCGTGCTCCGAAATGTGCTCAAATTTAGAAGGCATTGTTTCCAATCGGCTGCGAAATTACTCGCCAGACGGTGCGCACTCACTCGACGTCCATTATTCTTTTACAGGTCCTGAACACTGATTGGAAAATGTATCTGTAAACAACTCTTTCTGAAATAATACGAGTATGAAAGAGGAGGAGGAAAGTTGTATCTAGAGAACAAGTTGTTCAGAAACTCCTTATATTTTTGTTTATTACTGAGTAAAATGTATGAAAAGGGGGAACATTATTTATCGATGCAGATACAAGATAAGCAGGTGTAAAAAACGTCAGTGAATGCGTCACTTTTGCATGTCATATCTTAAAGGTACCACTTTCGGCACATTTAACAAGGCCAGCACATACATAAAATGTAGAAGTTACACATTGTGAAGTAAAGGATAGTAAAATCGTGTTTGGTTGAAATAATAAGTTAACTTATTATTACCGGAATAAATATCTGCAAATCTAGTTACAAAATTATGTAAATCTATCACATTTTACTAATGTTTTCCTTGTAAATTTGATCTTAAAATCAGATTAATAACTTTTAAACTTACTAACGATTGAGAAAAATATAATATATGTAGGTACGATTTACCACAGTACGTATATCATCTTAATACTGTGGATTTACTTTTTTATCCATCGCGCGTCGGCTATTGCGCATTCAGTCACCTTATAACCTTTTCATCGCATTTTCATCTACTTTTCGTCCCCGATTCTATTGACAATTTTCGTACATTTTTTGTAAACCCATTGATAGTAATGGCTCTATTTTACAGATCAATCGACCAAATAAGTTCGTTCGTCAGCGTTACGCGTGATAAGTAATAATAAATGTAAAGCTGATATTTCAACTGGGCTCTCACTGATATCAGAAAATACGGCTCTCTGTATTTTGTGCTGATATCATGCGTTACCCGTATAACGGTCACCGTTTTATTCATCAATCAACAGAGGGGAGACAAGCTCGTTTTATACACGAATTTTGATTAGCGAAAAAATGTTCCATTTAGAAATTTTATAAATACTCAACATCCATCATGTATGTCACTTTATGTAGTTTTATTGACACCATGACCATCCGAAAAATAAATGATGGACAACAAACTTTGCCGATATCTTTATAATTAATCTGATACAAGTCAGTACAGATTTGTTCTTTATTTGTTTTATGTTAATACTTGGTTACAATTCCACCCTAATGGTAATTGGTGAAGTAGTCTTTTGGTGGTAGAGCGTACCAACGTGGCATTCGTATACCTATTGAGAGGTTTGGATTACTGGCTGTTTCGATTACCATGACAAAACTTGAGCTGAGGTAGCTAAAATATCGTTCAAACATAATTTTTATGAAAACAATATTTTCTTCTTACAAGAACCGGTTTCATTTTATATTTCATCATTACATTTACCATTCATTTCAGTGGTTTTCAAGATCGCGTCCTTTTTGCTATTGTCGTGTGGTGTGGAGCATTTAGAATTTATTTTTTGCAACCAACTTGAACATTGTTTTCTGTAAAACAACGTAATACCCGTCAAGTGTGACGTGCGGAAACGTTCCGGGCGGTTGACTGGGGTGCGAAAAAAGGAACGTGAGTTAGTAAGGGATGAGTCAGTCTTTTGCGAATAATGTATTACGCTTAGAATAATGACATATAGAAACGAAGTCCGCGCGGCTACTTTGACAACATTAAATGTGAGTAGTAAATGTCACCAAACGCCGGCCAGCTCCGTAGTCTTCAATGACAATGCACGGCAAACACGTCTCGCGGAAAAAAAAAAATTATGTCGATTTGTGCGGTTAAATTTTGTCACAACACATTTGAAAAACAAAAGAAGTGTAATAACATCACTTTTCACAGGTAATCTTTCAATATTTCATAATATCTTTTATATAATTAGGTTTAAATAAAAACGTTTTGTTTCAATACTCAGTGTTGCCCAATTGTGAAAATAAATTTTCCAATTTTAAGTGACGAGTGATATACGGCTTAGTCGTGGAGAAGTATATTGGAAGCCAACCAAAAATACACGATTATGTTCAAAACATTTTAATAATGAAGATAAGTACATTACACAGGGTGGATCGTGTAGATTGCGTGAAAATGCTGTCCCTGTTAAGGTATAATTATTGAAGTTGTTATTCATTATTATTTTAATTATTATTATTAGTTATTATTATTTTAACATGCCTATTGTCAATGTCATTTTCATCTTAATTTTATTGTTGTTTTCACAGATACAATAGTTCACAGATATAATATAGTCCATAGAGTAGTAAATCAACAAAGCCCATTGTTTTTTGTTTTTCCACAGAGTATATTTAATATTGGAACAAAACTTTTTTACTCAATGCTGTTATTAAAATATACTAAGTTCCTGTGTTCATGCTTATGTTCAGATACGTAAAAGATATGTAAAAAAATAAATAGTAAAAAAAAAATGATGTTAATATTTTCTTGTATTCGTTTCATATTTAAATAAACATTCTCGTAATATAACAATTTTACATAACCATACCCATACTTTACCACACATAGCTATTTATGTAGGTATTATTGCTAAAAACAAATTCTTATCAGCGGCCGAATCATTCCCCACTTTCGGGAAACTGCACTTCCCTGGCAACCATTAAACAAGTATAAAAAAAAAGATAAAAGAAAATTAGTGCTTCACTTTTTAAAGAGCGCTTGTATGAAGACTGTCATTCTATATGTCATTATTCTAAGGTATTACGTTTAAACTATCTATACGTTCTGTGTATTTGATTCAATTGATTCAGTTGGTTCATAAATTCGCTTTGGATGTTTTCTTAAAAAGTTAGGTTTAAATGTTAAGTGCAATTTAAATAGCTATTTATTGTATACCTACCAGTCTTAGCAGCTTCGCGGCTTCACCCACGTGAGCGTCGGAAAGCGATATAACTACGATGAGGGTTTCCCTCGATTTCCCTGGGATTGCATCATCAGATCCTGATTTGGTGGCAGTGGGACCATCTCCGAAGTACGTTCTTTCAAAAAAATTAATAAACGCTCTAGTCGCCACTACGATTTACGAAGGTTCCCCTCAATTTCTCTGGGATGCCATCATCAAACCCTCGTTCCCTTATCAGGGTATCACCCTTGGGATATCTCCTTTCGAACAACTGTAACCGACTTAGAAGAAGACTCATATGGGGACTGGGGTAGTTAGTCCGGTTAGGTTACAAAAATTTTGTATCGATAGAGAAAAAGCTGTTGGCTTGAAATAAATGTATCTAAATGTTGCAGTAAATTGCAATCCTTAGTTCTCATCAAATGGCTAAGTACTTACTCGCGTCCCGCAGTCATCTACAAAAAGAGCAATTCTTTCTCTTCTTCTTCCAATAAACGAGTATTATGTCTAGGCAGAAAATTGAACTTTTTGCGTCAATAAATATTTGCTACACTTTGTCACAGCTATCATAAAATTATCTACCATAAATCAGATAAGTTTTATAAAATAGTCTAGCGCGTAAAAAGGGGGTTTCTTTAACAACCGCAGCTGATATTAATCGCTTGCAATATAAAAAATAACAGTTTCACTCCACTAGGTGTAAATAGGTACTAACTTAAATTTTATCTCTGTTCAAAAGTCTTCAGCAAAAATATTGATCGAAACATGGTTTAATAAGGTAAAGCAACATAATAATAATAATAATAACTCCCCCAGGGAATGAACCTTGGCGTGGTGGGGGGGCTTAAAGGAAGCCGGATCTATCTAAATGGTTAGCCCAACTTAACCAGACCCCATTATGGGAGAGACACAGTAATACAGCTCATAACACCTAGAGTATCCTTTCTAAACTAATCATTCCCAACCAACACCCTCATGGAGAGAAGTCAAAGTAGTAGATACAATCTTCGGTCGCTGCCCGGGGGTCGCCGGGGCGCACCTGGAGCCGGTGCTGGGTGCTTCAGAATGCGGGACACCGGTGGCGAGGCGCTGAGCAGGCGGGCGCCCGTCACACAAGATGCTACAGCCGGTCGCCGTGGGTTGAACAGGCGGGCTCGCGACGTGGAAGTTACAGCCGGATCATCAACGGGCGAAGATACAATATCCCTATTTTCATCCATCCCCTCAACTCGCCCATCCTATATGACGAGAAGCAGATCGACGTTGTCATGTGTTAGCTCACTCGACGGTGTTGTGCAGGATGTCAACCTTGACGCTGAACCTGCACCCACTTCGAGTGCACCTCTCAAACGCAAGCGATGGACACCTGAAATGAATGAGTTCATACTGCGTACATACCTTCAATTAACAGCTCTGGATACTGATACTAAAAACTACCTTGAACCGCTCTACCTTAAATTCATTGAAAAATTCCCCAACATGCAAGTAAGCCACCAACGAGTAGGTGACCAACGCAGAGCCATTATTCGCAATAAACTACTACCGCAAAACATAATAGATCAAATTTTCAACCAAGTCAAAGCACAAATAAATCTTACACAACCACAAACACGTACAACTGAAACCCAACAAAATATAGCTGCAAATAATTTAACACAAACTCGTCGTACTAGATTAACATGGCTAAATCATCACAATGAAGTAATAATGAAAATTTACTATAGGATAACTAAACTAGAAACAAATAGAACTATGTACCGAAAAACACTTCACGAAGAGTTTGTCAAAATATTTCCCACACTATCTCATATTAGCGAACAAAGAGTTGCCGATCAACGAAGAGCGATAGTTAAAAATAAATACTTAAGCGACGATAAAATACAGGAAATAAAGAAACAAATAACTGAAGAACTCTTATTAAACGTTAATGATAATACTAATAATACACATAATACACATACTACAAATACAGATAAGACTTACAATTATGAGGCAGATGATGTTTTAAATAGTATAGAATTAAACCCTCAAAATGAATCTACCTATCAAAGGCAAACCGAAAGACAAGCACATATAGATGAATTGTTTTATGAAGCATACCAATTCTATAGATTTACTGAAGCAACCCATAGAACATATATTCCGAAACAGAAGTCATCCAAAAATTTTGCTAAAGTAGTTAATTATATCAATGAAATATTAATCCCGGAAAATGTCACTGAAGATACTGATTTTAACACCCTTCAATTAGTACTCTATTGCGCTGCATGGACTGCTGCTAAGACCAATGGAACTAAACTAACACTAGAACCATCTATAACTAATCAGGCCGATAAAAAAGATAGAAGGCCTAATTGGCAGAAACGATTAGAAAGAAAACTTGGAGATCTGCGAGCTAAGATAGGTAGAGTCACTCAATTCATCAACGGTAATAGAAATACAAATATAACAAATCAAGTAAAAAACATTATGGAACAATACAAAATTCATTCTGCTCACGAGGAACCAAACATATATCTCACACACACTCTAGATACTCTCAAACAAAAACTATCTGTTATATCGGGACGCCTCAAAAGATATAAGGCATGCACTCTAAGAAAACAACAAAACAACCAATTTAAAAACAACGAAAAACAATTCTATCGCAACATTAGACAGGCAACAACAAATCTACAAGAAAATAGTAGTAGCAATAAGGTAAACAATACACCAAACCCAGCAGATCTCCAAAGCTTCTGGGCAGCTATTTGGGAACAACCTGTTAAGCACAATGATGAAGCCATGTGGATCAGAGAGGAAATTATCAATAGCGAATCAGTAATACAACCCATGAACTTTGAGCATATCCCACTAGATACGTTCAAAGAAGTTATAAGTAATCTACACAATTGGAAAGCACCAGGGTCAGACTATATTCACAGTTACTGGTACAAGAAATTCACGTCTACTCATAAATATTTACACAAATTCATAAACAATTTCATTCATGACCCTGGAACAGTCCCATCTTATATAACAGCAGGAACCACATACATGATCCCTAAAGACATTAATGATCTCACTAACCCTGAAAAATATCGACCGATAACTTGTTTGCAAACCATTTATAAAATTATCACATCTTGTATATCCCAACTTCTATATAACCATACCGAAGATAATAATATCCTAGCTGAGCAGCAAAAAGGATGCCGAAAGTTCTCCCAAGGGTGCAAGGAACAGCTGATACTAGACTCTGTTGTATTAAAGCAAGTTCAAAAAACCAAATCTGATTTATACACCATGTACATAGATTACAAAAAAGCCTACGACTCTGTACCACACTCTTGGTTAATACAAATTCTAGAAATATATAAAGTTCACCCAAATATTATTACATTCCTGAAAACAATAATGACAAACTGGACTACCCGACTTAAGCTCACCACGCCAACAGAAATAATTGAAACGTGCCCAATATCAATACAGCGCGGAATATTCCAGGGAGATGCTCTTAGCCCTCTCTGGTTTTGCCTAGCTCTAAATCCTCTGTCCAGACTACTTAACTTAACCTCTTTAGGCTACCCTTTATACTATAAAACTGACGGACAGACTCAAAAGAATACTTTAAACCACCTTCTGTACATGGACGATATTAAATTATACGCCGCAACCGAAAATCAGTTATACCATCTGACAAAACTAACAGAAGAATTCACTGATGACATCAAAATGATATTTTCAATAGATAAATGTAAAATAAATTCGATTAAAGCGGGAAAGATGTACCAGCACCACCACACTTTGAACACGGGTCTGCAAATTCAACCACTAGAAGAACAGGAAGTGTATAAATATTTAGGCTACAATCAATCACATGAAATACAATTTAAGGATACAAAACTAAAACTAAAACTAAATTTCCGACACAGGCTAAATACAGTATTAAAAACCCAACTTAATTCTAGAAATACTATAAAAGCAATAAATTCATACGCAATACCTATACTTACATACTCCTTCGGCATTATAAAATGGACCAAAACTGACCTTAAAAATTTACAGCGCATTATCAACACCACAATGACTAAATTTCGCAAACATCATCCGAGAGCATGTCTACAAAGACTTACACTACCAAGAAAGGAAGGTGGGCGAGGACTCATTGATATCAGTAATTTACATAACCGGCAAATAACTACCCTTAGGCAATATTTCTTTAGTAAAATGGAATCCTCTGAACTACACAAATCGATAGTAATGAATGATAGTAAAGCGACACCTCTGAATCTGCATGATAAAACGACACAAACAAACGAACACATAACTGACATGAAGACAAATATAGCAGAATGGACCAAAAAATCCCTTCATGGAAGACACCGCCAAGATCTGTGCCAACCTAATGTCGACAAAGAAGCGTCGAACGCATGGCTCCATCGCGGCGAACTTTTTCCAGAGACAGAAGGTTTCTTAGTGGCCATACAGGATCAAGTTATAGAAACCAGAAATTACCAAAAACACATAATTCATAAGATAGCAACAGACCACTGTAGGAAGTGTAACAGCGCCTCAGAAACAATCCAGCACATAACGGGTGCATGCAAAAGCATAGCTCAAACAGACTACAAGTACAGACATGACCAAGTAGCCAATATTATTCATCAAAAACTAGCTCAAAACTATAACTTTATTAACGCCTTACAACCTTATTACAAATACTCCCCAGAAAGTGTACTAGAAAATGCTACTACCAAACTTTACTTCGATAGGGCCATCTTAACTGACCGAACAATCCACTATAATAGACCAGACCTAACATTAATTGATAAAACTAATAAAACAGGATACCTAATTGATATTGCTGTACCAAACACACATAATCTACAAAGCACAATAGTAGAAAAACTTACAAAATACACAGAATTAAAGGATGAAATAATTCGAATATGGCAGTTACGTACAGTTACGATAGTTCCAATAGTAATCTCTACCACAGGGGTCATCCCAAAACAGCTACATCAATCTCTTAAAACACTTAACTTGCCACCAAATACCTATCATATTTTACAAAAAGCAGTAATACTTAACACTTGCCGGATAGTGAGGAAATTCCTTCAAATCGATCACCAGACCACCGTTGCACACACACAGCCACCAGACACCACAGATGTTACCAGATCTCAGCAGCACCAACCACAAAATCACACACAAGATTCATCTCACTCATCATCATCCCTAGAACCTATTGTACACTTGGCCTAGGCCCGTGTACTTTAGTAAACCGGTGCAAACCGAGAAAAGTAAATCTAATTAAAATAATAATAATAATAATCTTTGTCGCAATTTGAAAACGCATTCAAGAATACTTATTAATAAGGAATATTAAAGATCCCATTCAGGGAACCCCCTTAACTTCCTCATTTAAGAGTCGGGTCTCCTATAAGAAAATGCAGAATGTAACGTGTATAGATCGTAGTCCAGCGCGCTGACCGAGTATAGTAAAATTACAAAGAACTCTCAGGGAAAATGTTCAAGTGTGCAGATATACGGAGGAATTGTAAAAGTCTCTTGTTCGTGCTTCCACATTATAGTATACTGAACCCATGTACAAAATTCCATGCTTAGTCGGTCCTCTGGTTCAGGCGTGCAATGGGTCACTAGTCATCACTGAGATCATATTGAACTTATGTTTATATCCACAGAGAACAAACAGTTTTCTCACAGATATTTAGTCAATAGTACCTAATGGCAGTAAGTACACAATTCTGTTTTATCGCTACGGTAATCCTTGGATTCTGCTAACACGCAATATAGTGGAAAATTACGACGCTTGCTTTAATCTTTACTACAAACAATTTACAACATTCTTGTGTTATTTGCGTTGATCTTGGTTGTATTGGCCATCACCAACAACCCATTTCCCACAGATTGCTGGGCTTGGGTCTACTCTGAAAATTATGATCACGACATGCGTGGCCGTATCGTCATAACCTCGTTGTTTCTTGGTTGTCAATTGTTGAACTAGAGACCCTGATTGCACAGCTTAGCATAGTAACAAAACATTTGTAACAGTTTATGTGAAATTGCTAGTTTATGAAATTCCATTTTTAGACCATGGATAGGACACAGGATAGATTTTATCCCGAAAATAAAGTCCCCTTAGAATAATTTAACGGTATTTTGTTTTATTCTAAGTCCGTAAACGTAGTATCTAATATTTTATGGAGACGCAATCTGCACTTCTCGATGTCCTACTGTCTGATGAATCTTCCTTATTTTATTAATCGATATACCTATAAAGACATAATTAAGTACCTACTCAACGATCGCATCCTTTCGATCGAAATCAATCCTTAATATATGAGGGTTAGGTCGACAATCGTTACTTTCATTTTATTACAAACAATTTGGCTTTTATCAACAGGTAGCAGCTCTTTGGGCAGCGAATGTCTCCGCGTTTATCGGACCACAGGAGACATGCGTGCATGAAGGCAGAATGGCCGCGGCTTTCAACTTACCCATGGTCAGCTACGTAAGTACAATAAACATTGAACGTCATTATTACTTGTTTTTAAGCCACAATTAACTCCGTAAAACAACTCGGATTTTTACCTCCCAAAAAGGGTCGTTCTCATTTTGAAGATAAGTACTTAATTTTTCCTTCAACTTTTGTGCTCTTTACAAAGAATCGAATGTGTCACCGATGCTATTGGTAATCGACTCAATAAATAATCATATAGGTACTTACCGATGCGAATACGAGTATAATGAAATGGTATGCAAAGCAATAATTGGTGTTGTAATTAAATTCATTCTAAAACAACGCCTTCATAACTATTATTGTATAATATGTTAGATGTGATATAATGATGTTAGAAAATCGAATATACCTATGACAGACTGCACTCGTACCAATAAAACGTGTAGGTATCTTTCTTCAATCTCGATCCGTCCTCACAAAGATTGAACGTGTTGTCAGATTGCAATCTCAATATATTGGCATCGTTATTTAGCGGTTCAAAATACAACACGGACATTTCGTCAAAGAGGTTCACCGACACGTAAAGGATTAACCGCCAAGTCGATTTTACTATTATAGTGTTCCCACTGGATGTTTCCAACACTCGACATTGATTAGTCGTGTCATTCATACCACACAAGTCATAAAATTTTGCCTCTAGCGGTCATACAATGTCTTATGGATTTTACTCAACTTTTTGGATCATACACATATAGCCTGACATATACAATAAATATTCTTCCAACGCTAATCGATTATTGTGGTCCATCCAGTACTGCCGGGACGTGGCCAGCTCCAACAAGCGCGTGTACGCTACGTTCGCCCGCACACGCCCCTCCGACATCGACATCTCACGCTCCGTCGTCGCCGTGCTTACGCATTTCAATTTCATGCATGTAAACATTTACTAACTACTCAGTCTTATAGACCACATAATATTAAGACTAGACTTCTATCATAAGCTTAAATAAAAGATAATGTTTACTAAATCGACGTAAACAATCTTGTTTTTCTTGGTCCTTTAATAGCTCTGTTGAACAGACATAAATGTTCTAGTCAGTTGAGTTGAGTTTATTGCTTAGTTTGGAAACTTATATGATCTGATGTGGTTAGGTTCATGAGTGCTATATTTTTTTCTGGATCCTCAGGTAGCCGTCGTGTACCTTAAGGCGCCAAACCATGACTTTTCTAGACTAGCATTTGCCATAATCACTGCAGCGAATGAGAAAAAAATATCTATACGGACTGTCCAAGTTTACCGACAACCTTACTTCCACGAGAATAGACGGGACAACTTCACTCGTAACCCGTTCTTGGACATTGTTCGTGAAACTTATAAAGACACGAGAAGTAAGTACCCTTCCACTTTATAACATCCAAGAGACAATTCCTTTTTATATAGTTTTTTCTTTGAAGTGAATTAAAAAAATCCTTTCTGAATCTTTAAAAGAATTTGGTGGAATATAAACTCATTTATTCCTCAACTTAACTAAGTAGTTCTGACTTCTGACACCCGCGAGTACTTGTGGGGTTCATTATAAGTTGACAATTACCATTTACATCTGTACTGCCATATTGCTGGTGACTCCTATAAATCCTAGGGTTATTGCTTTGTTTATATTAGTATGTCAAATTTTTCCAAATTTTGAAAAAATTACGTGTAACAATTGACAAATAAGGTGTTTAATATGCATAGTTATGGCGTGTTGTAAAATTTACTTAATTTTGCAGTTTACGTTTCCGTTGGGTACTACCACGATCACATCGGATTAATGTTGGCACTGGACTCCATGAAACTGCTGGATACAGGTATGAAATGTTTTTTTGTTTTGTCTCACCATTAAATCTCTGTTTTTTTTGCTCTTTAATTTGCTCTTCCCTATAATCCCAAATAAATAAACGTTCACAACTTCACACACTTACACCTCACACGCTCTTTTCGTCACATGCGACTCCTTTCGTCTCATAACATGCCCACACCACAAAAACAATTCGTCCGTTGGATAAGAAGTTCTCTAAATTTCGGACCAATAAAAAATCATTTTCCAGCTAGCATCACTAAGTTGAGGAAACACTGTCTACAAATATTGAAATCCGTTACTTTCTTTGTCTATTTCTTTAAAAACATTTTTCATTATCCCCAATTTATGGTATAAAGGTGGGTAACTTTTTTGGAAATGAACTAAAGGCCGGTATTTGACTGTATCCTGGTTGTTATTACCTTCTTCTTTGGTCACCAGCTACCTATATTTTTATAAATAAAGTCTGTATCAAACTCGCCTTGATATAACAAATAACACAAAAAAAACTGAATCGTAATATTTACAACGATCTGTTGTCTCACCCTTGTTCTCCGATAGGAGTATAGTGTTCCAAACCAAATCACGAATTCGCAACTCTAACATAGGTCCTTTTCATGAATAAAAGCAATAAAGCATTATGAAAGAGACCGTAATAAAAAAGCATTGTAACGTTGTAAGCGGGAGCTATTGCATTGTGTGGGGCGAAAAGAAAACTACGTGTATAAACTCGATAGACCTGATATATTTGTCTACATCGCCGCTTTTGTTACTTGAACAACTTTATTATTTCAAATGCTATACAAAATGGGATTAATGCAAACACCTAACTTTGAAATGAAAAACGCTTTTTTCATAATTTGTAAAGCCTTGAATGTTGGTTCGAATTGTCCATGCACTTTTAATATTCGAAATGAAAACAATGTATATACAATGATATACATATTTACTTACATTAGATCTGTATTTAACATTCGCTGAGATCGTTTGCACGAAGAATAGCAGATTTTTAAATTCCCCTTTTATTTTTGGCGAAATGTAGCGAAAACACTCGCGAAAATATGGACGCAAAAAATTGCTAAACTTCCCTGTGCTCATCACTTGCAAAACGAGATCAGTCATACGACAAATAAACAAGTGCCAGTCCGATAACAGTTATATTTGCATAGACAATTTACGTATTTTACTACAAGTAACTTGAAATGCCCGGGCTTTTGTTTATATGAATAGTCTTCAATGTGATCCAAGGAACTGTAAGCAAGGCTTTTTGCTTCATGGCGTTAGTTGACAAGTTTTCCTTCGACATTTTGCTCTGCTTATTACGTTAGACCCAAGTTGTTTACTAGGCCATTTCCAGGTGGAGATAGACTGTAATACGTTTAAGAGGCGTATTGAAATAAAAGCGGTCGGTAGAATGGCGATTCAAGTGCTATCTATCAAACCTAAGGAAATACGACTAGGAAATTCATGTATGAATTTTAACAAACTACATTTATGTACAAATGTTTGTTCTATAAATACTATGTAAATTAAGACAATTCGATTCACAATCAAACATGTAGATACAAATACTTAGATGTTGATATGAATACCCACATTTCAATTATGAAATAGGTACCTACTCCGAAATTATCTATCTCCATGAAAATGTTATTTCATTTTTAACAATATTTTATAAAGTGATCGTGATCACAATCGGACGCAAGCTAATATAGCGTTTTTTATAAAAAGAAATTTACTCACAATGCACACTTAAACCACTATATTTTTGATATCATAGCAAAATATATGTACCTATGTGAGATCGTTTGAATAAATGTTTGAATTAATTCATAATCGAAGTTTCAAGCATACAACATCACTCTACTTACTCCAAATATAACAAAAATTTCAAGATATAATTAAATTCGATTAGTGTACAAAGCTTTCTTAGTACGTAGGTACGTACCTAATAACGTTTTCTGATTTCCTCACATTTTACGAATTGTGGTTATTAACAGGTGAATATGCAGCTATCGGTGTCGATGTAGAGAAGTATGAACCAGAGGAAGCCATTCGGTACCTGGCTGGTCCTCTGCGCAAAGACACTGAAGCCAAGACCATCAAGGCGTTTCGTTCCTACCTGTCAGTGACACCGTCTCCCTCTCCCTCGTATCCAGCATTCGCCAAGGAAGTTAATAGACGCCTTCAGATGCCTCCTTTTAATTTCACGAACCCACTAATCCAGTTCGGAGGCGGAAAAGTGGTAAGATAATGTTTTATTTTATTTTAACGATCATAAAACAGTATTTTTTAGAAGAAAGAAAATAATAATAACCTTTTAACGTTGCGTGATATCTACGCCTTGGTAAGAAGAGCACGTATTTTCCTCGGACACCTAGTCTAATGTCCTAAAGATTACAGCGAGTTGGCGCTTTATTCAGAGGGCTGAAGTACAGAAGTCCAAGAGTGAATTTTAAAAGACTGTTGAAAATAAACAATGCCCTATAAATACATTATAATTATAACGGCTATCTTTAGTTAATATGCAAAAACAACTTGCACCCTTTTAAAAGTATAATGCACGCACGTAGTGTGTAGAGTGTGAGATTTGGAGTAGGTAATCCTTTGACGAAATTGATTACAGTCGAATTTTGGCTGTAGAGCAGATAGATCCCTCTTTAGAGCCTCTAGTAGGTAATACTTAAATACTCCACTCAGCATCTTATCTACATTCGAAGATCGTATTCGTATTGCACTGCTGACGTAATAACCTACCACCATTAATTAATTTTCTCGCTTCATGCATTCATGAATTTATAAAATTAGTGTAATTACGCGTTAAAGAGATGGGTCACGTATGTCTGCAATTTATTAATTTCGGTTCATAGTTTTTGATCTGATAATTATTCTACTTCTTTGATATTAGCTTCCGTTAACGGATTTTGACCTGAAATTCCATTTTAATTCACTGTTCTTTGATAACCATGTGTGCAAACGAATATCAAATTCATGTATTGGCATGTATGTACGATGTTTATGTATAAAAGGAACTAAGCATTTAATATATGATATACTGTCTAATGTTTATATGCGTATCTACTAGTAGTAATCTGTAACGAAGTGTCTGTCTGTTTTTCTTTCTGCAACCATTTTACTCTTAGTCCGCTGGACCGATGAAACCGTGGGAAAAAAACTATTAAGAATTAACTTATCTACTAAGTTAAGTAATTTAACTTACTTAAGTATTTTAATTAAAGTATTTAAATTTAAGTATTTTTGACGTTTACCAACACAGTCTGTGTTTACCAATCACGCAGTGCAAGCCGAGAGCGACAGATGACTTGTGATAATGAAGCAATAATATCATACTATTACTGTTTCCTTCTAAAGGCTTCTAAACTGAAAAAATATTCCTTGTAGTTAATATTCAAGGTTTGAGGACACAATTATGTAAGAAAAATGAAGTTAATTAGCATTGCCCTTTTTGTGTTTAGCTTGTTGGCAAACCGGATGATTGATAATGTTACGAGTGTCGTTCTAAATACCTAATGAATGCAGTAAACGAAATTACATTACAACGATAGGTAGGTACTTATTGTAATTTCCGTGACAATTTGTAGGAGACTATAGTACCTATAATAAATACATCGTTATACTAAACTACTCTTTGGTCACGACTTCGCCCGCGTGGGAGTCGAAAAACGACAAAGTATTAAGATTATCCCGGAAATACGTTGTTCCGGGATACCAACTCTTATGTCCTTTCCAGGGTCTCAGAGTATATTCAATCGAATTTTATCTAAATCGATCCAGCGGACTAAGCGTTAAAAGGTGGCTGTCAGACAAGACAGTTACTTAAGTATTTACAATATTGCAATGATTCCTTGACGGTGCGATAAAGCTAATCTTGTAAGCTAACTTTATGTATAACAGAAGAAATCCGTGCTAAAAGCTTGTCTAATGTTCAATCGTTTGCACCACCAGCAGAGGAGAGAGATTTTCACTGAAGGATTAATTTCCATTTATCGTCCAAGCCTAAATAAAGTCTCCTCTTTACACCATTGTTAGTATATCAATACAATAAATATTATGATATGTCTACAGTTTTAGATGAGAACCCGTATGTCTCAATGGTTACTACTGTTGGACCACCATTCGAAGGGTCCTGGGTTCGATTCCCATCGAGAATCTTGAAAGATGCGTTTTTCTGTTCTCGGTCTGGGTGTCTATTATTGTCTTGTGTGTTTTAATGGCACCCACGACACAGATAATCCTAAAAATAAAATAAATAACGTTACTCACTCATAGCCCCTTATGAGTGTGTAACGTTATTTATTTTATTTTTTTATTTATTTAGATACCAGTGGAAGCAGCATGGCTGCATGATGCCGTCTGGGTGTATGCGCGTGCGCTGGTGGACGTGTTGCGCACGGGGGAGGAGCCTCGCGACGGACGGGCCATAGCTGCCCGCATGCGGAATACCACGTACCACAGCGTCATGGGGTAAGGTTGCATCAATTATTGGCTGCTTCTCTTAGTGCACTAATTCAAGAAGAGGTACTCAGGTAATCAGGGTTGTACTGAAAGTTATTTGGAAAATTAAAAGAATTATGCAGGAACCTTTTTTTAGGACCTGAGATAGCAAACGAGCATGCAGCACCTCCCTTCCGCTACCGCAATAAATAAATATGATTCACTAATTAGGCATCATTTTCTATGGACAAATCCGAATCTGTTTATATATCACTCTTCAGCTTCTACCATTACCCGCTCGGTACCTACTCCTTCGATCGTCGCACTCACTCATTGTTGATTAAAACTAAAATCACTATACCTAGTTACCTACTGCTGCGTTTTGTCTAAACTACTTATACCTACTACTAAACTCTTAATAAATCAAATAAGTAGCGATAATGTTCGCTAGAAAATTGAATTTCGACGCACGATACGAATTACGATACAATTGAATTGCCGCCAATTTATGAACACGAATGACATAATAATGAGAATTTAAAAGCTTGTGAGGAGTTTTTTATTTGAAAATTTAATAAGCAACTTTTCTTACTGGGAAATTTCTAAAACTTATCTACTTATTATGCCAACGGTAGAGAGGTACAAACCTCTATAGACCGTTCCTTTTCCTTCCTTTAAGAGAAGATTATAAGGAACGACTTTAATGACTCCTTTCGTTACTAGTAACGTAAAAACGATCTGTTTGACGATTGGTTAAATATAAATATTATATGAACCGGGCAAAGTCACTCATGAGACTTCTAATTTTTAAAAAGAAATGCACATAATCAGGAGATAAATATTCCTGGGTAAATATGTGGTAGTACTAAAGTAATAAACGAAAGCTCTACACTAAATATTCTATAAATAAATTTAAATTTAAAACTACATAGTTAAACTCGTAGAAAAGTTTAAATCGTGTGTGAGAGCTAATATATTTTGTAGGAGGAGCTCATCTATTTTCCAAAGTATGTAGGTAGATAATTTATTTGAATAAATTAATTTTCATTTCATTTACTTTCATCAAATTATTGCCTACTTTGATGCAACGATGTTGATTTATAACAGTAAGCATAAGTATACAAAATTGTTGATGAGCTGTTGCATAAGATTTACATGTACATGAAAATTATTTGCTATCTAGGTACATTAATGACGGTCGCAATTAGTTCATATTATTTGGTTCTCTGAAGACATGGCTCAAAGCTGGTGACCGGAAAAGAACGTGAATCTATTTATAATGCTAATACTCTAGACGCCAGTTGAATGAAATGTTACGTTTCGTCGCGTCGCTATGTTAGGTAATACGTGTGTAACATTAAAATGTATGCTGCGTATGACCGCGCCACAAAACTAGGTATCATGTAGTATTTCGGAGAATGTTCTGATTCTGACGATCTCGGTAATAATAATATGGATTAGGGTTCCCAAGTCGTGATTTCGCTGTTCCTACCAATTTATTCGAGGTACCTACTAAATACGTTAAACATACTTTAATTCAATTAGTATAATCAATATAATACCTACTGGGTGTCCAAAAAAATTGTGTCAAGCGGAAGTCCAGAGATAGAGCACCCCTTGGGGTACCCGAATCAGCCCCATGTATGTTCCGCGATTATTAATAGTTATCGAGTTATGAAATTTCATCGTAAAATTACCATTGCCCTATCCAGGTACTGGATCCATATGGACCACAACGGGGATGCGGAAGGTAACTACACGCTGCTGTCGGTCGACCCCTCGCGTCCGCCCGGCCTCTATCCTCTCGGCGTGCTGCACAAGTCTGAACCGGTAAACAAACCGTAAATAAACGCGGCCACATTCGCACAACACTCTGTGCGGTTCACATCACACTTCACAAACATCATAAACATCCAAGACATGAGATAAACTTTAGGTAATCGATGGCATCCTTTTGCCAACCAGGGCTACCGCTCGAGTTTTTGGGAGGATTTTACCATTGTATCGGCCACTAAACCCTTGTAACAGACATTTTAATAGTATCCTTTTTCTGTTAATAGTCGGCGAACGAGCAGTCAAGCCACCTGATGGTAAGTGATCACAGTCACCCAAGGTCATCAGAAAAACCAAAGGCATCACCGATGCATGGTAGGATTGTGAAGGAAAAAGGAAAGAAAGAAAATACTGGCTCCCAAGACCCTATCTGGAACACAACAAGGCGTTTAGCGGTTGACTCAAGCAAGAGGGTGTTAGTAAGCCAGCCAGGCATCAACTCTATCACCGAGCCATAAGTACCTTCAGGATTAAACCGAATAGTACACAGTCTGATAACAGAGAGAGAACAAAACTATTATCTGCCAGTGAACCTTCGGGTCTTTAAACCAAGCTAGCGAAGCTGTGTGAAGTCTGCCAATTCGGCATCAATCTATGTACCTATTAGTGCTGTGGTCCATGTACAATATTACAATTTGAAACCCGCACCCAGAAGTGGAATTTCATATGATTTGGAATGAAAACAATACCTAAGCGACAAGCGTGTACTAAGTAGCACCCCTATAAAGGAAAATAGGCCTGGAGCGCAAAGGGTCGACCCTTTCTTGAGTGTTTTTTGCGTGTCGCACGTGCTATCATTTGGAGGCACGTCCGTATTTAGTAGAATCTAGTAAAATATTCCGCAAGCAGTGAAGTTAAAGGTCATAGGGCCAGTTTCACCGGTTCCGGATAAAGTTCCGGATAGCCCTAGGAACTCAACTCCCAGATAAACTACAACTTTTGGCATCTCAGGTAATCTGATAGAAGTGACAGAGAAAAGTGTTGGTTAAGGTATCTGCCAGTTCAAGTGGCTGTTAGGCGTTATTTGACGGATAAAAAAATGTTTCAAGTGGCGTTTCTATAACACATTAGGAATTTGAACTGTAATAAATCATATTATTATGAATCCTACTATTTTCGTTCTATAATGATAAATTATACTTGAAAATATTAAAAAAAGTCTAATTGGATTATTTTGAACAAAAAGTATTTTATTAATTAAGTTTTCAAAATAATTTTCAAATGACAATAATTTACGTAGTAGTAACGAAACGCAAAAAAGCGACGTTGCCGCTCCGTCAACTGTTAAGTCACTAAGTGGCAGATAAATTCCTAGGGCTATCCGGAACTTTATCCGTAACCGGTGAAACTGGCCCATAGAGACTATGATTCCTCAATATGGACTAGAAGTCTGTTTCTAATTCCGATGATTCTAAGATTAGTTTAAATATCAATATTATTATAGCGCTTCCTTACTTTATTTAAAACTAGTTATTGCCCGCGGCTTCGCACCAGTTGGAGCCACTAAACGGTAAAATACCGTTAAAATTATCACAAGGATATGGGATAAAAACTATCATATGTCCTTTCCAACCTGGAAAATCTAAATCGGTGGATTAACTAATCGTGAAAAAGTAGCAAACAGACATACAGAATTACTTTCGCATTTATAATATTCATATTGATTATTATTAGGTATAGCGTGAAGTTTTCACTATCATACAATCCCAAATACCTACTTACAATGTAAGCTACAGTAATGAACCAAAATTAGGTCTTGCTTTACGCAGTCCAAACCAAGTAGCAATTACCGCGACCGGTTGGGACGTGTACTTGTTGTACCTACTTGTCGCATGTCAGATACAGTTACTGTTTGTAAACGTTTCACTGACAGTTGCTGCTTTATGAAACTTTGCGAACGCTTTACAGTTAGGTACCTGCTTCTTTTTTTAAAACATGTTCATTTTTAAGAAAATTATATCTACACAACTGTTCATGTGTTTATAAAGTACTTAGTTGATATTTTTAGTGGCGGCATTTCGTTATACTTTGGTAATGTGTAGTACGAAATGCCATACCGAAGTTTTTGCTATTTGATATAGCTATTTTATTGCATTACTTCACAAAGCTACCTAGTTCAATAGGTTAATAAGTGATTTTATCTATTATCCCGCGGGACAAGATCTATTTACCGCGAATTATATTTTTTTATTATCTACCATGAAAGTATTCTAGACAAAGTCCTGTGACAAAAAATAACTTAGTTTCTACCCTTAGAGTATTAAAACCTATGGTATACTGGCATTCTAGTCTTATTACATTAAGAACGCTTTTACCGACAGGAAGTGAGATTCTTGCGGGAGATGAAATGGCCCGGCGGGCGGGTGCCGCTCTCTGAGCCGCCGTGCGGATTCCGAGGCGAAAAATGTGTCAGTAAGTAAAACATTTTTATGTTAATGCGCACTTATATAAACACTTATAAATAACTCTGACGCCATAACGGAGCACTTCAGTAGTGGCTGTGAGTACTTGTGAGTACTCGCTTTGACCTAATGCGTAGCGATCGTAAAATCAGAGCGCTGAAACGTGAAACGTTTTAGCGATCTAAAAAACGAAACAGTTGGGTGTCTGGTACTGTACTGCATTATAGCATCAAGGCATTACGGCTACGGCATTAAGTACAAGGTTTGGCTGACGGCAGTAGCTGGGCGCGGGTCGTGGGGTCGTAACAGTCGTTAGCAGCTGGTGACAAGCTGTGCGGAGCAGTGCCCATCGAACGCACGCCGCCCGCCGCCTGCGGAGCGACACGCTTGTACTTACAAGCGCCAACACAACTAAGTACTTATATGTATATTACACAACATCACTTACCCTTAAAACATTATTATGTACCTAAACAGTTCGTGCTTAATTTTCCTTGATACGTTTTCGTACAGTGCCATCCCACTTTTATTATTCTGTTTTCCTTGACCCAAAAATTGCTTTAGGGATAATGCGAAAAGGTTTACATCGGGACAAATAAAGAGTATTTGTTTTTTATTAATCAGACACTCTTACATTCCAAAGCGAGTATAGACTGTGTTGCGAGTAGCATGCACAAATAAGACATCACAAACACCCAACAAGGATATTCATCTCCAACTGTAAGATAAATATCTGCCCCGCATGAGGACTGAAGCTGATGCCCCACGCTCATTAGGCGGCAAGTCGGGTCATTCGCTGATTAGGCTATAGCGTCGTCTTAAAGTCCCATTTTTACTACCACATCTCTTAAATACTGCTATTTATTGTTTGAAATGCACAAAGACTGGACTGACGACTTGAAGAGGACAGCGGGCAACCGCTGGATTTACAAAGCTTAGGGCCGATCCGAGTGGCGCAAGTTAGGAGAGGCCTATGTCCAGCAGTGGACTATTAAAGGCTGATGGATGGATGGATGGATGGATGCACAAAGGTAAACAATATAGAGAAGTAAACAGATAGGTACAAAAAGGACAAATCAATTCGATCTCTAGCTAGAAAACAACCCAAATGAACGAATGGAACAAATAGTAAATACATTATTATGGGTTTATCTATTTTGGAAGCAATGTGAAAAGAGTGAAAACATAAATAAGTACATTTTTTACTCCTTTAGTATCAATGACAGATACAATTTTAAGTATTCAGGCACTGATATTCAGGTACATTTACGTAAATGTACCACTTTAATATTTTAGTAGTAGTACCACTTATTAGTTTTAATAATACAGACAGACTCTTCGATTTTATTTATTCGCTATAGATAAAGCAGCAACCACAAGTTCATGCGTATTTTGATTGCTTCCGTTCCGAATTTTTTAATCTCCAGAGAGATCGCAGGCTGAAGGAGTGCGCACTTTACAACGACTCCACGACCGACAGACAAGAACGCGACTAAAACCTTGACAAAGCTAACATTCAATTATGAGCCTTATATCTTTGAAGGTAAGGTTGAATTTCGAACTTATACTTAAAAGCCCTGTACGGCTCGCCCTACACCCATAGCCGTTCCGTTTCGAGACCAACGCGTCGACGTTGCGTTGACGACTCACCGTAGACGAGTAGTCCACGCGTCAACCGACATGACGTAATGTAACTAGCGTCGGAGTTGAAACGGAGTGGAGACGGAGTCGAGTTGACGTCGATGAAGCGTTGATCACGGAACGGAACGTCGGAGTTGAAACTGAGTGGAGACGGAGTCGAGTTGACGTCGATGAAGCGTTGATCGCGGAACGGAACGTCGGAGTTGAAACGGAGTGGAGTCGGAGTGGAGTTGACGTCGAGTTGGTGTAATGTGCGCACTCCTTGAAGTTACGACTTTCCAACATTATAATCACGATCATTAAGGTCAAGCGATCTTTTAATATGATTTGATGTATAACACGTAGAAGGTGGTATAAATGTTATAAAAACAATAATAAAAATACTTAATAGTTTGGAGCAGAAGAATCCGTTTTAGGTACCTGTAGGGATATAGAATTTTGGTAATATAAGATTTTCTTATTAACAATTTGTATTTAACTACTTAACACATTTTATTAGGTATAGTTCTGTGTGTACTTATTATTAAAGTTATTTCGATTTTTACGAGTACGATTAAAAATTAGTACCCATGAGTACCTATTATCGTCGTATTTTAAAGTTCTAGACGAATAGTATAATTCTATATAAATTACAAAGTAACTCAAAGGTTTAAAGGTCCAAGCCAGATGGTTTGAATTGCTCTCAATTCGTAGACGATAATTGACTTAGAACTTAAGAAAATTCTACGAAAACTTTGAGGCACAAATATTTTTAGTAGGCGGGCTATCGCTCATTAATCAAAAGTTATGAGCAAAGGATTGACAAACTTCTGATAAATGTCGAAAACTTTATCAATTAAGGACTTTAATCAAAAATAGCATTATATCTGAGTAAGAAAGTTTTAGATAAAAACATAGACATGTATACAAATATTATAAGCAATAACAGAGAAAGCGTGTTTGTGAATTTGAAAACAACTGATTCTAAAAATTCGACTACTGATAGTAAGACTATTGCTGAATGAAGCTCTTCATCTTAATGATACAGAAGTGAAGAGCCCGTGACGGAGGATATGACGTTTACTCAGTTTTTCTTACGATTTTATGCCAATCCTGACTTCACTGACGATTCGGCAACTAAGTCTCAAAGCGAAATGAAGAAAAAGCTATTTGGCAGAAAATATCGCATTTGATGAAATATTAGGTAGGTACCTACTCTACAAATCAAAGGAAGTTTAAAACGCTCAATATAATGGAGTGTTTTTATTATAAACATAAAAGCTAGATTTGCCCGGCAATACGTAGTCCCCTTTTTCAATGTAATGCCCTGACTCCGATAAACCTTCTTTATGTCATCTCGTTTGCGCAATCCCCTGAATCTCTGGCTTACAAATAAAATTGAAACGTTTGCTGCAAGCATGAGACGCTGTGGTATTATTACTTCCATTGACATTAACAATTGTTAATGAAACATTTTTCGTTTTTGTTGGCGTAAAAGCTTCGCCTACGGCTATTAAGTATTATTTACACTCGAACAGTCGAAGTCATTTTATCTGTTGGATGATAAAATGATCTATAAACGTTTTACGACGCGAGGATTTTATTATCACCTACAACTGTGCAGCTTAAAGGCGTGTTTAGTTACGCTTAATAAATTAGGAACAATGCGGTGATTTCGTTTGAACAAGATTTAATCAACATTTGGCGATTCTGCAATTTCAAAGTAGGTACTTACTTATTTCAATAACAAAGTTTTCTTTCGATGTTCTACGGCTTACTCTTTACATTGAAGAATATGTTTTAGGAACGTCGCGCATTATGTTAGAGTATTTGCAAAGGTACTCCAACATGTTCCTCATTTTCACTATCATGATGAAAAGTGTAGACTGGGGAACTGGCACAAATTCCCTTACACACCACCTCCCCTTTAGACACAAATCCCCGAACACAGCGTGTCTGTTTTATGTTTGTCTATCGGCAATCTGCATACTACACCAATAAAATGAGTACCTCCAAAACACTAAATACAAAAATTGCTGGTACAAAATTAAACATCAGAATCTACATACGCTTTAAATCAGTATTTTATGGATTTGTTATTGCCTGTATGCTCGTAAGTGAAGACCCTGCCTACTGAGTTAAGGATTCGGGTTCGATTACTGGACGTGGTGTTTATCTTGTTAACTGTTTAGCATTGATTATTCATTTTCATTGCTTAAATCCCATACATATTTATGCTACCCTCTCCAGTAGGATTTATGTTGCGGTTTTCAGCGTTTGTTTCTAAGACTTTCCTATGGATTAGGTCATGTGGGAGCATGGGCATTGGGAGCTTCAGGGGGGACTCTGGCTCTGCTGGCGCTGGCGGCTCTCGCCTTGTACCGCGGCTGGCGCTACGAGCAAGAGCTGGACTCTCTGCTGTGGAAGATAGACTTCCGTGACCTCCACCTGCCCGACGACGAGCAGCGCACCAACAAACTGAGTAGGTAAACGGAACTTCTTAAGTTGTTCGCATGGATATTTCATTGGTTTTAGTAACAAGTAGGTACTATAAGGAGTATTTTCTAACAACAACTACATATCACTAAAAGTCTCTGCCCCAATCCTCGTATCTACTAACAAACTAACCCCGTAACGTTCTAACACTGTTTGCTAATTGACTAACCATCCTAGTCCCGATTATGATTAGTCCCGATTTGAGCCTTATTCTGTATCGGTCACAGTTGTCATGGGCGGCAGCGGAAGCTATTTGCTATCTTAATTCCATTTAAAAAGACCTGCTCGAAGACGAGCAACGCGCCAACAAGCTGAGTAGCTAAACGGAACTCCTTATGTCGTTCGTTTGGATATTTCATTGATTTATTGACATGGAAATTAAATAGGACTGATACCACTTGTACTGACTGAACTAAACATTTAAAAGTGTGTTCTAAAGTTTACAATCTAAAGTGTTTTTACCTACAATGACGCCACGCAACGCTTGAAAGCTTTTGTATTATACTAATTACGCTAGCTTGTCTCGTGTTCACGATTCCATATCAATGACGGAATGTTGATTCTTTGAATTGACGATAGGTACAATTAATTATAGCATTTAACACAGATAATATCGTTGATTTTAAAATTTCACTAAAATATACCTACTAGAAATCTTTATTACATTTAGAATCAGAAAGATCAATAAGATAGTGAATTTCCTGTGTGCTCTGTTATGATGACGCGACCATGCGTGCGAGTGTTGAATTGCTGTTACTAAACGTTAGCTAACCTTTTGTTGCAATTGTGAATAAAATGCAACAAAAGATTATGCAATGCAATAAAGAGTTTAAATCATTGTAAAGTCTTAGGTATAACAAATTTTTATTACAATGTATAAGGCAGAGTCCCTAAATCAAAGATATCAAATGAAAAAACTTAGGTTCAACTATGTTTTAGCTACTTCTACTACTTTACTAGTTTAATGTAGGTACAAGCCTTTTAAATACTGCAATTCAACAATGCAGCCACTGTTACGAGAAATTCTTGCAAGAAGTTTTATAACATTGTAGCCACTTAGCTACAACGGTTTTACGCTTTTACTTCGCTTTACTTAAACACTTAGGTGTGCTTATGTTTCGTTGGAATGCTATCAAGGGAGCAATGGAGAGTCTCATTTTAGAGGAAGTCCGTTTTCAATATGGACTGAATTGCCTGAACTAGTGTTTAAACTTTTTTCAGTAAATCTTTTTCTATAAACTAATGGTTATTTTTCTTTATTATAAGGCTCCGCACACGTTGGCCACCGCGCCACAGCGACCGGTGGCTGTGGCGCGGTAGCCCATTTGCGTAGAGCCAAATTATTTAAATAAATTAATAAAATTGCAGGGGGTTTGTCATACAAAAAATATACCGTCTAATTTAAAGGACATTCATTGCTGACCCATTACTGTGTCGTTTTTAGCAGAACCAATTTTGTGGCTATTAATTTTAGCTCCTACATGTATACGGTTCGGTGTTCGGTATTCGGTTTTTTATTGTATGCTTTTCAAAAATTTAATTACGTAAACCTGAACAGGTTGATCAGGGCTGAATTTTTTCCAGCAAGATAGTAGTGTGATCATGAACACGAACTCGACCAATGCGATCGGTAATGAGAAGGGCAGCACCGGCGGCGGCCGCTCCAGCCAGGTCTCGCTCAGCTCCAACCCCGACCTGGACTTCCGGTACTCCGCCATCTTCACGGAGGTGGCCTTCTACCGCGGCCGGCTGCTGGCCGTCAAGCGCGTGCGCAGGCATCACATTGACATCACTCGGGAGATCAAGAAGGAGCTTAAGATTGTAAGTGACGCTTGACAGATTCTGTAGTCACAGATGAGCAAAATGTAATCATGATTACAGATTACAATTTCATCTGGTGCAGCAGTGGGCAAAATGTAATCATGATTACGGATTACAATTACATCCAGCAATTACATCCGGGTACGACTTCCGAACGAAGTTGAAATTTATGAGACGAAGAAATGTTTGATTTCAGGTCGAAGTTGTTTGAGATATCTTATTTGTATAATTGTGTGGTGAGGTTTAAATGTGTGTTTATATATTTTGGCCGACAAGTAATTAGACTAGCCACTTAATGATAAGTGTATTGTAGGTATACGAAATGTAAAGTCAAAGTCTGTTAATCCAACAAAGATGAGATTACCGCTATCGGCGACCAGCACTATGTCAGATAACTTTAATTGAAGGCAAACAAGTTAAACGTTATCCATTTGCTCGTGGAAACAAATCGCTATCAGAGAGCCCACAAACCTCCCCTAATAGCAGCCTGAAAAAACATCGCAGGATCGAGCCCTAAGCTCATCAGAAAGGGGAGCTTATATCAACAATACTCTCCGGGTTCGGCGAAGCGCAAAACAAAAAATTCTCTTACAATACCTTACGAAGACGTGTATAGACGGAGATAAATTATTCTCATTTGTTTGGGTTGGCTAATGCGATGGGTGGTATTGAGTCTAATATACCTACTCACGGGAAAGGTGTAAGCTGCCGCGCGTACCTACGTACTTACCGTACATAATAACATCAACCTACCTGACAGTTTTAACTTGATTCTATATATCGCGTTATTATAATATCTTTTACATCTTACTTATAAGTAAACAAGGTTTCAATAAAATCATTTAATTGAATCTCCTCCCCTCATGAACTTTTAATCATATTAAACAAAATTTGAAAAAAAAAAACAATTATAGAATGTCTTTTTAACCTTGATAAAATTTTGGACGACACTTGGGGCAAATCAGAAACCTTTGAAAATACAGTTAGATACCAAAAGTTTGTTTATGCGTCTTGTTGACTGCCGAGCGCCACGGAGGACGTGCTTGGGAAGTACGGTAGTAGTGTTGGACCGCCTTATTGGAAATAGTTACTTTTCCCAACTGTACGTAAACTTAAATTTTGAACGTAGCGCCCAACACGTTCCTAATTTTTAACCGACTTCTGAAAGGAGTAGGTGCTCAATTCGATTGGTATTTTTTTCATGAATCTCTAACTTGAATGATTCTAAAAAGGGCTTCTAATGGGTATAATTCTAGATCTAGGGTATAAAATCTAATTTTGCATTATTTCTTCAAACAGATGCGAGACCTTCAACACGACAACGTGAATGGATTCGTGGGAGCTTGTATCGAACCTCCGAACGTGTGTGCGCTATCTGAATACTGCACACGGGGTAGTCTTAAGGTGATTTTAATTTATTTATTTATTTAAACTTTATTATTCCAAAAATGTGATACAAAAGACGGATTCAATGCTAAAAGCATTCTCTACGAGTCAAACCTTTGGTCTAAACAAATATCAACGATGGCCGTGTGAACTTAACTCACTTTCTAGATAGGTACGTAAACAATAGCAAGATGAATTTTGTTACAGAGTAGTTTCCACAAGCTGAGAGATGCTAGCAAGAACCGTACAAGTTATTGCACTTAGAGTAGTCTCATATTGTAACTTCGAAGATGGGGGCGGCTCGCTTAACTTGGTTTAAAGTCAAACAGATCAAGTTTCATTATTGACATACAGAACATTGAACACTGGCGTTTAAATCATCGCACGCTAAAAATAGTCCCAAATAGGTTCCCCAAACGCGTCCTAAATAGTAAGTAGTTATAACGTCAAAAACATAAAATAGATAACTATTGAATGATTTCAGGATATAATTGAAAATGAAGACATCAAGCTGGACAACATGTTCATCGCCTCTCTCGTCGGGGACATTATTAGAGTAAGAATCTGATATATTTTCCCTGCAAAATAAAAGATTATTCAGGCCCTTCTATCTACTATTTAAAAATATTACCAGGGAATGATCTTCATACACGAGTCGCCGCTACAGTACCACGGGGCCCTTCGCCCTTCTAACTGCTTGGTGGACGCGCGTTGGGTGGTCAAACTGACGGACTTCGGGCTGAGGGAGTTCCGGCGGGGCGAACTACCCCCCTCCGAACCGAACGCACTTCGATCTCATATTGAAAGTAAGTACAAAGATAGATATAAATATGTACTTACCTAATACTATTTACATATACCTATGTAGTTACGTAAAATACGATAGTCATATATTTACAGAAAAAAACATACCTACATGTATGAATGCTATATTTATTGATAAAAAAAAGGATAAGGTAAATTAAGTACAGTTTTATAATAAAACATTTCTGTTTATAATAACCCACTTATTTCTCGTTTGTTACTTCTCTTTCCCCGCGTTTCAATGTCTGACTTAAACTAATGATGTAGGTAACTGTTTCTTCGTATTTTTATTCCGGGCCTTGTGATGGTATATTATTAAGGTATATTTTATTCATTACATTTTGTATTATGCCATTGTATATTAATTTCAAAATGTCCCCCATAAGCTTAGCATATGAGGCAAAAATATTGCACATTAATTAGCATCATTCTGTCGGTCATTGGAAATGCTGCCCAAGACAAAAACCTTGTGTTTATTCTAAACAATTAATCTCTGATGCTGTAGGACATCAAAGTCAAGTTTGGACCCGGCTCAGAGAAATCCTTAATTCGGGGACGCTGTTATCTCGCCCGGCGTAAACCAATTTGAGTCAAATTTATCGCTGTGCACGTCTTTCATTGAGCGAAAACTCGGCAGAATGTTATCTTTATAGATTTTAATCATCTACGAAGCTTTTATGCGTAAAGTTTATTAGTTATTAAATGTAATAGGTTTTGTATTTATAATAATAATTAATTACACAATGACCAAAATGTCGTTACATACGTACAAAACCCTCAACCATATCAACTCTTGCCAATACCTATCATTACATAATGGACTCTTCAGGAGTCCGTCGCAAATCTATCACGAAAGGATTACGGGATACGAGTATACTCTTCTGAGATAATTAACAATTACGAGAACATATTTAATGTTTTTTGTTACCGTTATTACATATCCATCTTTATCGCCAAATATCTTTATGACGTGATACAGGTGTACCGTATGTTGTTCTTTTTGGTTATATAAATATCATTTATCCATTTGTACCTACAAATCCCATCGTACACCACAGCTTAAAAGACGAATCAAAGTGGCGAGGAGCGGCTATGCCAGCTTTAATAGTAAAATCTGTACTATCTAAATTTCGTCGAGTCCCGCGTCCTATGTCGCGCTCGTGGACTGAATCCATTGTGCCTTCAACAAGCTTCACGTAGGAATTGAAATGTAGGGTGCTCCTGCTCATAGCCCGAAGATTTATGTCCAGTATAAGCAATCAAGCTTAGCAAACTAAGTTAAGCAACTGCGGGTGCGGGTGGCATGTCTCAGTTATTATAGTACAGTCACGTAAATCATGTCGGTGACCTTTGGGTGGTTTAGAAACTTCCGAGACATGGGTTATCCCATTCCATGCGCACTCATACGTAGGTGGGTAGATAGGTAGAGTATGCTCTACGTCTCGTCATGCAAAGAGAGACTTGTGTCATGCATGACATACAATATGAAACGTATTATCAATAGGAAAGTGTTTCGTCATTGATGTAGCCACCGTTGAAGGTCTTTTTACACGGATATTGTCGGTCAAATTCGTATATAATTATGATTGTGGAGATTGGTGTTTTACAGGTACGAATTATAGGGAATCACAGGTATTTGCGACCTACCTGACAGTGGGCATACGAACTACCTATAACGATCGTCCCGATAATACAAATGATCACAATCATCATATACGATTGTGCAGAGGATTCAGTGAATTTTTTGGATTTTTTTTAATATGCATCATTGGATTTTTTTTTAATATGCATCATTGGATTTTTTTTTAATATGCATCATGGTGCAGGCCTCGTGTACCTGTCCCCGGAGCTGCTGCGCGCGGCGGGCTGGGGCAAGGACTGCTGCCCGTCGGGGGAGGCGCGCGGCGGCTCGCCCGCGGCCGACGTGTACGCGTTCGCGCTGCTGCTGTACGAGCTGCACGCGCGCCGCGCGCCCTTCGGCAACGACGCGCCGCCGCCGCCGGTGCTGCTGCGCCGGCTGGCCGCGCCCGACCCCGCGCCCTACAGGTAGGTATGTGTCGTGCTCGTGCTTGCGTTACCTACTGTTAAGGCCTGTTCGAATATGCGCGGTATCCTCCATCGGTGGTAGCGGTATCCGAATCCGGTATCCGAATCCGCGCATGTCTGAACAGGCCCTTACACGGAATACCGGAACGATGGATAATGCGCAACACTATGGTCGCGCCGATATGACCCCATCACCAGCGCGAGTTTGACAGCTAACTTCCGCGCTTTTGTTCGAAGGAAGAAGTAGTGAAAAGTTGTGTTAGAAGATTGAAGTGTGCCCAATTAAGCGCCTGTGATTGATAGCATCAGATGGCCGGGTCTGATTTTGACTCTATAAATAAAGAATGCCGGATTTGGTACCAAACTGATATTTTACACTCTTAATGTTATATTGCCGACTTTCATAATAATTTAAAAATTTGGTACATTGCTGCCTTTGAAATTATACACAGATTATTTAAATTACACTTTTTAAATAAAATCAATTTATTAACTTGTGATAAGAGTTATCACTTTATTGTTATGGTTACAAGTCTTGAAAGAATTTTTTTGCTTTTTAATTTCTTTGCCACTGCCACTGTCTGCCGAATGTTCAATTCTGCGAGCTTGGCAGACATTATTTTGCATAACAGATTAGTCTGGTCACCGCTCCTAATTATTTTTTTATGTTTTGTATGCTCATGTCCTAATTAGTTATTTTCAGCCGTCATTTATTTTTATTATGTGTGATGTACGCGGTCTATAAATAATCCACAAAAAATGTAGGTTTTGTTTTATATACCTACTGACATAACTAGACAATAAACAATTTGTAGCTTCAAGCAAATATATTATGTGTTTTAGGAAGCCTATTTGGCCTTACTTATAAAATAAATACCCTTATCTATCTGTCTATCAGTGCTTTGAAGTCCACTGCTGGACATAGGTTTCACCTAATTGGCGCCACTACCGGTCCTGGGGCCACTGAATACGGGCGGCCTCGCGCTGTTTTCTTTAGGTCTTCAATCCACTTAGTCGGTGGGCGACCTGCTTCTTTTACCGAGGCATGGTACCCATTTGAGGACTTTTTACCTTATACGGGACTTCAATGAGTGGGCGTTTATTAAAAATATATGTATTCGGTCGCAGGCCACCGTTAGACGCGCTCTCTGGTCGCGGGGAGTGCGTGCGCGAATGTTGTGTGGAGTGCTGGGCGGAGGACGCGGCCGGGCGGCCAGACTTCAAGCAGGTGCGCGCGCGGCTGCGACCCCTGCGTAAGGGCATGTGAGTACCCCTCTGGTGATAGGTTTCTCTGTGACGATATTTTACACTGAAGAAAATAATAAGTAGGTAAATAGTACCTACACAAATAATTTAAAAAATATGAAGACGGAGAGCTGAATTCAAATTCAAAATTCGTGCGAGACACCTAAGGTCAAAATTATAGTGTAACCTTAGGTACTTGTCTAGTTCTTATTAAATTATGTTATTTAAGATAGATTTAATGAAAAACTTAATAACTGTAGCAGTTATTAAGTTTTTCATTTTCATATACGAGTATACATAGGTACGTTACATACCTATAGATTGACCAGACATAACAAACTATTAATACCTAGCAATAATTCAAACAGAAATAAAGATCTATTCACGTTAATAACACTGATGGACAGACGACAGCTACACGATTTAATATTTTTGAGCCGCGGCCAAACATTACATTTTTAACGATAATGAGCCGCCATCTGCGATGTTCCAGGAAGCCGAACATTTTCGACAACATGATAGCAATGATGGAGAAATACGCGAACAATCTGGAGGCGTTAGTGGACGAGCGGACCGACCAGTTGCAAGAGGAGAAAAAGAAAACCGGTACGTTCGGTTACTGTCAGTGGGTCACATGTATACCAGGAATGCATTCTATACAATTAATTAACTCACCCGTCAGGTTCGCAAATAACCTTTCGCAATTGACCTGCTAATTTCGAAAAGTTCTTTCTTAGTGCTCACTTGCGTCACTTGAGGAACCTATATACAAAGTTTCAAGTGAACTCATTGAAGAAATAAAAAAGTCTGAAGTCCGAAGAAAAGTCTGAAGAAAAAAATCAGTTTATCCCATTTTTTATCCCCTTAGGGGGAGGAATATCCAAAAATCCTCTCTTAGTGCTCTCCTACACTCCGTCTAAGGAACATAATTATGTTCATGCCAAATTTCCCGAAGCGAGGCGAGGGCGGGTCCACTAGTTTGACTTACGAAATGTGTCTAACTATTGCATTATGAGTCAATGCATTTATGAATGAGCAAACTCGGGCGCCAGTGTTACCCCCGTCGGTGCATGTTGCAGAGGCGCTGCTGGAGGAGATGCTGCCGGTGCCGGTGGCGGAGCAGCTGAAGCGCGGCCGCCGCGTGCTGCCCGAGAGCTACGACTCGGTGACGATATACTTCAGCGACATCGTCGGCTTCACCGCCATGTCCGCCGAGAGCACGCCGCTGCAGGTCACACCACCTTGTCTTCATAGTATTGTGCTAAATATATTGACGAAATACCCGCATCATTGTAACGATTATATTGAATTGGAGTAACCCTCTCTTCCCTTCAGGAATCTTATTCTTTTTCTCTGCAATAGAAATGTTTGGACTGGATTATTTAATTTGAAATAGGTAATTAGTTAATTTTATTATTATGAATCGGTGGAATTAAAAAAGAATATTCAAAGCGTACTTCACTACATTAGTTAAAAGTAAATTGCTCAGTGATTCTCACTTCCCCGTTCATACGAAATTAGTCATTTTCTGAATTGTTTCAAAAGAATCTCAAAAGAAGATTCACTTTAAACGTCTGTCGCCATAATTCCTCACTCTACGGTTGTCTATAGAAAACGCTCAGTAGCGATGCGATTTTGTGTAAATTTAGGTATATATTATTTAGGTACTTGTATTGTTATCTCTTTGCTTTTGTTTTGAAATAAAAACCATAACATGATACTTTATACTCTTATCAAAATGATTCCGGGAAAAGGTAAATATTTGAATGCCTAATAGAAATATTTAGCAAACTGCACAATTTAATTTATGTAGTTATATTTTGTTCAGGTGGTGGACTTCCTCAACGACCTCTACACGTGTTTTGATTCTATATTGGAAAACTTCGACGTGTATAAGGTTGAAACTATCGGTGACGCGTATATGGTGGTGAGTTACCTACATACATATTTTTGATATTTTATTACGTACATAATATCGCGTAGATTCATCTGCTGACAAAATCAGATATTGATGTATACCTACATTGTATACATAACTATTGGCGTGACCTGGCGCAGGTGTCGGGGCTGCCGCTGCGTAACGGCATCCTGCACGCGGGCGAGGTCGCGTCCATGGCGCTGGCGCTGCTGGCCGCCTCGCGCGCCTTCCGCGTGCGCCACCGCCCCGACCACCGCCTGCTGCTGCGCGTCGGGATACACTCTGGTACATATCATCGTCACAACCCGACACTGTCCCCCACAGCTAGGCTCGGCTCTCCTCAAATCTCCTCTCACAATGGGAGGGGTACAGGGCATGGTCCACCATGATGGCTAACTGCAAATTGCCGGACTTCACACACCTTTGAAACGTTATGGAGAGGTTTCATCGCGATGTCTCCTTCACCAAACCGAGTGATATTAATTATTTTTGTGATACGCACAAACAGGACTCAAACTTTACACGTACATTTCAACCAGCTACCATTGATTTATCTGACAATAATTTCCAGGTCCAGTGTGCGCCGGCGTCGTTGGACTGAAGATGCCGAGGTATTGCCTGTTCGGAGACACGGTCAACACCGCCAGCCGATTTGAATCAACAGGAGCGCGTAAGTCTTAAAATTTTTGTTAGTCACCTACCAGATGTACCTACCCTCCGAAATTTTTACCAAGTATATAAACCTCAGTAGTAAGCATATAAAGCTCATATCCGCTCTTGATTCCTTCAACGTGTCAAAACAACAAATCGAAGGTGAAACACTTTCCAGCGCTGAAGATCCACTGCAGCGCGGCGTGCAAGGCGCTGCTGGACCAGCTGGGCGGCTACGTGGTGGAGGAGCGCGGCGTGGTGGCCATGAAGGGCAAGCGCGACCAGCTGACGTACTGGCTGCGCGGCGAGGAGCCGCACGCCGCGGCCGCGCGCGCCCGCCGCCGCGCGCGCCGCCCGCTCGCGCCCGCGGACCGCCGCCCGTGCCGCACCTCGCTCAAGAATAGGAGTTGGAAGAATCAGATCGGAGGGTTGCACAGGTTGTTCGTTTATGCTGTTATATTTACAATGTAGTAGTAGTTGTTTTGTTGAGAGAACTGTGGGAAATATTTTTGAATAGTTCTGTAATAATCAACATGTAGTGTAAATACTAGGTAATTAGTTTGCTCCATAATGCCGAGAAAATGCTTGATTGCAAAATCTTCGTGATCCATGAATGTGCATTTATTTTATTTTGATATTCGCTGTTTACATATTGTCATGTACGTGCCTAATTTTTTGTATTAGATTATGTTTCATGAGTGAACAATGAAATTATATTAGGGTCTGTTTTGTTCTGTAAATGTATAGACATATAGGTGTATTTATAGTCATATACTATATTATTATATTGTATATATGATTTCAGGTGCTGCAGTTTAGAATCTCCAAAGAAACTAAGGTTTGCGTCTGGAGATCATTTAGAATCTCACACTGATAGTGTTCTACATCATAGAAGTGATGAATACCTTATGGAGGTGAGTTATACCATAATAAATTATAAGGGTTAGGAACGCCTTATAACTATAGTCATTTTGTTCATATCAGCATCACAGACAACTTACTAACTAATAATCATAATAATAAATCGCTTATTTCCAGTTTACAATATTCTGGGTATTATAAAACACTATGTAAAACTAACTATGGAAGTATTTTTTGGTTCTACATTACATTTATATGTACATAATGTCGCGTGCAGGTGGTGGGCGAGGGCCGGCAGCCGGAGCTGCTGGCGGCGCCGCTGCGGCAGGAGTACGCGAGCGTGTCGTGCCCCACCATCGAGGCGGGCCCGGCGCGCTGCGACATCCGCCTGCTGGTGCACGCGCCCGACGACCCCGCCGGCATCCCGCTGCTCGCGGAGCCTTAGCCCGCGCCCTAGTCAATGGCCGTGAGCGAACGCAAGACCATTTAACCGACTTCAAAAAAGAGGAGGTTCTATGTTCGTCTGTTTATTCTAATTGATGTTTAGACGGGTTTCTCTCGTGGTCCCGTTTTGTCCTATTTCTAGGACCACGAGGGTGGGAGGTTGACTATAGGGTTTCTGCGGATAACAACGACTATAGATTTGATCGAAGTGAAATCCAAGTAAGTCCATGTTCGAACAATGACTTCATAAAAAATCAACTTTCGATGTAAAAGATAAGTAAAATAAATAACTGATAAAATTAGAATAAACAATACTGTCCAGTGACGGTGATGGCCAGTAACAACCAGACACTGCTTGTTTGACGTATGTTCAGTTATAAAAAATCTGTAATCAAATTAAAATTCAGGTAATGAAAGAAAAAAAAATGGTTCTCTGTAAAGTCGTTTTATGGACGATAATAATTTAACGTGTTATCGTCATAAGAAAACATTGATAACTTTTCACTCTAGTTTAAGTCAATGTTTTCACTTCACTTTATAAACAGTTGATAAAACAGTTCTGTCAGTACTGTCAGTCAAATATTGATGTGTTGCTTTGCTCACGTAAGCCGCCATTTTGCCGATACTTCCTATCTCATTTGCTCTCACGTTAAAATGTGTCTGTCTATTTCGTTTCCGTTACGTTTCATTTGTGCGTCATTTCCGTTTCATCTAATTCAAAATCACAACGATACTAAAGAAGTATTCAGTTCAAAAAGCTTCATTAGCTATTTGACTACACCTTACTTGTGAATTCACAATGAATTCACTTTACATGAAGTCATAGTTCGTTCATCTCGTGTCATCCCCACGTTAGTCCTGTAGACGGTATCGGCGCTCGTTCACGGCACCAGCGGTAGACCGCCCGGCTCTGCCTGTCATGTCGCGTGACATTCGTAGCATTAATGTGATCTATGTCAGTATTATTAAGAGACCTTGTTCAATAGAAATTATTTAATAACATTAAACTCTTATTTCACAATTCACGGTAACATCGTTTTACTTACACGTATTATTTACAACAGCATTTCAATATGTATATAATATACTATAGTTAATATACACAGGTATAGGATAGAGAAATAGTATAAACAACGCACGTATTGACCGGCGGTCAAACTGTCTAAATTCTCCGTTGTTTGGAGAATATACGAAAGCGGCGTGCGAGTGTGACCATTATAATAAAAACTCGAAGCCTTTTCTTACCATAACTACACCCCATTATAATAACTAGGGTTCAAATAGTTCACCACGAATTATTATTTTAATGCCCACACATTAGGGTCTAGTTTCTAGATTCTATAATTACATCAGTAGCATGGTTACAATGGCACCATTCTTCACACGTCACCCGATGCTTCGCCGGGCATTGAATCTGGGAGGAACTTAACCATGAATGAATGGAAATGGTACGCTGACGCACCACGTCTCCTACGTGAGACTCATAATATGGCTAGAGTTGTGGGCGGGCGGTGTGTATACATTATTCGATTCCCAGGATATTTAAACGATATCACTGACACATTTTATAATTTAAGATCGGATGACGGACTCGGAAGCACGCCACAAGTAAAAGCCCATACGTATATACCCCGCCCTAATCAACGTAAAATAATTTGTCGTAAAGACCGATTTCTATAATATAAATGCACTATTCGTCTTGATTTACTACTATTGAGTGTTAATGACTACACGATGCAACTAAATACATATATTTGTTCACTGTACCAATCAGTACAAGTTATATAGCTTACTTCTACAAGCGGGTGCAACCCGGTATAGATAGTGCATTTATAGAATAAAATCAGCGGGCGAGCGATACACATCACGTTACGGTTTCCTAGGAGAGCGGTACGTAACAAAGTGACGGCAAAACGTCGCAAAATACACGAACATCTTTGACAGGGACGCAGAAGTTCCATACGTTTTTATACGTCATAAACAAAAACACATCTACGACAAACGGAGAATTTTGTCGTTTTAAAGTAGATGACCAATTAATGATAAAAACGACTAGTAGATACTCTACACTGCATTAGACCAAAACAACATATCACAACTGTTGGGAAACTGTAATTAAAACCGATGTCAAACGACGACATGTACGTCCCCGTTCTTGCAATCGACCGCTCCATAGGAAACCACGTGACTGTTATACGATAGACAAGGTACGTCAGACGGCGGACTCGCGGTCGAGCAGCGGCGGCGCGCGGCGCAGCGACGAGCTGCTGGAGCGCGAGCCGCCGCTGAATATCCCGAGCAGCCACGAGCGGATCGCGAACCGCGGCATCTTGCGCTCGCCCGCGCCCCCGCCCCCGCCCGCGCCCGCGCCCCCGCCGCGCTTGCCGTCCGCCACGTTCTCCAGCGACCGCCACTTCTTGTAGAATTCTATATAATTCGCGTCGTGAACCTTTCGCTTCGGCCGGTCGTGCTTGTAGAGGCTCGACTTGCGGATGAGCGGGCTGTCCTCCTCCGTCTTGGGGAGGTCGTCGACTATTCCGATGATGGTACCGTTGAAGAGCGGCCCGGAGACGGTGGCGACGGTGACGTCGGTGTCGAGCGAGCGCGTGGTGTGCCCGCGGCGCAGGCGCGGCTCGCGGCGCGGCAGCACGTCCAGCGAGTGCGCGGCGCGCAGCCCCTCCGCGCCCTCCGCCTCCTCGCACGCCGTCGACGACGCGATCGAGCTCAGGGCGTGTCTGCAACACGTGACACACCTTACTACTTGTCTATAGTTATGATAATACGCCTCGAATCGACTGTAGGATCTGAAAAAATAATCTTTATAGGATTAATTCTAGGCAAAAGTTGTAATTTCTTTGTATAACCGAACAATATCATGATAAAAACATGCCATAAATAAAATATGTTGAACGGATTTAATAGTCACTCTATTTGCAATTGTGCCCTATGCTAATTGTAACTCATAAACTAAATATTTACTTTATTGTTTTACTAGAACCAATCAAAATTGTATTATGGGCATCCAAATTATAAAGGTGTCTATAAAATTTTTAAAGACTAAGCAACCCCGCACTCCCCCACTTGGTCCAAATAGACTTACCAAAGCGATCAAATAGTAAACATTATTAAAACAGTGTTTTTAAATAATAGCATCAAGAAGCAGTACACCAGGGTCGATAATTTTTAAAACCAAAAAAAATAATAGTAGGATGAAACCCAATAGAAAAGGAGGGGAATATTATAAAAATGAAAGGAAAAATAAATTACGGGCGATTTGAGGTCGGGAAGGGGATGGGGGTGAGTTTTTAAGGGTAAAAAACGGTTTTTCTCGATTTCCGGCAAAACTAAAAGTCCTATCGAAAAAAGTCGAATGGCAAAGTTGTAGGTAATAAAAAGATCTAAAACTTTTGTATTTACACTTTTTTCACATAACCTCAAAATTTATGTGAAAAATCCAAAAAACCAAGTTTTTGGTTTTTTATTTTTATCTTTTACAAATATATTTTTTTTTAACGAAATTTGGTGAAAACTTAACTTTTTATGTCCCAAATACGCTGTAATTTATTTGATTTAAAATATTTATTTTTTCACCTTATTTTGAATTAATATCGAAAAAACACCCTAATTTTCAATCGAAAATTCACCCGTCAAAATATCAGCTTTTTTCAAAAAGTTGGTATGGTTTCTGTTCGTTGAAGTCTCTACTTTCCGATGGTGAAAAAAAAAATATATATTACTACAGTAAATCTTCTCAGAAAATGCAAAAAATCAAAACAAACGAATTCGAAAATTGGTTGGGTAACGAACTAACAGCAACAGATTGGGGCTGGAAGCAATTTCAACGTGGAATTATGCCCAAATTTACACAAAAAGAATTAATTCCGGAAATATTGCTCAAAACTATTTGCTGCAGCTGTGAAACTGGATGTAACAGTTTAAAATGTGGTTGCCGAAAACATGGTTTAAAATGCACACATTTATGTTCAAACTGTCATGGTTCTGAAAATTGCTCCAATATTGAAGAAGAAACCTACGAGGAAGTTAATGATTCGGAAGAAATTGTGGAAGAAGAACCAACGCAGTCTGGAAATAATGTTGGAGAGGAAGAAGGTGATAGTCATGAAGATTTCGAAGATCTACTAGAATCAGAGATGTTTGACGAATCTAACGATGAAGAAATGCCATCAAAAAGACAAAAACTAATGGATAAGTGATTAGAATTGAAGATAAGGTATTTATGAATGATAAGATTAATGTGTTTAAAAATATTGTAATGAATAACGTAATCAGAATAAAGCATCTACTAATCTACTAATTATTTTTGATTTTTGATTTTTTGCATTTTCTGAGAAGATTTACTGTAGTAACATATTTTTTTTTTTTCACCATCGGAAAGTAGAGATTTCAACGAACAGAAACCATACCAACTTTTTGAAAAAAGCTGATATTTTGACGGGTGAATTTTCGATTGAAAATTAGGGTGTTTTTTCGATATTAATTCAAAATAAGGTGAAAAAATAAATATTTTAAATCAAATAAATTACAGCGTATTTGGGACATAAAAAGGTAAGTTTTCACCAAATTTCGTTAAAAAAAAATTATATTTGTAAAAGATAAAAATAAAAAACCAAAAACTTTGTTTTTTGGATTTTTCACATAAATTTTGAGGTTATGTGAAAAAGTGTAAATACAAAAGTTTTAGATCTTTTTATTACCTACAACTTTGCCATTTGACTTTTTTCGATAGGACTTTTAGTTTTGCCGGAAATCGAGAAAAACCGTTTTTTACCCTTAAAAACTCACCCCCATCCCCTTCCCGACCTCAGATCGCCCGTAATTTATTTTTCCTTTCATTTTTATAATATTCCCCTCCTTTTCTAATGGGTTTCATCCTACTATTATTTTTTTTCACTTTTTATTATTTTTCAAGGCTTCTACCCTGGTCTACAGGCGTGTAATGTTAAACACAAAAGGTTGCAAACTGCAAGTAGTTAGTGATGAGATGATAATGATGACAAAATACAATCACTAGCCCCGATCTAACTTCTTCCAAGTTTTTGTGGAAAAAAACCGAAAATATTAATTATCAATTAAATACCCACCAAGACGATAATATCACGCATCCCATTTTTATTATTTTTAGGGATCATAATTTACATGAAGTACACAAACTGTTTCTCATATTAATAAAGTTGGAAGTGGCACTCAAGAAATAAAGAATATAGTCTTTCTAGAAACTTGAAAAAACACACATGAATAGTTTTAATACGATAATGCATAATTATGATAAGTAGGTCCTAATTAGTTTTCCCTTAAAAAAATACGATTTATATCTTCGCTGGATAAATTAATTTTAAAAAGGTTTTTTAGCTATTTTAATTCCTAATCCCTAATTCCCATCCCTATATCTATCAGTCTTTTATCAAGGTTTAATACTCAATTGAAATTCAGACTAGTAAAACGTAGTAATTGCTTACGTATATTTCGACCCAATGTTTACAAACGACATTCACATCAACAACATAAAACTAACGTAACCTAATAAAACCGCTCTTCGTGTATTTCGATTTGGCCTATTTGTTAGCTACTAGAGAATGCAATCAGCTTGCCATTCGTACAATAATAATATTTTTGTATTGTTTCCAATAAAGTTTCGCAGTCGTGCGTGGTAGTATCGTTACCTGGCGCGCGTGGCGGGCTCTCTGTCGCGGTCGCGGCGGCGCGCGGGCGGCGACGCGCCGAGCGACGCGCCCGAGTGCAGCCGCTGCCGCACGCCCCACGTGCACGCGGCCGGACACGCGCCCGCGCCCGCACCCGCGCCCGTGCCCGTGCCCTCGCTTCGCAGCTCTAACGGACATAAACCTTTAACTCCATCCAACAAGGGCGACATTGTTCACGCGGAACGCGTTTTTCTTTATTGAGATGAGCAATTACCAACCACAACTCGCATGAAAATAGGACTTGATATGTGTAGGAAGTTAGCTGCAATCTAACGAACTTATATAAACTTACATTACTCCGTAATTCTATGACGAGTTAATGGTTTGTGGGTAAAATTAAAAATTACATGACAAATTGTATTTTTTGACATGCGTTAACGATAAAGCATCCCCTAAATTTCATGAAACGTTAATGAGATAATTATGTAATATTAAGCGCCAAGGCAAAGAGAAGAAATATTCTCGTAAATTCTGTAAACACAAGCCAATCTCGTGGTTAACGGAACTTGCGCTAGATATTTCACACAGAACTCGTCGTTACGTTCAATTAAAATTTAAAACTACATGCTTACGAATGCAAGTAGCACAAGCGTATGTTAGTAGAATAAACAGCGGAGATTAAATCCAGCCGCACCGTTGGTTCAAACAGGTGCTACTGTTCAACTGAACAGTGCTAAATGGACTATTATAGCACAAATGCAAAAACATTCTTTATTTAATTAGCGGCCAGCTTCATGGGTGCATTGCTCAAATGCCACCAACCTGATATGGAAGCATGCCTGGAGTCGGTCAGGCGCGGGCTGCGCCGCGGCCGGCAGAACAGCGGCCGCTCCTCGCCCTCCACACACGGTCTCTTCTGGATCGCTTTCTCAGTAGCTCCAACCAACCAGTACGTCTGCAGCTGTAAGGTTCAAAATGGACTGTGACTTGAAATGAACAAAAAAAAACTATTTCGAAGTGTTACCAATCCTACGTTAAGGAATATAAAGAAAGAAATCTATATATATAAATAAAATCTAAGTGTCTTAGATTTCAAAATTACTGTGTTTTCTATAGTGCTTATGTGTATTCTTTAGTGCTACACGATTCTAAAACACAAACTAATGTCTGTTTGTTCAGGGTTAATCTCTGGAAACGCTTAATGCGACTTTCACTGGAAGATAGAAAAGGTTATAGGGCAACATATAGGCTACTTTACCTACACGATTGAGATTTACGTAGGAAAACCTCCCACGCGAACGTTATCGAGGGCCAGCTAGTTGTACAATAAACATCAACAGCTGTGTTCTTGTACAGAAGAACTGCTCTATACCTATACATAATTATGTTCGACAAGTGACATTACCTGCCCTTTCCCCTTGATGGGTATAGTCCCCCGGGGCTCGACGATGTACCCCCCGAGCTTGTCGAGCGCCTGCTTGCAGCTGGGCGAGATGTGGATCCGGAGCGGCTCCCCGTTCGACTCCATGCGCGAGGCCGTGTTCACCGTGTCCCCGAACAGGCAATAGCGGGGCATTGTTAGACCCACAACACCGGCTACTACCGCCCCTGTTAACAAAATAAGGAACAGAATAGGTCTTTATTTTTAACGGGTTTATTAATTTGATTTGAAATAATTATAGTGGTAATAGGGAATATGCCTGTGATTAGAATATAAGTTAATTATTTTTTGACAGTCTTATCTCGGAAATACGGATAGCTATTATTTTATACACACATTATTACTATTTTATACATATTATTTTACGTTTAAACATTATAACAATTGGAAAATTAACGAGGATAATTTTAAATGTCAAAACGCAACGCTATAGACGCCGGCTTGACGTCACCATTCTCAATAACAAACAACTCAAAAGTCTGTTGAACAACAAAACAAAAAAATGCTGACGTCACAACCAAGCGCAATAAAATGTGCGTTCTGTCATTGCAGTTTTAAATGTTAATTTTTCCATAAATGATATAATTATTTTTTATTTTTAGAGTATTATTTTAACATAAATAAACGATAAAAACAATAAAAAAAATCATGCATTTTCCCTATTGTGGAATGATCCTGGTTTGTGTAAGGAAGAAATGAAGTGAATAATTGTTCAAGGATACAACATAAACGATTTTTGTTTACCTGTATGGATTCCTATTCTCAGCTTGAGAACTTCGTTAGGTCTATGAGATATTTTGTGACTCTTGACTGCATTCAGTAGTTCCAATGCCATCGACGCGATCTCTCCCACGTGGCGGTCGTTATTTCTTATTGGAAGCCCTGATACCTGAATTTACACATTACAAAATATTTAAAATGAAAATAACTAAAATTCAAATACACTTGATATGTAATTCAAATACATGCAGTGTTTTTTAAGCATTGTACTTTAATGAGCTTGTCATAAGGATTTTTAGTGAATGTGGAAAGAAAACGAGATTAGAAGCGTGTGTAGCCATTAGAATAGAAATTATTGTGTACCACTTATTTTGCACGTATTGCCTTTAATTTAAACATACATACATAGATAGAACTAATAGATAACACAACATACATAGAACTAATAAGGTCATTCTTAAATTTTCTTTCTTCTTTGGTCATTCTTACAAGAAAAGAGATATCCAAAAGTGGGCTTTTAATCCGATAAATTCTAACCAAGGTCATTTAAATATTGACGAATACAGGTTCTAAATTGGAGGGTCAGTAATTGGCGATGTCTATTTTTATTATTTTTTGCCTTTCATCTCACAGTGGTTTGACTCAGGTTAGAACTATTTGAGATAAAGCCCCAGCCTCCATACAAAAAGTGGACATTTTTACGTAAAATGCGAGTGCGTGCGCTACTTACGACCATGTACGCATCTCCGATCGTCTCCACTTTGTAAACGTCGTAGCCCCTTATGATCCTGTCGAACACTGTGTACAGGTCGTTGAGGAAGTTGACGACCTGCAGCGGCGTGCTCTCGGCGGACATGGCGGTGAAGCCGACGATGTCGCTGAAGTATATCGTCACCGAGTCGAACGACTCCGGCTCGATACCCTCGCCCGTCGTCAGCCGGTGCGCGACTGACCTAAAACAAGACGAACCAACGCTTATATCGCTCCCGTACCTCATGTGCTATCGCTAAGTGCTTCAAATAATTCGATCTCTATAATATAAATACAAAGTAAATGTTATTATAGTGGACAATCGGTAAATTCCAGTAATCATTTGGGACTTGTTTCTTAGTAATTCCGCTTGATGGCGCTAGGTTCATGGTTACAAAGTAAAATCAAATTGTAAAATTAAACCATTGTATCCAGATTATGGAGATCAGTGTTCAAATCGCAATAAGAAACTAAGTTGAAGTGAAAGTATTCTTGTTATGAAAAAAACTACATTATTATAGCTAAAATGGTAATGAAGAAAATAAGGTAATTTACAATGTTTCTAAACCATGCTTTAATAAAAACTACCACTACCAACGTTTTTACTCAGAAAGCGGTTATTGTAAAAGTAGCTGAAGAGAAAAATTACACTGTGATCCGACTGTAATATACTATGTGTTTGATGTTTTTTGTATGTAGCAAATATACAAGCATACTTTATATTATACAAAGATATAGGAAACATATCGTAAATAAAATATATGATATAGTAAACAAATATTTACAATAAACTCACTTCTTATCTACAATACAATTGTTAATTGCATTACTTTATTATTACTAACAATTTAATCAGGGCATATATTATACATTTTTACGAACTTACTTCTAAATATAAGTACTATTTTATTTCAATGGACTCACAACTCTCTTTTTCTCCAAATGTAAACTGTGATGGTTAGAAATAACAATTAATTGTTACATAAAAACATTACATACCTTTTATGTTTTATTAATACAAATTAATATTAGTATTATAAATAAAACGCATGCCTTTAATAAAAATATTAGAGGAAAAATCAGAGTAAAGACAACCCACACACCTAGCGAAAGATTAACGGGCTCGATGGTGACGATGCGAGCAACTCCAACACCTACGGCAGTGTGACGACACCACACACCATTCTACCACCACAAGTCCCAAGCAAGCTAGGCTGTTAGAACGAAACGCGATCACCTCAACTGATACTAGACACCTACAGCTACAAGCTGTAAGTTTTAACTACAATCACCAGTACGGAGTTAATTACCTCAAGACATTTTCACGACATTTCTATTATGGATTCAACCTCCACATCTGGAAAAGAACACAAGTACAACAAAGTCAATATAATTAGTGTTTTTTCTTTTTTTTTTGATAAACGAGTATGTACTTACTACTGCTTTACATCGAGTCCATGTAGAAGGTTCAAAAGTTTTTAATTAACATGTTATTCGAGAAAATATTACAGATTTTTCTTAACATTGCATATGGTAACAAATAAAATTTAACACCCAAAATTTGAAAAATTACAGCGATCAAGTGATAAAATAAATTTTGACTCCCCTCAAATCCCCTAAAACCGGCTAAATATTTTCATCGCAGAGTTGAAGGCGTATTTCGTGTAAATAGTTCATTTGTTTTAGAAACAAGTGACGTAGTTGTCGAGGTGGTATGAGGGCTTAAAATGACTGGACTAAATGTAAACCAGTACGCACACCACTGCAGCGCCGGGAGAGTGATGCAGCTTGTTGTATTTGCGTCTTCCTTAATTCTTACATGTACATTAATTACACCAATCTGTCGCATATCTTATTAGTAACGTAGGGGATTATAGTGTCGCTTAATGCTAGGACGTTATGGTACATCGACTAGAACCTGAACATTTGCATAGTGGTCGTGCGACTAGGATCTCATAAATATATAAGTACGCCATGTAGTACCATTGAAGCTGTTAAGTTAGGTGTTTTGTCCACTTTGTGTTGCACCCATCAATATATTGGGAACATAAATACGATAAACATTCATTTTAAGCATTTTGAAATTAAATAAACGGACCAAATAAATAAGTACATACGCCAGGGATTCTCTACACACATTAAATGTACACGACAGTTAAATAATCAAAGCCACAAACATATGACAAGTCAGTTAGAGGGACATTGATCGGATGGTGACGATGAACATAACACATAATGTACCAAACGTTACCTCACGTCAAACAAGCAACTTACTTTGGCAGCATTCTGTGCAGTAAGTCTTCCGTTTTTTGCTTCTCTTCAATCAGCAATCTTGTTCTCTCGTTGACTAGTTCTTCCAAATTATTCGCATACTTCTCGAGCATATCCATCATTTGGTCCATAACATTTCTTGACCTGAGATAATACATTTTGTTGTAAGTATAACGTAATCAACTACAAATTTACAAATTGAAATTTATTTCATTTTTACTCCTTCAAAATTGTTTTAAAAGTAAAAAGAAAGAAAGAAAGAAAAACGTCTAAACGCAGTTTGTGAAAGTGCCAAGTGAACGCTTTGTGGTTGAAATTCGACCGTATTTCAGTTAATAAAGGGTAACATTTTCAAATATTTTCAAATCAAATCTCGTCCTACACTATCTATACACGCCCTCCAGCGGTCCCCGCCACACAAACGATTGCCAAACAGCCAAGCGGGTACTAACTTGCCGGACTTCATCTTCTTGAGGCGGGTGCGCACGGTGGGGAAGTCGGGCCGCAGGGCGGGGTCCTCGGCCCAGCAGTCGCGCATGCACGCCACCACGTACTCGTCCGAGTCGAGCGCGCCCGTGTCCGGCCGGAACACCTCCTCGCCCTCGTGCCGCGGACGCTTCACACGCTCCACTATGTCTGGGGACCGCAACACGTGTAACTTTAAATTTTTAAATTTACTTTCATTTTACTGCGTCCGTCGATATTAAATAAACGGCGCACAAGGTATATTTCAATGCAGAGGTAGGCAAAATTTAAGCATATTATAGATTACGAGTATATAGCGAGCCGGTGGAGGATTGTTGGTTGTAAAATATATACAGAATAAAAGCTTCAAATTGTGATAGTAACTATAATAATAAAAATGTACAACGAATAGAATAGAAGGAAAAATGGATGTGAATGACAGTCTTGTTATTTAATGATTCCATGGTAACTTAGTCTAGGGTTGTATATACAAATTTACAAGAGCAGGGTTGTTGCTCTACAGTACTCCCCCACCGAGATCGCTACTGCGATCGAAAGTAATCGGGGAAGCGTACTCTTCTACCGCTTCTAGTTATCTGCTCGGCGGTAGTTGATGGAGATGGAGGAGAGGGTATAGGATCTGGAGTTGTTGTTGTTGCCTCCCGCACTAGGTATGCTGGCTTCAGCCGGTCTATCGTGACGTTGACTGGTTTTCCTGACACATTGATCTTGTAGTATTTTGGGCTACGGTCTATTACTTTATGCGGACCTGAGTATGGTGGTTCTAGCGGTCTTCGGACATGATCCTGCCGCAAGAACACATGAGATGAATCCTTCAGATCAGTTGGTAAATTTACAAGAGCAGGGTTGTTGCTCTACAAGTATATTGGAGGACGCGTTTCGTTACAATAAAAATTCAAATTTCAAACCCTTCCAGCTTCGGCCTGGCTAATTATTATGCAAGAGGGATTAAAATTCTAAGACTTCCGGAAGTACCTTAGGAGCTGAGTGAGTCAGTGGCAAATTTCGACATATTTTAGATGTTAATAAATGCTAGACAAATGAAACTTATTTGTCTGCGAACTACACCTAACTCTGGAAAAACGAATTGTTTCGACAAAAGGTAGTTAAAGCGCTCTTTGCGGGGGCATTTCCGTGCCGCCAAATATAATCGTAAGCAGTTATCTGTTTACATTTTGCCCATTTCTGTTTCGACGATACAGTTATGATATTAAAATACGCACAGTCCACGTTAAGTTTAAAAGCATAATAATTCGGTTCATACATACCTTTTGGTTCCAGAGCAGTGGTGCCGAAGGGACCCCTCCTAGCCAAGATCTCGTAGAGGATAATGCCGAATGCATAGACATCACCCTTCTGGGTCCCGCCCACCGTCCCGTTAGGGTCATCCAACTCTCGCAGTAGTTCCGGAGATTTCCATAATAAGCCTGTCAAATATTTACGTTTAGATATTATGTAGACGCGAATGATAAAAATGATTTTCGTGATAAAAAAATATATTGATTACAGCATGTAACTTACCCCTATAATATTGATGTTCGCCTATTAATTCGTTTTCAGCACAATATCTAAGTTCGTGGAGACCAAAATCAGTTACCTAGTTAAACAAAAATTATAAAAATGTATTGTACATGTAATTGTATATGACATTTGTGTAGTCATATTATGATAAAATCATTCTTCAATTTTGCAAAGAAAATATAACAAATTTTAATTACCTGTAGCATCCACCTAGACGTAACTACACAATTCGAGGATTTGAGATTGCCGTGAAAAATTAGTGGTGAAGTATGAATGAACATCATACCCTGCAACAAATACATTGCCATTATTAGTTTTAATGATTTTATTGGTATATATCGTAATAATTTTCATATTTTAGTATTATTAGAAAATGTAATTATAAGTCTGATTAGTAATATACTTAAAACCTAATTGTATTTGGAGATGTAAACAGATCTTACCTTAATGAGATCATGAATTAGCGAAGATATAAACATTTTATCCAATTTGATGTCTTCATTTTCAATTATATCCTGGAAAAAACAAAAATGGAAACATAAAATATTTTGTCGCCGCAGATAGCACGGTCAATCAAATGCAATATACGTCGTATAAATATTATGATACGGGCGTTAAACCTGGCAGTACCGTACCGGTTCTATGAATTACTACGTGAAAAGTCGAAGGGGGGGGGGGGGAGGGAGTTCTTGGCAAATACTACGGGTGGTCACCGAGTAGTATGGCTACGTTCCCTTAGTTCCGACTGACGTCACTGGCCAGTCATAACGCATACTCACATACAAGCTCCCCTTGGCGCAGTAGTCGGTGAGCAGCAACACCCGCAGCGGCTCCACGACGGCGCCGATGAACGAGTTCAGGTTGTCGTGCCGCAGCTCGCGCAGCAGCCGCATCTCCTTCATCACCTCGCGAGAGATGTCCTGCGGCAACGATCTCTCTTTATAATCAACCGGGCTTTACATTAACTTTACGACAGCTCTGAACTATCAACGTTTAAAAAACAGTAGGTCACCTTCAAAGGTACCAACAAGGAGTGTGTGAGCGCCGCTACGCCGCCATATATGTACGTACACAGCGTAGAACGCACACAAACCTAGAAGTGTGTGTTTCAGGCACGATCCGAACTGTCATAAGCTTGATGCGAAATATACTTCTTGGTGACAATGCATAATAATATATTCGAAATTTCAATGTATATAAATAACGTGCGTATATTTGGTACCTGTACAATGTACAAATTTTGTTTTTCTCATTTCAAACTTCACAAACTATTGCAGCCCATTTTAAAAGCTTTTATATTACAAACATTTTGTAATGAAGTTGTAACTTGATTGTAAAAATTTTAAATGAAAAGTTTATTTTATTATTGGTAGCACATTTGAATAAAAGCTTGTTTTTTACTTTTAATTTATTATTTACGAGTTGTATAAATACGCCTTCGAGTATGGTTATTTCTGTATTATTCTGGTACAACAAATGATTTAGTGTAATTAAACAAGTTCAGTCAATGATTAAAACTTATCAATTTTAGTCCAAACATATTAATAATATAAAAACATGCTTTAATATCGTATATTGTTATGTCTCCTGCCGGCTATTTCAGACAAACGACACGACACGGTTAACTAGCCAACCTTGTGTGTTACAACTATATCCACATGCTAAATCAATGAATATTAGGTTAATATAACCACAGGCTCAAACATCCGATGTTACGATATACTACCGATCTAGCCACAATTACACCCTTCACATACCGCGCGCACGATGTAATCTCCGTTAAAAAGTAGATCTTTAAATGGGAAAACAGGTCGCTAAAAAGAAATTCCTTAATTAAGCTCCACATTTTTTTGTTTTCGCTTAACATGAAAACTTATGTACTAACATTACAACATAATTAACATACCTTTTTCTTAGAAAACTTCAATTCTTTAATCCTAACTACATTTCCCCTGTATTGAGCTGTGGGAGTAAATATCTGAGCACAGCACTTGCTTTCAAACGATATGCCACTTGTTAAACTTAACTGAAAGAAAGAAAAATGTTTACAACTTCAATTAACAAACCTTGATGCCATGAAAAAAAGTAACTACATAAACAGAAGTAATACCTTACTAGGCGACCACACAAGCCCACCGCCCGTATATCCAACAATTTCGTGCGGATCAATCTTCCACAGGAGACCCTCGATCTCCTGTTCGATCTTCCACTTCCGATATATACTTATGGTGACGACGAGCGCGCAGAACAATGTGACCGCGAGCGTCCCGGCCACCACCAGCGACGTGATCTGCGAGTCGTCCTTGGGACACTTCTCGTTGAGGAACCCGCACGAGGGCTCGTCCTCCGGCTTCACGCTGTCCGGCCAGTCGATCGGCAGCCGGGGGTTCAGTTTATACTCCTGCAATTAGTTGTACTTGGGTATAACTCAAATCAAATCAAAATTTATTTGTTTGCAGGATAAGGTTACATACATACATAGGTTGTAATATGTCATGCGAGATACAAATAAATCGCTTATCCTAGCCTATTATAAGGCGTGCAAAAATATTTTAGTCACAAAACCCATAACAATACAATGAGATTGTAAGTAAAAAAGAAGTATAAGTATTTCATTAGCTTACGAAAAGTGGTAAAATAAAATTTTGCTAATCGCTACTTTTCATCTACCTATTTCTTTCTGTTTCATGCGTTCCGTAATTATCTTTCGCATCCATAGCTACAGTAATATCATCGGAGAGGATCAAAAATGATGATGTATCTATAATTTTAATATCTTTGAGTATAACTAGTGTTGCACGGTTCGGTGTTTAATTTTGTAATGAAAAGTTACATTAATGGAAACTATGAGTTTAAAATCGGGTCAACTACAAAACCTTATATTTAATGAGGTATACCACTCACCGGAAACTCTTTGGTGCTCTGCTGGAAGTGACCAACGGGTATCATGCTGTAGGTACAATTGATGTCATCATCGGTGAAGTTGACTGGCTTGAACGCCAGCACCGAGAAGTTACCTTCCGAGTCTGCTCGCTCATCAAGACGTATCGACATGCCTGATACACCTGTAACACAAATATTCTTTTATATTTGATCACACATTTATTATCATTTATAATAATAACACTGACGAAATTATGTATCAACCCTTTGTCGTATGAAAACCATCTCAGTTTTTCGCTAATATTTCATAATTGTTGTTGCGATTCACAGCATTGGAAAATGAGATGTAATGTTAATATAGCATGTCTAGTAAGCGAAAGTATTACGATGAATTAACAAACAAACGCAACGTTTTGGGTACGGTGTTAAAACGCGTTACTTACTTTTGAACGGTGTATTGGTGATCATCCGCGACACGACCCGCGACCCGTTGGTGACGACGGTCATGAGCCGCTCGTACGTGAGCGTCTCGTTCCTCTGCGTGGTGTCCTCCTCTATGAGGCTGTGCAGGGCGGTCGCGTACAGCTTCACAGAGTCGTACAAGTACGCCGCGTAGATGGATACGAACTGAAATTGTAGACAAATGTACTCATGTGAAATATATATGTATTCGTGTGATGTATAAATGTATTCATGGCAAATATAAATGTATTCGTGTGAAATACTCTAATATCGGGTTGTTAATGTCCTGACTTCAATCATCACCATCCCTTCCACCAAAATTTGAGTCTTGTTCAAGGTCGGTCACAGTTGTCATGGGCGGTAGCGGAAGGGTGGTGCTGCATGCACGTTCTCTACTTTAATTCCGTAAAAACAAAAATAAAATGGATATTCTCAACTTTCTACTTCAGTTTCACCAGCATTGACTCAACAGTTGATATATCATTTATCTTTCTAATCTCTTTATTCTTAACCCACAACAAATTAGCGATGCTTCTGGTGTAACAGTTCACCATAGGCAACGCACTTACCATCACTTACCATCAAGTGAATGAAGTGAATCTTTGCCTTACCACCTACGACTACATCGCCGCTTACCATCAGGTGCTTGTAGTCAAGCATTGACTTATAGTACGTAAAAAAACCGGCTCATTTGTCGGCTGTTCACATAAGAAACCAGATCAACCAGCGCACAATACACACCTTATTAAATTTGTTCTCGAAGACGGCGGGCAGCGGGAACTTGAAAGGCGCCTTGCTGTTGTAGTCGCGCACGCGGCTCGTGAAGTACTCGTAGCTGCTCTCCGGCTCCGAGGAGACCACCACCAGCAGCGACTGCGCGCGCCGCCGGAACTCCGGCGTATTCGGGCACACCAGCTTCATGCCGCGGTCTTCCGTTTCTGTAAAATATCACAAATAAAATCTGCAAAGGCAGTGTGTTGCGTTGCTAGAGTCAAATTTAATCATCCAAATTAATAGATTTGCACAAAAAATTCGACCGACTTCAAAAATTTGCTTTAAACTATACTATTACCGATAACTCTAAAAACTAAATAGGACCACATGAGAAGGACCAGCTTTCGAATATAAAAAGAATCATCAAAATCTGTACACCCAGTAAAAGATACAATCAAATTAAGAACCTCATTTTTTAAGTCTCTTAAAAAGCTCGTCTATGTCTTTCGTTTATAGATTTAGTGAACCTCTGGGTTTTTAATATTATTGTCGAGATCTTTTAAATAATTCATGATGACTTTTCTAGATCTATTTACCGTATTCGCTATCTGTGGCATATTACAATATTGTTGTTTAATTTAATGAATACTTACTTATTAGGTATTTCATAGACTCCTTTGTCGTATATGTTATCATGTCCACGAATATAACCATGTACTCCCCCTTCACGAACAACTGTAGGGACTCCATGGCTGCCATCATTTCTATAAGACCGGATGTCGAGCCCAAGAAAACGTAAACTGAAATATAGATGTTTGAAATTAATTAAATAATAATAAACCTCAAAACAATTAATTAAATATTGACTTAATATACAAATAGATAAAATTGGAGCGTCTGTTTGTAATATTAAAATACCAGCTTTTGAGAAATACATATGGATGTAATAAAAAGCTGGTAGTATACGGTACATATACCAAAATAACATTTTTTACAATTTTTGTCTGTTTGTTCCGGCTAATCTCTGAAATAGCGGGACCGATTTTGGCGGGACTTTCACTGGCAGACAGGTGATGTAAAAAGGTTTTGGATGCCATAGACAACAGCACAAGACAAGAACACACACCCAGACCAAAAACAGCAATTTTAACTCATCATTGAAATTTCCGCCTCGCTGGAAATCGAACCCAGGCCCCATCAAACGACGCTAACGATTGCACCACACGGGTCGTCGCTATGACACAACATAATATCTCTAGCTGCTGTTAATTTACTTGGCTCTTTCTCGTCAGTTCAAAGATATTTAACAAGTTCTCAGAAAACAGTTCCTACTTCCGACCTCCATTAACTTCCGGATTATCTTGAAATAAGGGCCACGTTCCGTTACCCGTAATTAACACGTGTCCGGTGTCTACAATACAACATCTCGATATACGATGTCTTGCTAACATAACACTGGAATTATGACCTTGCATCGATGTATGGGATTACGCACATGGTTATAATTACAAATACTATGGCGGACATCATAATTTATTATCTGTGTATAAAACACTTGCAGTTGTAAATTACGCGTAAGATTTGGATTCATTGTAATCACGAAATCTTTCTTTAGACTTCTTTTCTTAATACAAATCACTTCTTTATAAGGATATGCAGACTGACCCACTTTATAAGCGGAAAGCCAACTGGTCCGAATGACGCGTGAAAGATATGAAACATGTTTTTTAAAAATAGATACACCAACGAAATCTATAAAAATCAACGAAACGAATCAACGAAATCACTGAGGCTATTGACCCGGTAAACGACTGCCAAATAGTGAAGTGATCAGCCATTATGTTGCTAAAATATTAAAATTTAAAAATCCCCGGGTCAACGCATTTAAAAATGGCAAAAAATCTGCTTACGTAATACTTGAACGGCCCCAAACGAAATACGAAAAGCACGCATACCAATAACATAATTATTTGACATTATTAATAGTTCTTAATATTCTATCTATGAACAAGCCTCAAGTGAATTGCCTAGCTACTGTCAAAATGTCACAGCAGTGTTCATTATAATTTTATTATTACTGTACCTAGCTGGTCCTAACTTACGCAGACCTTAAGGCTAGATAGATAGGTTATGGAATTATTATGTCGCATACTTTTTTGTTACCAGGACATTTTCATACATAACGATCTCATTAGTGTGTAGGATGAGTCAGCGTTTAATACATACTTCTAGTCCTATTTTTGGTCTCCTGTATGAACTGGTACCAGAAGCCGGCAGCGCAGCAGGCCATCTTCTCCTCACAACATTTAAACCCATCTATGACTGGCCGCTGGTGGTTCACTGTCATATTGTTCTTCTTGGCGTGATTCTCCAGGGTCAACGCCACCGTCACCCACGACTCCTCGTACAGTATGGAGAATTTGTTCCATCTGTAGTACCGTAGCAGGGATATAACAGATTTCGTTGCCTGGACATAACACAATGATCACATTGACTTACCGATCCTCAATGTCAAGTACTAAATTTAACTTAAAATGTCTATCAGACGTCATTTTATATTTATAATTACTTTAGGAATAAATGTAAAGTCTCCACCAATCCTCTTCCATATTCAAGCCCATGTAAAGTGATGTAATCCTAGCTATTACCGTTAGCTGATAGACCTGCCTATCTAGCTACCATCCACGTTCTAGAATCATCCATGATTTTTTTTTTGTTTTATATTCAGTAGGTATAGGAGAGCCAGTAAAAAGCGAATAATCTGGTTTTGCCCCGTAACACGTCATACCTTTATTGTTACAAACGTCCAGGGGCGTTGACCACTAACCATCGCATGACGCGTCTGCTGGTTCGTCCGTTCACCAGATAAAAAAATTGGTAAATTAATGACAAATTATATAACGTTAAAACATCTAAATAATAATGTGCGTCATTCAAAATTCCTGGCGGTGCACTTTGCAGCGCATAAAAAGCGACATGAAAATGTCTGAAAAACAAACGCTAATAACTTTATTCTTAAATCAATATTATTATGTTTTATTATTATTACGCATATTATGTTAGCAGCGTGAGCATGTGTGAGCAGTGATAATGTGCCCAAGCGGAATGAACGTTGGACTCCCGAACAGGGGGCACTGCGTCCGAACCCTGCACAGTAGGTACGCACACAATTTAAAGGTGCTAAATTAAATAATAAATAAATAAACGTTAACACACTCATACCCCCGCACTAGGATTCCCTGTGTCGCGGGTGGCGTGGACAACACAAATCACACATCACAAACACCCACGACCCGAGAACAAATATTTATCTGTCACATAAACATCTGCCCCGGCCGGGAATCGAACCCGGAACCCCTCGCTTCGCAGGCAGGGTCACTGCCAACTATTGTGTGCGTGCTAGAAATTTATTACCGCTTGCTTCGGTTAAGAAAAATATCGTGGAAAACCTGCACATTTAAGAGTTTTCCATAATACTCTCAAATTGTAAGTCTAAAAATCGGCACTTGGCTAGCGTACCCCTCAAATTGTAAGAGGAGACCCGTGCCCAGCGGTGGGACTGTTATGGGTTGCGATGATGCTATGTTACCTGCGTATCCGGCGGCTCCAGCCTGGCAAAATTTGATAACGTTGAGGTTTGGTAATCGGAACATTTCTGAAAGGGTAAAACTTCATTTAAATGAACAACAGTATACAAGACATGTATAATTTAATTTTTTCCCCATGTATGTACAACAAAAGTTTAGCTCTCCCAGCCGTTTAGTTATGATTTACACAAACACCACCAGACAGATATTTCTTTAAACTGCTTATCAGTCTGTTATGGCAATATGCGGCTACACTAAACAGGTTAAACTAAAGAGGTTAAAATGATACCTACTAGAGATTAAATAGGTAACTTCAAAACATTTGACATACTTTTTATTCCGGTAAAATGTTCCCCGAAGGTATCTGTTATCTTAGGATAGTAGACAATGCCTTTTGCGCAATAAGGGTGTTTTCTTATTCAATAAACAAATCCGATCTTTAAAAAGAGTAAATCGGGTAAATCACTTAAATCATTTTTATTTTTATTAGAGACTCATTGAATAAAATTGTTTCGTTGCTAATTGTATGTAAAATTACTATTACAAGCACATATATAAAATATGTAAAAAAGCAAAATTCACCAAGCCTAAACTTAAATTATTTATAATAGGTAAACAAACCACGCGAGATCTTAATCCTGTAAAATGCAACATTACACAAGTGACGTCACTCGGAGCGAAATGCAAAATAACTTACGTATGAGATCATAGGCAAGTTTCGAGATTGCGCGATAATAGCCTCCGTCTGGCAGCGTCCCTCGGGCCCGAAGAACGCCACCACCCCCGAACAACTCATGTCTGTCACCAGCCGCGTCGCTATCACCGTGTCGCACCTTGTGTCGTTCCACTCCAGCAATAGGTTGACGTCTGGTAGTAACGCAGAGCTGTTGTTAATCTGGAAAACAAAATGTTATCAAATCATCACTCCCGGCTCGCATTAACCTTACAAACATATAATGTACAAACCTATAATGTATATGTCTTACTACACGTAAGACAAAAATAATAGTTAAGTTTTACCATCCAAGGTTACGTCGTCACCATCAGGTAGGATCCTAGTCAAGAGAAAGCTTTTAAATATTGTAAAAACATCGACGTTTTTCGAACAGATAAAGACATACGTAAACTCAAGTATATCAGTCATAGAGGAGGCTAACCTAGAGGAGAAAACTATCCGAATACAACCAGATACTATTTAAATTCAAGTATAGACGGTCAATGTAATCGGTACAAATATTGTTGAATGTATGATAAAGAGAGATTGACCGACTACACACGTCACAAACTACGTCAAAAACAAGACAACGTCCAATGATACATTTTCAAATATTTCGGAAAATCCTTTAGCGGTAAGCTTAATAAGCTTTCCCCTGGTTACTTTTTCCTGGGCGAAGAAAGCTTCAATGATGCCTTTATTGTTAATGAGATACATGGCAGACGACGATCATTCACCATCAGGTGGCCCGTTTCTCGGCTATTAATATAAAAGCGTGACGACTAAACATCTTCCAATCCCTTATTTTTCAAGAATGTCAACAAATTGACTATATAAGTTCTTGTTGACAAGAAAAGTACAAGAAATTATTTTCTGCTAGGATCTGCAACCAAACTCACATCTTCGAGGGCCATGGAGAGCGCCCCAGAGATCGCGAGCCCCTGCCGATCCCTGAGCTCGCCCTTGATGGAGGGCAGGTAGCCGACGGTGACATTGTATTTCTTAGCGACGACAGAAGGCCCGGCCAGTAGAGCCAGCGCCGCGAGTACTAGCACCCGAGCGCCGTCCCACATGCCGTTGCCTTCACCGAGGCGCCAGCACCTAAAACAATACAAAACCACAACTTAACGAAACTAAAATTTATGTATACAACTATGATACAACTGATATTATTTTTAGGGTTCCGTACTTGAAAAGAAACAACGGAGCCCTTATTCACGGATCACTTTGTTGTCCGTCTGTCTGTCCGCCTGTAAACACAAACTTTTGAGAATTTGCGGAAATTCCAGCCCGGTAAAAAGGATACATTAATTGTGAATATCGCTATTAGGCACTGTTTATCTGTTTATTACATGTTTGTGCAAGGTGGCATCAATAAGCATGTCTATTTCTGTAACTGAATAAAGGGAAGTCTTCCTGCGGCGCGCTTTCCGCCCTCAAATGTAGGAATTACTTCCCTGCTGTCAACTAAGTAATTGGCTCGCAGCCGGCGGCCGATTAAAGCAATTGGCATGAAGCTATTTTGACATGACTCTGTTCTTAGCCAGGATCACGTAAATCTTAGATTCTTTTAATTTCATTACAGCTTTAAGAAAAGTATTCAAAATATCCAAATTCCACATACACACATCCACTCCGAAACGAGACAATCGCGATTATATCAACTTCAACGTGTGGAGCCGGCTAAACTTTTTAGAGGCGAGGCGACCATCTCAGTCCTTGAGGGTAGCAACACATCTGTGACCGAATTATAACAAGACTCTTACTAATATTTACTAACTGGACTATTACTAACAACAACTAACAGGACTAACATTCACTAACAGTCCCTGTCCCAGTCCTCATACTTACAAACTAATCAACTATAATGTTCTAACACCGTCACCTAACCGGACTAACTATCCCAGTCCCCATATGAGTCTTGTTCTAAGTCGGTCACAGTTGTCATGGGCGGCAGCGGAAGTTGGTGCTGCATGCTCGTTTGCTACCTTAAACCAATAAATAAATAAATAAAAACTTCATACTCTCTCATTTTATTTTATTCTGCGGTAGTTTCTCACGTATGCATAGGAATTATTTTAATCCCAACGTCGGAGCATCAGCGGTGTGATATGCATATTGGAATTAACTTTTATTTTGTAACGAATATACCTGAGTAGGTACAGTTATTATAGTTTATGTGTGCTTAGGATTGGCGACGTGTTCCCGCGCAGGCGGACACTGCTGCACAAGCAGTGATGTCGCCTTGAGATAACGGTGGCGATAACACTCCGCGGTTATTTTTAGCTTCAGTAAAAAGGTAAATGTGATAAACATTTTGCGAAATCAGAGTCATTATTGCTCAGTTCTTACAAAATTTTTATTGTGGGAGATAGATCTTAGTTAACTAGGTACCTAGGTTTGCAGACAATGTAGAAATAAATAGATAAAATAAAGATTGATTGATATTATTGTGTGAGTATTGGAACCCGACATTAATATTGATGTTTTTAATTTGGTTATTACAGGCTTATGGGTAAAAAGTGAGCTTACTAGGAAAAATGGAAGAAAATTCTCGGGCTTAAAATGCTTATCACCTAGGTACATAATATTAATTAATAACTCCAGACCACGACCACAACAATAAACAAATCTTATGTCAAGTTTTATAATAATAACTAGTAATTCTAATGACATTCATAATTTCACACTTCAATATTGAAATATAAAATTCAATAAAAGGTAAAATACTTCAACAAATAATTTCAAAACTAACTAGGTATAAACAAGTTTCGCGTAGCGTCACGAACACACAAAGGTACCTCAGTCAAGTTTGATATTTGTAACCTCGACTTTGGTTACATATTTACTAAGTTATAAATAGCACACTAATACATAAGCAAGAGGCTGAATCAGCGGTCAGTATGCTTAGAATCAGTTATGCTTATGAGCGGTACGGGACATTTAATTTTATGGGGCTTCACTGTGAGAATTGAAATTTTAATCCTGTGGCTCTAATGCTGGTATTCAAGTATGGTTTAAGCATAAGGGATGTTAAAATATATTACTCGAGAAAGCCATTTAATCAGCATCATACTATTCTTAAGTAGTATAATACCTACTATACAAAATTTTCACATACCTACAAGAAGTGTGTCTGTACAAAAAGTGTAAAGACACTTTTTGATCGCCATAAAAAGTTCTATTAGTTAAGACATCCTATGCATATAATAAATGTAAAATATGTACACGAGAAAAACTTTCACTTCTTAACGAAATAGAACAAAAAAACAATGATTTTTAGAATTTTTGTCTGTTTGTCTGTGGTTTTGTACGCGCTAATCTCAGAAACGGATTAACCGATTTGGGTGCGGTTTTACATAATATTGTGGTAAACTTCACTTAACATTTAGTGTTATGGTATTTTATTTCAATCGGTTGATAAATAAAAAAGTTATGTCAGTTTAATTCTTCGCTTCCGGAAACATGTCCCTTAGTACGGTACCAAGAGACATGTTTCCCGAAGCGAGCGAGGACTGGTTTACTAATTTTATAATAAAAAAATATAGGTACCTATTGATTTGTTTTGATAGGAAAATCCCACGTACTTTAAACATTTTAATAAAAAAATATATCTTTTTTTTGTTTGGAAATAAATAAATTTAAATACGGAACCTACCTAATTACTAAAATTTAAGAAGCCAAAAAAACCGAACCAAGTAAGGTAGGTATTTGGAACCTAAAAATTAAGGAGTATTATATTTGGTAATTCTTGTAAAAATATATTTACTGTAGTGGCTACTTTTTACATTTTTAGAATATTAACTGATTTTTATCAAACAGTACAAACACAATTATATTCTACCATGGCATATTATCTAAGAATTTGCATATAATTTTCAATATAAATTCTAACGTCAAAGCAATGTAACAAAATCCTAACGATTTTATCCTTTTACTAGCTGTCCCAGCGAACTTCGTACCGCTCTATAATTAATAAACAAATTTGCATGTACACAGAAAAAAAGATCATGACCTTTTATGATAGGTATAATTATGTATGTTTAAGAACTTTTAAACTGTAGTACTTTACAACTAGGTACATTTACCTAGAATAAATGACTAATATCGTTGCCTAGAATAAATGAATAATAAATAATGGTAAGTCCAACTTCGATGTATATGTCATCAAACGAACCCGACTGTACTAGGACGTTAATATCTTCATTAAGATTTTTTTGTTAAAAGTCATAAGTGATGGAGCTTACGAATCCAAAATAGGTGTTTTAATGTTGTCCTCATTGAAGAGCTCTAAATTACTTAGTGCCTTATTGGTATAACTACAATCAATCAATATTTAATATATAAAACTCATGCCTTACTGAGTGACTGACAGACTAAGCAACTACTGAACGCAACACAACATGTGTGTTCCTTGGGGAGTGAAGAGGAGCCCTAAGACAGGATTTTTGGAAGTTGTCGGGCGAAGCAACAAAAGTAACAAATGAAGGCTGTGATTCTTAACTTAACCGAAATGGCCAAGCGACATCTTTCGTAATACCGATCTTTGATGAGGAAGAAAGATCCCTTAAAGTAGTTACGCCATTTTAAATTAATAGAAGCGGAGCATCCACACTGAAAGATAGTCTAAAGAAAAGAGGCAAAATAGTGGGATCTATTTGATTTAAGATCAATCGATAAGAAAATAATGGTACATTATTATAACAAATAGAACCAGGTTTTAAAGTTTCACTTCCTTTAAGATTGAAAAGAAGACACCATAGTTATTGGCAAACCCATATAAAAAGTATTCATGGTTGTTGAAAAGATTACTTGATACCGACATTAGACACGAGAAACGACTATGCCCGATATTTTTCAGCACATCAGGTGTTTCGCATTTCAGTGTTAGTGTGCCGGCCGTGCCGGGGCGTCACGAGGTGGTCGATTTTTATTATCTTGTGGTATAGGTGTGGCCGGGAGCGGCGCCTGGCCAAACATCGGCTCGCCGAGATCGATAGCATCACGGACGATTCCGCTTGACACATTCGTAACGCAGACCTAGCTGGTTAAACCCATAAATTGTAGCTTTGGTTTTTAACCAACGACATAATGCAACTTTCAAAGGACAATGACCATTAAAGTATGGGGAAATGGCCTATAATGGCTTCATAATTATTTAATTTGATCAGCTTAGTTAATAACCTTGAATACCAAGTCACGTTACTATTTTTCAAAGCTAAACAGGGGTTAGAAATATATTTTATGTTATTAAGATATTTACACTTCAACATAAGGTACCTTCTCGACATAGGTGACAACTTAATTCATTGTACTCATGATAAACCATGATTTTACGTCTAAATCAAGTGCTGCATCAAAAACATAATTATTTCACTTATAGACTTATACCATAATATTTTGTTTTTTTTTTAACCGACTTCTGAAAGGAGGAGGTTCTCAATTCGATTGTATTTTTTTTTATCATATTTTCTTACTTATTATATCTTTATAATTAAATCCCCCATTCTAAATACTGATTGTAATACTTAATTTAAATAAATTAATTTAAAAAAAAAATTAATTAAAAAAAATATATATTTGAGTTCTCCAAAGAAAGATCCGACAATTTTTACCTTATGAACGTTTTTTTTTTAAATCATAATAAAAATTGAATATTGACTGAACAAAATGTAGGCAAGTTTTACATCTTAACATATTATAAAACAAAGTCTCCGGCCGCGTCTATCTGTCTGTCTGTTCGCGATAAACTCAAAAACTACTGAACGGATTTTCATACGGTTTTCACCAATATAAGACAGGGATTCGTGAGGAAGGTTTAGATATATAATATATTAAAGTTTTGTGTAAATTGCTTGAAATATGTCGATAACAGTTGAGCAAGTCGGAAAAAATCAGGCCACCTGGGAGCTCACAGCGAAAACGCTGCCTTTGAGATAATAAGAAAACAATGTATGGGTGGAATATTCCTTTTTTATAGGTCTATAACTAAGTCTGCTATGGCCAGACTATACCCATTCTAAGTTTTAAAAAATGGTCGCGTACAATGTGGTGTGGAAAGCTATTTAGAGGGATACAGTATTAATCCTTATCGACTTAAATAGTCAAGTCACAGTATGATAAGCCTTTACACCATATAATTTAAAAGAATATTTCGGAGTTATCGCAAAATGAAAACTAATGCGCGTTCTCATTTAATTTATACTTTCGTATAATTATTCTCGCGAACCCGTTTTCCTGCGCTGCCTGTAGGTACATCGTATAGAATAGAATAGAAATATTCTTTACTAGAGACCCGCCCTCGCTTCGCTTCGGGAAACTTATTCCTTCGATTTGCAAAGATTTAGTTATATATTTTGGATAATTCACACTATATCTTTATAAATTAGGTATATCCTATGTGTTATTCTAATGTATAAGCTATATTATTGTAAAGTTTCATCAAAATCCATTCGGTAGTTTTTGCGTGAAAGAGCCACAAACATTAATACATCCATGCAAACTTTCGCATTTATAATATTAATACGATTGTGCAATACAGGAAATGTGTATGACAGGAGTTAAAAATAAAAATCTATTGTCAGTTTGGTAAACGACAGTGGTACGTATGCCTTTCCTGTATACAAGCTACATCGTCTGATTTCAAACTTATCCTATCTATAAGTTTACGTGAATATGGCCATAGGCAACGCTGGATTCTAAAATATCTTTAAATGAAATATTACTAATATTTGATTTTACTTAAGCTTTTTATTGTAATAAGTACCTAATAACGATGAAACATTACTGATTACATGTTGACATTGTAATCACGGCATTAAATATGATAATGTTCCATTAAAATAATACCTATAATACTGTAAATTATGTCGGATTAATAATCGTCGGATTCAACATTTCTGTGTGATGGGCATTTGACAAAGCTCAGTTTTAGAGCTCTAAATTTTTAACACAATAATCATGGCCATATTATGTTTGCATTTGACTCATTACTAAAACCAATTATAAATTAGAAAAAATCATGCGTATAAAGTTGAAGGCTATGTAAAATATGGTAAACTTTGTAGGGCTATTTATACTTTTAATAAAGATAAGCCATTCACACACAGCCCATGTCCACACAGCTAGAGATGTTTATTTTGCCCACTTTCACGGTATCTTGTGTTACGAGATTTTACTTTTATGCAAAGTAACTGATATTGACACGATTTTATACTATTCAATAAATTTGAATATTGAAATCACATCAAGATACTATAGCTTAAATGAAAATTTTTATAATAATCAGAAACCAGTATTGCTGTTATTCATAATTTATGCTCAAGATAGTATTATAAAATAATTACTGTCAATTTTTAATAATTATGAGTTAGTGCTTAACTATGATCCCATTACAGTGATAAATAGCAAAGTAGTCTTAAAATAGAAAAGAGCAATATCTTAATACAAGCCTATTTACTCTTGACTAAAAGACATCAGTATGTAAAACATTCCCCTGTCGCGTCCGTCATATGATAATCAAAAACTAGAATTTTGGTAGTGCCAGACGGACTACTCAGATAATACCCGAGTTGATTATTTTCAACTACTTTACTTTTGCTAACTGTACAGTCACGAGCAATAATATATATACATTCATTTTATTATGATACGGGTACTCACGATATGTATTTTGAAAATAATAAAATGAGTACAATCCGCGATGAGTTAAGTTTAAAATCAACAAATATACATTGTCAAATATCTTAACTCGAACAACAACAACAACAATTATTCGTTCTAAATTGTATATTGTACCTTATTTTGACATTGTTTAATGGTTAGTTAATTTAGAGCGAATTGTTGTTCACTTCTTTCTAGATTGGTCCAAGTTAAGATATTTGAGAAAAAGTGACAATGTATAATTGTATATATATTATTGCTCGTGACTGTACTATTCTACTTCTTAGTATTTATAATAAACTTATTTCCTATTTATTGCCATGTGCTCTAGATATTTCTTTGCATCCATAAAAACTTAACAATGTCTCTCTTGTGACCTAATATACAAAACAAATTAAACATTTATCTACAGTTTACAAAAAAGTGCTCATTAAATTTGCAATCAAAAATTGTACCACCCAGATGTGTGATATTAAAAAAACAGTTTAAATATCAATTCAACCACTTATTAAGGTTTATAAATAGATTATGATGTCAACCAGTGGTTAGTTATACATATTGTATCTTATCTGCATTCTACTAAAAATAGCTCCAATTCAAATTCTTTACTGGTAAACCTTGACTATAAAAATATTGTAGGTACATTGTGCTCTACATCATTTTACTTTTTACTATATTCATTTTAAGATTAAATTATATTTTTAGCAGTAATACGCAAAAATTAAATTCAAATATGGCTATTACAACTTTCAAAACAAGCTAGAATTACCTTGTCTTACTATTTCTTTCGTTTTTTTGTTAAGCAACACCCACAGTATTTTGCACTTCAATGCCAAGCGGTAAAGAGAAAATATCAGCCCGATATGTATATTAATATATTTCAATTATATAAACCACCCTGTGGACCCCAATTATATAGAACAAATTTATACATAATGCTACAAAAATATATAATAAGTTACCTATTTTAAACAATTGTTATCAATTAGCTAATGCAGAATTTATATTAATTAATGGAATATAAGAAATAATATGTATATTTATATATGGTTATTATGTTTGATTACACAGGTCTGCAAAAAAAAAATTATCAGCTGCATGAGATATTTTTGCTGAATTATATGTTACAGTACGCTGATTTAAAAAATAACTTCTATTACTCTCCATCATATATAATTTTTTTGCAAAATAAGAACACAATAATGAGAAAAAGCAACTATTTGTGACAACAAACATAATATTTATCAACACATATCAACCATTATTTTTCTTATTTAAATTTATACACAACTTTGTTTACTCTTTTTCCTCGTGAAACCTTTTCTTCTTTTCTTTGATGCTTCTTCGAATTCGTTTTTTATTTCCTTCTTTGGTTCCTCGCTTAAGCATTCAACAGCAGTCCACTAACATATTGACACCCCACCTTCCTTGGTCGTCTCTTGATATCACTTACATCCTGGTGAAATCTTTCACCTTGTTATTCACTGTAGGCACCCAAATTTTCAGGAAAATGTTCAGGAAAATGTGTAAAAACTGAACTTTTAAGCTTTAACTTTTTGAGAAGTGAATTTTTTGTCCAGTGTGGCTCTCTAGCTCTACTATCCCACAAACATAGGAAATAAGGGAATTTTGTATAACCTGACTGTTGTACCAACAGTCGACAGTTGTTGTTAGGTTAGTATTTTAAAATCGTCACAAACCAACCATTGATGTTCATGATATTTGATTTTCTAAAGAATTGTAGCTAAGTCATTGTAATTTTCTTTCATATGAACTGAGTGTCCCATTGGAAGGGATGAAAATACTTTTCCATTATGCAAGACGCCTTTGGGGATAGTTTTGGATGAATTCATTAATAAACGCCATTCTGATCATTACAAAAAATCAGAGTTCCCTCTTTACTGAAATACTGAGTAAATTCTCTCCCTCGATGTTTGTACCAGGAAAATGAGTTACCAGATGATAAAAGGTTTTTGATACGTGTTCAATCGTACTGGTATTATGATAATATGACTTTAATTTTAATTTTTGAAGCTTAAAAAATAAAATACAAAATTTAACTAAATAAGCATTTCACACAAAATAAAAATAAAAAAAATGTATGTGGTGGAATTTTTTAAATATTTTTTTCAGTTTTAGGACAACAAATTCTATAAGAAAATTCTATATAAAAAACCTATGCAGTTTTTTACATGCAGACCTGTGTTATTATCATTTAATTTATTTATAATCATAAATTTTTTATATATTTGAATTTAATGGACAATTTTAATTTAGAAATGTATATATTTAAGATAATGTTGCACACCATTTTTATGATAGAATGTAAGATTTTGTATGTCATGTGTTCTATTTATTACTACATTATTGCAATAATTAATTATTATTATTATTATTATCACTCATTTAACAAAATACTATCTGATGTGGGCAGTGGTTTTCAAAATTGACTGGACTGTGAACCGCCTCATATAAGCTTTATTTCCCAAAGGGATCTAACTATATACAAGGACTTTTCAAATAAGAGAATAATACAGTCCATTACAATAAATTGAATACAATACATTGAATACTAATCTCAATGTTATTTCAAAGCAAATTTGATTGAACTTTTCCAGCCATCTAGCTTTTAGCTCAGTCAGTCCATTAGCCATCTTGTTTTTAGAGCCCATCCAATATTCTCTAGAATTCCTGGTCTAAGTGTGTATGGGTCATTTTCTCTATAAAACCTAGTTATCTATGTAGTAACATAAGTCAAGCTGTAACACTATGAAAAACATGAATTCTTAAAAAATATTGGCAGAACAAATTAGTGTACCACTAAATCGTTTGATCTCAATATTATATAATTTAATACATATAGGTAAAGAGATTTTCTTGCATTTTTTTCATCTATGTATCAACTGTTTTTTTGTTTGGTAAATATTAACAAACCAAAAAATTTGTTGCTACTTACCTTGCCATTATAACTGTTACCACCAGGTAATACAGGTGTGAATGAGTGGCAATGACCACTTTCCATCTTGTCGTAAATGGTTCTGTCATTACATATCAACGGTCTGGTAAATTAGAGGAGTTGTGATAATAATTTAACCTACTAGAATCTTGCTTTCGATTAGTAATCATCAAATCAATGCAATGTACGTCCTCCAATTTATTCAATAATCATCTGTTTGGTTTAAACTAAATTGAATACATGCCTAGTAAAAATTTTAAATGAAAATGTTTTAGTATTTATATGGATAAATTATTAAGTTTTTATACATATTCATAAATTTTAATAATTATAATAAAAAATATATCAAAACCCAACAAAATACTGCAGTTTAACACTTAATATGGCCAAGAAAATTATATAAACTACAAAGTAATAATAATGATATTCTTTTAAGATTGAACTTCACATTTATAAATAAATCCACCAAGTCATAGTTTGCCTTGTCAGCATTATTTTAGTTTTTTTGTTCAATAAATAAGCAGTATAGTTAATATTAATATAAGGGTAAAACAGAATACAAGTAGGTTTCAAGAGGTCCAAACTTACCATGAATATATAATTATTATCTTGTTTCAAGTCTTCTTTCCGCATATGGGTTTAGTCTATTCATCACAATCACACACGTTAACCGCTAATTTTTATATCACCGAACTACTTCAATTAATCATAATAAAAACAGTGCAAGTATTTACAATGGTCTTATGTTTACCAAGACATCAGGCTCCAATACCGCAGTCGGATTCTAAAAATACTCTGCACGATAAAACAGTGTGAATGTGTTAAAACATAAAGCAACACAACGATGACAATGAGTAAGAGTAAATGTGGATCGCGAATCCGGATTAACCACTATGCCATTGCACTGCCCCGATCCTCCACTAATATTTGATGCGCTTAGATACCGATCGTGCATCCTTTTGATTAACAAACTATTCTTTATCACTATTTATCATACCGTAATTACTTACAAAATGATTATATTCTTCAGCCAGAATATTGCTACAAAATCATATGGATAGTGAAGAACATAAATTAAGTAAAAACAAACTGCTAGTTTGTAATAAATAACACTAGAAAGTTGTAAGCCCGGAAACGAAACCTCAGAATAGTATTTTAAAAGCACCACAAACAAGGACAAACAACACAGCACTCTCAATAAATTCGACGTGAACAACGCAAACTCACAACGCAAACGCAATATTCCACACTATCTAAATCTATCTATTCTATTTATTCTCATTTATTTTTTCTTACCACCACCTATGTTGCCAATACAAAATATAATACAGAGTACTTAAACATTTAAAATACAAGATTTGAATACCTAGTATTACCGGCTTGAAAGTGAAACTGTCAAACGGCAAACCGCAACCGCAAAATACTGCCATGATGCCATATATTTTTGGCAGAAACAATAAAAAATGTCTGAGCAACGGAGCAGTAATTAATAAATTACAGTTGTAGACGGAGTGTAGTAAACCCTATGTTAAAACATTTAATAATTTTGACGACCAGGGAAGTCAAACTTACATTCTGGCTACAGTAGCCTCACTCACCCTTAAAAAAACCTTTCGATAAATATTTATAGATACAGAGATATTGCTCTTTAATTCTATTCTCTATACTCAGGCCTATATTAAACATTCAACATTTTAAAGGGCCCATTCAATGATCAAGTCATTTTATTGGTTTATTTATTTCATAGTTCATACTTTGTTTTGCAGCATCACGCATGATGCAAGATTGTGAATGTATATTACAGACTGTGTGACATTCTGCCACGCAGGTTAGTGAATGGTGCCCCTTTACAATGATATTAATCATAGTGTCGTTGTCGTGGTCTGTATGTCAGAGCCTCACAGCAGAGTAAGAAGCAAGAGCAGTGGGTAAGGGATAGGAAGAATGTGGCCGGTTTCAAAGAGGGTATAAAAACACTACGTGCCGGCTTCAATAGATGGAGTTTTGTTCACACCATAGACACAGACTAACTACACGACAATAGTTTACATTAGGACATATCATATCATAGACAAATGACAAAAGGTTCTCTTTTTCTTTATTCGTAGATCCAATTCCACGGTACTACTGTACCTATGGTACTATGTTATGTACGGAAAAGAAAACCAATATTGATGTCATAAATGACATATTGATCATGTCAGTTCAGTCAGTTCAATCATTCAATGTTCATGTCATGTTGTAAAGTTGCTGTTGTACTAATTAAACCTACTAAATTACTAATATTGATGTTTGCTTTGCTTTGCTCAAATAGTAAAATAATTTTATTTTAATCATCAGTATATTATTTAGTTATAACACTTGTTAGAAATTTTATAATTCTGTTTTCGTGAGAAATTTCTTTTGTGTGAATATTTGTAAAATAAATTTCAAGAAGTTTCGCACTAAACAATCAATATGGGAAAAGGATTCAACAATTACATGTGCAAGAAATTTTTTCATCCTGCCTCCAGGGACAATTTGAAGAGGGTAAGAATATCTACATAATTATTTGGGACGTGTAAAAAAACAAAAATACATAAAATATCAAAGCGGAACATTTATTGTAACCATTATAAATTCGCTTCATAACTTTATACGTACTTGTTGTTAGTAGATGAAAAGTGGGTCCGATGGGGATTTTTGTACCTATTATTGTTCTGTTTTATTTAGTAAATTAATTATGTATAATTTATATTATGATTTGAATACAGCCACTAAGCCATAATAACATCTCTATAAATAATCCTTTTTAAAATTCGACGTAGTTATGGGAAAACATTAGAGCCCTTATTGACAGCAATTTGAGAAAAATTCAATTTACTATTTCAGTGGTACTTACACTTTTTTGCCCTAACTAGTATATGCAAATACTAGGTTTAATGGTAGTAAAATAATCATTACAAATTATCATGTACACTATAAAAAAATGCATACTAGTCACTTTAACTCAATTTGACTGACTTGTGGGTTGGAACGTTTTTGCATAACTACATACAATTTAATCAATTTATTGGTGTGAAATATTATATACTTACCTATCTATTTATTTTTTATTTAATATCCCCTTAGTACACAATTTATGTTATTTTGTTTTTACAGGTATGGATGGCAGAGCAGAAAACTGATGCATATAAGAAGAAACAAGAAGAATTAAGAGTTCAGTATGAAAAAGAACAGGAGTTACATGAAAATAAGTAAATATCCTAAATTGTAGAAGCAAATTAATATTTATTATAGATTCAAAATAAATTATTAAATGCCGTACTGGAATTACAAATTCAATATTACCCGATACAGTTACTAACAATAATTATACTTATTTCAGGGCTCTACTGAGTAAGGACAGCAAAGATAAACTGAGTTTGAATTTTATGTATGAACCGCCACCAGGTGTTAAGAAAGAGAGGGAAAGAGAGGACAATGAACCCGAGTACAAGTTTGAATGGCAGAGAAAGTATAATGCACCCAGAGAGAGTTATTGCAAGGGTGATAACGAGATCAGAGACCAACCGTTTGGCATTCTTGTAAGAAATGTCCGATGCATCAAGTGTCACAAGTGGGGACATATTAATACAGGTAATCATTTTATTTTTGTAACCGTTATAAAGAAATAGTAAAAGATATTTTCAATCCCTTAAATTAGGTAAATTTAAGTTATGTAGTGGACATTCATGCACAGTTGTGCAAAATGAGCAAACTTGTCCAACTGTACAGATAAACCCTAGCGTCTATCATGTATGGCTTAGCTAGCGTTAGTGCAACGAAGTAGAACAGGTTGATAACCATAAATTAAACAGCAATAAACATACATAATCTATAAATTAAACAGCAATCAACAACATCAAAATTCTATTATTTAATTACCACCCAAGACTCACCACTTACCATCAGGTGGCATAGTATAGTAGGTAAGCAGCAACTTTTTATTAGTAAAAAAAAGTATGATACCAACCTATCCTTACCTGACATCCTAACAATGTATCATGGCAAGTAAAATGTCACAATTATTTAACAAGATTAATAATCTATGCTACAGATAAAGAATGTTCAATGTACACATTGTCTATGAGCGAGGCACGTGCCCTACAAGCTTCCACATCAGCTCCCGAAGAAGAAGAAACCAAGCCAGATGTACCAACACTAATGCAACATATGCGTGACACTGGATTGGTAATGAAAGCCGGTGCATTGCCACTGGCTGCTACTAGGATTGAGGAAAATGATGCATCCAATCTTACAGAGTCTGAACTTGTCAGTCAGTTGACCAAGAAGCAAAAAAAGAAGCTCCTAAAGTAAGTTTACTGTTGATTTCATAATGGTTTTTGTAGTTTTTCATGTTTAAGTATTCTGTAGATTTTTAAATTGCTAAAAGAATTGAGAAAGAACATCTCATGAATGTCATTCTCTTTTTGAAACTTTATGGTCAAAAAAATATGGATTCTGACAACCCTTGTATTAAACTTAAATTCTACCAGTCTACATACTATAACATTAGATGGATTCATTCGTTTCAATGACTTTGATGGATGAACTCATTTCATTATTTTTTCTTTTTATTTCAACTGTAGAACTAATTGTTGAGTACAATCAAATAATCAGTAATTTGTTTTTAGGAAATTGGAGAAGTTGGAGAAGAAGAACAAGAAACTCAAACACAAATCCAAAAAGTAAATAGGTACTATTGCAGTTGATGTTCTATTATAAGATTTTCTGTTATAGATAATTTGTTAATCTGGTTGGGTTGAAATATAATCAGTAGCTAGTACAAATTATGTCCAAGTCTATGGTAAATGTGCGATTTTCCTGCCTGTTTTGTGTAATAAAGATTGATGTTTAACAAAGATATAGATTTTATTTCACTGAATTCTCATTTTTACAATCAAATAAATTATAATAATAATCACAGATCAATGTAATATACAATCAATCAATCAATACTATATTTTAACATATGTGTTATCATCTATTTCTATAATGTCTTGCCTATCGTTTCTTTCCTTCCAATGAAGATAAAGTACACATCCTGTTATAACCACTATTATAGCAGTTAAAACGAAAACACTTTTCAAGATAACTTTGCTTGGAGTTACAAATAGCTGAGCACGCCATTGAGATGGGTCATTAGGTGGTGCCGGGATGAGCACTATTTGCGAGTTAGGTATTATTTGAGTCCAACTCTTAGAGTACCCAGAGAGACCTACATTTAAAGTATCAACGAAATTTGGTGTTCTGTCCAAACCAAAAATGGAATAGGGCAACTGTAGAGCAAAATATGCAGACTGTGGTAATTGTGCGCAGACTCCTGTCCTGTAATTACCTTCTTGTGACCATGTGTTGTATCCTATTTTAGGTCCAGGTAAGTTTGTACCTGTAAACAATTACTTAAATATTAGTTTTACTTGTAATATCTGTAAAAATTAAATTCACTCAATTAAGAATTTATTAAGTGTTCTTGTAATATTTAGTCACTAAAATAAACAACAACTCGTTAAAATTATATCAAGTAATTAAAATGAGGTGAAGTGAGGGGAGTACAGGAGCTGGTGAGGCGCAGTGTGGAATGGTGAGGTGCAGGTTTGAGGAGTGGAGAGATATGATGATTAGGGAGCCTCCCAAATGTTTCTTTTGATGATTTAACTTACCAAAAGTACCCTTCCTTTTATAAAGAGTCCCATTAATGGTAGGTATTCTATCATTGGTCAGACCAGTTACTACAATCACTTTTATGAAGTTAGTGTCATATTCAAGTTCATTTCTAAAAGCTTTCATTTTGTAGCTTTGTGTTCCATTTTTCTGTACATAAATAACATCTAGGACCCCATCCATATAAAAATCATAAAATGTAGCCATAACAACATTTTTTCCGAAGCTACTGAATTTGTCCCACTGAACTCGAAACATCCTCTGAAATTTACACCCCTCTTTACTGCAAGGCATGTTATGAAGCAAGAAAACACTTGTCTCGTTACTATTAACAGGGCATAGAGTCATCAGGATATCAGGATAACCATCCATATTGTAGTCTCCACTTCTCATTGTGATTGCCTCTAGGTAAGGTTCATTCCTGGGTGGAACAAAACGCCATAATGTCCCTTTTCCATCATTAAAATCAACCTGGAGGTCATGCCATTCTTGATTATCGTATATTAAAATTGTACTGTTGAAGCATTGAGAATCATAACATACAGGTATCACTAAAAAGAAGTCTCCAGATAAAGCCACATCAATAAATAGAGCCTGTCCATAGATCACGGGATGCCCAACAAGCAGCTCAATACTGTTATCATACTCAAATCCAGTTTCCTTATTCAGCCAAATTTCTATATCTAATTTTGTTGTCACTAAGAGATCTGCAGCATTGTCATCATTAATGTCTAAAAAGGAATGTGCATGCGGCAAATTGATTTCTTTATAAATTATTCCATCATCCATATGTATTTCCAATGGAGTAGTCCTTGTGTTATCAAATACCCAAAACACTCTTTGCTTTTGTGCATTCAATCCAAACAAATCCAGAATCATGTCACGGTTATAGTCCAAAACTAATGGCTGTCCAATGGAAATGGCTTTAATCAGAAGAGCATCAGAGCAGTTAAGTTGAGGCATTCCACCCCACAAAATTCGAACCTCGTGAAGATCGGAAGTAGAGTTGTTAATCTGTGTGGTAATTAATATGTCCATATATGCATCTCCATCATAATCACCAGGCACTACACTAGTTATGATGCTATTATTGTAATTGCAATTGTAAGATGACGGTCGCAGAAAAGGTTCTTTGTCATAAGCCAAGAGGACTGTTACACTGGATCCATTAATTATAAAAGCATCAGTTAATTCGTCAGAATTAAAATCACCAAAAGCTGCGATCAGACCGTCATTAGATAGCCCAAAAGAAGTTGCAGTCATATCACTTAATGTAAAACTGTAGTTAACACAATAAAAACTAAAGAAAAGTGAAAAATAAATCTTTGGCATGATGAAAAATTAAACTGCAATAAAAACGCCATGCAAAACTACATCTGATTTAGCATGTAATAAAATAAATTTGTGTATTTTAATTCTGGTATTTCTGGTTAAAGTAAACGTAAATAGAAATAAAAAATATTTATTGTTTTACAATGTTCAAGTGTTCAACCAACCAATCATCAAAAAATTCTATTCTTCATTTACTTTTGTCAAATTGTCATTGTCAGTTGTCTGTATGACTGCTGTCTGTCATGGACGTCATTGTCAACTTATCAATTCAAAAAATGAAACGTCAAAAATGAAATGACCCTGTCAAGTTGTCATATATTGATTCTATTCCTACCTTCATTGATATCTGTATAATCCAGCTTTGTTCTGACAATACACTTATGAGGATTTTTAATTACCTGGTAAGCCAACTTGCCATATAGAGTAAATTGTTAATTAGTTTACATAAAGGACTGCGCACATTACACCAACTCGACGTCAACTCCACTCCGACTCCACTCCGTTTCAACTCCGACGTTCTGTTCCGCGATCAACGCTGCATCGACGTCAACTCGACTCCGTCTCCACTCCGTTTCAACTCCGACGTTCCGTTCTAGGTACATTACGTCATTGTGTCGGTCGACGCGTGGACTACTCGTCTACGGTGAGTCGTCAACGCAACGTCGACGCGTTGGTCTCGAAACGGAACGGCTATGGGTGTAGGGCGGGGAGGGGCCGTACAGGGCTTTTAAGTATAAGTTCGAAATTCAACCTTACTTTCAAAGATATAAGGCTCATAATTGAATGTTAGCTTTGTCAAGGTTTTAGTCGCGTTTTCGTCTGTCGGTCGTGGAGTCGTTGTACTGTGCGCAGTCCTTAATTCTTTTAATTGTTCATTGGAGAGCAGTTTATAAGAAGGTCCCTTGTTCCTTTTTGATCATACGGCATACCTTTGAACCCTACTGTTGTATAGGGCTGCAGACAACACTTACTACTGTGCTTAGATGGCCCATGTGCTTGTTTGTTATCCATTTATATTAAAGACATATATTTGTCGGTGATGATGGTAAATCGAAGGTACAGATTAGTCTATGATACGCGTGAATCGATGGTATTGGTTATCTATGGTTCGTGAAGATCGCGAGGTCTGTCAAGTTGTAATCTGTTGTAGAACGTCAAGCTGACAGTAGTGACAGCTTGGCGAGGTGACGTCATGCTCTGGGGTGAAGTGTCAAGATTTGGCACTTGGTCAGAAGGAATGCAGAAATCGCGGGAATAGCATTGAGGGCTCGATTGAATTGAAGGGTCGGGAAAATACCAAAAACAGAGCTTGTATGTCAACTCGTCGGCATATCATAACAGAAGGGCTGTTTGTGTGATTATCGTGACCTGCGAGAGACTCCTGAATCGTCATATTTTATATTTCAGGGTCAGCATCAAGGAATCATCTGTGGCAAAATTGGGATCTGTCTGTAGAAGAGTCTACAGAATCTTTTCCCATGCATATTTCCATCACCGATCAATATTTGACGATTTTGAAAAAGAAACACACCTGTGCAAAAGATTTACTTACTTTGTTACTAAGTACTTAATAATTTCCAAGGAAATTTTGATATTACCCAAACTTGATGATGAACCGATTGCTCCACCCGCTGAAGAATCGGAAGCCTAAGATCTGAAATCGAGTTTAAGTTATGACATTTTTAAACAATTGAAACTAACACTAAAGCATTTATGAAAGCTGCCATAGTTTCCTTTATTTCTGTAACGTATTTTACGTTACATGCGTGTCTTACGTAGTCCTTTCGTCAAAATAAACCATATTTTCATCCTTATTGCATTAAAATTAATTACATTCACATTGTTTATATTACTTTACGTCATTTAACAACCTCAAACTTATTATTATTTCGTTTCAAACAAATCTGTCATATTTCGTTTCATTGTCAATACTTTCATCTGACATTGTAGCTGTCAATGCTTAGAATAATGACATATAGAAACGAAGTCCGCGCGGCTACTTTGACAACATTAAATGTGAGTAGTAAATGTCACCAAACGCCGGCCAGCTCCGTAGTCTTCAATCACAATGCACGGCAAACGCGTCTCGCGGAAAAAAAATAATTATGTCGATTTGTGCGGTTAAATTTTGTCACAACACATTTGAAAAACAAAAGAAGTGTAATAACATCACTTTTCACAGGTAATCTTTCAATATTTCATAATATCTTTTATTTAATTAGGTTTAAATAAAAACGTTTTGTTTCAATACTCAGTGTTGCCCAATTGTGAAAATAAATTTTCCCATTTTAAGTGACGAGTGATATACGGCTTAGTCGTGGAGAAGTATATTGGAAGCCAACCAAAAATACACGAATATGTTCAAAACATTTTAATAATGAAGTACATTACCTGTACCTGTACATTACACAGGTTGGATCGTGTAGATTGCGTGAAAATGCTGTCCCTGTTACATATAATTATTGAAGTTGTTAGATATCCATTAATATTTAAATTATTATTATTAGTTATTATTATCATGCCTATTGTCAATGTCATTTTCATCTTCATTTTATTGTTGTTTTCACAGATACAGTAGTTCACAGATATAATATGGTCCATAGAGTAGTAAATCAACAAAGCCCATTGTTTTTTTGTTTTTTCACAGAGTATATTTAATATTGGAACAAAACTTTTTTACTCAATGCTGTTATTAAAATATACTAAGTTCCTGTGTTCATGCTTATGTTCAGTTACGTAAAAGATATGTAAAAAAATAAATAGTAAAAAAATGATGTTAATATTTTCTTGTATTCGTTTCATATTTAAATAAACATTCTCGTAATATAACAATTTTACATAACCATACCCATACTTTACCACACACAGCTATTTATGTAGGTATTATTGCTAAAAACAAATTCTTATCAGCGGCCGAATCATTCCCCACTATTATTATTATTAGTTATTATTATTTTAACATGCCTATTGTCAATGTCATTTTCATCTTAATTTTATTGTTGTTTTCACAGATACAATAGTTCACAGATATAATATAGTCCATAGAGTAGTAAATCAACAAAGCCCATTGTTTTTTGTTTTTCCACAGAGTATATTTAATATTGGAACAAAACTTTTTTACTCAATGCTGTTATTAAAATATACTAAGTTCCTGTTTTCATGCTTATGGTCAGATACGTAAAAGATATGTAAAAAAATAGTAAAAAAAAATGATGTTAATATTTTCTTGTATTCGTTTCATATTCAAATAAACATTCTCGTAATATAACAATTTTACATAACCATACCCATACTTTACCACACATAGCTATTTATGTAGGTATTATTGCTAAAAACAAATTCTTATCAGCGGCCGAATCATTCCCCACTTTCGGGAAACTGCACTTCCCTGGCAACCATTAAACAAGTATAAAAAAAAGAAAAAAGAAAATTAGTGCTTCACTTTTTAAAGAGCGCTTGTATGTAGACTGTCATTCTATATGTCATTATTCTAAGTGTCAATGGTACTTCACCATCTGTCATTTGATAGATGTCTTAATTTGCATAGAGTAAAAACAATCTTGTTCAAACATAGGTGTACATCTACCCGTGTTTACGTTGAGATGCATTTTTGCTGCACTTTACGTGTGCATCGACCTTGCTCTATGATCTTTAATTGGCTGCATAGATGTTATCTAGGTCTATACGTTATTGGATTTTCTTTCATCAAAAACACCGGTTTTTTCCCCGGGTAAGTTCCACCTTTGCAAGTTTTCGTAAATTTTGAATTTAGAATTCGACAGTGATACTAACGTGGGTTTTCTCTTTTGTCCAGTGTTTTTTTTTATTTTTTACGTTTTAACTAGAGATTTTCTAACGTGCTTTATCCACGGTTTTTTTGGATATGTTATAAATTTAATAGTTCTTATAACATTTTGCAAACTTGAAGTAATTTTTTCACTACCTTCGATTCACGTCAACGGTTTCGCCGGTACCCGCTACCACTGGAAAGGACACCGAGCCCCGTTTATTATTTTGACAACTTTGGTTAAATTTATTACTTTACTTTTGGATTGCTACGGTTCTGGTATGTAGATTAATTTTATTACACACTCAAGAACTCGGCATTCAACTTTATTATAACTCTGCGAGATTTAATTTTAAGACTAGATTAATTTATACTAGTTAATTTTAAGTCGGATTGCAACTTAGCATTTCTGTACATTTTGTTTTGAAATTTAATTTCTTTAAAAAAATTCTATATCGGCAGTAATCTAAGCATCCTGGCGCCCGATAATTATTGTTATTAGCTTTCCTTAAATAAAATTAATATATTAAAAATAAATAACAAAATTATAAATTCATTTTTCGGCAAAAATAATTAAATTTAATATAAACTGTTTGGCATAGAGTAAAATTAAGACAATATGTATTGTTTTGGCGAAACACACTATATTAAAAAATTGTGGTAATATGTATCGTTTTGGCATGAAATAAATATCTATTTTTTTAACTTAATGCGGTTTACTTTTTCCAATAAACCCCATTGTGATATAAATAAAAATCTTTTTTTACAGTCCAATTGCTCTATTCCGGTGCAACCTTTTTTTTTCTTTACTTTAATTGTGTTGAAACACACACATCTAATTTCTATTTTTATTTATATTACATTTCATTATAGTATATACCCTTTTCCTTTATCAATACCAGTAAAAATGCATTACAAGTATACTCGGATTTTTAATTAAACGGAGCTGCCTGACAGTAGCTAATGTCACTTTGTAATAAAATGATACCATATTTAAAGTAATAGTGATGCGTTCAGTTCTCGTTCAATCAGATGATTGAACGAGTGTCAATAGTTAATCATTTCAAACTATAAAATAATATGTAACGGAGGAATTTTGTACCTCTACTAAAACAACTCTGCGAGGAGCAGAATCAGCAGGAAATGGTCATATTAGGTGTGGGGACAAGAGGTGTAGTGTGGTGAGCTGGTGAGGCGAGGTGTGGAGTGGTGAGGTGCAGGCTTGAGGAGAGGAGACGAGATTGAGGAGTGGAGAGGAGAGATATTCAGTTGGTAGTCTTTCATAGGTTTCAGGTATTCCAGCAAAATGTTACTGGCCAGCGAACAGGCCTTCAAGAATAAACAGATGATTAAGAAGAACAAAGGAATTATGTCAATATTGTCATTAATTAAAAAAGGTACTGTAAAATGGAGCTCGTGTATTAATTTGCCCTTTTACAAATAATATTTCTATTTTACAATAAAATTGTATAAAAGTGTTCTGATATAAGTTATACAAAACATTATTAACGTCATCAAGACATATGTTAACCCCAAAATTAAAACGGGTTTATTTATTAGTCCTTTCAGAACTATGTATTCTATGTAAAATGTTGTTTCCAGCCATTTTTCATTTGTTTTTCTTTCTGTCAAAATGAGTGAATGTAATGAAGAAATTCGATACATTTTAAAATTTTATTAAAATAAATAAAAAAATGCAACGCAAACCCGCAAAAAAAATTGTGTGGATAATGGACCTTACGCACTGTCAGTAAGAGCAGCACAAAGTTTTTTAAAGCGTTTTCAATCCGGGAATTTGGATGTCAAAGATACACAGCGCTCTTGTCGCCCTGTTACGGATAAAATGGACGCCATTTTTGAAAAAGTGGAGTAAGTTCGCTGTATCAGCAGTAACGACATAGCTGAAGAACTGGAAATTGACCACAAAACAGTTTTGACCCAATTGAAAAAAGCTGGGTACACAAAAAAACTGGATATTTGGTTGCCAAACGAGCTCACTGAAAGAAACTTAATGAACCAGAGCAACGGGATCATGTCCCTACCTACAAGATGGCATATACATCTACCTAATTTCTCAGTAGTTTCTAAAAATTTTTTAAATAAATTATATTCCGAAATTATAGACAAACTATCTGAGAGTACGGAAAAAAAAATCATTAAAATATCTGCTCATTTGTGGACTCAGCAAATAAAAGTAGAGTAAGAGTGCCCAATTTCCGAAAAACAAAACAAAGGTCAATATCTCGAAAACGGTGCCACTTTTACTGAAGTGATTTTTTGACATCTGATAGGTTCATCCTCAAGCTATCTCCCATTTCAGTTTGTCGTACAACTTTTGGGACAGTCTGTATATACCATAATTAAATATAAACTTTGAAAAAAAAATGTCTTTAATTTTTATATAAAATGTGAAGAAACTTTTTTCCCCTTAATGTTTAAAACACTGGGTATTCAGGTAGATGTATACTATATAAACATAGTCGTCGAAAACTCGTTGGTATGTGCAAAGCACGACTAAAATTCGAACCCCGTACCCGATATCGGCAGTTCGGCACACTAACTATTCACTAGACAATCGAGGCAATTTCATTCATTCAGGAGGTTTTTCAATCATTCGCTTTGTCACAACACTATTTTTATTTCATTAAAAACTGACAACACAGTAAACTTCATTGGACTCCGTCTAATTAAAAATTCGACTATAGCTTATAAATTACATTGCTTGTATTAATAGAGTAAATAGACAATAGTGTAGTGGTATAATATAATATATTGTTTGGAGATTGAAAACTAAGCTCTCTCTTAGTAAAAAGAGTGTTTTAATGTAAGTCTTTAGTATAATTTTCTTTAGTATAATATTATCTTTAGTATAATAAACTTCATAGATGTTCTTAGCTTGATCACAACTTGTAAACATATTTATTATTAAGTAAGTACATTGATTAAATGTATGTGTAGTAAATAAATGAGTCTTTTCACTAGTTGTGATTTCTAATTCAACATTCAACAATTTACATGATTTGTTATCATTTATGAAAAGCAGTGTTTGTCTGCCACATTATAGATAAATAATATTAACGATCCTAAAACCAAGTCGGTAAACCTAAAAACAATGTGACCGCGAGCGTCCCGGCCGCCACCAGCGACGTGATCTGCGAGTCGTCCTTGGGACACTTCTCGTTGAGGAACCCGCACGAGGGCTCGTCCTCCGGCTTCACGCTGTCCGGCCAGTCGATCGGCAGCCGGGGGTTCAGTTTATACTCCTGCAATTAGTTGTACTTGGGTATAACTCAAATCAAATCAAAATGTATTTGTTTGCAGGATAAGGTTACATACATAGGTTGTAATATGTCATGCGAGATACAAATAGATCGCTTATCCTAGCCTATTATAAGGCGTGCAAAAATATTTTAGTCACAAAACCCATAACAATACAATGAGATTGTAAGTAAAAAAGAAGTATAAGTATTTCATTAGCTTACGAAAAGTGGTAAAATAAAATTTTGCTAATCGCTACTTTTCATCTAGCTATTTCTTTCTGTTTCATGCGTTCCGTAATTATCTTTCGCATCCATAGTTACAGTAAGGTCATCGGAGAGGATCAAAAATGATGATGTATCTATAATTTTAATATCTTTGAGTATAACTAGTGTTGCACGGTTCGGTGTTTAATTTTGTAATGAAAAGTGGAAATTATGAGTTTAAAATCGGGTCAACTACAAAACGTTATATTTATACAACTCACCGGGAACTCTTTGGTGCTCTGCTGGAAGTGACCAACGGGTATCATGCTGTAGGTACAATTGATATCATCGGTGAAGTTGACTGGCTTGAACGCCAGCACCGAGAAGTTACCTTCCGAGTCTGCTCGCTCATCAAGACGTATCGACATGCCTGATACACCTGTAACACAAATAGTCCTTTAATATTTGATCATGTATGATCAAATATTATATATATTATCATTTATAATAATAACAGTGCCGGAATGATGTATCAACCCTTTGTCATTTGAAAACCATCTCAGTTTTTCGCTAATATTTCATAATTTTTTTTTTGTTTATTGTTGCGATACACAGCGGAATATGAAATGTAATTTTCAGCTGTGTGTGTTCTAATTATAGTAACGGCAAAAAATTAAGGCCCCTTTGACATATTAAAATAGTGACGTGAAAAATGTTAATTTAGTATCGAAAAAATATAGTCAAGTGCGAGTCGCATCGATACATTTTTGGAATAAAAATTTTAAGCACCCTTTTTAATTACATATTTTGGAATGAGAATCGAATACTGAGTACCCCCTATTAATATCACAAGAGTCTTACGAATCACCTTATATTTAAGGTCTCCTCGGCTTTGAGCTCAGTAGTGGGCCTTGTTGGGTTGAGATGATTTATAGTATTATAGAATGTGGTCTATGTGCACAACTACAAACTATCCAGTTCTATAAAATGTTTATAGCAGATTATTGCAATGTTCGAGTATGCGTATAGCGTGTAAGGACAGGCAAAGCAAACAGCACAAACAGTTATAAGTACACAATGTATTGCACGGCACACAAAGAAAGTACAGGCACAAATAAGCACTTTACGGAAGAGATAGTTTAGAAAGGATACAGAAGAGCAGCAGAAGAAGTGATGGCACAAGCACAGAACAGTATAGCACACACAGATTTTACACAGAACGGGATTTACGATTGAAATAAGCGGAAGCGCGTAAGGAGCGCAGGTAGCCGGGCGACACGGGCTTCGCGGGCGATAGTTGTGGCCGACTGTCGACTGCGTCGCAACACAGCGGCGCGGGCGCATGGATAACGGTACTCTAAGTTAGGAGCCGTTTCCATAGCGCACTGCGGCGTACGGCGATATTAATCCGGCGTCGTGCCGGATGTGTAAATATAAATAATATATTTGTGTACTTGTTATTGTTGTGTATGTAATGTATGTAATGTATATTGTGTATTAATAATGTTTATATTATATGAGTATATATAATTGTGTGTGTCATATAATATAATATGTAAGGTTATATAAATGTTGGTATATAATAAACTAAATAAATATAAGTATGTAATGTGGTTAGCCCACAGTATATTCATTTATGTAATTGACTTACTTACTTTATTAAAGGTGGCACTGTATTTTGTTAGTAAAAACGTGAAGGAATTTGTTCGCGGTACCATATACTTTGTTTATATGGTCCCGCATTAGTCCATAATATTTAAATATATATATTGTTGCAATATCCATGTAATTAATTAACTTTGGGTCTTAAAGTTATACATTCGATAAATTTTATGACTTTTTGCACATTACTATTGACAATGAAGATCAGCAATTTGCTCCTTCAAATTTATGTAATAATTTATACGAAACTTGATGATCGGACAGACGTCAAATAAACTTCATCGGGGCCTTCCTTTTGTTCCGCACCTATAACAAACAAATGCAACGTAACTGTGTTCGGGTACGGTGTTAAAACGCGCTACTTACTTTTGAACGGTGTATTGGTGATCATCCGCGACACGACCCGCGACCCGTTGGTGACGACGGTCATGAGCCGCTCGTACGTGAGCGTCTCGTTCCTCTGCGTGGTGTCCTCCTCTATGAGGCTGTGCAGGGCGGTCGCGTACAGCTTCACAGAGTCGTACAAGTACGCCGCGTAGATGGATACGAACTGAAATTGTAGACAAATGTACTCATGTGAAATATATAATTATGTATTCGTTTGATGTATAAATGGTATTCATGTGAAACATAGATGTATTCATGTGATGTATAAATGTATTCATGTGCAATATAAATGTATTCGTGTGAAATACAAATGTTTTCATGTAAAATACTCTAATATGGGGTTGTTAATGTCCTGACTTCAATCATCACCATCCCTTCCACCAAAATTTGAGTCTTGTTCTAGGTCGGTTACAGTTGTCATGGGTGGTAGAGGAAGGGTGGTTCTGCATGCTCGTTTTCTTCTTTAATTCCGTAAAAACAAAAATAAAATGGATATTCTCAACTTTCTACTTCGGTTTCACCAGCATTGACTTAACAATTTATATATCATTTATCTTTCTAATCTCTTTATTCTTAACCCACAACAAATTAGCGATGCTTCTGGTGTAACAGTTCACCATAGGCAACGCACTTCGCATCAAGCGAATGAAGTGAATCTTTGCCTTACCACCTACGACTTACCATCAGGTGCTTGTAGTCAAACATTGACTTATAGTACGTAAAAAAGCGGCTCATTTGGCGGCTGTTCACATAGGAAACCAGATCAACCAGCGCACAATACACACCTTATTCAATTTGTTCTCGAAGACGGCGGGCAGCGGGAACTTGAACGGCGCCTTGCTGTTGTAGTCGCGCACGCGGCTCGTGAAGTACTCGTAGCTGCTCTCCGGCTCCGAGGAGACCACCACCAGCAGCGACTGCGCGCGCCGCCGGAACTCCGGCGTGTTCGGGCACACCAGCTTCATGCCGCGGTCTTCCGTTTCTGTAAAATATCACAAATAAAAACTGCAAAGGCAGTGTGTTGCGTTGCTAGAATCAAATTTAATCATCCAAATTAATAGATTAGAACAAAAAATTTGCTTTAAACTATACTATTACCGATAACTCTAAAAACTAAATGGAAGAATCATCAAAATCTGTACACCCAGTAAAAAATACAATCAAATCAAGAACCTCTCTTTTTAAGTCTCTGTGAACCTTTGGGTTTTTAATATTATTGACGAGGTCTTTTAAATAATTAATGATGACTTTTCTAGATCTATTTACCGTATTCGCTATCTGTGGCATATTACAATATTTGTTGTTTAATTTAATAAATACTTACTTATTAGGTATTTCATAGACTCCTTTGTCGTATATGTTATCATGTCCACGAATATAACCATGTACTCCCCCTTCACGAACAACTGTAAGGACTCCATGGCTGCCATCATTTCTATAAGACCGGATGTTGAGCCCAAGAAAACGTAAACTGAAATATAGATTGTTGAAATTAATTAAATAATAATAAACCTCAAAACAATTAATTAAATATTGACTTAATATACAAATAGATAAAATTGGAGTGTCTGTTTGTAATATTAAAATACCAGCATTTTAGAAATACATATGGAGGTACATATACCAAAATAACATTTTTTACAATTTTTGTCTGTTTGTTCCGGCTAATCTCTGGAATAGCAGGACCGATTTTGGCGGGACTTTCACTGGCAGATAGCTGATGTAAAAAGGTTGTGGATGCCATAGACAACAGCAGAAGACAAGAACACACACCCAGACCAAAAACAGCAATTTTATCTCATCATTGAAATTTCCGCCTCGCTGGAAATCGAACCCAGGCCCCATCAAACGATGGTACGACAAGATAACCATTGCACCACACGGGTCGTCATTATGACACATAACATAATATCTCTAGCTGCTGTTAATTTACTTGGCTCTTTCTCGTCAGTTCAAAGATATATAACAAGTTCTCAGAAAACAGTTCCTACTTCCGACCTCCATTAACTTCCGGATTATCTTGAAATAAGGGCCACTTTCCGTTACCTGTAATTAACACGTGTCCGGTGTCTACAATACAACATCTCGAAATACGATGTCTTGCTAACATAACACTGGAATTATGACCTTGCATCGATGTATGGGATTACGCACATGGTTATAATTACAAATACTATGGCTGACATCATAATTTATTATCTGTGTATAAAACACTTGCAGTTGTACATTACGCGTAAGATTTGGATTCATTGTAATCACGAAATCTTTCTTTAGACTTCTTTTCTTAATACAAATCACTTCTTTATAAGGATATGCAGACTGACCCACTTTATAAGCGGAAAGCCAACTGGTCCGAATGACGCGTGAAAGATATGAAACATGTTTTTTAAAAATAGATACACCAACGAAATCTATAAAAATCGACGAAACGAATCAACGAAATCACTGAGACTATTGACCCGGTAAACGACTGTCAAATAGTGAAGTGATGTTGCTAAAATATTAAAATTTAAAAATTCCCGGGTCAACGCATTAGACAAAGCTTTACCTGTGATGTTTATGTACTTTAAGTTTGAAAAACTATTATTAATGTATTGTTAAATTATATAATTATCTTCTCAAATGTCTTCTTTAATGTAATCAATAAAAATTAAATGTGATAATTATTAAAATTTTAAGTTTAATATTTAGGTAGCAGTTTTTGAACTCGAAAGCGTAATAATAAATGTAATGAAACCCGGGATAAAATCATAACTTATTCAATCGACATGTACAAAAATATTATATGTATGGATTTATGTATCTGAGTCGTTAAAGAATTTTTATTAAAATTGTGCCTACTTCATGAGTACCAATGGTCACAGTAAGGAATGCTGTAGTGGGCAAAGCCCATTAAACTTCAAATGGGTCATTCAAGTATTACGTAAGCACAGCAGGGGGCGGGGGGGGTCTAGATGGTGATTACGTCAGCAGTATAATTTTTTTTTTCACTTTTTCAGATTTCCCACCATTTTATTTTTCAAAATTCTCTTGAATCAGTTAAGAAACCATTGAATGAAAGTACCAATGTTTACGTAAGCATGGGGGGAGGGGTAAGAGATTTGCTTACTTTTGCTGACGAGGGGGAAGGGAGGGTTAAAAAATTGCAAAAAAAATTGGTTGTCTGTAAAGTCGGTTTACTGACGATAGTTAAACGTGACAACGTCTTAAGAAAATACTGATGGAATGGTAGCATTTTTCAAAAGAAAATTTTAATTTCATTTGTTTAATAGATTTTGTAAATGTACTATACTATAACAGCTGTCCACGCAGACGCATCGCTCACTCAAGTAGGAGAGAGACGGATGTCGAACGCTGCCGGTACATGCATCGTTACGGTAACGCCGGTAACGACGCATGCATGAGTCATGTTTTTTCATGCGTGCCACCGGCTCTATCGAATTATAAGACGTTGTCACGTCAAAATCTGCTTACGTAATACTTGAACGGCCCCAAACGAAATACGAAAAGCACGCATACCAATAACATAATTATTTGACATTATTAATAGTTCTCAATATTCTATGAACAAGCCTCAAGTCATTTGCCTAGCTTCTGTCAAAATGACAGCATAGTGTTCATTATAATTTTATTATTACTGTACCTAGCTGGTCCTAACTTACGCAGACCTTAAGGCTAGATAGATAGGTTATGGAAAGCATTCGTTAATTATTGAAAAACCCCAAATTTTCAAATTTCTAAAAAATAAAGTCTTGATTTAAAACTAAAAAAAAATTACGAAATTAATTATATTATGTCGCATACTTTTTTGTTAGCAGGACATTTTCATAGATAACGATCTCATTAGTGTGTAGGATGAGCAAGTCAGCGTTTAATACATACTTCTAGTCCTATTTTTGGTCCCCTGTATGAACTGGTACCAGAAGCCGGCAGCGCAGCAGGCCATCTTCTCCTCACAACATTTAAACCCATCTATGACTGGCCGCTGGTGGTTCACTGTCATATTGTTCTTCTTGGCGTAATTCTCCAGGGTCAACGCCACCGTCACCCACGACTCCTCGTACAGTATGGAGAATTTGTTCCATCTGTAGTACCGTAGCAGGGATATAACAGATTTCGTTGCCTGGACATAACACAATGATCACATTGACTTACCGATCCTCAATGTCAAGTACTAAATTTAACTTAAAATGTCTATCAGACGTCATTTTATATTTATAATTACTTTAGGAATAAATGTAGTCTCCACCAATCCTCATCCAGATTCAAGCCCATGTAAAGTGATGTAATCCTAGCTATTACCGTTAGCTTGGTGATAGACCTGCCTATCTAGCTACCATCCTCGTTCTAGAATCGTCCATGATTTTTTTTTGTTTTATATTCAGTAGGTATAGGAGAGCCAGTAAAACGCGGATAATCTGGTTTTGCCCCGTAACACGTCATACCTTTATTGTTACGAACGTCCAGGGGCGTTGACCACTAACCATCAGATGACGCGTCTGCTGGTTCGTCCGTTCACCAGATAAAAAAATTGGTAAATTAATGACAAATTATATAACGTTAAAACATCTAAATAATAATGTGCGTCATTCAAAATTCCTGGCGGTACACTTTGCAGCGCATAAAAAGCGACATGAAAATGTCTGAAAAACAAACGCTAATAACTTTATTCTTAAATCAATATTATTATGTTTTATTATTATTACGCATATTATGTTAGCAGCGTGAGCATGTGTGAGCAGTGATAATGTGCCCAAGCGGAATGAACGTTGGACTCCCGAACAGGGGGCACTGCGTCCGAACCCTGCACAGTAGGTACGCACACACTTTAGAGGTGCTAAATTAAATAGATAGATAGATAGATAGATAGAATACTCTTTATTGCACACACAACATAATAACATAACATCAACTTGCTATATGAACAGTACAAAAGGCGGTCTTATCGCTAGACAGCGATTTCTTCCAGACAACCTTTGGGCAGAGGACAGGTTTATAGAAAGAAAGAAAAATGGAGGGGTGTACAATTAATGAACAAAACACATAATACATATACACATAAACAGCAATTACAAGAACATTACAAATACATACATACACATACATAAAACTACTAAAATAAATACCAAAACAGAATAGCAGGAGTTACATATCTAAATAATAACATTTAACCCTTTTTATTAAAATGTCCAGTGATTCAGAGCTTCGGATAGATAGGGGTAGAGAATTCCATAGACGGACAGCAGTAGCAGCAAAGGATTTACGGAAGAAAGAAGAAGTGTGGACAGGTGTACGGAGACGAAGGTTTTGAGATGAGCGAAGGAACCGGTCATGGGAATCACATAAATATTGGAAGCGTTCCTTTAAGTAAAGGGGGCTGGTAGGTTTAAATAACACACAGTATAACACAGAAAGAATGTGAGCATTCCGGCGAAGTCGGATAGGGAGCCACTTGAGTGAAGTTCGAAATTGAGATACGTGATCATATTTTTTTAGACCAAATATGAACCTTATACAGACGTTTTGGAGTCGCTCAAGTTTGTCTAATTGCTCCTCAGTTAGGTCAAGATAGCAAATGTCGGCATAGTCAAGGATTGGTAGAAGGGACTGAGCAATTTGAATTTTTGTTGGAATGGGAAGCAGGTTGCGGAGTCTACCAAGCGATCGCAATAAAGAAAAAATCTTCTTGCTCAACTCAGCAATCTGAGGTCTCCAGGTAAGACAGCGATCCATAGTTATACCTAGGTTTTTGACCGTGTCACTGACTGGTATAACGACTCCATCAAATACAACAGGCGGCAAAGATATCCAGTCGATCCGTGATACTAGCCTAGAGCTGCCTATCAGGATTAATTGTGTTTTTGTAGGATTAACTTTCAGTCCAAATGATTTGCTAAAGTTTGAGATGTAAGCCAGATCCTTGTTGATAGTAGCAGTTCATCGTATGAGGCTTGTGCGTAGATCTGCAAATCGTCTGCATATAAGTGATAGAGAGAGGAGAGATGGAGATTTATCTTATTGACGAACATAGTGAAAAGGAGTGGGGACAAAACGCCATCTTGCGGTACACCAGCAGTTATATGAGTCCAATCAGATAAGGAATCTTTGACCCTTACACGCTGCCGTCGACCGTGCAGATAACTGCGAAACCAATCAATAGCAGTCGGAGATATGTTGAACGTGCGCAAAATTGCTAATAAAATATCAAAGTCGACGGCTTAGAGTATATATTACGGTAGTATAGAGCACGCGCAACGAGGTGGGAACTCCTACGTCGGTTGAGAACAACACGACGTTCCCGCCGCGAGCGCTTGTAGTCGTGGTTGAGTGAACTTGAGTGCTAGCGCTGTGCGTTCCTACAGAGAGTTTTCGAATATTTACGTATCAAAATGGTCAAATGTGCACTTCAATCTTGCAAACACGATACTAGGAAACACACAAAACTGAAATCCAGTATCACATTTCATCGGTAAGTCGATTTATATACTTATTTTTATGAAAACAAATCACGCATCGCGGGGGTGAAAGAGACGTGCGGGGCGGGCACGCTAGGCACGCGTAGGACTCCCCGCGCGCCCCGTTCCCCGCGCTTAGTGAAGCGTGGAGAGCGGTGATGTGACGCGACCAACGCTGTAGTCGATATTTAAAATATTTTTTTAAATGTTAGCTATGAACCTATATAATTATTAGTAACCTATAATATAGGTGGATTTTGAATATTAAAGTAACATTAATATATTATATTAATGTAATATATTATATATTTTATTAATGTAACTCAATTATATATTAATACTCAAAATCTTTTAAACATTTATTATAAATATTTTTGGTGTGTGTTTAGTACGATTTTAGTACTTTTTAGTATTTTAATGCGAAAAATATTATAGCGTAAACTAGAGTAGTAATGTAGTAAAAGAGTTACTGTCACTGTTTAATTGTTGTTGTTTATTAGGTTTAAGATACTTAAGTCATCTAAATAACTACTAATCCTTTCTACCATCGAACGACCTGACTCACGGCGTTTATTCATCCCTTCGTCGTAAACATCCCTCCAGTACGGAAGTCACGCTTTGCGTCATCATACGTACCGCGAAGGACTGGAACAAATTGCCTGCGTCGGTATTTCCGTTCGATTACAATGTATGTAGGTATCTTCAAGTCAAGAGTGAATAGGCTTCTAAGTTATTGCGCCTCACCACCCTCGACTACATCGCTGCTTACCATCAGGTGGGATTGTAGTCAGTAGATAGATTGTAGTAGTTAATGCTTAAACTTATAGTAAGTCTAAAAAATTTGCATTGCCATAATTATATACAGAGTTTTTCGTATTTATACAGATTTTCGATGTGCGCTACAGATTAGCACTGGATACAGGTTTTTATACAGAATTCTTACTCTATTGATAAAATTACCATATTCAACTAAAACAAAACTTTGAAGAAGAAAGATTTTTTAAATAAATATTACCTAGTTCCTTTGTTGCAAATATGTAAATTTTGATTGTTGTTGCGTATAATTATGTTTTTAATTTTACTATTTACACTGGTATTCTATTTTACTTTAATAAATATTAGTTCCTTTGCTGCAAATATTTGAATTTTGATTGATGTTTCTTATAATTATGTTTTTAATTTTACTATTTACACTAGCATTCTATTTTACTTCAATAAATATTAGTTACTTTGTTGCAAATATTTGAATTTTGATTGTTGTTTGCAAAGTTTCATACTCTAACTTTGCACCCCCGTTTTACCCCTTTAGGGGATGAATTTTCAAAAATCCTTACTTAGTGCTCACCTACGTTATAAAACGAACCCCTGTGCAAAATTTCAAGTTTCTAACCCTTATAGTTTAGGCTCTGCGTTGATATGTCAGTCAGTCAGTCAGTCAGTCAGTCAGTCAGTCAGTTAGTCATTCAACTTCTCCTTTTATATATAGATTTTGTAATAAAAAAAATTACACTAAACCCGATATTTTATTTCATAAACTTTAATATAACAAGCCACACGATTTCCTTACATTTCTATTACTCATAATTTTCGACAGTCGATAGTGACGTAATGTAATCGGTACATCCCTAATTGCCATACACTTCTCAATATAAATATCTATAGCACACCTGCCTACGCTGCGAGCTGAACATTTTGTGCAATGCGCGTGCTCTATACTACCGTAATATATACTCTAAGGTCGACGGTGTTAAATGCGTTACTAAAGTCAAGCAAAGCCAGGACAGTGATATTTTGATTATCCATACCCTGACGAATGTCGTCGGTAATTTTTAAAATTGCGGTAGTTGTACTATGACCGGGACGGAAACCGGATTGTAAGGGATTATGGAGACTATATGTGGACAGGAAGGAATTGAGCTGCTGGTGGATGAGGCGCTCTAAGACTTTCGATAGAAATGGAAGTATGGAAATTGGTCGATAGTCACTAAAAGCGGCAGGGTTGGATTTTTTTGGGAGAGGAATAATCAAAGAATCTTTCCATGCAGCAGGATAGGAACAAGTTGAAATAGAGTAGTTAATAATAGAGGTAACGACAGGTAATAAGAGGTCAAGGAGAGGGATGATCATTTTACGACTTACGCAATCATCGCCGACCGAGTCAGAATTAATGGATAGTATACACTTTTTAACATCACGATCTGCACATTGATTAAGAGAAAAATTAGGAATGTTAGGAGTGGGTAAGTGCGAAAGACTGTTGATGGTTACGGTTTTCGTCATATCATCGACCTGAGACTTAGAAGTAAAATGCTGATTGAGACAATTAACGTCAATATTATCTACTGGAGTACTATTCTCTTGCTTACCGACTCCTAGTGATTTAAGAAATTTCCAGACTTTTGCTGAAGCAAAATTTCGCTGAAGCAATATCCTTGATCTAGCCTTAGGGGGACGTATGTTGTAAGACAGAAAGAGAACATCATATTAAGAGAAAGCATCGGCAGCGCATTGTCCATGTCTTACAACATATTCGAGAGAAGAGACAAGTATTAAGTCAAGAAGAGATGGGGTACAGTTTGGAAAATTATGTGTGGCAGACAAAGGGAGTACATGCATATTTGCCGCCTTAATAATAGAATTTAAACGAGAAGATCTGTCATCTTGGCGTAAAAGACAAGTGTTAAAGTCACCCATAATTATAGTGTGTCCATACAAGGGTATGACCTCCTCAAGCAATGTATCAAAAGCTGTAAAATAGTTGATAGTGAGTGATGGACTGTAAAAGACGCCCAAGAGCAATTTTGTATGGGACAGAATGACTTCAATGAAGAGAAATTCCGCTTCGTTTCCTAACGTTTGAGGCGAATGCTTAACAATAGAGAAGGGTATATGCGAGCGAAGGTATATGGCAACGCCACCTCCACCCCGATTGGTGCGATCGTTGCGGATCAAGTGAAAGCCTGGCAAGGCATAAGAAGTAGATGGAAGACATGGCTTAAGCCATGACTCAGAAATTAAAATTGCATGGAGCATGGATACATTTGTTATCAAATGACGTAAGAATATCGGGGTAATGTGCCGGAATACTCTGGGCATTTATATGGACAACGTTAAAATTTTTAGCTACGTCGGAAAAGTTCGATTCAAGTGCCGAATTTAAGGAAGGAATGCTTTTAAAACTTTCGCTGCTACTGCAATCATCAGACGCAGTTGAGTAGGTGGAAGAAATGCTGTTTTGGTCATCATTATCTGATAACATTATTTATTTAAAAAAGTATGTGTTAAATGTTATATATATTATAGATATGTATACGATCTTAATTTTGGACAACTTACTACGTAATACAAATATTCCACTGCCATCGGCCCGCCAGCAGTCTTAGTAAAATATAATATACACTACAATACATAATTAAAAAGCACAATTTTAAGTAGGATACATTCATGCGAGAAAGATATTTAATACTACAATCACATAAAGTATACTATAAAGCTTTGATTACAAATACAGCACGCATGCACAAAACAATTACTACACAACAAAAAATATAACACAATTTTAAACAATAAAATATTAAGTACTACACACCGAGTTTTCTCTGCACTACAGCTACACTATAAAAAGGCAGAAAGACAGGTATTCAAGTCACTATAGTATAGTGTCACTCTGTCAGTGTATACTCTGTACACATCTCCGTCAGTCAATGTCAAAGACAATTAATTACACGGTTGACATTGTTGACAAGTGGTAAACAAGAAATAAGAAGTTATAGTAGCGGCACAAAAGGAAGGCCCCGATGAAGTTTATTTGTTTGTGTTTATGTGTTTAGTTTCGTATAAATTAATACATAAATTTGAAGGAGCGAATTGGTATTCTTTATTGTCAATAGTGATGTGCAATGAGTCATAAAATGTATCGAATGTATAACTTAGGACATACATATATACATACTATATATTATAATGAACTGAAAATTGGAATGAAAATGAATATACCAATAAACTCATAAATATAGTAAGAGATAGAAAAAAGGTGCCACAAGGGCCACGTTTAATCAGATTCGTCCATACTGCTACTGTTACTGTCATCGCTGCTGCCATTACCTACATTAATTATGAGTTCATTTTCCAATATATTATCCACTCTCACATCTCTTTTATAATCTTCTTTTATTAATTTAATAGTTTTATTTACAATCTTTTCCCAGTCTCCTTTAGTCACATGATCACAAGCTTCTTTTAATATTTTTAGCATATTTGTCGTGGTAAATGGAGGTTCAGTATTCCGTCTTGCAGCATATCCCTTAATTTGAGCCCACACTAACTCAATTGCATTGTATTCACAATGGTAAGGCGGTAACCGTATAACCGTATAACTCTCGCTTCACCACACATCATATCACCATTTTCTGCTAATACTACCCCTCGCAGATGTTTTAGTAGAGATATAAAATTTCTCCGTTACAATTTATTTAATTGACTTACTTATGGATTATATTGATACCTACTGCATTACTTTGACCCTTGCTCGTTAATTTGGATTCTGTTTACGCTTTTGTTGTGGATTTCGTCGATATGGCCAAACGTACGTGTAGAACTGTTTTTAACAGTAAGACACGTGAATTCATTATACGACTTCGAAATTATTTCGAACGTGAGTGTCTAAATGGAGGGCCAATTTTACCTATAACGTCAGTGGTTGAACGCGTAGCTCATGCGCTTAATATTGGACAACGAACGGTTAAACGAATAACCAAAGAAAAATGTGGCGAGAAGAAGAAGAAACGCTCAGAAACAGGTGTAGGCGTCGATAGCTTTAATATCGATGCCATCCGAAGACATGTTTATGATTATTATGTACGCAAGGAATACCCAACGAGAAAAAAGTTAGTGCAGTCACTGAAGGAAGCTAAATTATGCTCCGGTGGGGAAAGTTCACTAACTAAGATTTTGAAGACCGTTGGATTTCGATACAAACAGTGTAACAAACGCAAAATATTGATGGAAAGATTTTATTTCGTTATGGCAAGGTATAATTTTTTAAGGCAAGTGAATGAAATAGAAAATTGGCAAAATGTTGTATTTTTGGATGAAACTTGGCTTAATGCTAACCATACTGTAGGCCGTTCTTGGACCGATGACACTGCAGCATCTACGTCCAAAGTTCCCATTGGAAAAGGATCTCGGCTTATAATTTGTCACGCTGGAACCATCAACGGGTTTGTTGAAGGTTCTCTTATGGCTTTTGAATCAAAAACCACTGGGGATTATCATGAAGAAATGAATGGAGAAAAGTTTACTGAATGGTTTACCTCAATGTTATGTAGCCTCCCTGAACCATCTATTATAATTATGGACAACGCCCCCTATCACTCGATGAAAATTGATAAACCACCTACCCAATCCCAAAAGAAAAGTGACATCGTCGCATGGCTTCAAAAAAATAGCATAGATGCAAACATGAATATGTTAAAAGTTGAATTGGTACGTCTTTTAAAAGAAAATAAACCAACCACGATCCGGTACTTAGTTGACGAAATAGCTCTAAGTCATGGGCACAGAGTTATACGGTTACCGCCTTACCATTGTGAATACAATGCAATTGAGTTAGTGTGGGCTCGAATTAAGGGATATGCTGCAAGACGGAATACTGAACCTCCATTTACCACGACAAATATGCTAAAAATATTAAAAGAAGCTTGTGATCATGTGACTAAAGGAGACTGGGAAAATATTGTAAATAAAACTATTAAATTATTAAAAGAAGATTATAAAAGAGATGTGAGAGTGGATAATATATTAGAAAATGAACTCATAATTAATGTAGGTAATGGCAGCAGCGATGACAGTAACAGTAGCAGTATGGACGAATCCGATTAAACGTGGCCCTTGTGGCACCTTTTTTCTATTTCTTACTATATTTATGAGTTTATTGGTATATTCATTTTCATTCCAATTTTCAGTTCATTCTTATATAATATGTAAACATCGTTTTACGAAAACATTTACTTAGTTACTACTTTATTACTCCAAAAATTTATCGATGTGACTCGCACTTGACCATATTTTGTCGATACTAAATTAACATTTTTCACGTCACTATTTTAATGTGTCAAAGGGGCCTTAATCATGTGCCGCTACTGTAAATGATTTAAAACTTTTTAAAGTTTTGTGTACCTCCTATTTAGTCAATTAATTAGTTAACGTAATAGTCTTTGTACAAAGTAAAACGTGTAATAAGGAAATATATTGTATGATTAAATGGAAGACGGAAATAGCATGCAGAAAATTAACACAATAAATTAAAAATCAGTAAACATAGCACAAGAGATCACACTCGATCAGACACAACACAACCAAAGCAGAAGGGTCTGTTTTTTACTTTTTACCTGCCCTCCGAGTACTAGGCTTGCTGTCGGATGGTTTAACATCCAACACAGCCGGTTCCAGCGGCACAGTCGGCACAGCTGCACTGGAAATCTCCGCCAAGCTTACCACTTGATGATGCGAGCCGTCATGTGCAATAATATGGACAACACCATCTTTGGTCCAGCATTTGGTTATGCCAAATCGTTGTCTAGCACCCAGTTAGTTTAGTTTTAGCATACCAAACACGGTCCCGCATGGATACTTCCTTGAACTTGATGAGCACAGGCCTGGGCTTCTTGTCCTGCTGGCTCCCCAAACGATGCACTCGGCTAATAGATGAACTGGTAAAACCAGCTAACATCAGCTTGTTAGTGGCAATAGATACCACAGTGGAGGCAATATCTTCAGACTTCTTTTCTGGGACACCATGCAGCAGCAGCATCTTGCGCCTCCCAATCATTTCCACCCGTTCAAGTTCGTTGCTCTGAAATTCGACTTGCCGCTGAACTAATTCCAGTGAAGATAGGATTAAGTGTCTGAAAGCGGTGAATTCTTGAGCAAGGGATGTAGTGGTGGCCTGTGATTGACCTCCCTTCTGAAGATCACATTGGAATTCAGCCATGCGGGCATTGAAGAGCTGTGTCATGGACGCAAGTGTTTCCTTAACTGAGTCCATCTTGCAGTGCAATGTGTAAAGTGCTATTTCACTACTAGGATTACAGTGAACTAATTGAGGAATCTTTGCTGGTGAGCTAATAGTTGATTATTTGCATATGTACATTATGAAACAAACACTTATTATATTTTAAATTAAAATTTTTTGATAGACACTGTTTAAGAATAATATGTCACTAGTTTCAGTCGTAATAAATAAATAAACGTTAACACACTCATACCCCCGCACTAGGATTCCCTGTGTCGCGGGTGGCATGGACAACACAAATTACACATCACAAACACACATGACCCGAGAACAAATATTTATCAGTCACATAAACATCTGCCCCGGCCGGGAATCGAGCCCGGGACCCCTCGCTTCGCAGGCAGGGTCACTGCCAACTATTGTGTGCGTGCTAGAAATTTATTACCGCTGGCTTCGGTTAAAAAAAATATCGTGGAAAACCTGCACACTTAAGAGTTTTCCATAATGCTCTCAAATTGTAAGTCTAAAAATCGGCACTTGGCTAGCGTACCCCTCAAATTGTAAGAGGAGACCCGTGCCCAGCAGTGGGACAGTTATGGGTTGCGATGATGCTATGTTACCTGCGTATCCGGCGGCTCCAGCCTTGCAAAATTTGATAACGTTGACGTTTGGTAATCGGAACATTTCTGAAAGGGTAAAACTTCATTTAAATGAACAACAGTATACAAGACATGTATAATTTAATTTTTTCCCCATGTACAACAAAAGTTTAGCTCTCCCAGCCGTTTTGTTATGATTTACACAAACACCACCAGACAGATATTTCTTTAAACTGCTTATCAGTCTGTTATGGCAATATGCGGCTACACTAAACAGGTTAAACTAAAGAGGTTAAAATGATACCTACTAGAGATTAAATAGGTAACTTCAAAACATTTGACAAAGTTTTTATTCCGGTAAAATGTTCCCCGAAGGTATCTGTTATCTTAGGATAGTAGACAATGCCTTTTGCGCAATAAGGGTGTTTTCTTATTCAATAAACAAATCCGATCTTTAAAAAGAGTAAATCGGGTAAATTACTTAAATTATTTTTATTTTTATTAGAGACTCATTGAATAAAATTGTTTCGTTGCTAATTGTATGTAAAATTACTATTACAAGCACATCATAATATATAAAATATGTAAAAAAGCAAAATTCACCAAGCCTAAACTTAAATTATTTATAACAGGTAAACAAACCACGCGAGATCTTAATCCTGTAAAATGCAACATTACACAAGTGACGTCACTCGGAGCGAAATGCAAAATAACTTACGTATGAGATCATGGGCAAGTTTCGAGATTGCGCGACAATAGCCTCCGTCTGGCAGCGTCCCTCGGGCCCGAAGAACGCCACCACCCCCGAACAACTCATGTCTGTCACCAGCCGCGTCGCTATCAGCGTGTCGCACCTTGTGTCGTTCCACTCCAGCAATAGGTTGACGTCTGGTAGTAACGCTGAGCTGTTGTTAATCTGGAAAACAAAATGTTATCAAATCATCACTCCCGGCTCGTATTAACCCTACAAACAAATGTATAATGTGTAGTAAGACAAAAATAATAGTTAAGTTTTACCATCCAAGGTTACGTCGTCACTTACCATCATGTAGGATCGTAGTCAAGAGAAAGCTTATAAATATTGTAAAAACATCGACGACGACAAATAAAGACATACGTAAACTCAAGTATATCAGTCATAGAGGAGGCTAACCTAGAGGAGAAAACTATCCGAATACAACTAGATACTATTTAAATTCAAGTATAGACGGTCAATGTAATCGGGACAAATATTGTTGAATGTATGATAAAGAGAGATTGATAGAACCGACTACCCACGTCACAAATTGCGTCAAAAACAAGACAACGTCCAATGATACATTTTCAAATATTTCGGAAAATCCTTTAGCGGTAAGCTTAATAAGCTTTCCCCTGATTACTTTTTCCTGGGCCAAGAAAGCTTCAATGATGCCTTTAGTGTTAATGAGATACATGGCAGACGACGATCATTCACCATCAGGTGGCCCGTTTCTCAGCTATTAATATAAAAGCGTGACGACTAAACATCTTCCAATCCCTTATTTTTCAAGAATGCCAACAAATTGATTATATAAGTTCTTGTTGACAAGAAAAGTATAAGAAATTATTTTCTGCTAGGACCTGCAACCAAACTCACATCTTCGAGGGCCATGGAGAGCGCCCCAGAGATCGCGAGCCCCTGCCGATCCCTGCGCTCGCCCGTGATGGAGGGCAGGTAGCCGACGGTGACATTGTATTTCTTAGCGACGACAGAAGGCCCGGCCAGTAGAGCCAGCGCCGCGCCGCGAGTACTAGCACCCGAGCGCCGTCCCACATGCCGTTGCCTTCACCGAGGCGCCAGCACCTAAAACAATACAAAACCACAACTTAACGAAACTAAAATACATGTATACAACTATGATACAACTGATATTATTTTTAGGGTTCCGTACTTGAAAAGAAACAACGGAGCCCTTATTCACGGATCACTTTGTTGTCCGTTTGTCTGTCCGCCTGTAAACACAAACAAGAAACAAACTATTGAGAATTTGCGGAAATTCCAGCCCGGTAAAAAGGATACATTAATTGTGAATATCGCTATTAGGCACTGTTTATTACATGTTTGTGCAAGGTGGCATCAATAAGCATGTCTATTTCTGTAACTGAATAAAGGGAAGTCTTCCTGCGGCGCGCTTTCCGCCCTCAAATATAGGAATTACTTCCCTGCTGTCAACTAAGTAATTGGCTCGCAGCCGGCGGCCGATTAAAGCAATTGGCATGAAGCTATTTTGACATGACTCTGTTCTTGGCCAGGATCATGTAAATCTTAGATTCTCTTAATTTCATTACAGCTTGAAGAAAAGTATTCAAAATAATATCCAAATTCCACATACACACATCCACTCCGAAACGAGACAATCGCGATTATATCAACTTCAACGTGTGGAGCCGGCTACACTTTTTAGAGGCGACCATCTCAGTCCTTGAGGGTAGCAACACATCTGTGACCGAATTATAAAAAGACTCTTACTAATATTTACTAACTGGACTATTACTAACAACAACTAACAGGACTAACATTCACTAACAGTCCCTGTCCCAGTCCTCATACAAACTAATCAACTATAATGTTCTAACACCGTCACCTAACCGGACTAACTATCCCAGTCCCCATATGAGTCTTGTTCTAAGTCGGTCACAGTTGTCATGGGCGGCAGCGGAAGTTGGTGCTGCATGCTCGTTTGCTACCTTAAACCAATAAATAAATAAAAAAAAACTTCATACTCTCTCATTTTATTTTATTCTGCGGTAGTTTCTCACGTATGCATAGGAATTATTTTAATCCCAACGTCGGAGCATCAGCGGTGTGATATGCATATTGGAATTAACTTTTATTTTGTAACGAATATACCTGAGTAGGTACAGTTATTATAGTTTATGTGTGCTTAGGATTGGCGACGTGTTCCCGCGCAGGCGGACACTGCTGCACAAGCAGTGATGTCGCCTTGAGATAACGGTGGCGATAACACTCCGCGGTTATTTTTAGCTTCAGTAAAAAGGTAAATGTGATAAACATTTTGCGAAATCAGAGTCATTATTGCTCAGTTCTCACAAAATTTTTATTGTGGGAGATAGATCTTAGTTAACTAGGTACCTAGGTTTGCAGACAATGTAGAAATAAATAGATAAAATAAAGATTGATTGATATTATTGTGTGAGTATTGGAACCCGACATTAATATTGATTTTTTTAATTTAGTTATTACAGGCTTATGGGTAAAAAGAGAGCTTACTAGGAAAAATGAAAGCAAATTCTCGGGCTTAAAATGCTTATCACCTATACTTCCGCCACGCTCCGAAAAGAATTACCGTAAACAGACCGATATTAGGGTCATCAAAATTCTGGCACGGCCAAAACTATAAATTTCTGTGTTTTCAACTTAATTTCTACTAATAACATCATAATTATATAGTATCTATTGTTCCTATAGCACAATTTACTCGAATCACTTCCAAAACTTCAATATTATTGCGTTAAACCAAACATAAATATAAGATCCTTATCAGTTCGTAAGTGATAGCCCTTAAAGTAACTTACACTCTAGAACATTTTGTGTGATTTCGTTCTTAATTGTTTGTTATTTCAAAATTAATTTATTATATTTTTCACCGATCCGCACTGGATCAGCGTGGTGGAGTACACTCCAACTATAAAAATATTCATACTTTATTCCATTACAATTATGTAGGTATTAAAAATTCACGACTACATTGCATTATGTATTACCTACAAGGATTAATTGATTGATTATTTGACGAACATAAACGCAAATTCATACGAACATGAATAAGTTAAAAACTTACACTTACATTACTTAAATAAGACAAGTACCTTAAGTACCTACCTACTGTCGAATAGAACAAGAAATATCGATGGAAAAGAATTTTAATTTTACACTGGCATGGCATTGGCTTTCCAATAATTCATAAATGTGTAGACGAAAAAAAGGTTATTCGTTTCTGCCTGTTATCGGTTGCTAGGATACGATTGTTGCTAAACATTCTGTTCGCAATTTGGCAGAAGTATAGGTACCTACATAATATTAATTAATAACTCCAGACCACGACCACAACAATAAACAAATCTTATGTCAAGTTTTATACTAATAACTAGTAATTCTAATGACATTCATAATTTCACACTTGAATATTGAAATATAAAATTCAATAAAAGGTAAAATACTTCAACAAATAATTTCAAATCGTAAATAAAAAAAAACGTAAAATAAAGTCATAGGTACGCCGGATGAAACTTTGACAAAGTGATTGTTTATGTTATCAGAAGTACGAAAACGACAGTCAGCTGAGTAGGAAGCGGTGGAAAGACCGTCAGCTGGCGCACTTAAAGTTAAACGGAAGGTAGCGTTGCAAAGTCATAATAAGCCGGCTGATATTGTCATGGATGGACATCTATATTATATAAAAGGAGAAGCTGACTGTCTGACTGACTGACTGACTGACAGACTGACTGACTGTCTGACCGACTGGCTGACAGGGCCTAAACTATAAGAGTTAGAAACTTGAAATTTTGCACATGAGTTGCTTTTATAACATAGGGGAGCACTAAGAAAGGATTTTTGAAAATTCACCCCCTAAGGGAGTAAAACGTGGGTGCAAAGTTAGTATGAAACTGCCGTTGTCCAAGGTATTCGAATAAAATTCAATATGAAGGCTTTTCATTAAAAGTTATCAAACACGTCGTGGCGACATCGCACACACGTCACACAGTGACGTAACGAAGCCTTAATCACGCTATTGAAGTTTTCTACACCGCTCGCATATAATTATGTATACAAGTTCCAACACAGATCAGTTGGGGCTTCTCTGCCTCCCGGGCAAGACATCTTTCCGGAGATCTCCCTTTGCCAAACTGGTGGCCCTCGGACAAGAACACGTCCCTTCTGAGCACCGATAGTGATTCACGGCTCACCTCTCACCTCACCTCACACCTGATGGTCAAATGCAGCTTGTCTTCTCGACACTTAGTCAAGCTCGGCGGGCGCATCGCAGCGTACATGAAAGACGTTTCCTGTTCCCGTGCCAGCTGCCCTGCACACAGTTGGGCTGCAGTTGGGTTGGGCTGGAGTGCGCATCACTCGCGCTCCGCATCGGTCGTGTCACCCTCCCATTCCGAGTCATCGCGGATAGAGGGCACCTCCAGGGCACAACATCAATGACTAACCAACCTCGAGAAGCACAGACTTCAAGGGTGATGTGGCGACATCGCACACACGTCACACGGTGACGTCACGAAAGCCTGAATCACGCTATCGAAGTTTTTTACACCGCTCGCATATTAGCCCAGTCATATTAGGGGTTTCACCTCGGAATTAAAGATAATAAGCTGTAAATTGGTATAAACCTTTGTTTTGTCGTTATAAATGTTATCTCATAAGTCACAAATGTTATCGTGTCCGCGTCTTAAGATATTTAAGGTCAAAGGTCATAAAAATCGGTTTTTCGCGAATATCTCGCTTTCTATTGCTTAAATGAGATTTCCACTTTTATAAAAGTTCAATTCTCTACAACTTTTGTTTGATTTTTTTTTCATACGATCAACCGTTTTTGCGGTAGACCGCGAAGATCGCGCGGCGTACAGTCATATATGTGTGCGATGTCGCCACAACGTGTTTGATAACTTTTAATGAAAAGCCTTCATATTGAATTTTATTGTTAAAAAGTATATTTTTGTTAAAAACCGCCATACAAAGGCAACGGTTTTGCATGTCGACTTTATCATATGCTATTTTAACCAATCCGATTTTGGATTTGTAGTGTTTGTAGATATTCTGAAAGAATGATTATTGAGGATCATTTTAATATACAATAATACAGGAGGACAACAAAGGAATTATTACTTACATCATAATTAAACGGAGAGGTCACAGTCACATAAAACACTAGACACACAGTTAGCATTAGCAAACTATATTTTTTTCAATGTTCGCTGTTGGCGGTTATAATGTTTGATTCGATTACTACTTAAATTAATCGAATTAATCGATTGTTCAGTTTATTCGATAAAATTCGATAACAGTTGATGTTAGTCGATTGAATAGTCGACTGGCTGGCGCCAAGGTTGGTTACCATGCGCATGAAGTGTGAACTACTAATTCGTAGTGCATGAGCGCAGTTACTTCTATTTTCGTACTACTAAATAAGTAATTACAAAAGGTATCGACCCTTTTGACGTGACAACGTCTTATAATTCGATAGAGCTGGTGGCACGCATGAAAAAACATGACTCATGCGTCGATACCGGCGTTACCGTAACGGCGAAGTACAATCGGCCTTTGCGTTCGGCAGCGTTCGACATCCGTCTCTCTCCTACTTGAGTGAGCGATGCGTCTGCGTGGACAGCTGCTATACTATAGTACATTTACAAAATCTATTAAACAAATGAAATTAAAATTTTCTTTTGAAAAATGCTACCATTCCATCAGTATTTTCTTAAGACGTTGTCACGTTCAACTATCGTCAGTAAACCGACTTTACAGACAACCAATTTTTTTTCTTAATTAGTGGCAGGTCAGGTACACTGCTAGTTGAAACGTCGAAAATACGTTACAGAATGTGAACACAAGTTACACTTAACTTTTTCAATGTTTCCTTCTTTTATTTTTACGAAAAAATCCCATACTAAAGATCTTTTAGGCATCGTGTCAAACTGTCATAACCCGCGCGCGTAACCTTGCTCTAATAAAGTTTAATCCAACCAACTAAATAAATTAAAGTGTAAACAAATCGAATAGGTAATTGAAAACAATCTCACGCAGTAGGTACGCACTACGCACAGCGTAAGGCAGTTGATTGAACCTACAGTTAGTCTTTAGCTATTTAGTAGTTCAGTTAGTAGTCAGTCGATTGTTTTTTTTGCAACAATCGCCCATCACTAATCTATTCTTCATTTAGTTCATTTCATTTGTCATTGTCAGTTGTCTGTATGACTGCTGTCTAACATTAACGTCATTGTCAACTTGCCAATTCAAATCAACGATAAGAAATAAGTTTTTTAATCTTTTCTTTAATCGTTGATTCAAATCCACAAAATGAAACGTCAAAATTAAATGACCCTGTCAAGTTGTCTTTGTATCATTCTGATAAATCAAGTGTAGGTAGTTATCAAAAAATCTATTCTAGCGTGATTTTAAATCATAGCACAGCCAGAACACAAAAAGACTGTAAGTCTGTACCAACGAATTAAGAAATAATTAATCTTTTCTTTAATCGTTGGTCTGTACCTGTAGATAGTGTCAGTGTCAGTATGACTGCGGTAGTGATGCTTAGCCTTTGTTTGACATTTGACAATTTTGACATGACATTTATTTCACTACCTATCGAATTGGAGTTGGATAAAAAATTATAATTAAAATATTGAAATTGTTTGCTGGAGTGGAGTTTTAGTTTAGAAATTTGGTGATGAAGTTTCAGCGTTTATCAAATCTTGTTTGTACGAATTAACTTATAAGTTAATACTTTCAAAGAATTACACATTCATTTTATTTTAACACATTAGAAGTTAGACATTAGAAGTGTGTGTTACTCTCGTTTCATTGTCATTTCCTTAGTCACAGTATCGCCGACTTTACTATAATCAAATGGCTGGTGGAGTGCAAATTTTGAGGCGTAACCGCCCTGGTTCTAAAGCTAAGGTAAATGAGTGAATGTTAATAATAACGTGTCCAAATGCAGTTATTATTCTATTGATGAATGTAAATTTGCAGGACTTTTGTCGTTGGCCTGATGAGCCATTCGAGGAAATGGACAGCACTCTGGCTGTCCAACAATTCATACAGCAGACTATTAGACGTGATCCTTCAAATCTGGAGGCCATTCTTAAAATGCCTGAAGCTCAAGATGAGGGTGTGTGGAAATATGAACACCTACGGTAATTTTTGAATATACTTCCGCAGAGTTATTTTGTATATGAATAAGGTTTATGTTAATTGCTGCCAAACTAGCTGGGTTTAGTATGTGATCATGTCCATCTATATTTTGGCATATTTTCACCTTTATTTATAATTAAGGTACCTTTTGCAAAACTAAATATCACTATATTTTATTTGTTAATTTAATTACAGGCAATTTTGCATGGAGCTGAATGGTCTTGCAGTAAGACTGCAGAGTGAATGTAAACCATTGATTTGCACACAAATGACTGCCACTGAACAGTGGATATTTTTATGCGCTGCACACAAAACACCGAAGGAGTGTCCTGCAATTGACTATACTAGACACACCCTAGATGGCGCTGCATGTTTGCTGAACAGCAATAAATACTTTCCCAGCAGGTATAGATAAATCCATTTTTCTCTAATACAAACATCATTTAATTCAGTTTCATTCCTGACAAGGTCTATTGAAAAAGTAAATGTAATAATTTAGAAAATAAATATCTGTATTTTGAATATATTTAAATATAACTCATTATGTTCCAAAATGCTTGACATAAATTACTCAAATTTTAACAGAACCCTGTAGTGAAAGAAGCTCTATCCAGCTTTGAGTCCAACCTTACTGATTAGTGATATATTGATTCTATTCCTACCTTCATTGATCTCTGTATAATTCAGCTTTGTTCTGACAATACACATATGAGGATTTTTAATTACCTGGTAAGCCAACTTGCCATATAGAGTAAATTGTTAATTAGTTTACATAATTCTTATAATTGTTCATTGGAGAGCAGTTTATAAGAAGGTCCCTTGTTCCTTTTTGATCATAGGCATACCTTTGAACCCTACTGTTGTATACGGCAGCAGACAACACTTACTAACTGTGCTTAGATGGCCCATGTGCTTGTTTGTTAACCATTTATATTAAAGACATATATTTTATATTTCAGGGTCAGCATCAAGGAATCATCTGTGGCAAAATTAGGATCTGTCTGTAGAAGAGTCTACAGAATCTTTTCCCATGCATATTTCCATCACCGATCAATATTTGACGATTTTGAAAAAGAAACACACCTGTGCAAAAGATTTACTTACTTTGTTACTAAGTACTTAATAATTTCCAAGGAAATTTTGATATTACCCAAACTTGATGATGAACCGATTGCTCCACCCGCTGAAGAATCGGAAGCCTAAGATCTGAAATGGAGTTTAAGTTATGACATTTTTAAACAATTGAAACTAACACTAAAGCATTTATGAAAGCTGTCATAGTTTCCTTTATTTCATTATAGTATAATTATATCCTTTTCCTTTATCAATACCAGTAAAAATGCATTACAAGTAGCTTATAAATTACATTGCTTGTATTAATAGAGTAAATAGACAATAGTGTAGTGGTATAATATAATATATTGTTTGGAGATTGAAAACTAAGCTCTCTCTTAGTAAAAAGGGTGTTTTAATGTAAGTCTTTAGTATAATTTTATAATAAACTTCATAGATGTTCTTAGCTTGATCACAACTTGTAAACATATTTATTATTAAGTAAGTACATTGATTAAATGTATGTGTAGTAAATAAATGAGTCTTTTCACTAGTTGTGATTTCTAATTCAACATTCAACAATTTACATGATTTGTTATAATTTATGAAAAGCAGTGTTTGTCTGCCACATTATAGATAAATAATATTAACGATCCTAAAACCAAGTCTGTAGTGACCCTGCTTGTGAAGAGAGGGGTGTCTGGTTCGATTCTCAAATGGCATTTTCAATTTGAGTCCAAAATGATGGTATGCTATAGTTATACTGTTAGACAAATTCTTTGGTTAACCTTGGTGGACTTAAATCTTCTATTTGTCCACTCTTACAAAACTTTTAAATCCAACACTTGTGCAGCCCATACACTAATCATGGAATTGTTTGCTACATATTCAGTAAAAGAGGGTATGAGTCACTGTACAACATGGGTGACGGTGACCGCTTACAGCTATTTGGCTGGTATTTTGGCTATGAATGTTTAAATAAATAAACTACAAATTTAATTAGGGAGTTCTCGTAGCATACATAGATAAACCCTTGTGGCAATGATTCAAGTGTCTACACATGCGGCTTGTTATATACAAAGTAATAAAAAGGAACTTTTATAGTAAACTTTTATTATAACATACAATAAGAGATAAGTCACAATACTTCACATAATTCAAGCATCTTGTTCATGATTTGCTGCTTTTTCTTGTGGTTTCTTATGTTTAAATGGCTTTTTGGACTTGTATACATGTTGGTTTTTATTGTTGGTTTGTCCAATTTGCCAAAATTTCTTACTGTCAAGGGATTGATACCTGTGAAAGATAATGGAGTTATTAACACAGGACTATTTCAGACTTCATAGGTGCTCTAGCTTAAAACAACGTATATATAGCAAGAATCCTATGGAACACTTTTTGGGTTTAAAGGGATTCATCATTGTGAATATTGTGGATATTTAATGGTAACTTTAATAAAAATTAAATTGACAACAAACCCAAGTTGTTGAGTATCCATGGAGTTTTCCACCGAGAGTAAAATGTGAATAACAGGTATTTGACGTTTTACCACTATAGTTTCAAGTCCATCCTGTTTTGGTTCCCAATATTCTTCGACTCTGCAAAATACTTGAATTTTTATGGTCATCAATAGCTATATTAGCTCAATAGGTGTGTTGTGTAAAATAAAAAATACTGAGTATGTTTTTAACATTAATAGATCTTAAACAAACCTCTTATATGTAAGCTTGCTAACTTGATGAGGAATAGCAAATTGTCTCTTAATTATTTCAGCACAGGATATTGCCTTCGGTATAGCGACTCCTGCGCCGCTCCACACTACAGCTGTTGTGGTTTTATCTTCGAGGATACCCGATGCATGAGACAATAGATTATTCATTTTACTGCCACCTTTCACCTGTTGAAATAAAACGTCACATTTTGCCGTTTCACTGTTTTTACTGAAATATCCTATTAATATTATAAATGCGAAAGTTTGTATGGATGTACGAATGTTTGTTACTCTTTCACGAAAAAACTACCGAATGGATTTTGATGAAACTTTACAATAAAATAGCTTGCACATCAGAATAACACTTATGTTATAATTTATAAAGATATAGTGTGAATTACATAAAAATTAAATAACTAAATCTTTGCAAACCGAAGGAAAAGTTTCCCGGAGCGAAGCGAGGGCGGGTCGCTAGTTGTGCTTAATAGCAATAGCATTATTTAGAAAATAACCTGCATCCATAAGAAGTTTTCTGGTAGATCTTTAATTGGAATTTTACTGCGCTCCAATTCTTCTTCCACATTTTTACCTTTATAATAATTGTCCATTATAAATGGAAAAAAAATATTTTGTCTATCAGGTAAGGTAAATAAATAAAAAACTTAAAATAATAAGAAAAACGAATCTCGAAATCGGAACTTGAAATGTTAATGAACAAGAAATGAATTATGAATTGAAACTGTCAAGAGTGTCAAGTGTCAAAGTGTCAATGTCATGTCAGTTATTATCATTAATTTGAATCAGTAATTTGAATTTCGACAATTTACGGATACATGACGGTCATAACTTCGACAGTAAATTATCTAAAATAGGTACCTACACAGAGTACTTGTACTTTACATACACGGTGAAGTAATCGTTAATTCTTTGCGAGTTGCAACTTCGGAATCTTGCGAATCTCCATTAAAACTAAAAATGGTTAAGACTAGGAGTCGATGGTACACATATCAAATGTGTAATTTTAGAATGGCGATTAATTTATCTTTTATTAGCTTTAGCTTGGACTTCAATTAAATGATTTTACTTAAGTACACATCCTCATCAAACATCAAAATAACATCTAAACTAGGTTTCGAACAATCTCATAGAAGGGTCTCTACAAAGTTTTTAGACTTCTTAGCAAATTTTCACATTGCCACCACTAATACCTAGGCCACCTAGGCATAAAATATTATTTATTAGGAATATTAATAAAGTTAAGATTTAAGTCAATACAACTTGGAGCGAGTACCGATTATTAAGTTAAATCATAGTTCCATTTCCATAATAAGTATACCTACCTATAATAATAATAAGACAACAGGGCAGCTTGTGGCGAGCTGTTGGTGAGTAGCGACACCATGGACCATGGTCCTTATCTTCAGTAGGTGGAGCGGAGATTGAGGACAGGCCCCCACCTCTGTGCTTGCCTTAACCGGCCGGCCAGAGTGGAATCGTTAGAGCTATATGGTCGGGGGTGGAAGTGTCTAATGACGTAATAACGAGGATTCAATCCCCCCTAGATGGTGAAGTCGGTGCCGCACCTCTCTACACCCCTAGTTGCTCATGCCAGTGTTGCCCCCAGGCATATGCCACTTTACGGGAGCCCATCTAGTGAGCGGCAAGTCACCACCTGCCGCAATTTCAGTTGTTAAACAGTCTGATTGGCAGGTGTCCATAGTATCCCATAGCCCTTTCACCAGTCCCTCGTAATTTCACCCCAATAGCCCATTATCCTTTAGTTTCCTGATCTAAAATAGTTCCTGTGCACACGGCGGAGACTATCGTCGGTTGTATCATATTGTGCAATCGAGGATAGAATCCGCCTTGTGTACCAAACATGCACAACATCAAATTGTTTCAAAGGGGCCTCTACGTGTTGGACCTGTATCCCCACGCACGGCTTCCAAATGACCGGGTCCACTTACATCTAGGACCCGTGAAACTTTAAGTTTAGAGATACATAATAATAATAAATCGTTTATTGACACTGTTACAATTTACAGTTTGTTATTACAAAAGTTACATCTAAAAGTGTCTGATGCCTGAACTATTTCTGCCACCAGCTCTTTAGCTCAAGGACTTTGTCAGTGTGTGTGTGTGTGTGTGCGTGATATTTTCTATACGCAGTTACTTTACTCCTTTATGTGTTTTTAGGTGATATGAAACGGTTGGACATGACTTTGATATTCTAGCTAGTAAGTATATGAGCAGTGTATCGAGAAGAATACAATTACATTTAATTATTAGTAATCTAAGATTTTGACCATTACCTTGGAATGATGACTAAAATGCGATAGTTATGTAGACGACTCTACCTGACTCTACATTGTAGTAATCTTACCTTTGATATTACACGATTAACATGATTTTATGCCTAAAAATAGGTATATAGTAGGTACACTTACACAGTACACTACATACTGTGGTAGAGCTATCTACATAGTTGCATGATTTATAAAATATCTGAACATAAATAATAAATCATAGGTATTTACTTACAATAAAAATGTGCCTTCCGCATACTTGTTGTTTTTTAATCGCGGAATCGCCTTACAATTGTCCATGATGCAGTTTAGGTCTTATTTCGCTGCTACCTTCGTTTATAAATAAATCTAATTCAAAACTTCTTATGTCTGATATTTATCTTTCTAGCGGGTACTGCTCTTTCAAACCGCTTGACTCTCGTTCCTAGTATATAAGATTAGTTATGTAGCGTTTGTAATTCATATAAAATCTACTCGTTACCCAAATGAAACATACATAAAATATTACAAAATGCTTATTGATAATGAGTACCTACGAACTTAATGATATTTTAGCTGAGGTACAGTTATGTAAAAACAAATGGACTTCTAGAAGCTAAGTGTGGACGAGTTATTAGTAATATCTAAAAGGGGAACATGTACTGATTTATTTGCGTAATTGTTGAAGTAAAGGTTATCTATTGCGATATAAAGTCGGTTGAAAAGTCATGTTTAAGAAGTTATCAGCGAACTACCAAAGCGGAACAAGGATTCTACATTTGACACTGTTTACGTTTTTAAAATGAAGTCATTATTTTTTGCCTTTTGGTTAACTTATTTTTGTGTGTCAGTGTTACCGGCGATACATCGTGGTGGTATTGTAATGCTTGACAAAAATTACGTGTGTCATATAAAAAGATCGTGTTTAGAGTGTTTGAAGTTACCTCACTGTTCCTGGTGTGCTAATGAAAGTAAATGCTACTCTGAGCAATTGACACAAAAAGGATATTGTGAAAACTCAACAATTAATCACATCGAATATGGAAGTATGTATGTTTGTGACTAAATAGGTTGACTAATTTTTTTAGGTCAATTTCATGATTAATTATATTTTTTACAGCACCTATGGTATATACAACAAACTATGATAAATAAAAAAAAACCGTACAAGTACGAGTTGGATTCGCACACTTAAGGTTCCATCCATAGGTTACCACCAAGTGATAAATTTAATTAATTAATTGGTCCATAAGTATATATACTTTTGTGATAATACGCACATTGTAGAAATTTCGGATGTGTACCTATTGTGTTTAACAGATAGACAGCGGAGGCATAATAATAGGGTTTCATCTACCACCCTTTGGATACGGAACCCTAAAAACCCTATTAATTAACCAGTTAAAATAAAAATGGAAATGTCTTGCGGTGATTGTATGTACTTAGATATCAATTTACAGTGAGCATAGCAGAGAATGCAGAGTGTTCTTGTGCCGGTGGAAACATGGAAAAAAACTGTGTGTCTCCGGGTTCTGTTAAGAAGGAAGAATGCTCTGGCCCAGATCGGGGAAACTGTATATGCGGCCGCTGCTTCTGCAACCCAAACCCAGACCCAAGTAATTCAACTAAGGTATGTGGTCAAAGTTTGCTGACCGTAGAGTTTTCTAGGGAAGAGTCCTGTAAATCCGTCGAATAATCGGAGCCTTAATAAATGATCAGTGGATCGTTTTACCTTTGATTGAAAAATAATAATTATGATTTTGAGGGTGAATTTGATAAAAATTAAAAAAGATAATGCATGAAATTTTTACAATTTCTTTTGCAGGCCGTGATGGGGGAGTATTGCGAGTATGACAACTTTTCATGCAATGGTGCAAAGTGTAATGAAGGTCCCTATAATATTTATGAGCAAAAATATGACGAAGAAAATCAAGTACTTGCTGAACCTGATATAACAGAGCCTTCAGAGGAGTAATGACAGATTTGCCTTATACCTAAGTTTAACTAGTTTATGTCTGCACACAGAAGATATTTGAGAAAAAATGTATGATAGGTCTTCATAGGGCAAATAGAAGCCAATAATATCATTTTTTGATTATTTATTCGTCTATCTATATGCCTATCTTATCACGTAAAAACTACTGAATGAAAATTGATGCGGTTTTCGCAGTTGGATTGCTGGAGGTCTAACTTAAAAACTGGAGCATGTTTCATTTAGTACCTACCTGAGATATAAATAACATGCGTTTCAGGACGACGTCTGCCGGGCACCTAGTATTTTATAGTTACTGAGTAAATTACAGATACTTACCTAGTTTAATATTTTCTATGGTTGTTTATTTATTCCTATCTTATGTAATAAACCGTCATTAGAAGCTGAATCGGAGGGAATGGGTATGAATTCTTTGATCTGGAAGGCAGCTTCCCAAGCGAGGCGCCCCGTCTCAATTAAAGAATTGATATGAACCGAGCGTCTGCCGGAGATGGCTCATCGCTTTCAAGAGTCTGTCCGTTATGGTAACGCGAAATTAGATCTCAACGAGTCTATTTTCTTTCCAGTACTTTGCCTTTTATTTTTTTTGAAGAAGCTCTCGGACGCCTTCTCTTCGCGAGAGACTGTCGGTTAGATAGCGCTTAAAATAAACGAAAAATCAATGAACTTGTGATTAACTCTACCAATTTATAATTGAAGTAGGTACAGTAAGTAAACGCTTAATTTAGGATAAGGCACTGATATTAACAACAAACAAACAAATTAACAATTTTATGATTTGAAGTGGTAAGTTACTGCCTTAAAAACAATTTTAAGTAATTACTCTCAGGTGTACAGGTTTCCTCACGATGTTTTCGTTCATTGGAGCAAGATAATTAAATTGGGTGTGTGCATGCAGGATTTGGGGACCCAGGCCCCAGGTTCTGGAGTCTAACGTTAAACCAATCAACCATCACTGCTTGAAATTAATTACCTGCCTGTAAAGTTTGCTACGTGCTCAATCATTTTATGCGAAACGACAACTTCCTAATGATACAACATGATATTCTTCGTCGAATAATATACATGGATCGTATAACAAGGCTAACTGAATTTATGCTCAATAATTGAAGCGGAATGCAGCACCGGAGGAACTCGTAGCATCCAATTCGATTAGGAAGAGCGCCTAAATTGTTTTATACTCGATCATGTACAATAATATACAATACGGTTTTTGGTTGAATGTTGCCGCTCTTTGAATAATTGACCTCGCCAAGTCGCAACCATTTTACCTAACAAAATAATTATATTTTGGATTGAAATTGTTCACGTTCAGCGAAATAAGTAGGTACGTTGAATTTGCGCCATTGGTACGATATACCTAAGTAACATGAGTTACATAATAGGAATATGAAAGTACCTATCACAAAAATTAAATTTTATTGAATTTCTATTTAATTCTATTCTATTCTATTTCATTCATTCTATTCTACACCGTTCGCATATACGAGTCCCAGCCTCCCAGCAGAGCAGAGATCAGGCATGTCGTCTCGCCCTGTCGGAGATCTCCCATTGCCAAAAATTAATTAAATTAATTAGTAATACGACGAGACTACACTATCAGAACAATTCAATACAATAACACTTTGCTACATTGACTTATTTAGTAATAATACGTAATAAATACTATTGAACATCAAAGGAAATTAAGTATTTAAAATAGATAACACAGAACAGAGAAACAGTATATTATTAGCTACCAACACAATCCAATTAAGGGTTAGGAACACAGCTAATACATCGATACATTGAAGCCTATAGTGAGAAGAGATAAATGTGATAAATTGATATTCAAATAAATTTTAGGCAAATTTACATATTGAATAATTCACATGCGGCCGTGACTCGAGTGACAACTACGAGAATTAGATGTCAATGAAGTAAATGGGGCGGGCTGTATAATATATTATTGCACAAAGAGATGGGAGATCACACATAATAATATGGCATTGGTATTCCGGAGCGGGAAGAATGTGCGCGTTCCGTCGGCGCGGCGACTTCTCGGCGTGCCTGAGAGGCATTCGCGCCGCCCCCGCGCCCTCCATTTGTGATGGCCTTATTTCACGGCGATATGATTCGAAAATCTTAAACTTATAAATGCCAGTAATATTTTCTATCTTTCTGCATATAGGCTACATTGAGATATAGTTACACTTTTTTTGTAGTGCTAGAATACTACAGAAGTTACCGCCCTGTTGTGTTTCGATGGATTTATTCGTTTGAATCAATCGTAATAACCATTACATTGACCTTTAAAAGAAATTTAAACATTATAAACTAGAAACTGGCTTTGCTGTGCTACTAGAAATAAATATACTTAATAAATAACCAAGGTATGACTTAGTCTCTACATTCGGAAAATTGTTGGAATTCTTTAAATTGACATTTTTGTGAGAGATTACGACACAGGAAACAATAAATACTACCCCAAGCGTACATTGTATTCTATTCCTATTGCACGGTTATAATTATGAAAGCTCATTCTAAACTAAACTCCATCATAGATAACCTGACTGCCGTAGAGTTAGGTCTATATATACTAGGAATCTCTTGAGCAATCAGTGTCGGTGCTGTACAGACATTAAATTTTAAAGCTTGCTATAAAATATTTTTAAATGTTTACTTATAACTGCCTACAACAATTAATGTTGTACAGTTGGTACTTATGTACCAACGCTCGAGAAATGTATGAGGCATTAATTGTTGTAAGTAGGCAGTTATAACATAAGTAGTTTCACATTAGAAAGTTAAATAATGTTTTGTAAAATGATGTCGAGCGATGTTTTGTAACATAAAACCATTCCTAAAAATAATAAAGTGAAGAAATCATTAATTTATAAAACTGCAACGTTGCGGATGCAGCATGCTTTCGTGCCATAAGACCCGCCATCAGAATGTTGTCAAGCAATCCCTTATCACAATTAAAAAAGCTATATTTCACGAAGCGAAGCGATGGTGAACGATGTCCATAAATTAAACAGAACGGATTTTGCGGTGATGCTCGTTTAAAATTTGGTCTCAACTTTGCATGAGGAGTGGACACTTCAAATTTGAATGCTCCACAAGGACCTAGATCTGAAAGGATGAACTTTCAAAATGAATATTCATTCTGTCGTAAGCGAGGGTTTTCCATTGAGCATTGGGTCATTAATATTATTACCGACTAGCAACTTGCCCTCGCTTTATTTCGAGATAATTAGTCCTTAAGTTTAGGGACTGACAACTCTATTCCAATTTGTACTCGTAAAGAAGGTAACAAGATTAGATGGTAAGACCGGACCGAAAACTATTAACTAACCATTATTTTGCTTGAATGTGAAACGCCCATCATTACTACGTATTTTATATTATTTATTTCCAATTAAAGGAGTAAAATTTATTGACCGCAATGAATTCTCGATTCTCTAAAACAAAGTTATGTTATAAATCCTATACTAAACGATCAAAGAAAGCCATAAATTGTTTTATAAATGATTTGAAGAATGTCCATTTACAGCAGCCATAAAATTAATGGAACTCCTATGGAACTTGTCACCCGTTACGCCTCGTTTAGATACTCGGACACAGTACTCGGTCATATATTTGGCTTAATTTTATTTTTATTTTTAATACACCCGTTTAGATATTTGTGACGATTCATATCATCTATTTGTCTCTCTCATAGATGTTTTAAACAAGGATGATTCGCGCAGAAATACGGAAGAAAAAACCAAAAAACCGACACCCAGCAGGAGCGAAAACTCGTAGCCAATAACGAAGACGTATGAAATGCCCGTTTACATCCTGATATTCGCGTGTTTTCACCTCTTCTCGCCGAGTGTTTAAACAAAGCGTTAGCTCTCTGACCCACCGACGACTTTCCTACACATCGATTCTACTGGTCCGAAATTTCTTCAATAAAATGCTGAAAGACATCATTTCAGACAGAAGTAAGTACGCTTAATTATAAACATAATGACTGCGACCTTTAGCATTTACGGAAGCGGAAGCTTTTCCGAAATTCTGTAAATTTAATTGGGGTCATATTAACACGGGATTATTATTATGTTTTGTTTAAACCTGTCGTTCGAGGTGATGCTGTAGGTATAATAGATTATTAGCCGAATTCTATAAAATACTAGCTAACCCCGCGTTGTTCCGCCATATTATATAATTATAGCTGTCCCAGCGATCTCCGCACCGCTCTATGATTAATAAACAAATTTGGTGACAAATCGATAGCAGCGCCACCTACCGGGTCCAATTGTGAATCTAAAAAAATCTCGGATCCACCTGAAGGCACAAAAAATTTCAACCAAATCGGTACAGCCGTTTGACCATTTGAGACCAATAATAGCATTAGGTAAGTACATTTTTCAAGTGAACATATTTCAACCCCCGTATCTTTTGCACACTTATAACTATCGACTTGCAACCACCCTAGTGCACGACGGGAGCTTTGTACCTATTGCTACATACAAACACTATTCGTCTGCGATGCGTAGTTTTGGCTGCAAACTGAAATATAGGGACACACACCTCCAATTTTATATATATACTTATCTATATAGATTTGCAATTAAAAATTTTCGTGTTGTAAGAAGAAACAGCGAGATCATTAGTATGAGGCGTTTAATTGTATTTATAAATGTGACGGTTTTGAATCCATTTCATTGTTGATCTGTTATATACAATTTTATTATTTTTATTTCTGATACCTGTAACTTTCCACTTGCATGATGCAATTACTGTATCTATTGATGCCCACTTAACCTAGTTGGGAGCCCCGCCTACAAAGCGATGTTCCTTGGGTTCGATTCCCGGCCGGGGCAGATAAATATATTTGTGCTCGGGTCGTGGAATATCGCCTGCGACACAGAGAGTCTTGGTGCGGGGGTCGTATGAGTGTTACCGTTTATTATTAATTAAATTAGTACTTCGTTTTATTTTTATTGCCTTAAAGTTACCAAAAGGGTACCTAAGGGGATGAACGAGAAGATTGCCTTTCGGTTTTTCTTATTTTCAACCCATTTGCTTTCTACTGTAAGACTAAAGGCTGAATCTGAAGCGCGATTTGAAGCTCTATACCTACAACACTTAAAACTGCTTTTCTTACTGTTATAGTTACACAAACCATCAGATAATGGACAATTACTGCTTTTTTGATATCTCTAATAAAATGTTACTTATATGTATTTATAAATATCGTATATCTTAATCAATTTTAAAAATACATTACGGTAAGAATCTTTAGCTGACTCAATGAAGTGCTTTCGGTGGCGATGAGTGGGGCACAAGAAGCAAGCTGAAGGCGGACGACGAGGTTGCAGAAATATATATAGTACAGACAATAGTACAGTAGAAACATCAAAAATAGCAAGAGTTTGAATACAATCATAATCATTATGAGGTCAAAGGAAGACTGTTCAACGTCGTCCCAACCTTATAAAAAATCGAAAACAAATTAGATTTGATTATTGAAATCACAATAAATAAAATGTTGACTCTAATCATAAGGCTTAACGTCATTGCGTCATAACATATCTGGAAAATAAACTCGAATCACATTGACTTATTATTACTTTAAATGAATTATATATTATTTCGTGGTAAATTTTATTGGTTCTAGTTAAAATGTCGTCGTTTAAATTAAAGGTCATTAATAAATTTGAGACCGTTTGACACATCCGTCAAGACCACTCGTTAAAAAACTCGTCTATGCGAATTTCAAAAATAGGGCAATATGAAATTCGTATACGTTTTCGTGACTTTCGTATACAGTGAAATTCAAAAACCGAACACCAGCCTTTTAACCATATCCACACACAAAATTTTCACCATAACATCGCTCCGTTGCGACGTGTAAGAAGGACAAACAAACACATGCAAATTTCGCATTTATAATATTAGTATGCATAAAGAAATATTTGTGAAAAATCAGTTTAATTAAAAAAGAAAAACGCGTTTCTTATGTCCGTGTAGCACCGCTACGCTGTAGAGCGCTACGCGCGTCGCGCCCCGCGCCCTCGAGCACCAGAGGGTTGCCACTACCGCCAGCCGAGTCACCCGGAGGACGTCGCGGGGCCGACACTGCCGCTGCTCTTACATGACCAACACTTCGCAATTATCTTAAACTTTTTTAGTCTTTTTCAAACTTACACCTCAAGTAAATAGTTTTAATAAGTGAAAAACCATGGATGTCGAAGAGTTTCGCGTACGGGGTAAAGAAATGGTCGATTATATTTGCACGTACATGACGACTTTACGTACGCGGAGGGTTACACCGTCGGTCGAGCCTGGTTACCTGCGGGCGGCGCTGCCCTCGGAGCCGCCGCTGCTGCCTGAAGCATGGGACGACGTCATGAAGGACGTTGAGAACAAGATCATGCCGGGGGTAACCCACTGGCAACATCCTCGATTTCACGCGTATTTCCCCTCCGGAAACGCGTATCCATCTATTCTCGGAGATATGCTGTCAGCAGGGATTGGATGCATTGGTTTCTCATGGGTAATTTTAAATTAATCACGTTTAACGTTTCAAATGTGCTTATTTCTAATTTTCAGTCAAATTATCGAAAAATTTATGAAAAATCGATGTAACCTGGCACTAAATACAAAATTATGATCTTAGTGAAAATCCGTCATCCTCTAAAATCTCGTAAAAGTTAAATGTCATTGATAAATAATATTTCCGAAGACTTCAGATTAAGTAGTTGTGAATGGTGTTGAGCTTAGCAACTCGTTTTCGCATTGACGTACACTCTTGAACTTGGCATTTTCAACCGTCACAGTGGAGCTAAAAAAGATACACACTTAAAAACAGTCTCATTGGCACTTTTCTTGACTATTTTGACTCACAGCTATATTTTTATCGTGTATTTTGTAAGAGATGCCGGCAAATGTACCTACCTACTTACTATGAGATTTAGTAAAAATAGTAGTAGCAAAGGGTAAAATTAAGTTATTTCACTAACAACAAACCATCCTATTAATATTATAAAATATGCGAAAGTTTGTATGGATGTATGAATGTTTGTTACTCTTTCACGCAAACACTACCGAATGGATTTTGTTGAAACTTTACAATAATATAGCTTACACATCAGAATAACATATAGGCTATAATTTATAAAGATATAGTGTGAATTATCCAAAGTTTCCCAAAGCGAAGCGAGGGCGGGTCACTAGTATTGAATAATTCGCAACTTGCGACTCATATTTTTACAAAATAATACTCTATTATAAAACTTTGGTAAGTTCAAACCAGCGAAAATTAATATAGCTCATTGGTACAAACTTCACATTTAATTTATTCTATACCCACAAAGACAAACTAAAAAGCACTATTTAACAAATCCTCGGAACTATTTAAGTATAGTTAAATTTATGCAACTCACTATACTACGGAACTATTTTTAGCAAGTTAAAAGACTTGCAACGTAGGTATTCTTACAATCAATACTTTGGACATCGCGCGCGTAAATAAATAATGAGCTAAGACAAGGACCTCTCCCCGATACCTAATACATATTACTTTAAAGAAAATATTGTTGCAAATTGAAATTGCAAGTGGAATATTTGTGAATGTAGTGAATGTATTCATTTATCAAGAGTAAGAAACATAATAATGTAGGTACATACTTACCTTCTTTTTAAAACTTGTGGGTATATTATTCATTTTATTTATCTCATTATGTAATAAAATAAATTATTGTTCTTTAAAAATTTACATGATTGTACTTGTTTACTTTAATTAAGTATCATAAAATACGGAAAAATAATTGAGAGGCGATACAAATCGTTCAAATATTACTAAGCTAGGTTACCTACATTTAAAAAGTTTAGGCTAAGCGCATAAATCCAGACGATTTAATTGATTGATTTAAATAAAAATATGTATTTCATATTAAATTATTTTATTAATGGTAAGGGTTTTAATACTTACATTTCATTTATTTATAGGCTGCAAGTCCTGCATGCACAGAATTGGAAATAATAATGCTGGATTGGATGGGTAAGCTACGTGTCATTATTTGATCAACACCACTAAAACACGAACCTAGATCTTAAGACGATTTTAACACACCATTTGGTCTTTTGTGTAAAGACAAAGAGATGTCTTTTTTTGAAACAAAGGAACACCAAGCATTGCTATCTCATTTAGGTTTTTATAACAACTTTCCTGCACTAATAGCAATCTTGTAGAGATTGTACAGGTAGATAGTTTTCTTAAATATACCTAACATTATTATATTATTCAATTCATCTCCAAATCCAATTTATAACATACATTTTTACCATTATTAACTACATTTACGTTTAAGTTCCATTAATAGAGAATACCAGTAGGTAGGTATCACTTATTACCTATAAGGTTTAAATCAATACGGTAGATATAATTATGGCCGCCAGTATGGACGGAACAACGAAGTGAACAGGGGAGTGTATTTAACAAAATAATGCCACTTGATACTCTCCCTGATTCTTTGTGTTTAGTATTTCGGCCACCACAGATTGTCGAGAAAACAGATACATTACATTTTATTTTATTGTATCATATTTAATTGTTAAACTATCAAAAGAGCACGTAAGAAACGTGTGGGGGATTATATTACGACACTTGGTGATTAAGTACTAAAGTCATTTTGTAACTGCCACGAAACACCAACAAACCGCAAAAGGGTTACTTATATATTGTACGTTTCTATGAAGACGAATAGCTCGCATTGGGTGCGGTATAACTACATTCCATAAACATATTCTAACTTCAAAATAGTGGCGTTTAGCCGAAGGTTCAGTCTACCATTTTTGAGATCTTATCGTTTACATGCGGAGGATAATCAAATCCTAATCGTGGAGGGATACCTAATTTGCACGTTTCTGCTCACTGAATAACATTTTGTACGTTCAGCAACATTGAGAAAATTACATTGCTCGCATAATCATGATAGCGAATAGAAATGCACATATTCGTAGCTTTATCCACGGACATATACTCGTACTTTAGTTAGAATTTAAATTGACAACAGTTAGACTCGTTTAAGCGTTCACTAATGATACTATGCTTTAAACCAGGGAAGACAGTTTCAGAGCTTTCAACTAAACAACTATCTACTCGTATCTAAGCCTTTTAAGTTCACAGTTGGCCATAGACCTTAACTTCGCCAATATATTTATTACACAAAACTGCGTAGGTATGTCTAGGTCCTAACAATTATTTGATATGCAAAAAGCTTTGAACTCGGCGACTTCTTGGCTTTTTTCTATTGTATTATCGTATGCCAAGTTAAAAAATGGATGGACCTTAAGTCAAGATCTAGTAATGCTTCCATTGAAGATAGAAGACGTTAAGCTGTATCGAAGAGCTTCGAGCGGTAAAAGAGCTTTTTCTCGATGTAACGAATAACTTTCTCAATAACAGGTTACGCGTGACGATTGGCAAAGCCTGAATCCAAAACATTCAGCGCCGTAGGGTATACCTCGAATTATTCTTTTAAAACTATTTTCGGATGATAAAATAAAATGTTATATCCTGAATAATTTATAATGTATAAAAACAACACACTTTAATAGTTTTATCATTCCAGGCAAAGCTATTGGCTTGCCGACAACTTTTCTAGCCCTCGAAGAAGGTAGCAAAGGAGGCGGTGTTATAGAGGTAAGGTTCATAAAATTATCATAAAATCTATAAAGTACATGAACTATAATATTATAACGTGTATGTACCCAGGGATCGGCGAGTGAGTGCGTTCTGGTGTCGATGCTGGCCGCTCGCGCCGCCGGTATCAAACGACTCAAGCATCAATTCCCTACCGTAGACGAGGGCTTGCTTCTATCGAAACTTATAGCGTATTGCTCGAAGGAGGCGCACTCTTGTGTCGAAAAAGCCGCTATGATCTGTTTCGTCAAGTTGCGCATTTTACAGCCTGATGAGCACGGGAGTTTGCGAGGCGAAATTTTAAGGGAAGTAAGTATTATTCCGTTTCGATCACATTAAAAATTTCAAGTTACTGAGGTAAGTACCTAAATGATTCTTTGCATTATACTTAAGTCAATGCAATAAATACCGTGGACTTGAGAACAAAATATTTACCAGTCCACAAATAACTGTTTAGGTTTGGATTTAAACCAGGGAGCCGTCACTCAGTAACAGGGACGCAATCAACCAACACTAAGCTATTGACTGTCGCACGCATATAACTTTTTAAGAACGGAAAAATCGTACATTTTAAAATATTTCAGCTGACGACATGATAAAACATGACTGAAACATGATTTTATTTTTATTTAATTCGCCTAAAATAATTAGTATGTACCTAACAAATGTATTTATTGAATTTATGAGAATATCAGAAATCGTTGCCGACTTATCTAAGCGCTAACGGCGCGGCTGCGCTAAGACAGGCTCTGGGGGTAGCTCAAGAGCATAATAATCGAGCGATAATTGCGGTGAGGCCTAGGGTTGTGAGCTTGGGGGAATCTTGCTAGGGTAAACGTTAAAATTAATCTCTCAAAAACATCCATAGACATATTTATTGAGAACATTTGTGAAATAACTTAACGTGGTTATAAAAACAGCAAAAATCTCTTAGGCAACGCCTTTTATAATCTAAAAGCGGCGCTCCACGTGCTGTAGGTGCTAGCTCATGCCCCACAATTAATAAATTCTCATATAATTATATATAATTATAATACTTGTATCAATGGAGGAGGATACATGTGTCGGTTGTAGTAGTAAATCTATCACGGGAGTGTAGAAATAAAATAACTAGAAAATATTTTTGAAGTGAAACTTCCATATAGATGGTGGGGTAGTAGGATATTTCGGTCACGAAAAATCGGTCGCAATTACAATTGCAAACTCAATACAATGCGGTAATTGGAAAGCTATTTAGAGGTATACAGTTTTAATCCTTATCGAATTAAATATGTTAGCCACCTTAGATATTTCAGGCACAGTATAATAAGCCTTTACACCATATAATTGAGTTTAAGCCATCATATAATAAAGCTTAATTTTTAATTGAATACGGTTGATCACATCGCGTATGTAATTTTCATTACAATCTTCTGGAAGTTGCGGAGGCAACCCTAAGCGTCGCCGCGTCGGCGAGATGTCCCGGAGGCGCCGCGTTTAATGACTCGCCGCGGATGCCGGAAATACGTGGCGAGCCAGACCGCCATTGTGCGCCACTTTCTATGCCGCAAATACTGAATTTCATGATTCCAACCTCTTATTAAAGACCGCCTTTATTGAGACACGCTTTTATGAAGGAAAATAACGATATTTATGACACGCCGTTCGCACGTCCCTACCGATTTCAATTTTATTAACGTTGATATAAATTTACTTTTTATTGAGTTATATGTTTATAGGAGGTACAACAAATAGTAGTACATAAAACTATGTAAGATAGTTAGATAGCTAAATATGAATTACGTATGTCGTCAGCAAGTGATCCTTTTCTTTCATGTTTCGAATAAAATTTTATCGTAAATTAACGTTTCTGACAACTGTTACAACTAATCCGATTCATGGAGTAAATTGTAAGATGAGAAATTATTTTTGAAAATGTCATCTGTTTAAATTCATTGGTAACATGTTAAATGCAAGACTCTAAATATATTGGAACTGGCTCCCAGGCTACAGCTCATGCTTTTCTGGGAGACAGGGCTCTCCACTAAGATGTACCTACTTAAATTTATGGTTAATGAAGTTTTATTATTATTATTCTATTACCTAAGAATTTTAAATTTATTATCAGCTAGAAAATACGAAATCCATACGAACTGTGCATTTCATACTCCTATGTCCGCGTAATTGTACTTGGTATCGATCACGGAACTTTTCTTTCTATAGGCAGATTTTGTACCACACTTGATCCACATGCAGATCAAAGAGAAGGAACTTCCACTAGTGAACCGAGTGAACTGAGTGGATCACTTAGGTACATTGTTAAATTACGATGAAATAATTACATTTCACGATTTCAGGCCATGGAAGAAGACGAGGAGGCGGGTCTCGTGCCCTTCTTCGTAGGAACCACTTTAGGTACCACTTCGTGCTGTTCGTTCGATAATTTACCCGAAATTGGACCAATTGTGAGGAAATTCCCAAGCGTATGGCTGCATGTAGATGCCGCTTACGCTGGTAGCGCTTTCCTTTGCCCCGAGCATAAGTATCACCTCGCAGGTATCGAATACGCTGACTCATTCAACACCAACCCAAATAAACTCATGCTAACTAGTTTTGACTGCTCCCTCCTGTGGGTCACCAACCGTTACTTGCTCACCTCGGCGTTAGTAGTGGATCCGCTGTACCTTCAACATTGCTACGATCACACGGCAATTGACTATAGACACTGGGGGGTTCCACTTAGCCGTCGGTTCCGGTCCCTCAAACTGTGGTTTATGCTCAGAAGCTACGGAATCAGCGGGTTGCAGAAGTACGTAAGAAGACACTGCGAGCTGGCTAAATATTTTGAAAAACTCGTCAAGAAAGACGAAAGATTCGAAGTGTGCAACCAGGTGAAGGTAATTGGAACATTTACTTTTTAAGATTTTCAATATGCAACGTTATTTTGGTAATGAAGTAGTGTGTCGAACACAAAATTAATATGAGTAGGTACCTATATTATACCTGCTGATTTACACAAGCATTTAAATTACGACATATAAATGGAATCATTACATTGACAAAGACAAGACTGATAAAACTCTAATGGTCCCCACTATTTCCAAAAGTTATGAATTTCAACTTAAAAAATATTTACCTATTTCCAGTTGGGCTTGGTTTGCTTCCGTCTTGTTGGTGGTCCTGACGAAACTCCAGAACAAATCGATGAGCTAAATAAGAAGCTCTTGACAACAATAAATGCTTCTGGAAAAATCCATATGGTACCGGCCTCGGTTCGCGACCATTTCGTTATTCGTTTCTGCGTGGTCCACCAACATGCTACGCGCGAGGATATAGGTACGTACAAATTCGTTTTATTAATTTTTATCATAGCCATTAAAAAGTTTTAGGTGATTATTTATACTTATTTTAAGTTGACTACAATTTTATCTGATGTTATTGGCGATGTTACCTTGGACTAACTTACATACGAGTTTAGTTGACACATTAACTAAGTAAAAACCTATGTAGGCACTTCGACTTAAAGACATACCTACACAACTTTTCATAAATTTGCTACCTAATGGAGCGATGTCTAAGTACCTATTGAGAATTTGAGACCACAGTTTATTGGTTTCACTGGCTAAGTAGTTCCAAAATAAAACAATTATTTATATGTGCTGCAGCCTCATAAATCTTATTACCACTAGGGGTCACGGACTCATTTTCCCGCTTCATTTTATAAAAATATAATTCTAAACAATTTTGCGTTTTCAGATACCTATAGATTGGAAAGCATGGAAGCTCTAATGAATTTTTCGACTTTTGCCACTAACGATTATTTGATCCTTATCGGCGACTTAGATTGCAATTAACACAATTTTGTGTTTTCAGAAATCGCTTGGGATATTATATCTGACTTTGCTACGGAGTTGCTGGAAGGCCCAGACAAAGAACGGGTACGTAAAACGCTTTTATACTGTGGTCGAATGTTTCGTAACGTTATCATTTTTTCATCAAATAAAACTCTCCCATTACTGTATGAGTATGACTGACAGACAACGTACCTACAGCCGAAACCACTGAACGAAACAAGCTGAAATTTGGCATTTGTACCTATGTTCCTTGGGAAGCGTAGGGGAGGATGAGAGGATGAGATGAGGGCAGTAAGAGAGGATTTTTGGTGATAAATTCAAAGCAATTCCTGAAGAATTCTCGGAGGTGTACGCTTTATGACTACAATACCATAAGAAATTTATTTTGATTAGGTACTTGCCCTTCCTTGAAGCGAATAATAAAGCTACACCAATCAAACTTCGTTGTTGCTGATTAAAAACAATGTACCTATTCATAAATTAGTAACTAACATCAGTCAGAATAACATCAAAGAAAAGAAGAAAAACGATTGTAGTTTATAGAGAAAAAATTGTTGTGTTCAATATTAGGTACAAGGTTATACCTAATATTTGCATAATAATGGGATCCTCGAAGTTTTAGGACGGAAATTTAAAAAGACTTCGTAGCTAAACTTATTTCTATAGATTCAGCTAACTTTTTTTTAAATATAAATGTGCTAAGTAGAACTTATAATTTTAGAAATCTCTCAAAGCTTGTCTCTCTGTTCTGTGTGAAAATAAATAAAATGTTTACTAATTTATTCGTTTTTTCTAACAATTCTCGATCATTCGGAACTCTCGGTGTCTCGATGGTAAATCGGGACATCCCTCGCAAATCGGCACCGTGTAACTAGCATTGATAACCAAATTCCAGGATTTGAACGAGGAACGCGCTCGTCGCAACCGCGCCGCACTGGCACACAAGCGTTCGTTCTTCGTGCGCATGGTCAGTGACCCCAAGATCTACAACCCGGCGATCAACAAGACGCCACCGCCGGTGCCCACCACCCCGGGCTCCCCGCCGCCCTCTGCCGCGCCCGTCACGCCCGATACACCCTCTGATACAGGCTCTGTGCATATGATGCCAACCACTCCGTGAGTTAAACTTTGCATTGTCACCCTCTCCTGTTCCCGGAAATTGAGTTGAACTCGAAGTATTAGTCGGAGTCACAGTAAAAACAATAAAGCAAACCGACACGAAAAAACTACCTGTGTCGTAAAGAAGTTTCACTTCGTACGTGTGTGTAGACTAATACGCACACACTTTTTCTAATAAATTGGATAATAATTAAAGATAAATAGGTATACTTACCGGTGATAACTCGCTATCCTATGTTTATTTTCAGAAAACAATCTTCCTGGATAAGCTGGCCACTTGCATTCTTCTTCCAAAGCGTAGACCACGACGGTAACGACTTGCCATTAAGGTTAGTTTTAGTTTAGCAATCTTCATTTACAGGTAAGTTCCATTCTCCATTCTTGGTTTGGTTTCATACAATCGCCATCTGCGTAAGAGCGCCTTAGAGCAGGACTGCTAGAGTTCTTCAACTCATGGTAAAACACTTATTTTTTAAGTTAAGTGACGTGTGAATAAATAACAGCGATAGAAAAGGTTTAAAAGTAGACTCTCTAACAAGTGGGCTTGAGTTCGACTGCACGAACCTCTATTCAAAAATTATCTGCATAAAAATTTAATTAATTATCACTTGCTTCGGTGAAGAAAACCATCGTGCGGAAACCTGTTCTCAAAGGTCTGTGAAGTTCACCAATCAGCACCTCGTCAGCTTGGTGGGCCTACAGTACCAATGGTGGCCTCACATTGTGAGAAGAGATCCGTACCCAGCATTGGACCAGGACAGTTATGGGTTGCAACGATGATGGCGTGTGAGAGGTTATTGGGGGGGTATTATCTAACTATCTCCATGTTAAATTTCATCTAAAGCGGTACACTGCATGAAGCGTGATTTAACAGACAGACAAGGCACTTACTTTCGCACTATAAGTGCTATTATTAATTGATTTTTTATGTTTTCCAGATTCCGTCATCTGGACACGATGGTCCGCCTGAAGAGCCCCGGCGGGCTGTCCCGACGCGGCTCATCGCCCGGCGCCTCCCCCGACCACCGCGCGCCTTCGCCCTCCGCGCAATGAACGCTTACGCTATTTACGACTCGTCCAATCTTCACTGTACTTAATCATTAATAACTTCTGGAGCATTCACTCTGTAGTTTAATTTCTATTTTTATTTTTACACTAGCAAACGTCCTTGCTTTGTTTGAGAAATCTATGCCTTTTTACCATCAGATCAAAACATATTAGTTGATCTTGTGGGAATGAGCCATTTAGACGAGATACTTTAATTTGACATTTATTTTTTATTTGATAACTTGATAACCAATTGAAATAAAACACACTAAATGCTACATAAGTCAAAACCTATTCCAATTCGGTTATTTCGGAGGTCAGTCGGAATAAATGCAAAGAATAATTCTAAAGTTAATGTACAGAAATGTGTACAAATATACAATGTATAAAATACTAGTCAATCCCCCTTCATAATGATGAAAATATTTTGAAATAGACCAAACAGATCCGATTGTAAACAATTTTATCGATTTAAGTAATTGCCCTTGCCCCAACATTGCAAAAATGTCCCACCGCTGGGCACGGGTCTCCTCTTATAATGCCCCTCGCATTATAAGAGGAGACCCGTGCCCAGCGGCTCCATGCTATAGTCCACCACGCTAACCAAGTGCGGAGTGGCTGACTTTACATACCTTTGAGAACATTATGGAGAACTCTTAAGGTGAGCAGTTTTCCTCACATTGATTCTTTCACCAAAGTTAGTAATAATAATTTTTTTGAAAAATTAGAGGTGCGTGCAGGTTTTCGGCAGTCCTACGTTCTAACAATCCGGCTATCTCTGCTTTTTACTAGATCACTTAAAAATAATTCGGCTGTATTGAGTTTTCATCAAAACACAAGTGTATTTAACAATATATTTATTACCTTAATTATACTTATAAGATAAATTAAAGTTATTTATGCATCTATCTATTCAATGTAACAAGGAAAAATTGTAACTGGAATATCACTTGATTAAGTTCATTGGTGAGTACTAAGTATCTGTCAGATTTTGCGCGAAAGTTATCTCGTAGCGTGCGAAGAAAATTTCATAACAATGAGCAAAGATTGTGAATATAATACCTTTAACGATCAATTCTTGTATATATATAATCTGAGTCTCGGTAAGGCACCGGACTACGAAGGAAATTCGCCACCATCTACAAAGTTATAATTGCTCAGTGGGAAATCGGGCGGTCCCGAAACCAGAAGAGCCCGGTTCGAGTCCAGATGTAAAAAAATAAAAAAAAAACCTGTCATCCAGATACTAAGTATATTAACTGTCATTATTTGCAATATCATGAGTTTTCATAACACCATCATATCCTACAGAGTGTAAAACATTTTGGTCAGACACATCCCACGCTAGTCCTCTAACGAAATTTGTGTGCAAGTCCCTGTTCCGGTAAATGACTCGTAAATTGGTGTCTTCAGATACGTCGCATACCGTAACCGTCTTATTATCACAACATACTGCCACTTTGTTGAATCTGAAACAAAGTAAATTTATTTTACGCTTAATATATCGAATTGAAAGTAATTTTATAGTAATATGAATACTAATGAATAATATAAATGAATAATCATAAGTCCGTGACCCACTTGACTGTGGGTTCACATGGAAAATTATAGGGAAATGGAAAATCGTATATATAAAATAAGTATAAAAGGCGTTTTCCTGATGAGGTTTATATAGATATAATATAATCACCTATTAACTTCTTTGGAGTTGAGGGTTGGTGACAACATTTTGTATGGGGACTGTGAGCATGTTAAATTGATTATGACATCAATTTTTAAGACACTCAAATGACAATACTTACTCAGATTGAATAGCTATTCGGTGCACTGCAGCTGGGAATTCAGTCAGTTTGAAAGCAGCTTCAGGATTCCTGATATCTACTAACTTCAGGATCCCCGCCTCATCTCCAAATATAAGTTTATTTTCATCCAGCCACTGCACACACCGAACACCACAATCATTTTTCAGCAGATCTGAAATTTATAGAATTATTACATAACACCTTCTTAAGACAATATTAATATCTTGAAAATGGTATAAAAATAACTACATACTAACCGCTGACTGGTTTAAAAGTGTCATTATCCCATAAAGTTACATATTGATCTGAAGATACTGTTGCAAAAGTTGATAATGATTTGGGTTGTACAGCTACAGAATTGATTGCCATACTGTGTGCCGAGTTATAGCACCTCATAGCAACCATTTCATTAATGTCCCAAACCTGGAAAATGACCAATCACAGAAAATTTTGAGCGACAAATGGTAGAATGGGTGCATAGTCGTGAAATGACTCTTGATAATATTGGTTATATTGGGTTTCCATGGCTAATTAATTAAAATTTATTTCAAAGCAAGGTTGAAATAAATAAGCAACTAAATTAGCACTCACTAAATTAGCAATGATAAATTAATGATCATCAAAAATCCTACAAATACGGTAACACCCAAAATATATTGACAACTGGATAGAGATAGAGTATTAAATTTTCATATTAATACCTAATTTCCTGACCTTTATATTACCATCAGCCCCAACCGTAACATACTCCTTTCCAGGTACCAGAAAGTCAACAGACAATATTGCATCATCATGCTCAGCCACAGAAACTTCACAGAGCCATGACTTCCAGACATCATCACTGCTTGACCAAACACTTAGTGCTCCATTATCTTCACATACTAATACCTGTAATAACATTAAAAACAAAGAAAGGTGACCCCTCCATTATTCACTTACATGCCCTGTGAGCAAATTATGGCTCATTAATGTGTTGAAGCCATTATAACTTCATCTACTTACTTACTCAGATCAGTGTAAATAAGTTCTAATCCAACACTGTGTGATATTATTTACAGGTGACAGAAACAACTTATAATTAGATGGACTCGGATGTACTTAGAAAATTATTAATTATTTAAAACTAGTAAACCCACCCTCGCTTCGCTTCGGGAAACCTGATTTTTTCCGACTTTCAAAACTTTAATATATTATACATATAAACTTTCCTCTTGAATCATTATATCTATTTAAAAAAACCGCATCAAAATCCGTTGCGTAGCTTTAAAGATCTAAGCATACATAGGGACAGAGAAAGCAACTTTGTTTTATACTATGTAGTGATAAATGGTAGAAAAAAAATACTTTTTCTGAGCTGTCAATAAATAATCCATCAGCTGTGCCAGTACTTGAGGTAATTCCTTTTTTTGTAGTGGTATTGATCTCTTTTCCTGGTTCTGGTACAGCCACAATGACACCACCATCCCAGTAACGTCCAGTTAGTTCAGAACAACCGATTAAAACAGTTCCGTCTGTAAGAAATTTTTCAACATGAAAAATATAAATATAAAATATAAAAGAAATATCCATTATTGTACTTAGAATAGTTTATGCTTGAAGACAATCCCACCTGTTGGTAAGTGGTGATAAAGTCCAAAATAACATCTAGAAACTTATTCACTGGAAGATATCCACATCGTAGAGAATCACGAATTGATGTGGGCGTAATATTCCAGTCCTTCGCAATGCGCTTAATGAATAAAGAGGGATAATCTAAAAATATTTCCATTTGAGATACAATACTACACTGCACCCAGATTGTGGATTCTTTAGATGGAGAGCTATTATAACTTACTGCTTCTGTTAGTGTGAGTCTGCACTAGAGTTAGTAACTCTAATACAGAAAACATTATGGGGTCACTATACATAGATAAATGAACCCTGTCCAGTACCTCGACTAACACCAGATATCAACCATTCTGCAGGATGTGAACAATAAATCTGTGCCTTCATTTAATGCTTTTGGAGGTAATACGGGCGAAATCATAATATCTATCAATACTGTTATTACTAAGCACACAATGAATAAACAAATTTCTAAATGTAAGTAAAAATTACTAATTTTTACCTGGATGTTTACGAATATACTCCCAATGTGATTGAGTCAGAGTACCGGTTGTATCAGTTCTGTAGACCTCCGCATTTAAGTGTGGTGGGACAATTGGGTCCCGATTTTCCGTGTTTGATCCCATTATAGGACTTATAACCATATTTTGATCAAAACAATAGAAAGAGTATAATTTATTGATCTAAATCACAGTAATCACACAAATTACACCATGCAATGCACGAAAATTCAAAAACATGACATGACATTGACATTGACAATATTGACATTACATTACATTTTTTTTTGGGATTTACATTACATTTTTTTTTTTAGGATTTTATGACCTGGTATTTAAAACCTTTAGGTCAATACATTATATTATATAGAGTGACATATTATGATATACATAGGTTAGATTAGTTAGACTGACTTTGACGGATGGATTTGATGGATGGATGGATGGATATACCTACCTTTAAAATCTGATATCTATTTCCAGTTCCACCCTCCTTTTCACCTCCATAAGGGATGATTTCCGGGATAAAAGCTATGTCCTTTTCAGGGTCTCAAACTATTTCGGTTCGCCTTTATCAGTTTATTTTCGCATTTATATAATTATAATATAGTATGATAAAAATTGTTCATGATGAGAAGACAGCTTGGTGTATTTCTATCTACTAGGTACCAATGATATATTACACTTTTTACTTATAATGTCATTGATACGTACCGACTTACCGAGTACCGACTTTATGCTATCCAATAACTTTGCTGGCAGCACTGAGTGACAGTACAGTTACTGGCAGATAGCTGTCTGTGTCAGTTGTCATTGTCAATGTCATAGATCTATCACATTCACAGATTACACTTACACTGGTAGGTACTGGTTCTGGTTGTCATTGTAGTACTTGTAGGTTGTAGGTAAGGTTTTCTGTTTTTTATGAAAGGTTAAAGTGGCTAGGAAAAGGATTTTAATTTTAATGTTTTTGACCACCTTCTAAATCTAATAGAGTTCCGTTAACCTCGCCTTCGTTATTATCTTTTCGGTAACGTTTGCTGTTCACGTGCTACAAAGAGGTAAACATTTTATACAAGTTGTCTACAACTGATTCTAAAGAGCTTTCTACGAGATTTATTCATGTAAAAAATTTGGAATCGTTTAAGAATTTAGAAACCCAACAGTAATAAAAATTCAGCCTAAGTAAATGTGTTGTAGCACCCATAAAATGTTTGTAGCCTAATGTTTAATATAGATAGATAATTATTAATGAGAACAACTGTTATAACATTGTATATGATATTTACATTATTTCAAATACAACATTCTTAATTTATATTTCATAATGTACAATACAAAATAGCCTTTATCACTTGTCACAAAAGGAATGTGCCATATTTGAATAGTTTTTTCATTTTGCATTGTTAATCTGCAGGGCTAAATGGCAGGATTAGAATTATTGAGTACCTTGTCTGGCCACAAGGGTATAGTCTGGAATGTTTCGTGGCATCCTCTTGGAAAAATTTTCGCTTCTTGTGGTGAAGACAAGATAATTAAGCTATGGAGCAAAGAGGGACAAGACTGGGCAGTGAAAACTGTCTTGATGGATGGTCATCAACGGACAATAAGAGAAATAGCATGGTCACCCTGTGGCAACTTCCTGGCTTCTGCAAGTTTTGATGCCACCACAGCTGTCTGGGATAAGAAAAGTGGTGTGTATTCTTACATAAACCATCCATTCTGATTGTAACACAGTTATAAAACTAATAAGGTCTGATGTGTTGGTAGGTCAATTTGAATGCAATGCTACATTGGAGGGCCACGAGAATGAAGTTAAAAGTGTAGCATGGTCAGCTTCAGGAAATCTTTTAGCAACTTGTGGACGAGACAAGTCTGTGTGGGTTTGGGAAGTAGCCGGCGACGACGAATATGTGTGCGAAGCTGTGCTCAATGCTCATAATCAAGATGTGAAAAAAGTCAGTAAATTTGTTATTTATTTAAAGTATCTTATATCTTAGCCTTTTTGGACGAGATAAGAATAAATAAGAGTTTTTGTTTATAGGTTGTATGGCATCCTTCTGTAGATATATTGGCCTCTGCATCATATGACAACACAGTCAAGATGTATAAAGAAGATCCCCTGGATAATGACTGGACTTGTATTGCTACACTTGAATCACACGATTCAACTGTGTGGAGCTTAGCTTTTGATAAGACAGGCGAGAGATTGGCTACTGTTAGCGATGATAAAACCCTGAAAATCTGGAAAGAATATAAACCAGGAAACCCAGAAGGAGTGATGGTACCTGAAGGCGATTCTGTTTGGAAGTGTATATGCACTTTATCAGGATTTCACACCAGACCTATATATGACATAGCTTGGTGCCAGAAAACTGACCTTATAGCTACAGCATGTGGCGATGATATAATAAGATTGTTTAAGGAAGCCGATACTTCAGATCCCAATGCACCCACTTTTGACCTTGTTTGTACAAAGCAGAATGCTCATTCCGAGGATGTAAATTGTGTCAAATGGAATCCATTAGGAAATCAAGAGTTGCTGTCCTGCAGTGATGATGGACAAATAAGAATATGGAAGTTCACAGAATAGGCATTTGCTAAATAGGATCTCGATCATCTATAGTATATTTTCAATAGCATAGCATCAATATGCCTAATGCAATGTGTAAAAAAAGTCCAAAAAATCGTAATTTTACTTACTATTTTGTAATTTATAATGTAGATAAATATTGTTATATTATACTAAATCTGTTACAGTAAAACCTGTATTTTTGTTTTATGATAGTATTCAATAAAATTGGTGTATGTTAACAATATGTAATTAATTGACTCTCAAAATGACTATTTTCACTGATTGAATGAGTGATGCTGATTTTTTAAATTAATCAATGTAATTATGTTTTATTTAAATAGTACTTATTTTGAATTTACATGAATTACTTAGATTTTTTCTCATTTAAGTAATTTGAACGACTGCATATTTTTTGTTTCAGATATAACATCTAATGCTTTTTAAATTACATAAATTGATTTGTAGTAAACAACTTCATTTAAAGTTGTTTTATTCAAGTATTGAAAGCTTAAAAATGTCAAGAGGAGAAAGGACAGGCGTTCAGCTACCTGATGTCATAACTGCGTTAGAAAGTTTCGCACCAAAGAAACTTGCCGAGAGTTGGGATAACACAGGACTTCTGGTTGAGCCATACACACCAAGGTAAATAGTAACGAAAAACTGAAGTTTTGTAAATTCTTGAGATATCTGCGATAGAATTCACTAATTTATTAGTGTAAAGCGCGAAGTTCGTAAAAAAATGCGTTACTTTCTTGTTTGGGAATGAGTTTATTGACCTTTTATTATTTGCTGTAATAAATGCTTTAACGACATGTGGTTAAGTACTTCGTAAACATTTCAAGTGTCTACCTCAAACAGTTCATGAGATTAAAAAGCCCCATTTGTTTAATGTTACTTGTATGTGAACTCCCTTTGGGATCTTTGTATTTTACTTTTTTATTATTTGTTGTTATACTTATAGTGGCCACAGGAACACATATTCTGAGACAATTTCAGGTGTCAACCTGTTTCCGTTCAAGAAATAGAGCTCTGTGACAGACTTACTGAAATACGATAGACATCGGAGGCAGGTTTGCATATTCATTCATTAATCATTTAACTTACAAATCTATTTTTTTCAGGTTGATTACCAAGATATTGTTAACAAACGATTTAACTGAAGATGTTGCTATGGAAGCTAATGATAATAAGGCTGAAATGATTATATCGTATCACCCTCCTATATTCGCACCATTGACTGCCGTCACTCAAAGGTATATTAGTCACTCAACAGTATAACATTCATAAATAAATAGCGCTACATACCAATAGCCCCACACTAGGATTCCCCAGTCGTGGATGCCATGGACAACACACAAGATTACAGCACACACACCCAGACCGAGCCGCCTCGCTGGATATCGAACCTAAGACCATTTGAACAGCGGGCTGGTAATGTAAACATTGCGCCATACAGGTCGTCAACAATTTACAGTATTATAAAATTTACTTCTACATTAGTATTAGTAGACTGATCTGATAAATGTTTTAAGCACCTGGAAGCAGAGAATAGTGTCATTTCTACTAGAGAAGCAAATTGCGATGTATTCTCCGCACACAAGCTGGGACAGTGTGCAAGGAGGGGTCAATGATTGGTTAGCATCGGCCATCCCGTTTGCCGAATCCCAACCTATCGCACCGGGAGAGGATCCCGGTACCGGAGCAGGAAGGTATGTTATTAGGTCAGAATAATTCAGATGACTGATACGACGCGTAATGTCGATCGCGTCTAGTAGATTTTTTACTTGTGATTGGTCGAAGTTAATAAAACTTCGACCAATTTTATGTTGTGACGTTACGCGTTGAAAGTCAATTTAATAACATCGCAATGATATTTATTTTTAGTGACATTATTGTTGGCTTTTAAATAAACTTCCCGCGATCTTCAGAATTACTTTACTAAAATCTTTAAGTTACTTATATTGTTATGCATGTGTTGTGTTTAATTGTGATTTTTTTGTAGGATCTTAAGTGTAAAGACGCCATTGACATTGAGTGAAGCTGTGTCAAAAATAAAAAAGCTAACCGGACTAACACATGTTCGATTAGCCGTTGGCAAGGGCAGGTCCCTAGATAGCCTTGTCGGCGATGTAGCTCTGTGCGCGGGTTCCGGAGGTTCTGTTCTAAAAAAAGTTAGGAATGCTGATCTGTACCTTACAGGTAAGGTTTGATTTATTGCATTTTTTATTAGTACTAAATGTTAGTCGTAAAGAATGACCAAAAGCGGGTATTTGTATTTTTTCTTACGGCCAACGATAAATCCATAAAATTCCTAATAGATAACAAGACATGACATCATAACAAACAAGCGAGTCATTTTGTGTCCTCCACTGAATCAAGCGGCGAAAAAAATATGAACTTTTCTAATCTGTATAAAATCTTTTTAGTGCTATTTTTAACGACTTAAAATTATCTGACTGTTTTTGTTCAGACTTTCTATAAAAATGCTATTATCTGAATAAATTATTATCTGAGTAAACGACATGTCCTGACTGAGTGACTAAAACGCCAATTTTAAACTCTTGGAGCTAAAAATTATCTTAGAACTAAAAGTTCAATAGTTAGGGCCCTGTGACAGACAGGCAGACAGCAAATTTATAATAATAGGAGTCCGTTTTTACTTTTTTGATACGGAGCTCTAAAAACTAATAATATACTTAGTGTTTGTTACATTTTCTCAAAAACTTTGTCTTTTTGTAGCTGTCCCGATTTTAAAACCATATGCCGAAATCTGGCAACAACAGGCCACCTATGCCTGAAAAGCCACAGAAAAGCTGTGTGAAAATTGAAAAAAAAAAACGTTTATTCTCTATTTGTTTTAGGAGAAATGCTTCATCATGACGTCTTGGACGCTGCACAGAACGGAATATCTGTTATATTGACTAATCACTCTGATTCGGAGAGAGGATTTTTACATGTTTTCGCGGATGTTCTTGAAAGCAAATTAGAAAATAAAGTCACAGTGGAAGTGAGCAAGTGTGATAAAGATCCATTGACAACTGTTTAATGTGTATTTATGATATAAGAATAAAAATAAAACGCTAGCGCCTCAAATTATGATAATATATTTTATTTTATAATCAATTATAGTTGTTAAAGTAATGTTAAATTAAAGCCGTTAAATTAAGCAAACTAATAATAATGCCTTTACAAATGTTATGAGATCAGTTAAATGTGTATTTAGTAAAGTAAATATGCAACACAAAATACATGTTAAACTAAAAAAAATGTTTTTCGTAGGAATCAATCATCCAAATTTAAACGTTACAGTATTTGGCAAGTTTTTCGCGCGCGAATTTTCGATTTCATCTTAGAATTTCCATATAAAATCCGTTCTTGATCAGGAACCTGCACTGAAATGTGTTCATGTTGAATCTTATATGTCTGTGTGAAAGTTTTAGGTCATTCATTTATATCATGTTGATTACGGTTACTTACGCAGGTTATTTTTGTTTGGGCTATTCTTATTTACTGTGTGATTTTTAAAACTATCTCTGTTGTCGTAGTTCACAATCTTTTTCTTAGTAGGTCCATGATCAGGTCTAATTTTACAGATTGATGATACTGTGCCATTTTTATCGTCATAGTTAATAACATATTTACTTCGCCTGGATTTGGTTTCAATTTTATCGTTTTTATCAGTTTTATTTGCCTTGGGTTGTGTCATCTTAATATCTGCCACTACAAGTTTTGAATGTACTTCTTGTTCCTTTAGAGAATTTTGAGTACTTGTGGTATCAGCTGCTGATTTTTGATAATTTTTTATTGATGTGACTTTGGGATTAAGTGAGGTTTCTGTAGTGTCTCGATCACTGCGTAAATTTTTTATAGGTTCTTGGAACGCGGGTTTTGGGGAACTTTGTTTTTCTTTAAGGTGATTTATTTCTTTTTTCTCTCTAGAGGAACCTTTTTCTCCACTCCTGTATTTCTTAGAAGAAATTTCTTGACTTTTACCTGGTGACTTCTCAGGTGTGACTAGTACCTTCGTTCTAGTAACGTTAGGTTTTTTTCTTTCTGAAACATGCTCTTCAACTATTTGTTTTTCAAAATCAATTCTTTGTTTTGCAGTGTTATCAATATTACTCGCATCATAGTTAGTCTTACTTTTACTATGTTTTGTTTGGCTTAAATCCTCTTTTGTTATAGGTTTCTTTTCAGCGTTTTGCCGCTGAATACTTCGCTGTTTACTTCGACTATGATTATTACCATCAACAGGAATCTTTCTTGTATCTTTCGTTCCGAGATTGACATAAATAGGGCTTGCAGATATTCTCCTTTCAGCAGCTTTTACTTCCGTGTTCTTGCTTTTATGCCTCTTTTCTATTGTATCGGCGTTGGTTCTGAAATTAAAAGTACAAATTTTATATACGAAAGACTTCACAAAAAATATTGAAAATGTTAATACATCATTTAGATGTTTATCAATGGGCACTTAATAAGATTATATTAGCGAAGAAATTAAATGACCAAACTGAACAGAACCAAACATGAATGAAACTTAATCTATGTTTTTGTTTATGTCAATAAACATTGATTGATATACATGTAAAGCAACGTAAATTACAATATTTAGGTACACCGAAAACCACTGGTACATACTTTGATAACGAAGTACTTTTTGATGGATTTGTTTTGTTAAGTGCTCTATGGGGCAATTCGACAGATTTTTGTCTGCTTGCTTTCGGCGGTTCGGATAAGCTTCTATTAGTTATAGATGCCGTATGTCTTTTTATTCTAGCTCGACGCGGTTCCACAGTATCAGGATCGTCATCTTTTTCTAATATCGTGTTTAAATCCTTTTGTTCCTTATCCAGGTAACTGTGATATTTTGATCGTGATCGAGGAACTGGCTTTGGTATAAAGTTATCTTTCATAGGAACGTTTTCGTAATCTGGAGCTTCATCTGAGTCCACTTCGCTATTACAAACACTATTTGATATCAATTTCACTAACTGAACTGAGTGAAGTATTTCATCTCTAAGATTGTTTTCATCATAGATACTGTCTAAAGAGTGTTTCCTTTTCTCACTTTGGGTTTCTCCTGCTCTAGTGATACCAAAATATGTTAGGTCACTCTCACGAAGTTGCCTGGTCTTGGCACGTGTTGGAGTAGGAGACATTTGTAAAATTTTAACTTTACTTTTTACTATGTCGCTTCCATCTTTTTCTATTTGCGGATTTCTTACCAATCTTTGTTCTATTTCTTGATTGGATCTCGTGTAATCTACTGGACCTAAAATAGTAAGAGGCTATTAAATCGTGGTTAGCATAATTAATAAAATTGATACATTTGAAAAACTTAACATATTAGAGATAGAGATTATCGTAATACACAAAGGCGTACATAACCATATAATTGTATTTTCGCCGTTGAAACGTCATTAAATTAGAAAAGTATTTAAATACCATATTTACTTGCCTATTTTAGTCGTCCTAGTAGTAGGTTTTTTTATGAAGCTCCAATCTGATTCATTCCCATCACTTCTAGATTCATTGCTAAATCTTCTCTCAAGCTGTAATTGTTTGTTTAGCAGCGATACGCCGGTAGGTTTTGTATAATTATTATTTGTATCATTTTTCATTGCGGCCGAATGTTTATCAATCGAATCCCCAAGGACCATGTTCTCCCCTAGTAGATATGGTTTGGGTTTCGGGATTTTATTCTTGAGAATACCTTTTGTAGCTGCTGTATTCTCATCGATAGTATTAGTGTCGTTTACTAAGACAGAACCTTCTTTTTTATTGTAATCATCAATTTTCTCGCCAAATAATGTAATAGATTTGTTATAATTATTAACCATAGGTACAAACACGCTTTTCTTTTTTCTGAAGTCATTTGAAGGTGGTGGTTTTTCATCAGTTGCTATAATATTCACCGTTCCCGATTCTGCGGCAAAGTGTAGTTCTGTTTTACAAAATTCAACTTTTTTTGTTCTTTTATCATAATCATCACTCATACGACCATTCTTTGTGTCATAATAATCTTCAGTCGTTGTAGAAGTTGGCAATTTTATCGACACTTTTCCTGTAGACTGTAATGTAATATTATTTTCGTCGCTAAGTTCAATACCAATTATGTGTTCCTTTTTACTTTGTAATTGATTTATATAATGTTTCTTTCTATTGTTAGATAGCCAGTCTTTAAACGTTTCTTCGTGAATATCCTCCATTTTAGTTTTCCTTTCAATGTGTCTATTACTTTCCGAATTATAATTTTCAGAATTAACAATTTCACTGGATTTACATATACCACTATCAGTAGAAGACTCCATAGTTAACGCATCGGTCTCTCTCAAGATAGATTCCTCTAGTTCCGGTGTTTCTTCAAAACTGTAACTTTTTCTTCTATTATTCCAGCTATCGCTTCCATTCAAAAGAGACTTATATTTGAGGGTACTTAAGGCAACAGGCGCATCTAATAATGAAGATAGTGGTGATATCCTTTTGTGATAACTTTGGGGAATGAACTTTTCAGAACTTTTTCTATGCGTGCTTTTATTATTATAATCTAAATCTATGATACTTGCATTGTCTGTAGAAGACGATTCCTCACTCGGCATTCGAATAGAATTTATACTCTTCGAGCCTCTCCACTTTGAAGGCTCAGATATATCAATATCATCAGGTTCCGTCACTTTGTAATTTTCATTCCCAACTTCTAATTCAGGTGACGACTCTAAAGGGGTGGACGAGATCTCCAAAGGTCTCGATGGTTGCGTTTCTGGTTCTATAAAATTATAACCTGATGATATGACCTGCAAAATGAGAAAGCTATATTAAAATATTAATGAGGTAAATTGACTTATAATGCCCAACATTGCCATCCTTCTCTTTACTGTTTTGTAAAAGGCACTCTGTAGTGAACAAAATTAAATAGCTAACCCTGCGTGAAGAGTGCACCATGTAGGAAGAGGCTGGCGCCCCCGGGCCGGCGGTGGAGTGGTACGCGGCCCGCAGCACGCGCACGCGAGCGCCCGGCGCGCTGGCGTGCAGCACCTCCATGGCTCGCGCCACTTGGCGAGTCACGCCGCCTTCCGTCACCTGCACCGCAAATAACGACGAAATAAACATACATTGTGTTTTATGTAGATCAACAAACGTGCATAGCCATTTTAGGGTAGGTCGCGGTAACTTGAGTAATAACCAAAGCTATCGATGCGTTCGATGCGATCGACTGACTGAAAGAATCGGCGGACTCTCATTGGCTTTCCGATACTGCGACTGATAGACTGATCCGCTCCGATGACATTATCTATTCCAACTATGGATGCGAAAGATAATTACGGATCATGTGCTACAGAAAGAGATAGCTAAATGAAAATTACGACAATAATGCTAATTACCAGCCGAACTTTGCCTCAATTTTCACGCGCTAGTGACAGCTCTACTTTTTGCTTAGAATATCATAGGCGACCGAACCGTTAAAACATTTACCAACCGTTTAAAACATTTCAGTGTCGATGTTCGAAGGCGAGTGGTAACCAGCCTAGCTAGCTAACTAGTAATTACTAGTAGGTACCCTGTCAAAATGCGTGAGGGGTATAGAGCCCTAAGCCTAGTGACTTCGAAAAAAGGAATTGTTTGCCATTCCCTCCGCCCGCTGTTATTGAGCAAAGTGTACCATAAGTATGGGATCTAACGCCTTACTCGTGGTGTATTACTGTATTTGCCACGTGGCCCTATTGAACAACGGTCCCTGCTAAGAGTTCCACCAAAGCTATGATTTTGTCTTATCATCCATTAAACATCTAAAAAAACTTTAATAGTACGGAAGCTAGTAACTAAGTTTTACCCAAGTTAAAATGGAATGTCAATGACTTTAAAAGTATAATTATTCAAATCCGAAATAATTTTAGGGTTCGTTATTTAGGAAAATCTAAAAAATAGGTAAATTTACTAACTTGTCATGCCTTATTTTCTGCCAACATTTCAAACTCATTGTAATATTTTATAATGACATTAAGTTAATATCGTTACAGGCATTACAACGATTACCCACACCTACCTAAAGTATGTGACTCGCATTATTCACGGTTCGACAGTTACCGCGCTTGTCCCAGTTTTTTGTTATCTAAATATGTACCCGCTCGCCACGCTGCATGCAAATTGTGCGACGTAATTTAATATTTGCCAAAGCAACGGAGTTCAGAGTGGCCGCGCAATCGACAACTGACATAACCAGGGCTAGAATTATAATAATTATGCTGTTGACATGCAATGCTGTCCTATTAAACAAAAGGGTAACGCAATTGCTCATATGATATCAGAAATATAGTGGACCGTTCCATCATTATCTTCACGTTCCTGAATGCAAATCGATGTTTTTTAAAATAGCCTAGGTACCTACCTCAACTTTACAATCTATTTTTGAGAGGCGCTATTCGTAGGTAGAGGCTGTTACACCTTTTTTAGACCCTCTTACTCTTAATTAGAACGAAACTAACTAAAAGTACTCACCGCTATTATAAATTATATCTGTAAATACATACTTTCAATTTATTATAAATGTACGTACAACTAACGTTCACCAAGTGGACGGGCTCTTAATTAATGTATTTCAATGTCATGAAAAAAGGCGCTACCAGACATTAAATCCAAATATTAATTGAACGTTTGTTCCTTCCTTATGAAGATAACGTCATTTAGATATGCTTTGTAATTTAGTTCAAAGAGATTAAAAGTAGTAGTATTCTTAAGGCGACCTTGATTGGAAACAAACAGGTATGTATCTGTTGTTACGGTGACGTGATTGCTCCCGTGCGGGGGCGGAATGAAATTGTGAGTTTGCTGAGACTTGTGTGTAACTGCTTGATAATTAAATACGTTCTCGAGTCAGTGACCACCGCACAAAGTAACTTTGGTTGGGTCAATCAAATGTCTGTGGATAATAAAACTGTAACGGAGTCCAGTCGATAGGTTCATTAAATATTTTTTGAAAATTTTAATCTATTTTTGTAATTAATATTGAAGACTTTTTTTGGAATATAGAACTGTAGGTACCTATGTCGATTCGAATATCACGCGAAAACTTCTGAACAGATGTTGCATGGCACAACATGGGATCTACATACGTCATTCCTGTGTGGACAGCGGGTAGATAATATATACTAACTACATTGTATCGCGGTATATAAGTTGATTGTTGCCGCAGGATAAGAATTAAAATGTTAGTGCACCTATAGAAATTCTGTAAAGATTGTTGTATTTTGGCATGCTTTATAATTGAATTCTTTATATTTTGCTGAATCCCGGTTTTTGGAATAAGAATAAAATAACTAAGCATAAATGCAATTAAACATTAAACATTTGTAAGCCGTTTTCGGACGCATACATTAGAGACTCATACAGATGGTACCTACATTTCTTTTCGTATTTAGTTCAAATTAACGGTCATAAGTACTTACTTTTGTTATCGCAACGTTTAAAAATAGGCTCACGAATCTCACGATAACGATAAGAAAAGGATGGCGAGTTCAGTACTTTCATCTAGTGTAGTTATACATACTAAAGCGTAAAATGGTATCTAAGCTACATCGAAGTCCATGTCTTTGGGGTCTGCAGGTTTGGTCAACGGAATGTAATAATTATGGTTGTTTGCACAGTAACAATATTGCATAAAATCATGAAATTGGGTTATAACTGCCGAACGCTAATAACCTCTCACTGGTTGGTTTGGATCAAGACGGTAAATTTCAGAGATTAATTTAAATATGACGTCACTAAAGCGTACGCAGTCACTTAAGGCCGGCTACCCACTCGGTCGCAGATAGAATCATAGATTTATATAACAATTAATCATTTGCTATTTAGCATTTTCTTTGTCTCTATAACATATATCATTATAACGGTCGGTTGACTCGGTTGTTACATATTTAAAAGCTTCATATTAGCGGAAAAAATGCAAATTGCTGCGTGATGTGTTCAGGTATTCTGTGAAGTGTGGGTCGTCGACATCCGCGCGTATACGAACATCATAATTAAATGTCCGTGTTCTGATCATTGGAATTGGCGCGGGGATCTCCGATCAATGACTGCCTGATTCATTGTAGGTACCAATTTCTAAATAGATTGGTTTTCGGTGACGTTGTTAGTTATGGTTATGCATAGATGAGTGGTCAGTCGTATATTTGTAGTTTTAAATATTTCTTGTTTAACTATGACTAAGAAGGTAGCTAACGCTAAAACGTTTTGAAGACTCCTCGACAATTTATAATGTAGCTTTGCTTACAGAAATAAGTGATAATTAATTTCTAATTACAAGGTGTTTCTTATTAACAAGGTAATACTATTTGTAGGGTTTAATTTACAATCCGTGCGGGATACCTATTATACAGTTAGACCGCAAGGTATACATTACTAAAATGTAGGCAGGTACTCAGTTTACTAGTAAAGGGACTTGTAAAGGTAAACGCGAAAGTAAAATAGTTACCTATAAGTATAATATTATAGGTGGAAAGAAAAATATACGAGAATCACGATCACGAGAACTGCGATTCGGACTACCGAAAAACTGGCCTACATTTGGCAGAAATTAAGCGATACAAAAATGTACAAACCTTTTTCATCCCCGACGCAAAAAAGGGTGTTATAAGTTTGACGAAGATGTCTGTCTGTCTGTAAGTGCTTCGCGTGTGCCAGTATAATCGTTTTACTTTTTAAGTGTTGTTCCTTAAACTGTAAGTATTAACTTTTTGCGCAGGGGGTTTTCTCAATCTTCAATTTATAGTTTATTATTAATTAAATTAAAAAAGTACATAAATGTCTACATCAAAATATGTATATTTAATCAACTCACCACTATATTGTTTCAGAGAGATAACCGTAACATCACTAACAGCTCTACATTCCTAGAACAATATTAAGGATTACATCACCCTCTAAAACTCATCCTCCTACACGCCGCTTTGTTTTACTAACACAATTGTGAGATATCTGTTATAGATCTAGATGCAATCATAACTTCATTTATGCAGTTTACAAACAATTAACAGTCTTTAATAGCTCACTTATTTACTTCGTACGTAACGTAACAAACGTACTTTTATTTTAATAAAACTCTTTCTTAGTAAAATTATTTAGAACTGTTGAATGTTTCTGATTTTGAATATTGGCTACACCGCTCTATCTGACTCTAGATTATGGCTACGACTACGAGCCATCGTTTCGAATTTATTTCGTTTGTTTTATTTATCAACCGATTGAAATAAAATAAACACTAAATGTTAAGTGAAGCTTACCACAATATACATATTAGTAGGTAAACCGCACCCAATTCGAATAAGCCGTTTCGGAGATTAGCGCATACAAAACGACAGACAAAAATTCTAGTAACCATTGTTTTGGGTTCCATTGTGTTAATAAAGACCCTCACTAAAAGTTTTCCCAATTTATCTTCTATGTACAGAGACAGAGTCTGCACATAGAAGATATATGGGTCGATATATGGGATATATGGTATACCAGTTACCTACAGATTTATTTATTAAGAAATAAAATCTTCTAAAAATACATCATATAATTATTACAAAAATAATATTAAAACGAGTACGTTTATTATATCAGCCTTGAAGAGACCTTTGGCGCAGGATTTCCTGAATGGAAGTGACGAACTTTACCAACATACAGCTCGCTTAAACAAATTTAATAATTATTATGACTCTTCGTAATACATGCTCAAGCGAGCATGTTGGCAGAGTCAGCCTTGTGGTTTCAATTCCATTTACCGCAAGAAAGGCCTGGCTGCTATAATAGCATGCACTTCGGATTTCCAACGTTATCTAAAGGAAAACAGCGTTAGGAAATCAGCATACGTGTGAGTTTTCTATACTGTGATATACAGAGCTGTGGGAAGTCTGCCCATCGGCGTTTAGCTAGCAAGGGTTAACTGGTCGTATTGCCGTATCTCTAAATCGGATTGGACTCCCGAGTCGAACCCTGGGACAGTCAAGAGATAGGTACGATGATAAATATAATATGTAATAAAGAAAAAATGTAAAATGTTTACGTGATCAAGAATGAAAAGACATCAACGCGCGTACTACGTTAACATTTTTGTTTATAGCCAGCCTATTACATATCATATCCTTAGTTACGTACCCGAGAGCCTCATTACACTAAACACAAATAATACTTACTTTGAAAATAAATAATCAAATATAAGAATGTTTTTTTTCATTCTTAAGTACTACATATATCTAGTAGGTATGTCTTAAAACCAAATAAACAATTACACAATTAGTACAATTATGTACCTACCATTACATATAACTAATAAGTGTTTTTCCTCATTGAATCATTTAAATCTAAATTGTAGATAAACGCAATGATATTATGTACACCAACAAGATATCCTACTTGTAATGCGGTGTGACATCGTAGCGTATTATGCAGTTAAGTAATGATGCAGTAAGCTGAGTATAAATAAAACCATGTCCAAGGAAGCATTGTTATACCTAGTTCATAATTTGGTAAGAATAAAGATTCTTGCATTCATTTAATTGTTCCTGAACTTTTTTGGAATCTTCAAAAGAAATCGGAATTGTGGTAATGAATCTCGTTATGGAAAATTCTCACCCAATAAAGATTTGGTTTCCTGTTTCCTAAATTTCTTGTTTTCTTTTCTTTACAATTAAAACAAATAACTATACTTATTTGTTATTTGATTTAATAGTGCTACGTAACTTTTCACTATTCACTTTTTACTTTATTTACGTCTGTACCTACCCATTTACAATTTTACATGTCTATTTCACCATTTTTATGTTCCATTGGCACAATTGCTTGAAATACATAGTTAGGCGTATATACTATTAATACATATGAAGGCCTAACTTACAGATCTTCTGAGGTATATGGAGAGACCCATGCTCAGCAGTTGGCCATTAATGCATTGAAGCCATTTATTTAATAAATCCTTTCGGCATCCGGCGTATGGCTAGATTTCATTTATATGCACCGGTTGTAATCACTGATCTTACAATTAAAAGGCTCTCTAGTTAGCGTAGGTGCCAGAATTTTTAAGTGGCTGCTGGACAAATGCCTCCTTAAGTAGCGCTGCTACGACTATCCATAAAGGTTTCTCCTGCTTTCTTTAGATAATCATTACCTACAGCTGGTTGAAGGACGATCTCTAGCGTGATCGTCATTCAAGAACTTTTCTTTCATCGGTTTCTTGTTTTTCGGATGATGCTACATTGTATAGTACGTCTAAGGTTATTTTAAAAATGGGTATTAACTTAGAATAATTACACTATAGAAAGACAGTCTTCATACAAGCGCTCTAACTACTACACTAAACCGAAACTTTCCCGAAAGCGGTGAATGATTCGGCTGCGGATAATCATATATTTTTAGCAATAATACATAAATAGCTTTTCAGATATTATGTGACACAATTTAACTGGACAAATCGTCATAATTTTTTTTTTCGCGAGACACGATGGCTTGCGTTGACATTGAACACTACGGAGCTTCCCGGTGTTTGGAGTCATTTGTGACTCCATTAAGGTGCTTCAAAATGTCCGCGCGGACTTGGTTTCTATAGTAATTACTTATTCTAAGGGTATTAAGTATTCCACCTTTTGAAGCGTGGAATCTACATAGGAACGATTTGCGAACTGCTGATCTGCAGATCTCGGAACTTGACCATAAAGCGCCAGGTCATTACTCCACAAATGCACAAATTTATCGTTCCCAGGAATCACACATCACCGGTTACCTCCCAAAGCAAAGGGTAGGGTAGGGTATGGTTTGTAAATGTTCTAGATGACACTTGATCGAGATTGAGACCTTTATCCCTTTAAAATCTGTAGTATTAAGTACTCGTACTACATATTAGACAAATACCAAAATCTTAAATAGAGATTTTCTAATGTCCAGGAAGCAAGACTTGTCTTTCTCACGTAACTTTCACCACATTATTCAATCAGCCTCACATCCATTAATTTGCTTCTATAGAACGCTATTGTTTATAGTTCTACGTACACTACAACGCTTTTTAATGTATGTTTCGTACAGTTAGAATAACGTTTTGCTAACCCACTAGACAAATATAATATCCACATCTACTTGTACATGAATACCTACTAGGTAGAACATCTTGGCATAATGATATTGTATGGAGATCTTGACATGTTTTAGTTTTCGCTATTTTTGTTGGTGGCTAGTTATTCTTCATTCCATTACACACCAGAAACTGAGTGGCTACTTAAACAACTTGTTTATTTGAAAGCACACCTCTTTAGTTTTGTCTCAGTAAACTTTAATAAAAATAAAGCACGATGAACTGGACCAGACAGGTTTGGAGGAAGTCTACACGCGGTTATGGACTTTATAGCATATGTATAAAGTTTGATGTTTGCATGTTTGCGAAAAATACTTGACCGGTCGTGTCACTGAATTTTACACTCTATAAGGAAATGCCGTCTATATATTTGGCACTGACCACTTGTTAAAGACAACTTTGCAGATATATTAATTTGTAAATGCATAGCTTTCCATGGTACTTACGCGCTTTATGCATTATGTTTCCGTGGTGAAAATTTGCATTTCATTAATGCATGTGAAATGTAACTTACTTATATATAACTTATTTGACAGATATTTGTTTTTAAACACTATCGCGCACATAGTTGTAGTGTAACCGCGTTATTCAGGCTGTCAGCTAAGTTCTCTGTAAGGGCGTAAAGCTCTGAATACACTGCACGTTTGTTAAGGCCTAAGGGTAGCCGGTTGGTGTCCTCACCTTTCCATATTCGGCAGTCCCGGCCCACTCCCGCCGCCATTGACCCGCCACTTCCATGACTGTCGGTATATTTTCGGTCGCTGCAGCTACACTCGAATTTAAATGGCCCACACACTATTGTATCACGCGCTCACGTACAGTCTCCACGCCGCGTTAGAGCCTACTGAACCTAGTGATCCTACGTCGGCGGATCGGCGCCCGCGCAACCCGAGTACCGCAAGACCGCAACCTTAACTCTTAACCGCTGAATGAATGTATTAATGCCTTCCGTTGGCAAAAAATAATCGTAGGTACCGATTCGATGTCAACGCCCACTATAGATTTTAAGCTTCCACCCAGACGGGTCGCGGTCTACCTACGCATTGAAAGTTGCAAATACGCGGAATGGTAAACATGTCTAACTTTGTATTTTTTTAATCTCGAACCAATAGTGACCAATAAATATCCAACAAAAATACGAGAAGCTTTATTTAGTCGTCACATTTAAAGTAGGTACTTATATATTTCAGTAGGTAGGTATCTAATCATCACGACATATAATTTTCATAATATAATTTTTAGCTTTTTAACTACCACTTTCAAACTTCAATTAGGTAGACATATTATACCTAAGCTTTGGTACCCGCATCCGAAACATATAATAGGTAGGTACCTACTTAATTATATCTAGCATTGAGTATTAAATATAAAGATTTTCATATCGATGTGGAGGCCAAAACATGATTTTTTGCCTCGCTGTACAAGTATCACGTGAAATCCACTGAACAAAATAGCTGTACGATATTTGGCACTAACTTCGTCGGCGTGGAATGTAACAAAAAAATTATTAAATTTCTAAATTTAATTAAATGTAGCCCGAGTTACTCCTTATTTCATCAGCCTTATTACATCATAATAAATATATCTGCCAGTGAAAGTCCCGTCAAAATAAGTCCAGCCGTTCCAAAGATTAGCCGGAACAAACAGACAGAGACAAAAATTGTAAAAAATGTTAATTGGTATAACTACCGTGTATACATCCATTATGCATTAAGTAAATCTGTTTGTAATGTTAAAATAAGCGGTTATTTTAATTTTACAAACAGACGCTCCACATTTATTTATTTGTATAATGAAGGCCGCTAAACTCACCAAGATTGAGGTGCTTAGAAAGGCTAAATATGAAAATTAGCTACTTAAGTAACTAAAATGTTTTTTTTTAAGTTAAAAGCCGAGATGGCAAGCTGTTTTACCGCTGATTTCAAACATGCCGTCAAAGGCGTTACGAATTCTTTGCCGAATAAGTATAAAGTCCCGTTCAGAAAATTAGCAAATGAATCACGTAAAAATCACTCTTGATACAGGTTGGGCCGTTGTGAATAACTACACAAAAATCTTAATATACAATAATACTTACCTACCTATCGACAGAATACACGTGTACATTATGCATAATTTTATGACATTCAACGTGATAGCAATATCAAGTGATAATATCATAAAAACAACCAAGTACTTATCTAGTGTCCTGAAATATAATATGGATGCTAGTTGATGTTATTAATATGGGCGACGATGACCACGGTATTGGGGCGTCGTGAGGGGCGACAGAAGGTGGCCCAGGGCCCAGGCTTGGTAGGGTCCAAGCCCGTTTGGCTATATGGCTGCTCACCCTATTGCTTGAGTCAATCGCTAAATGTCCTGTGGTGTTCCGACTGAGACCTTGAGGGCTTTTCTTATTTCATCTTCTTTCATGCCCAGCAACGCTTCGCTAATGTCGGTTAGGGAGCGTCCATTAATTACGTGAGGTGATTTTGGTAATTTTCCGATCCCCCGCTCTCCCCTTGGTGAGATATAATGAGATTTGGTTCAACCAACTCCCGCCCTCCCTGAATTTCACGTGAGATTTTTCAACTGCATTGGATTTAAGTATAAAAAAAAATAATTTGCTTATGGAGTTAAGTAATACCGGTATCCCGGTATTTATAGTTTATTTAATTAAACTGTTTAGCAAATGTACAATATTAATTTGTGTTTGAAGACATACCTAAAGGACACCATTTTCTAATGGGATAATTTCACGAGGAAACCTGCACACCTGACAGTTCTCCATAATGTTCTCAAAGGTGTGTGATTTTTATTGTGGCTTCCATGCGATTTGATCACAAAGCTTTAACGCACTGAATATTTTTTTTTTGTCTAGGGTGTTTATGTGAAAAAGCGGGGGACCAAGCCCCACGCCACGATACGAATCGACGTAAGTTAAATGGAAGGACAGTTGGGCTAGGTTTAAGGTTCGTTGTATTTTTTTACGTGAAAAGTTAACCCCGCTTCGACATTGACCCTACGCAGCTCTATAGTGTTGGGTTTAATACTACTTTGAATTTATTTATTGTAACAACGCGTTGCAGTCGATTCGAATGAGAGCCACGTCGCATTTGAATTTTTTGGGTGGAGCTCCAGCTCCACTGCATTGTAGCCCATCTTTTCACCCATTGAGCGTTTTCGGTAATTGGGTTTAACAATAATGTTTAGCCAAAACAACTGAAGTTGCACTGCAATGGCTTTTAAGGTACAGATTAGAGTAATAGATAGAGACCCACTTATTCTCAAAAAAGAAATAAATTAAAACTTGTTGTGGAACCTACTAGACTAGAGCCTAGACCTAGACTATGGTTATGAAAGTTTGTAAGAAAATGATTGTTTTCGTAATAAAAGGAATTTGTAGTTTTTTACTCCTCGAAGTAAAATGTTTCGTACATACCACACACTCTGGGCCAACATAGGCCTGGCCTACAGATGATGAAAATTATTGTTTATTATAGGTAATTATTATACGTAGTTCTGTAACAAACCAGACAACGGATCATAATCAAATTATGGGAAGGATGTAGGAGTAGAAACACCACAGTTTAGGATCTTTGATCATAATATTTGTACAAATTAGGAATATTAGGGAAGGTTCAAATTAGGAACAAATTAAGCATATTATGATCCGTCAATGTGTAGTAGACATGCACCTATGAATCACCAATTTAAATGATAAGTAATACAATTGTCAGTTTTCGTAAATTCATATATTATCATAATTTCATTTAGCTACTTACATATTATATAAAATATTACATTTACAAAATGTGATAAAAGACAACTTAATGTACGATTAAATTAGGTGATTTAATTTAATTAGGTTTAATTTTAGATTCTTCTCGTATGTGTGTCACATACAAATCTAACGCTTGTCCGTCACATTTTTGCAGCTCTAAAATTTTAATTAACGGATCAGATTTATCTTTATTTCTCATATTAAAACACCTGCGATATATTGCTACAAGAACATCATTGCTTTGGTTACTCATACAGAAATTATAAAACAACTTCTGTTCACTCCTGAAATTTTTACTCAGACCATCTTTGAACTGCCGGTAAAACAATTGCTGTCCACATTTACACAATTCTTCCGTTACTGCCCATTCTCTCATTGACAATCCAAATAACAGGCCAACTGAGAGGCCTTTTACAACACATGTAATCTGTCCAGATCTATCACCAATTTTAAGAGTAGCAGAAGATGATACTGCACCAGAGGCTAATCTATTAATTTTTACTGATTCTAGGTAATAATCTGTCAATAACCCCCACCCTTCTGTGTGTACTTTAAGTCGACGGGCTTCAGTCAGTTTTGTTGGGATTACATTTTCAAAGAACAACTTCTTATATTCTTTTCTTTGCATATGGCAAGACGTTTCTCCAATGAGGTTAAATTTTCATAATTGCCCTTATTCTAATCCCAGTTCTCATAGACGATGGTACTTTTCTGTCTATACAATAATTCATGTTAGAATTACAAAATAATTAACATTTTAATGAGAGGTATTTAACCTGTCATTAATAAAAACAGTAAGTACTCTGAAAACAATAAAATCAAACCTACTTTTACATATAAGTTAAGTCTATCGGTCACAGGAGACTGTACTTTGTTTCCGCTTCCAATTTCCCACTTATGTTATTTATTATTTTAATAATTCATATGTATTATCTTACTTTGCTTGCTCGTAGAATTCTTTCCAATTAATCCAATCCAAATATTGAATTGAATTTGCAATTTGAAAACAAAACAGACAAAATAGAAGACAGTTCATCGCAGTTGTGACACTTGTGACAGTGACAGTTGTCCAGTCATGTCCAATGTACAGGTTGACCAATGAGCAGGAGCACAGCCAATGAGGCAATGAGCAACACAGAGTATATTAATTCAAGACACAGCATCTGTATGTCTACCGCAGACTAATTAGGTATACTAAGATTAATTACCTATTTACCGTCTTGTTTGTCTATTTGCCTTACTATGTACAAAACAAATCGGTCTAAATGTTGTCTGTCAAGACTATGAAGTAAATGTCAATGAGGATTCTGGCGGGAACCTTGAAAAAGCGCGGTTGTCTTTCTACTTTAATTTTAAAATTTTCCTTTATGTAGTGGTTTTTTTAGTTAAAGTGACTTAAAATTTTGCTATTAGCTGCTGAAAAGCGCAATAGCAATGGAGGTAAACGAGGGGGGCGGGTCTCACCCGCCCGCCTCAATAAAACGGCCACGGCCTACGGATGAAGGAGGAGGCGTAGGCTCTGGACGATTGGACTGCGGCGATGAGCGAGATGCATATCTCCCTTATTACAAACCGAATTACAAAAGACTATATCCGGAAAACTCAACCAACACAGACTTTAAAGTGTATGTGGAATCCACAAGCGACGATAGGTTGGGCAACAAGAGCCCTACTTACTTAAATCATATTTTCGCAATGGACATAAAAGGTGTGACGGGTATTCAGAGGGTGAATGCCAATAAAATTGCAGTTATCTTCAAGCAATATAATATGGCCAATAACTTCATTAATAACACAACTTTCCTCACAAAATATGACATGAAGGCGTTCATACCGGCGGCGCAAATTGAAAAAACCGGCATCATCAGATTTGTTCCAGCGAATATATCTAACAAAGAACTTTACACAAGACTTTCTTCAACATATGAAATAGTGGCAATAAGAAGGTTTTCAAAGAAAGTAGGACAAGAGCGCATTCCATTGCAGACTGTAAGCATCACTTTCTTATCTAATGTACTGCCTAATAATGTACAATATGATCTATTCTCGTACAGAGTTTTTGAATACATTCCTCCATTACTACAGTGCTATAGGTGTTTTAAATTTAATCATTCAGCAAAGATTTGTAATGGTAAACAAAGATGTAGTATTTGTGGAGGTGAACACTTGTATAAGGAATGTGATAAACCAACAGAAATTAGCTGTATAAATTGTAGTGGGCCTCATCTCGCGATATCTAGATTATGTCCGATTAAAACTAAGAAGATTATAGAAAAGAAAAACAACATATCTTATGCAAGTGCCGCCTTAACAAAACAGGTCGCCATCAATGGAACAGATTTCCCTACACTCCCACCACCAAAACCACAACCTGTAAATAGTAATGTTATTGTAAATAAGTCTGTAAATACCTCTGTAAATAAGCCTGTACGAGATGTAAATAAAGTTAAAATAGTTAATTCTAAGGAAGACCTTAAAACTCAAATAATTTCCAACAACAATGTACTTATGGCCCTAGTGCAGACGTTGGTGGAATTAGCCAATAAGGATGACAGTACACCCACTAATATTAAAACTATTAAAGATGCATTATTAAAAAACTTAACATAATGGATTGTGTAGGGCCTAGTCCTACACAATCCAAGCTACGTATCGCTCAGTATAACATTCAAAGTGCAAATAGTAAAAAACCTTTATTAATTCAATTTTTAAAACAACATAATATTGATATTTGCCTTCTTAATGAGACATGGTTCAAAGATAATAATTTTAAAATACCAGGATACAACATTTACAATAAAAATTCAAACAATGCACATAATGGAGTTGCAATTCTGATTAAACCATACCTTAAGTATAATATATTAAATACTAGATTTTATGAAGACATTCAAACAGTTGCTGTGTCTGTATCAACTGGACATAGTAGTTTAACAATTCTCTGTGTATACTGTCCACCTTCAAGTGGGCGAATACGAATTAATAGACTCCGTTACATTATTAATGATCTGCCAAAGCCCATATTTATGAGTGGTGATTTTAATGCTCATCATATTGCATTTGGTTGTCAGTCAACCAAAGGTAGAGGTCAGGATTTATTTAATTTAATTGATGACTTAGATTTGTGTATTTTAAATGATGGTAGACCTACAACTGTAAATCGCCCTAGACAAACTCCTTCTGCCATTGATGTAAGCTTCATCAGTGGCAGCCTCGCACCACTATGTGAATGGTCTGTACATGATGACACAATGGGAAGTTACCATTATCCAACAATAACAGAGATTTCATTAAATATAGATAAATATCATCTCAATTCACCTGTAGATAGGTTCATATATAAAAAAGCTGACTGGGCAAAATACACAGCTCTTTCAAAAACAATGTTTAATGATTTGGTACTTCAATCACATGATCCTATTTCAAACTATAATAATTTCTGTTCTCATTTAGATACTCTTAAAGAAATGTCAATTCCAAAGCTCACTAAAACAAACACTTTCATAAGCAGACCACCATCTCCTTGGTGGAATAGTATATGCGAACAAAGTGTTATTGCTTCATATAATGCACTAAAACTATATAGAAAAGAGCCTACTATTGAGAATTATATTAATTACAAAAGAAAAGATGCCCAGAAAAAGAGAACAATTTCAGAACAGAAAAAAATTGGTTGGAATAACTTATGTAACACTTTTAATAGAAATACTCCCATAAGTAAAATTTGGAATTTATTAAAAATGTTCAAAGGCATAAGACCTAAGAATAAATCATATACAGATGAGTTTATATCTCCACTTTTAGATAAATTATCAGATAATAGCAATTTAATTGAAGTAGATCAACTGAACATTCTTTTTGAAATCAACAATGATAACCCAAATTCTAAATTTTTACTAGATCCATTTTCATGGTCTGAATTTTCAACAAGTTTGCAGTCTAGACGAAATACAACTCCTGGCTTAGATGATTATCCTTACATTATAATTAAAAACTTAGATGTATCTGTCCAAAAGTTGTTTCTTAAAATCCTCAATTTGCTTTGGCGTAATAAAGTTATTCCACAGTCATGGAAAACACAGTGTGTTGTCCCAATACTTAAGCCCGACAAATCTCCTGAGTTTGCTAGTTCTTATAGACCAATTTCCTTGTCATCCTGTCTTGGTAAAATATTCGAAAATATGGTGAAAGTCCGTCTTGATTGGTATGTTGAATCCAAGTGTTTAATTCCACATATACAATATGGCTTCCGTAGAGGACGTAGTAGTGCAGACAGTTTCACCTCTTTAATCTCTGACCTGAAAAATGCAAAACATAGAAAATTAAATACTGTTTGTGTATTCCTAGACGTTCAAAGTGCTTTTGACAGTGTTGATCCTGGCATACTAGTTCAAATCATGTCTAGGTTAGGTGTGCCCGGGCACTTATGTAAGTGGATTTATAATTTTTTGAACAACAGGACAATCTATGCTAGGCATAACAATATTTTATATGGACCCAAATGTGCCTCAAGAGGTACAATGCAGGGTGCCACATTATCTCCATTACTGTACAATATATACACAAGTGAGATTTGTAAATATGTAAATAATAAGGATATAAATATTTTGCAATTTGCTGATGACATTGTATTATACAGCAGAAATTACAACTTAGAGATTGCAATAGACAATATTAACAAATCCTTACATCAACTTTTACAATATTATAATGATCATTTACATTTGAAAATTAACCCCTCTAAAAGTAGTGTTATGTTTTTTGGTAATGAAACCTCAAATTCAAATATTATTTACAATAATGAAATTATAAATAGAGTCAATTCAAAGAAATTTTTAGGAATAATACTGGATCAAAAACTAACTTTTGAAGAACATATTAAATATGTATCCAAAAATGCTCACATAGGACTAAATGTTATTAGATCACTTTGTGGTGTAACATGGGGTGCAGACCCGAAAATATTGTCAATATTGTACAAAAGTATTGTTAGAAGTCACTTAGATTATAGCTCACTCGCTTATATAAATAGTTCTCATGTAAATAAATTAGACATATTGCAGAATAAGGCTTTAAGAATAATATCTGGTGCTATGTGCTCGACTCCCATAAGGGCCATGGAAGTTGAGACAAAAGTGATGCCTTTGATTTTGAGACGGATCTTACTTGCTGAAAGATACTGTCTCAAATTAATAGCATCAAATAACACTCAAGTAATAAACAAAATTGTACCTTATATAGATAGATCCCCAAGAAGACCATTAACAACAGCACAAGGTCTACTATGCGGTAATTCTCCAACACTGTCCGATATATTTCTGGAAATAGACAATAGTTTATCAAAAATTAGAAAACAGTATCCATGGCCATGTTACTCTTTCTCTTATCAGTGTATTTCACATCCAATTAATGTAATTCAAGAGACAATAAACAATAATTCAGAAATGCTTAAATTTTTAGAGGAAAATACAAAGTACTATGTTATCTACACTGATGGGAGCAAAGCAAGTGATTGTGTACATGCTGCTCTATATGATCCACAAGCAAAATTTTCTTCAAGCTTTATTCTGCATGAACCCTGCTCTATATTTACGGCAGAGGCATATGCAGTGTATCAGGCATTAATGCATATTCGTAAAATCAATAACATTAAATATTTTTTAATAATTTCTGATTCCTTGAGTTTGATAACAGCTTTAACTACCCTCACAGTTAAATTCAAGTCTAATTATATCCTTTACTTCATTAAACAAATAATTCACCAATATCATATTAAAAATATCCAAGTTTTCTTTCTATGGGTGCCTTCCCACAAAGGTATCTCTGGCAATGAAATGGCTGATAAAACTGCATATGAAGGAGTTAATGCTGTTGATGTTAGACTTACAATGAATGTTCCTATGTCCGATTACTTGCAATGTATTGACCAGAATATTCAAAAGTTGTGGTTAGATATGTGGAAGAAAGATCAAGATACGAAAGGAAAATGGTATGGAAGCATACAAGAAAGCTTACCTGCAAGACCTTGGTATCATCGAATGGAAGATGCTAATAGAGAGTTTATTACTATCATAAATAGACTGCGTTTTGGTCATAATACTGCACCGTCACACCTTGCTCGACTCGGCATTATTGCGAATAAAAACTGTTCTTATTGTAATTCAAGTGATGGAACTGTGGAGCACATTATCTTCGATTGTCAAAAATTTTTAATCGACAGGACAGACTAGTGTTGGCCAGTGAACTTAGTGATATTGAAAATAAGTGTGATTTATTGTCCCGCCCGCCGCCATTAAAACAATTGCTACAAGAGGAACTTAATTACAAGCATATCTACAAATACATCAAGAATACAATTAAAACAATTTAATTGAATGTGCTCATAGGCGTAATATTACGCCTATGAATGAGCTATTGAAAATAAGAAATGACCTAAAGGTTTTAAATACCAGGTCATAAAATCCCAAAAAAAAAAAAAAAAAAAAGTAAATGTCAATTGTTAAATGTCAGTGAGTCAGTGACACTGACACACTATGAAGAGTGACTATGACTAATGACTTGCGGTCGCGAGCGCGAGTCGACGGAGTTTTCTTGACTTTCTTGTATTTTATTTTAGTAACTTCAGTAATTTTTATCTTAGCTATTCCTATTCATAGATTATTAAAATTGTATTTATCATGTGAATAGTATTCACATTATTATAATTAATTATTATAGTATAAAGTGGTTTGTTATGTGTACAAAAAAGGTGCAAGGCGTTAGGATTATGCAACACACCTTTTAGAAAAAATATTTCGGCTTTGAAATGAAAATAGGCTGGATACAGAAGTTACTAAACAGATGGCCCGGCAAGAAAACTTTTGGAATATATAGATTTCTTCCATTATTTTTCGTACTTGGAGGAACTCTAGAATATTCTATGATCAACTGGAAGGTTGGAAAAGTAAACTTTTACAATACTTTTAAGAAGCGGCAAGCTAAAGATTTAGTTGATGAGAAGGTTGAAAAATACAGTTTAAGTCAGTGAAAATGCCAGCTGGAGTGGGATGGACGCAATACCTTACATTCAGCACATTTGCCTTCTTATCAATGGTGACAGGCTCGCAGTTGGTGCATCTCTACTACAAGCCATTAATGGATCTAAATAAATACATCGACAAGGAACTGGAGCATTTACCACAGCATGTACAAGTTTCAATTCGAGAGGAGTTGAAAAATGAGGGGATTCTGAAGTAAATTAAATTTGTTTAATGTAATTATAGTTGCTAGCTAATTTGGAAATGTATCATATTGTACTAAGGTTTATCATAAAGTTGATAGGAATATAATTGTAATAAAATATGATACTAAAGTCAATTATGAGTTACTTGGTGTTTTATTCAGAAATGGGGGGCTTTTTCCAAACCTGAGGTTCGGGATTAAAATGGTCACCAAAGAATCTTTATTTTCTTCAGCATTATAAATTAAGTTTTAGAATCACCTCGTCATCATCATCACAACCCATAACTGTCCCACTGCTGGGCACGGGTCTCCTCTCACAGTGTGAAGGGTATAGGCCATAGTCCACCACGCTGGCCAAGTGCAGATTGGTGGTTCACACATCTTTGAGAACATTCTGGAGAACTCTTAGGTGTGCAGGTTTCCTCACAATGTTTTCCTTCACCGAAGCAAGTGATAATTAAATTTTAATACATACATAATTTTTTTGAAAATTAGTGGTGCGTGCAGGGGTTTGAACCCAGACCCTCCGGTTCGGCAGTCCAACGTTCAACCACACAACTATCACTGCTTCAGAATCACCTATTTAATACGTTTTCTGCATATACATTGCGTTTTTTCCATAGAAAATTACAACTGCCGCTGCAAATGTGTTAACAGAATTAATTTTAGAAATTATATTAAAAATTTGTACATGAGGTTCATGTACACAATTTAAAGTGAAACTTCAAGCTATAAGATTCAAATTACAGTAAATTCAAGTGTTTCATAGTTATACCATGTAATATCCGCTCGGTGGTGTAAAACATTCAACACAACTGTACCCTTTGTATTGACAATATTTGTATGCATAAATAAAATTATTATTTACGAAAACAAGTGGGAGGAATCAAATCCATTTGAAAAATCAATGTATTTAATAAAATATTTTCTTATGCTTTACATATTTACAAACAAGGAATCAGATTAACATTAATGTACATTTTAATAAATTAGATGAAAAGGTACTTTTTTAACTTAAGTAGGTATAAACTCTATTTTTTACATTAGCTCATCACTCATCTCTTTTAGCATTAGCATCTAATATTAGCACTATATATTTTAATTATTATATTATATAAGTTATGCAGAGTATTTTTAAACTATTTGGCTTATTGATAGAATTAATTTGGTAAAATTACAACTAATCTATTATGTATAACAACTGTATTCTTACATACTAATTTCCCTTTTTTAACAAAATATACATACACAATACAATCCAATTGTATTAATACTCACAAAGTTGGCTGCCTTACAAAAGAAATCTTGTGGCAGCCTCTTATTTAGAAAAGAATGATGTAATAAATATTTCAGGACCAATGGCAGATGTCTGTCTTTGTTATTGTACTAAACTAAACTAAACATTAAATCAAAACAATAATAATAAATCTGCTACCTTCTTACTTTAATGCAACATGCTTTTAAGGCTACATAACTTTTGAACACATAATTGAATTCCATATGTGGCAGTCTTCGGAAAATAAGGGTTGTCACCTTGCTGAATTTGAGATTGTTCTTTTGATCCAATCCACGTGAGAGGAAATGGCATCGTAAATGCGAGGTCGGCCCAGTCCTATCTTGGAGCATGCTATGCGCCATCCACTAACCCCTATCAATGACCAATGCTTTGTGTTGTCATCGAAACACATCATCGAGCTCCCGGCATATTCTTCCTCCTGTAAAACAAAAGTCTATTGAGCTTCAGGAAGTACTTACCTATTACAAATCCGCATTACATAATTAGCGTAAATTTAAAGTGCAATTGCAGGTTCTTACAAATAAAAAAAAAAGCTTTACCGCTTCCTCATGTTCATCAAAGCAGATATTGCAGAATGGCCACATCCACAAGGGACCAAAATGTAAAAGTTAAAGTAGTTAAGTAATCGATTCTTATACTTAATGCTAAAATACTTACATCACAATCATCTTGGTCATATAAAGGCTCAGCGCAAATTCCGTTGACTGTTGCAATGCTGACGTTTTCGCACGTGTTCATCGAAGTCGCTACGACATGCACCCGTTGCAGCTGATCTCTGTTGCGCGTCCAGCCGAGAGTGTTGCAAATGCTTCGGTTGTCCGTCTTGACGGTGTCGTCGGGGAGGCACGCGGGGCGCACGAAGTCCGTCATTTCCAGCGGTTCTTCCAGCCGCACCAGAGCCAGCATGCTGCCCTCCACCGGCGACCGGACCATCCCCACAACCCGTCGCTCCTGTTGCCACGGAGTCGTACTCTGAATGCGAACTGTGCCCAATCTTGCGGTCCACTCTGCCTTGGGTTGACCCTATTACATTTTGAAAAGGTTTTGAATTAATTTAATTGGTAGTAGTACTTAGGCAAAATTATAACAACTACAATATTGAAGCTCTTTGACAGGATAGCTAGAGTTTTGCAAAACAGCCGATAGTGAGACTTTCCATCTGTATCTAGGATTTACAATGGACCAGGCAAACGAATTTTTTTTTACACGTCAAATAAATCTATAAAAAATTACAAGAAAAACTGTGTTTTTACTTTTTCCATATCTCAATAAATGGCTGAGATATTAACGATCAAAGTGCGTATTTACGGCCGTTGGTTTTTTTTAAACGCAGGCGGGCGGTCATTACTCGATGACGTCATCTCTCAGTAGTCGCGCGTAGTTGATAGGGATTTTTGACCGAAATGTTAATTTAAACTCAAGTAAAGCCGCGAGCAAACCTTAGTTATCAATAATAAAATAACATATATAATTCACTTACTATCTACTACATCTATGCAAAATTTCAAGTCTGTATCTATAGAAATAAGAAAGTTATAGATTTTTGAACTGCATAGACCCATATTTTCTATACTTGCGCCGTATCGTGCTCGCGGCCGAACTAACTCGTGACGTCATAGCGTAAGCGCGGAAATTCAAAAAAGGGCTTGAACTTCTCGTCTTTATAACTTCGGAAATACTGCATGTATTGAAGTGAAATAAAAAGTTATGTTATGTATATGACCTAAGCTCGGATTTTAGGTGTATTTGATAGTAATATTTTGACCCTTTTGCCTTCTCCATTGAATGCATAATTATTTGACCAAGTTGTATTAGTTTTTTCTGAATAAAAAATAACTAGTTACTTGGAAGCACGACGCGGTAGTGACGAGCCACGACGCGTGCACGAGCACGCCATCGCACGCGTGCACGTGCGAACGAAGCAGCGACGCGTGCCACGGCCAGTCGCCGGGCTGCGCCGATTTTGATAGCCCGTCCACACCCCTCGCCGCGCGAGCGCCCCTGGCCGACGCCACGCCACATTCTATAATAAGCTCCATGGTAAACACATTTTGTAACTTGTAACACCTGGTTTCGAATATGGTATAGGGGTAGCTGTGGTAGTTTCACTATTCCTATTTAACTAACGTTCAGGACAGAAGTAACAATCTTTATGTAATCATATACTTTTTAGGCTCCGATGCCTTAGGGTGTTTCCTTCAATATTCGGATATTAATCAAATTACGACGATAAATCGTTGTACCTAATTAAATAAAAAAATGTAATATTGCGACAAAATTGAAAGAATCAGGCGGGATCCGTATCCTAGTTGGTAGTCTTTGCCTGTAAAGCAGGGGTCCCGGGTTTGATTTCTGGTCAGATATTGTGTCGATCGATAAATTGTTAAATTGTTACAGATCGATAAATTGTTCTTGTTTTCAGGTCGCGGGTGTTATTGATGTGTTATTTGTGATGCCATGCCATTTATATGTTGCATGTGTTTATGTTTACTTATTATCTCTCGTTATTATTAAGAAAGACATCATTAGGAAACTATTGAAATTTACCTAATTGATCGCACACAATTTTAATCACTTTCCGGTCAGGACAATCGCTTTTGACAAATGATATTTCCGGCGCCTGTGGATCCACTATCTCCACGTACTCTGGAGTATCTGTTCCTTCCTCGTCTAGATCAATTTCTTCCGACTCCACTTCGATGTCTTGTACCGCTTCGGCTGATACAGCAGTCCTAATAAGAAAAAGAAAACACAAATCAGCAAAGGAGATTAATTATGTTTAAAGCAGTTTCACATTATCAACTGTTTAACACTAAATTCGGACGGTACCTACTCACGCGTGGAGGGTAGGCATTTAATCCGCCTTATTAGGTACCTTAAGTATTTCTAAAGACGACCATAATTTTGTTTATAGGTTGTTAATGTTATGATGTGTTTTGGTCGCATGTTGGAAATGGAAAGCCAATTCAGCCTATCCCACGCAACCTTGGCGTTACCAAGCCCAACTTCAACCACCATAAAAAATCTGCTGGTTTTGCGTAGTTGTTTATCAGACGTTTCATGAGCTAGGCCTTTTTATACACCGCAAGAGTTAGGTACTTATCCCTTGTTCAGGGTAGAGCGAGTTCAGCGCGCTTTGGTCGCGTCGCTTACACCTCAATATTTTAAGAGGTGTACGATCATAAAAGTCTTCATGCACTGCTCTAGTGCCACTACCGGTGGCTCCCTCTGTCACCTGGCGTCTTAAGTAGAGAGGTATGTAAATAACCGACAAACGAGAGGACGAGCCACCTGATGGTAAGTACTTAAGTCACCGTCGGCAATAGTCCTCAGTATTTTTAATGGATTTAAACGAGCATGCAGCATCCTTCGGCTGCCGCCCATGACAACTATGACTAAGGCCCGGAATACGACAAGTCGTTTGGGTACCGGACCGGCCCTGCCTATGCATAATAGCCTCGGTTTCTCGACTGTCAATTAACGATAGGTGATACGAACTTGAACGTGAGCGAAGTACAGAGCGAGGTGGCGACACTCATGAGCGCGCGTCGGTCGGCCTCGTACGGCGCGGCGCACACCTTGCCGACGCGGCCGCGCTCCGCCCACACCGCGTACCCGCCGCGACTCCGCACCGCACCCAGCGTGGTCTCGCTGCTCTCTCGTTTCCATGACGCCAGCGATCGGGTTATCCAGACTGCAATAGCACGCAATGATACAAAAAAATTCAATGTGTAATTAGAAAATACATAAAACATGGGAACTAAGTCAGACCCAATTAAGATTTAATGTATAAGAATTTTATGATCTGACATTAAACCACTCATAAAGCAATTTATAAATTTCATTTATATTTTATCAAGAGTCAAAGATGAAAAGTGAATTTTTAAGTTTCATAATTAAGTTGATTCATCATTTACGGCAATCTCATGTTACTTATGGCGTTATTTATTTGCCTGCATGATAACTGCTAACAATTTAGTTGCTGTAGCAATACGATACTACTTAGATATCGCGTCGTCCGCGTCTAAAATAAGAATATGTATTATCGGTAACTCACGGCAACCAGCTTCATCGCTGCCGTCGGCGCAGTCGGGAGTCCCGTCGCAGCGCAGATGCGGCGGCAGGCAGCGCGGCTGCAGCGCGCACCGCAGCGCACCCGCGCCGGCCGCCGCGCAGTGTGCGCACGCGCGCTCGTCCGCCGCGTCTGCGCAGTCGGGCACGCCGTCGCACGAGCGCCGCGACAGAGCCAGCCGCTGCAGGGACCCGCCGCAATCTGCAACCAGGTGCTACTAGTAATCTGTGTACTTTCCTAGTAGTTCTCAGTGTAGGTTCGGCTAATTAGATGATATGAAATAAATTAAAAGTTGGCAATTGTGCCTTATTCACGTAGGTATATATGTGTGTGTTCCACAACCGGTCATGTGTGCTCTTGCTATTAACTATCATCTATCATCTAATTATGATAAAATTTAGGTACCTTTTTGTTAATATCAATAAAACATTATTCTATAAACTCGCATAAACGATCTGTGTGTCAGTGGTCCCACTCCCATCGCAACCCCCCATATTTTTCTGATCCTTCGAGCCGTATTTTCATACCTGGTTCAGGAGCGCAGGAGCCGGGCCCGAAGTATTCCGGGAAACGCGAGCAGTCGAAGTGCGGCCGCAGCCGGTCTGGCAGCCGCGCGCCGCAGCCCGAGTGGAAGGCGCGGCAGTACGCGCGGCACGGGTGCACCAGCCGCTCGCCCGAGCATCGAGGCTGCAGCATTTGACACACGAAGTCCTGGAAAACACCTATTTATATTAAATTCTCTCGTTACAATGAAGGTTAATATATCAATTTTAACATATCAATTTGTAATATCAATGTGTTGCCGTAGTCAATTTATCTACGTATTCACATTACAATTTTTAACAAAGCATTTTGTGTCGGGCCAGCTAGTAGGCATTTTCATAATGCATGCTATTGAAGATGATTCGAAAACAATGAATAGAAATCAGCTTAGTATTGAGTAGCGACTATACAATCCCACTTACTTGCGCAAGACGAGAACATTCAGCGTCGAGCAGTTCCCTGAATGCCACGAGATCTCGCATCAACGCGTCATTGGACGAGTGTCCCACTAGATTGGGATATGTCGTGGTGTTGTACGGTAGATGTGAGCACAGCTGCAAAGTTAAAGGCGAACATTCACGCAGCTCCTCGACGACTTCCAACGTCACTGCTTCCGTGGTCGGTGAGTCAGTTGCAGTCGCGTCACCCTCCTTTAAAGCCTGAGACGATATTGCGGAATTCTCCTGAAATTATAAAAAAGAAATCAATATTATATTAAATTGCATGCTAATGATAAATTGAAGATATTAAACATACGAAAAAATTCTTTGTTACAAATCCTTGTAGAATACAATTGGACGCTTTTTTTGAAAGAATAATTTTTTTACGCCTCGATTCCGCATGGAAAAGTACGAGAAAAGGTGAATTCTCACTAAAAGAGCAGTGCAAAATATTACTGAGAACTTTGAACGGACGAATGAGTAGCGCGGTGCCGCGTGAGCCTAGTAACGAATACCAATGCGGGCCTAATGATGTTATAAGTATAGCAAAACGCGGTCCCCATTATTTATTTCGCTTCGAGTAATTTTAAACTTTTCCATTAATATTCAAAGTGTCTGGTAATATTTTGCACCTAAACGCCGTCCCGCGACGTTGCTCTTTCAGTGGAAGTTGACCCTTATGGTTTATAAAGGTGGTGCCACTTACACATTTTTAGTGGGAACCATCGCAGTGCTCAAGGGTACGGCCTAACAAAACAGAACTAACTATCATTAACAGTCCCTGTCCCAGTCCTCCTTACCAATAAACTAACCAACTAATGTTCTAACACCGTCTCATAACTGTACTAACTATCCTAGTCCTGATTTGAGTCTTGCTCTAGCTCGGTCTCAGTTGTCATGGGCGGCAAGGGTGGTGCGGCATGCTCGTTTGCAAGCTTAATTGCATAAAAAAAAGAAAACTAGAACAAAACTAACTTCAACGTGTAATGTCTCAGGCAAGACGTCGATATATTTAAAGAAACCGGTGGGAGTGCGCAGCTCCCGCGCCAGCACCGCTGTCACCTCGGCCGTGCTCACCGCCGTGAAGATCGGCTCGAACGACACCTCGAAATGCACCCGAGTGCCCTCATCTACGCTGCAATCATTTGGAACATTATATAAGAATTAGATCCAATGTCAACCTGTCCTGTCCTGTTTTGAAACATTAAATTTATACATTTCTACAACAGCATAAAATAATCATTAACATCGTCGCAACTCGCAAACCATAACTGTCCCACTGAAGAACACGGGTCCCCTCTCTAATGTGAGGGTTACAAGCTTTGAGAAGTTTGAGAACATTATGGAGAACTCTCAGGTGTGCAGGTTTCCTAATACGCACATAATTTTTGCAAAATAGTGATGCGAGCAGGTTTCGAAGCCAGGGGGCTGTACTGCTTTTAATTAATCACTTCTTAGAAAAATGCAAGCTCAGAATACAGAATTCTCTCTATCAAGACGGATAAAACGTTAGGAAAATATAACACAACTTAGGATAAACGGATGCCAACTTTAATAATATTACCTATTAATAAAAGGATCAACAAGGAACTTAAACACTTCACAGCTTGTACAACGTTAATGGCAAATTAATTATTGTCGTAACTAGAGCAGATCTGTACCTACCTCTTGTAGAAAAGTATCGTGATCAATTTAGCCTTAGGTACTTACCAGCCACACGAAATGGTGTAAACGAAATCTGTTATCTGTGTCTAAAAACTCCATAACGACCGAGGTGCAATACAATGAGTTGTATGATATCGAGACGGGAAAGTTATTGCGTGCTGAGATTTCTAAGCTTTGAACTTTCTATGGCGTGCGTGTTGTTAAACCACATTCAAGTTCACTGCGGCCCTTTCTTTTTATGAACGGAATTCAAATCAATTCATGTGGTAAAGGTAAAATGAATGCTCTGCACTGCATTCAGGCTTGTTTGTAAAGTATGTGAGTAGTGTATATTGGTTTCTGGGCCACAAGCGAGTAAACATTGCGGTAGATCCGTTTGTGCCATGTTGTGAAGTCTCAATCTAAAGCAGGTCCGGTGAGAAATCTTTGAGAGTACCTAGGGACCTACTAAATTTTATTGTACGTTTAATGTTCAATCATTTCCGTTGGTGCGTCTTACGTAGTCATTGCACTGACTTAACTGATCGAGTTATTATATGCAATTATAATGTCATTGTGAAATATAATATTAATTCAATAAAAATTCGTAATTGATTATTTGTAGGGTGGGGTAGTTCTTTAGAGTAACTTCGTAGCTATGGTCAGGTGCCGCTTTTATTGTCCCTTTGTTAACGTTTATGAACTCATCTCATAGTTTAACAACGTTACTAGTTTAAACCCTACTACTCGTAGTAGGCACGCCTACAACTAGTAGGGTATAATAAAAATATCTGCTACCAACCAAAAGTTGTACCTAAGGTTGTAAGTTACCATAATAAATTACAAGTTGTTGTACATTTGCAACGAAAGAGCTTATTACACAGATATTGATAACAACCGATTGCAATTCAAACTGAACTACTTACTTGATGCCTTTCACTGTAAATAATATTGAACTATTTGCGTTACCGGACCCAAACAATACAGTAACCAAACCAGGCATTTCTGTGTTTCATATTTCTTTTTGTGGCGATGGAGAATAAAACTGAACCTTAAGTTTTACTGCCCTGTGGCACGCTCCATCTCTGATTTTATAACTGAGAAAGCCGACTTTCTCCACGCGACACTATGAAACATTATGCATTAACAGTACACATGTATGTGTTGTACTAAATAATTTGTAATGCGCTTTTTAATTGCTTCTTGGATAAATATTTTTGTACATATATAAGTTAGTAAGCTATATAAGTATATACCTACACAAATACCTACTTAATATGCCCTCGTGCTTTCGGAAAGTAAGTTTATGTGTAACTTTATATTTTAATGTTATGCACATACATAACTAAGATTTTAAACTGTAACATTGATGTGCTCATCAATTTGCTCATTATTAGATTAAAAAAGAGATTGTCATGTCATATCATATAACATAATTATGTACATACCTATATAATAAAATAAATAAACGATTTCTATCAATAAACACCTACCGGAAGCCGTGTTATAGAAATTTGATTCAAAAGTTAAGCTCACATAGTTTTAAACTCATTAAAACTTTTGTCGGAAACAATATTTTATAAAAACTGGGTAACCAAAACTACTCTTGCTCAAGAGACTCTGGGTGAGAATTATGTTACGTGACAAATGGTTTGTTGGATCGTATAGCTAATTGCAATAAAATTTACGTAAGAAGTTTACAACCACTTTGTATAAGAAACGAAGTATAATTTACAAAATCGTATTGTAAAAGTAATATACTAGTTACTAGGCAAAGCGAAGACGTAAAATTGATTGTATTGTATTGAATTTACGCAATCATTGAAGTTAGCGTGAGCCTGATGGTCCACGAATCAATCATTTAAGTCTGAGAAATGTGACAAAGTTTTCACACGGTGTTTTTAGTGACACTTGCATGTTCATTTGCTGTCACTATTATGTATACAATTACCTTCTAGGCCTCAGATCTCTTTTCTAATTGTGTACCTAACTCTGACATGGCTGTGGGGAATAATAATTTTATTATCATTATTATTAATACGTGAAGCAAAAACTTGATCCCCCTTTTAAGAAAATTGCACGCACGGAGAATTATGAAATTTTGCACACTTATAGTTTACTAGCGACCCGCCCTCGCTTCGCTTCGGGAAACTTATTATCAAGTGCTTAAATATAAAGTTTCATAGTTCTTTAAGAGATGGCGCTAGGCGTTCTTATTCTTTAAGTTAGGAAGGTTCACCCCTAGATGGCGCTGTGCTTAAAATACGAAGAAATCCCATACAAACTTTCAACCTTTATTTCAACCTCTTCATCCCTTTTTGTCGCAATAAAAGGTAGCCTATGTCCTTTCTCAGGGTCTAAAGATTGTCTGTGTCAAATTTTATCAAAATCGGTTGAGAGGTTTAAGCGGGAAAGCGACGCAGACAGACAGACAGACAGACAGACAGACAGACAGAGTTACTTTCGCATTTATAATATTAGTAGGGATATAGAGAAGTAGTGCAGAATGTTAATATTGAGGAAAATGGTGTATTTTTTATTCTAACCTTGATGTATAAAAAATACATTAATTATACCTACCTAATTTTTTCTCATCTCTGAACTATGAATTTGTCAATTTACGCCCAATGCCAATACAGCGCCATTCATTTAACAATGACTAACTTAACACTAAGTAGGTATATTGAGAAAAAATTTACTTACGAATCATCTCTCTAGAACGGTACAAGATTACAATAGTAATACGAAACAATGAGGTATTTATTTGCATGCGGAATGTTGTTATGAATATATTACATATCGTTTAAATGGCTGTATTGTGCGTAACAACGAAATCAACGTTCAGCTAAGTAGTAGCCAGAAATAAGAGATAATTTATTATCAACTCAACAAAAGATCAAAATTTATAATAATTTATTCATAATAGGTTTCACGTAAATGCACGTCATTATTTTTATTCTATTCACCACCTTTTCGCAAAGATGCTTTAATATGAAGGAGAAGAAACGGCGAAATAAACTTGTCAGCACATCTTTTAAAACAAAAGATACAATATTATGTATATCTACTGAGCGGAACTGGTTGCAGAGGTGGTTAATTTCATGGAACTTTGTCATTTCAATACTCTTTGATATCTTTGAGACTTTTGAGAGTAGACATACATAGATACATACTTAATTAACATTTTATGTACACGTATAGTGGTAACTAAACTAAAATATGATTATGTTCAATGTGACCTCGCAAGACCGGTAACAATTTAATTACTCCGATCCTAACAGGTCAAACAGTCGGGCCAAGCAACATGAAGTCTAAGCAATGCTTTAATGGGAGTAAGAAGAGTAATTAATCATTAGTCAACCTACTTGTCTAGAGCGAGCACGTCAGCTGCCACGAAACAGGACCGGAGCTCTGAAGTCCTGTAAATGTCGTGGAGCGCCTTCTGCGTCACACTTTCCCGCGTGCTGTTCCCTTGCATCACGAGGTCATCGCGCGTCTCCCACGTCAACACCACGAATGATCCTCGGAAAGTTTGCCGGTTTAACGGATCCCCAAACAGGTACATATCTGAAAAAATAGTAGTAAACTAAACAATTTTGGTCAAGTAGATCTACCTTATTCGTTTTGAAATGTGGTTTGCGACATCAACGTCACATGGGATCATCATTAGTATGAAGATAATATGGAAGTATTAGGACCGTAGCATAGTTATGTAGATACCATTACTACAGAGGTAGATACTATAGGTAGAGGTGTACCTTTGTACCTACTACATCTTCTAGTAAATCTTTGTACCTATTTTGACGTTATTAACTAAGTATACCTACTGTTCTAAATTCTAAAAGATTTCAAACGAACCGTAACTAAAAGATCTGTTTACAACAAATTACAACAAGCAAGAAAAATGAAATCTTCATACAGTCGGAACGGAGTGAGGTATTTATTGAAGGTCTTTCGTCAAACGATCTTTATCATAAAAATAGAGTAGGTAACTTTAATATTGACGATGTATAGGATTCGATCGAACTCGCTCCGACCCGGTGCGGCGCGGCACGCACTTGTCGCAGCGAACGCAAGGCCGCTGGGATGTTGGCCTTTTCCCGCGGTGACGGGCTGCGCTAAATGCCGCCATTCAGCCAAGGAAATGCTGATATCATGTTTATAATCATAATAAGGGAATTTCAGCTACTCATTCTTTAATAGTACCTATTTTACTTATCTACTTTGTGATAGTACAAACAAAATCCTGTTGCTGATTAGAGAGTAGATACCTACTTCTATTAATTTAAATTTGTAGGTGTTCGTTGCCAAAATTAAAAGTTTAAAAAATAGAACATATTAAGTATGTATTATGTTTTTTGAGTTAGATCTAAATGTTTTGCCGCTGCATGATTGCGTAATCATCACCAGTCACCACTTTTCAAAGGAGAGCATTCTAATACTTATGTAGGTATATTTATATAACATACATAACTTTATAAATTTCATTTCATAAAATATATTTGGAACCGAGTTCGCCTGCAGATTCATACCACTTGGCTACTTGCTCAAGTGTGTGTAACTACCATCGCACAAACCCCAGCTGTTTTATGATGTCTTATAATTCGTTAACCCAACGATTTAAAACGTAATAAAACAACGTGAATAAAATATGCAAACAAACAAAACTAGCAGTAAAATTTGTCTTACCAACTGAATTACCGACTTGTTTAACCAAAATAATATGCACCTTAAATGTATCAAATGTAGTATTTTAGAGTGGGGCTGTGGGACGATAATTGTTTTTACTATAGTTGTAGCATAAGCCTCTGTAAGAACAAAAGTTAAGTTATACTTAACCCAACTTATTTTGGAGTTAATAGTTCATGGGTAATGGATTCAAATTGCCTATATTTGAGAATTATTGCTTTTATTTATTGCTCTCTGTGCCCGAGGTGACTATAAAGTTCAACCCACGAGATCGTTTGCCAAAACGAAATAAACCGTGATTACGATGAATCTTTTGCTGTTTGCATCGGGTGTCTTGGATTCTACTACTACCTACTACTAGTACTTTAGTATTAAAAAAATAGGTGTATTTTTGAATTTTCTTGCTGGTTGAGATATCCAGCAATAACTCTTTATGAATCTAGCACTGACTTCGATGAATGTTTTCTTAAGTTTAATGTAATGAATGAGTAGGTAAGGATTATTAGAACACACTCACTCATTTTTTTTTTTTTAATTTTGAGCGTTACGTTATAGATACTCTAATTGCTCGTTAATTGCATACTACCTACAATCGCACCTGATGGTAAGTGACGATACATTACAGTTTTATTATACTTTAATGGCCGTAATAGACATAGTTAATTAAGTTGAAGCTCGCTAGTCGCTATTAAGTGATATGATATGTTTGGTCTCTGTTACTATACTGTACATAATCTAATGCCGCGTTAAGATATTCGGTTTACAATGACGGATATGTAAACGCGCGCACGAAACTGACAACTGACGTCGAGCCGAGAACGAACGATTACCCGTAGTATAATAGCCAATATGCACGAATATGCCATTCCACACTCGTATTCGCACGTTCTCGGCACTCGCCGAATATCTAAACGCAGCGTAACAAGTATGGAGCGGTACCAACGGCCGAGGTAGACAGCGAGAGCGGCGAGCAGCAGCAGCACAAGCAGCGCTGCGAGTGCCGCACAGCAGCCGCGGCAGGAGCGGCTCAGCTTGCGCTGCGTGAACCGGATGTCGCTGCTCACCGACATGGTGGACTCCGGCGGCCGGTGCGCGCGGCATCGCCGCTGACCGCTGCGCGACCACCCGTAGCCGAGCTGTCGACAACAACAACACCGTTAGTTACGTGCTTTTGGTTGATGTAGGTTAGGCTTAGGACTTAGAAGTGGAAGCTTATCTATCAATACAATAAATATTGCACAAAGTTATTTGTGTTGTACAATCTATTACTATTTAAGTAAGTTAAAACAACAACAAAAAATATGCTTTGGATACTAAAGACTAAGTTAATCACCTTGATTCTAAATTCACCTTACCTTAACCAAATAAGGCATAACCTATGTGCTTCTGTTTTAGTAAAACTAATTTGTGATGTGTGTAATGATAGAGTTTATGAAAACACACGATTCTGCATAACGACTTACAATCCAGAATTTTGAAGAATAATTTATGTAAATCTTCCAAATTATTTAAGATTACTCTCTCGTAAATCTTATCGTCTCTAAGACGAGACGTTGAACTCTATATATAAACTAGTGGTCCCAGCGTACTTCGTACCGCTTTATAATTAAAAAATGTTTTAGTGATATATCGACAGCAACGCCACCTACCGGGTCCAATTGTGAATCTAAACCATTCTCGGATCCACCTGAAGACACACAAAAAATTTCAACCAAATCGGTCAAGCCGTTTAGGAGGAGTTCAGTCACATACACACGAACACAAGAAATATATATATTAAGATGAGAATTGAAAATGCTGCAAAGTTCTAAATAATTCTATGTAGGTAGGTATATTTATAGCTATGTATGTAGGTAGGTACATACTACTCTTACCTATTGGTAAAATAAAAAAATAAACTAATAGCATATTTGTTTAAAAAAACTGAAGAATAAAAAATATTTACTGTTACAAAAAATACCATCAAATTACGATATCTTGTTTATAGAACAAGGGAAAAGCGATATCGACGTAGCTACATGTTCTAGTCCATAAATGTATAGGAATAAAAAAGCGAAAACGCTGTAACCCACAAAATAAAAAATGTTCTAAAAGAGCCGATAAAATTTTGAGTCTTCAGAACATAATGTATGAAAATAGGATTAATTTCAACGCTGTTTAAAATTTTGTATGGTCCAAGCCAACAACACTTGGACTACACTAAAAAAAAAATCCTTGATGTGGGCGACAACGTTTCGGCTCTTTTACGTCACGCCGATATTTAAAGTGGAGTCCTGGCCATGGGCCGGGTGGGGAAAGGTCCATAGTCATAATTATGTACTTATTCATAACTATTAACACTTTACAGCGATGAATGTTAAGATTGAAGATTGGGTTTGGTATTGAAGTTTGGTTTGGTCATCTTTGTTATCACAACTTGAAATGTAATTATAAATAAATTTAACGCTCATTAGAAAAATCATGCTCGCCTTGGTCTTGTACCTGTAAACTTACATTTGTACTCGTACCTAAAATACACGTGCATACGATACAAATTTTCGTATTCGTAGAATGTCTGAATGAGACATTGATTGCGGTCAAAGATAAAGTAGGATTTTAAATGATAACATTTTACTAAGGTAAGTTTTATGGTAATTTTACTAAGTTGTGAGTAGGTAATGTAGTGGGTAACTTAACTCATCGCTCTTGTTTAACCATTTTAAACCCAATTTAACCATTTTTACTTTTAATACCGCTGTGTTCTGGTCGTTTGCACACCGTGGCCATTCATTCCGAGTATATATTTTTAACCCACTTCAAAAAAGGCCGGCTTAATTCTATGTTCGTCTGTTTAATTAGATAATTTTGATTGCCATTTTTTAAATAATTATCTTAATATGTATAGAATTTTTACTTTATATTTTTTATCATTACCTATGACCATGTTCTTTAAGGTATTTGTAAAACAAGTCAGAAGAAAAAGCGCAATTCAGCGCGTTCAATATAAGTGGGCGTGGCGAAAAGTTCGTGTAAAATAAACACCAGGAAAATTTACGAGAGCAGAACACTGTTACAGTTATTTGCCTACTGCTAATATCCGAAGTAAACGACTAAATATCACTTAAACCTGGTTTAAGACAGCCAGTTTCCGCAGCAATTTAAATTAGAATCTCCATTTCCATCGGCCTAACTAAGCTCGGAGGTGTTTAAGACCCGTAAAGGATGTTTGACATGTTGTAAATACGCCAAATATTACGAGCAAAAACAACTTTCACCAGTTACAGTGACAGTATTTTACTAACCGTTATGAACTAGTAAAAAGTATTAAAATATACATAGATACCTGTTATATATTGGTATAAAATCATATGCATATGCATTAATGACTCATGTGTCATTTAAACCGTTTTTCTATTTAATTTAAACATACATTTTTTGCCACGGGACGTGTGATATACCTACTCGTGGGTAAGTACATAATTTTTGCGCCGTAGGTATTGGGGTGGCCTAGAATACTAACTCCAATCTCTTGCGAGCAGTCCAGGGTGCCGTCAGAGGCGACAGAAGACCGCTACTGCTTGAAAAGTTGTTCCTTATACTATACGTATTTTTTGCGTAGGGTTTTTTAAATTTTTAGTTTCATTTTTATACCTACTCTTTTATTCATACGATTGTCGTATGATTATCAACAGCATATCGAAGTATCTATTATTCCAACAATCGTATACATTTTTTTTTATTTGTACGACTAGTCGTATAATTAGCAACAGCCTTTTATTTAAATCGGTTAAGCGGTTTAATTGTAACAAGGTAGCAGACACAGCTATGGTGTCTTTTTTTTGCCTACTTATGACTTGACTAGAAAGTATGATTGCCACAACTATTTCCGTCATGAAATAGAAAAATATTATATTGGTAGCTATGAATTATATGACCAGTAATTACATAACCAGTAATTACATAACAACAACGGAACTAATCCAAAATACTTCCAAATCTCACGTCATTCTTCATCTCACTGTCCGCTCTCCTTTACGTGATCAAACGTGTTTTTTATTTTACGCACTTAAGTACAACCGCAATAAAATAACTGGTTTAATTTTGTGGTTTCAATTTTTTACAGGCAGGAAAGATTAAAAAAAAATTAAAAAAAAATTTATTACTCTGATTTAAAATACAAATCTTACTAAAGAAATGTATGGTTCACATATGGTAAAACTATACTATTTTATTTAAAAAAATAGGTGGCAATAATTATATGAGCAACCTTTTTCATGATAAACAAAAGTATAAAGTCGCAGCGTTACTATTGTGTGTTAATGTTTATACTGTATTGTTATATTATATTATAAATATATGTAGTTGTAATTGTTTTAGAATATTATTTGGCATGTCTAATATTATGTCGCTTTACAAATCATTTACCTTGTAGCACTCTCAGTATTTCACAAATACTAAGTGAAAGGGACTTTATGCTCCCGAATAACTTGGATTGGTTTACAAGTAAGTAATTTACTTTTTAATTGCTTGTAAACAAATATTTTCAACGTAACTTTGGCTTTATTAGGGTGTATGTGAACAAGCCATACCCTCCCAGGCCCCTGCTATCCATTTGTTTGTCGTCTGCTGTGGTCGTCTGTTACCATCAGACATGATTGCTGCATCGCTGTCGCAATTACTATTCAGATAGTACTGGAACTCACTTGGAATTATTTTAAACTATAAATACATATAAATGTATATATATTTACATATAAAATGCAGTGGCTACCCAATTTTACACAACATCCGCTAACTAAATGCCATTTTGTAACGTTCATAACAAAATGTAGAGAGAAGTGCAAATCGTAAAAACGTAATAATAACTGAATTGAGAAATCGGTGTATACCTACTTTCGAAGACGATAGAAACGAAAGTAATTGTGCTACTGATTAATAAAATAAGTGGTTAAATTCGATAGAAACATCATCTATTATTTTAGAGGTGGTATTAAAAAAAGTTATAAATTTATATAATAATTATGTAGTTAAATATTTATAAATTTATACGGCTTGTCCGGTCACTGTAGCGATTCGTCTTCGAAGTTGTCAGTAGTGGCTAGTTACTTAAATGGCCTTATTTAACTTGCATTTGCCTGAATCGAAGTATATGGCCATAATATCCATACTCGTAGTTAATGCTCCGTTCACTAAGATCTACACTCAAGCTTCACATAAGATTGGTGTAGAGGTTAACTTCAGCCATCCTTGAGTCCAATGTAGTAAGAAGCTCCATGAAAATCTCCTTGTGATAGCGCTAATACCCATAACACAAGTCTTATAATGGGTATATCAGAGTTCAACAAAACACCTCTGTATATGATATAGGAGTGGATATGTTAAGTGTGTGACATCCACTTTACGTTGTTTAAATGTTTACATCCAAACTTCTTTTGGTTAGACATAAAATGAGTTATTAATTACAATTAGTATCTAAGTATAATTTATCTGATATCCTTCTTATCTGATAGTAGGCGTTCGTACGTTGCATTAGAAGAAAGGAAACCAGTAGGGAGGATTACAATTAGCGAGGTCACATGAATAAATCACGATCTCAGCTTATTTTTTGTGTCCATATAAAGGTTTTGTTTTGAAATTATACCTACCATTTTTTAATACAAATCAATAATCAATAAGTATGAAATATACTGCGGTCGGCTCTTACAACATAAAAATATAGTACCTATAATTATGAGTAATAAATGTCAGCACTTATCAAAATTGCGTCTACGAGTAGGTAGGTAGATACCTACTATTCCTTTGATGCACTGTCTAGCAATGGTAAAAACAAGAGTAAGCACCATTGTATGTCATAGACCTACTAATTTAAATTAAATTCGATTTTATAGGTATAGAGCCTAGAGTTCACCCGGGGAAGCTTGTTCTAGGTCGGTCAAAATTGTCATGGGCGGCAGCGGAAGGGTGGTGCTGCATGCTCGTTTGATAAAAACTACAATTCATATTTTGGCAATAAAAACGTTAAGTTCCAACCGTTGCCGAAAGTAAAGTTCGAGGTCAGATGAAACTAAAAGTTCTTCTGTCCCCAGTTCAGACGAGGCTATAGGAGCAGGTGGGTTAAATGGGATCCGAGACCCTACACACAGGGTCATTGCACTCATTGCAATCTGGGCTGCAAGATCGTTAAATGTTTATTATCTTTTAAATCGACTTTCTATTGATTGTATTCAGGTACTTAATGTCAGGGCTATATAAAAAGTAGAATCTATCACGATCGCCGGCTTGGAAGTGCTTTTAATTTAAATATTACTCGTACTTAGCAACCTCTTTAAAGTGCGGCAAATCCTATGAGTAAAATTAATTTACTTTTAACCAACTAGTAGGTATCTTCACGGCTTACAATAAACGTTGATTTTGCGTTACCTACCTACATTATAAATTTCCTACAAAATACATAATGCCAAATCGGAGGTCATTGGACGTACGTTCCATTATCACGCTGTAAATATAGGTACCAGGATAATTACAGTATTAGAATTGAATTTAGAAATTATTTTTCTAACAAAACTTATATGAAACCTTACATAGAATACTTATATGTAGTAATATTATGTATTGGTAACGTTCAAGACGAAACTGTACCTAATACAACTAGCTACAACAGCCAGTCTTTCGACACAAAGATTGTAACATACAAAATTATCATGAAACTTTAGCGTGGACTTACTATGAACTACCGAAGTACCTGACGCTGTTCTCGGCCACAAAATCGTGACACGCCCGAGTTCTGACATACAAATGGCATTTGAACACAAATATACGGCACAAAGAGAATACTTGGAAGCATTCTAGAGTCGATACGGTCACACCGGTGACAACACTACAAGGTCATGCTTTAATTACCGACGTAAAAACACCTTTATGTATTTAGTATTTAATTTATTCAGAAAGGTATTGTTATCGATATATTGATCGTTGATATATGAATTTGTTTGCGACATGTTGTCGAACTTAAATTATAATAATATGAGTACCTATACGCCGTTGTATCCCTAATATTTTCCCCTATCGATTAGTATGAAAAAAGAAAGTTTTGAATTACTTAACTATTGTTTAAGGTAACTCAATAAAATTATGGATTAAAATCTAACACTTTACCAACATTACAACAAAGAGATATCTCGTCAGCCAACCGCTTATGCATCTTGCACTTGTGCGCGCGACCTACTTCCGTAGCACGTTTTTGCTTAGCGACTACAAAATAGAGACGTCGAACACGCCTCAGCCTTTTTGCTGGTTTCTATTCAGATCTCCAGCACCAACAATGCGAACGGCCTCACTTTCGTTTGACGACGCATTGAAGTTGCGCACCTGCAAATTTTATATCTAACCAGTTTGTACTAGATATGTTTGGTACAGATCGACTCTGCGCAGACCTTCCGTATCGAATATGAAAAAATTGCATTTCATGTATACTTACCTATTTATTTTAAATTATATAAGAATTGAACAATTTAGTAAAGAATAATCTATATTTCCTTAAATCATAATATTGAATACCGATCAAATTGTAGACGACTCTACGTGGAAATGTAAAATCTCTCTAAAGCATCACTTTAAACTATCGTTACCTTTTTAATGATGAAAATATTGCACATTCTACTATTGAAATTACAATAAATACAAAAATATAAAAATAAAAGTAACTTATGAATTAGTTAATTATCTACCTATTGTAAGTAGGAACAGTTGAGAAACACTGCACTACTGCAGTGCCCAGACCAGACAATAAAAATAATATAGTTAGTTTCCAACAAAAACCTCATCATGTTCAAATCTTAGGCTAGTTAGAATGACTCAACATTTATTTTTGCATGTATAAAAAGACACTAGCAGCAAATATAAAAATTCTCGGCAAGTTTAAACTTTCCGACCAAACAATAATATGATTAATTTTAGAACAAAGGCAAAACTTAACTTAAATTAAACAAACAAAACTTAAATTGCCTTCGATTCCCAATATTAAGGCACAGCTAAATTATATAGTTATTTATTACACAATCATGTAGCATTAAATGAAACAGTAGGTATCTCGTATCCTATTAAAACTCAATTCTCCAAATTTTCTCAATTTTCCGGTGAAACTGGCCCTTATAGTTTTAATAGAGAAGGAGTACAAAATTCTAATATGTTCTATGCACACTTACATGTATTTAGATGTGTTCCAAATTTCATACTCCTCGTCGTTAAAATGGATAGGTACAAGTTTTTGTTTCACGTACTTACCTTAGATGAAATAAACACATGATGTAATGATGTCCGATACAAATGATTTATAGTACAAATCAATCTCTATTTAAATAATACGTTCAAGACGATTGTTATACATATCTTACGCAATCATCCACATATCTAAATGTCATCGACACAAACTTAGTGCATCCGGTTTTTATTGCGCTAGTACAATGGGAGCCGGTATCCGCGGTGTACCGGCAATGAAAGCAGCAATTAAAGCCTGGAAGCCGGCACCCGGCAGCCGGCAGCCGGCAGCGAGCTGATGTGAAAGTTAGCCTATAAGATGCTGTCAACCGGTCCAATCACGTCATCGTGTGTTAATGTGTCTGTGAGGTTTTTCATTCGTATAAATTTATAGGTACCTACTTACAAAGTTTGAATTCCTATCTAGATTTTTGTTTGTTTTTTACAATCACTTCATGCTTCAAGGTGAATAAAAATATCAATAGTAAATTTGTGGAGCCGGTTATACTTTTTAAGAGGCGACCATCTCTTATAAGACTATTACCAACAATTACTAACTGGACTAACAACAACTAACAGGACTTACTTTACTATCACTAACACCGTCTGCTAGCAGGACTAACCTATCGTAGTCCCCATTTGAGTCTAGGTCGGTCACACCAGCTGTCATGAGCGGCAGCGGAAGGGCAGTGCTGTGCAGGCTTTGCTCGTTTGCTACCTTAATTCCATAAAGAAAATGAATTTGTTACAGTATGTGAAGTATGTCAATCTACTCTTGTCTAGAGTGGCGAAATAGTGAAATAAAATTAGACAAAAATCTCTGTTATCCTGAGTGCGATAAGACTCCGAGCTCACCAATGGAACAATAGCACCTACGAGTACTCTACTTAAGTCTGTTATAAGTTTCCTAATGAGCGAATCACTTTACATAATATTAATGGTATCTATTCTCGTGCTTGTTATTATGTATTAAACCGAAAGAATAAACAATGCTGTGTAGGTACCTATTGCTTCCAGTATTTTTATGATGATCAATACTTAATCTGCTTTGCAATTAATTCAAAATTTTAAAAGACAGATAAACTTGTATAATATCGTATTTCACGCATACGAATGCTTCGGTTTGTTTCAGCGGGCTTACGTTTCCATACAGGGTAACGAATGTAATTCAATAGCCGTTGTGGTTCTTGGTCAACTATTTTGAAATACTAGCTGCTATAAGTACGTCTACTAGGTACATACACTGTGTACCAATTATGGAATGGCAGGCTGTATTTATAGGTAAAAATCTTTTTCCGTAAAAGGTCTTGCTCTAAAACCTCCTAAGACCTTGGAGCACGCAAGCGGTTAGGGGTTTGATATGTTAACATATACCTATGTCAACCCCATTGTTTTCTTACACAAAATTTACACAGCGTACAAATAACATTTAACTTATAACACTGCTATTTAAACCCCTTAATAGAAGACATGCATCGGTGAATGCACGGAATACAGAAAGAAGAGAAATGGCATTCATTCACCCGTTTTGCTCTTTCAGAGGCTAGCTCTGTCAGGATGCTCTGAGAAGCATGTTACCTACTTTGTCTTAGAAAATTATTTTCAACTTTTTCTACCACAGCCATGCCACATGACAGCAACAAAAACTAGGCAAAGACGGTTCCTTGTGAACAACCTCGCTGGAAGTAAAAAACGTTCCTATAACACCTAGATGTGGATGACCTCACGCCATGGTGCTATTGGTTGTTACATGTTATAGCTGAGAAGTGGTCGATATTATCCACACGATTGACCTCTCTAGACCACAATATAAATCTTCCAGATTTTCTTGAACAATTTTCATGTTAAATATTTATATGCATACAACATTAAAATTTTCTCTGGAAATTTTCACCGGCTAAGTCATCGCTGTGAATTGTGCTGCAGTGAAATTAAAATATAAACCTAGGTAATTATTGACTTTCAACATTCCTTTACGTGTTTGACTTTTATCCAAAAGAAAATCGTACCTAACTACCACATTCTAGTTTTATACTTCTACCTATTAGGTATACCTACTATTATTTATGTATTAGAATTTATACTGAACTAGCTGACCCCGCGAACGTTGTTCCGCCATATATATTATGTAGATACAAAAAGCGCGATTTAAATTTGATAGGTGGGGGTAGGGAAGTGAAATTTTAAGATTATGTGTATTTTTTTATGCCACACCATCGGTCGAGCCGTTTCGGAGGAGTATGGTAACTAACATTGTGACACGAGAATTTTATATATAAGAAGAAAGAAGAAGATAATGGTTCTACGCATTGACTTATCTATGAGAACACAGCCTATTCAAATCTACCATTCATTCATGTTTACAATATTGTATTAAATTGTTCAAAAATGAACCTAAACGTAACTAACGAAAATTAATTTCAGACGAAGGCCATGAACTTTTCCAAATTTGTTCATCTTGTTACAACATTTGATTATTTAGAAACGAGATTTTGAGGCAATAAAAACAGAAAATACGTGACTCACTGAGATCATCAATGATAACCGTAGATTCATTTGCAATTTCAATAGATCAATTTATAATTGATTTCGCCGTCACATTACGGATCTATGTTCATCATCATAGTTTATTCAAACGTCAAATTTTATTTTACGTCCAAATGTTGTTTTCACGTAAAACGGGAGTTCATTGAAAACATCTCCGACACCGACACCGTTGTGGTCAGCGCGCTGATCTACTGACGGTGACCTGGATCGAGAATCACCGCCTCCATTGCCGTTAGCATCCACTGACACACATCCACTCTCACTCGGAGCTTTACCGATTTAGCAAAAGTAAAACTACGACAGGTGTTTTTGGTTTCCAAATCTCACGGTGGGTTTGCAGCATTATATGTATATTTGATTTAGATATAGAGAATCAAACACAGCTACAATCTATAATAAAACTCACAACTGATTCCGTAGTGACTTTTATTTCACTTAGGTACTAAGCATTAAATGGATTAAACGATATGAACGCTTGTTATTCTGGTAAATTTAATCATGATTAATGGTTATCCGCGGAATAAACTGTGCGTTAGATTTGCGATATTACAAACTTAACCCCCAGGTATAGGAGCTTAATTTCGTTACATACTTAATAAACCTGCTTTATTACATTCTTGTTAGATCAAACAATTAAGCCTCAAATTCTGGTAATAGGTATGTATATGTGTAATGTAAACGTGATAGTTTTATAAAACGCTTCTGTTGTTGTTCTGGGTGTTATATTTTATTCTAAACATTTCCCTTTGTAAAGATACATAGCGCTTTTAACACGGCAACAGAATATCAGATAATATGTGAACTCATAAATTCCCCTTGGAGAGGTCATTCAGCCCTATGGAAGCAATCATCCGGTATCCTTCAGAGAAATCGAAATTATATTTACAATCCGGTATCTCATTACGAGTTTTTACTTACTGTTAGATGATTAAAAAGCATTTCAATTAAACCGTTAAATCTAAATTACCATCGTAACTGTAACCAATTTAATTTAATTTTAATTGAGTAACTACCTAACTATGTTTTGCGGACAATCATTGTTTTGATACTAATCCATATTAGGTATTGAACTAGTCAGTTGAACTAGTGGGAACGATCCCTTAACATCACATGGCTCGTCTGTTCGGTTGCCGGCTTATTTTATAAACTAGAAATATAGTATAACCAGAACTTTCCTTCACTTACAATTTTCTGCAATTTATTTAATGAAATAATAAGCCACTATTATTTGACCTATATTTAATAATAAATAATAATGAATAACGCTACACACTCATACCCACACACTAGGATTCCATGTGTCGTGGGCTCGTGCGTGCCATGGACAACACACAAGACAAGAACACACACACACAGACCAAAAACGTAAGTCTAAACTAATCATTCAAATTTACCTAATCATAATAATAAAATTTAAAATTATTTTAAAAAGGAAAAGATGTAGCAAGAATAGGTAAATTATTACCTATTCTTGCTAGGTAAATTATTACCCATTCTTGCTAGGTAAATTATTACCTATTCTTGCTAGGTAAATTATTACCTATTCTTGCTACATCTTTTCCTTTTTAAAATAATTTTAAATTTTATTATTATGATTAAGTAAATTTGAATGATTAGTTTAAACTTTTGTTCATGGTCTGGGTGTGTGTGTTGAGTGGGTACCGTCGCCCAAGGACATCAGCAACACGTAAGATCACCGATGCTTTCTCGGCCAAGAAAGAAAGAAGCGGAAAGAGAAAAATACTGGTGCTCAAGCCCCCGGCCGGAACACTTCCATGTCCATATCCGCTTTAATCCACCCCCTCGGGCAAAGCGAGCATTTAAAGGGTTTCGCATTTGGATCCTAGTTATTATGAAAGAAAGAAAGAAAGAAAGAAAGAAAGAAAGAAAGAAAGAAAGAAAGAAAGAAAGAAAGAAAAATGTTTATTCGCCGATTAAAAGCCGCAGCTGACATGATAAATACAGTTAAACATACAGCAGGTAGACATTAAACAAAAACACAACATTAATAATAACACAATCTATGTAAACAACAAAGGGAGAAAACAAAAATAATAAAAAAGGACTTAATGAAACTTATTTTGATTGATATCTGTGCTGTATAACGACCGGCGAATGCGCTCAGCCTCAGCTTTAGCCGCGCGTGAGCACAGCGCTGATATTTCAGTCTGGGCCCTGAATTCTTGGTTAAGTATTCTTGATACGAGAAATTTAAAGATTGGGTAAGAAACTCACTGCCTAAATTTATTGGAGTTTTAGTAGGAATTAAAGTTTACTTATCTACGTTATATTAAACGTTATTTTCTTACTTAAACTTAAGGCCCGTTTTGGGCCCCCTTACCCTAACAGTACTTTTATACTTACTGTGATAAAAATTAAAAATCCGTAGTAAATATCATTTAAATTTTTTATTATTATAATTTACATGTAATACAAGAGGAGGTTAATAAAATAGTTAACACAATTTAAATTATACCTACGAAATCTGCAACCCATCCTGACCCACGGTTATTCAAAGTAGTATGAAACAAAATTCTTACAAAATTGTCTGTACTAACATAGTCCGCCGGTGTCTCATCGCAAAATGTAAACGAATTACCGCTTTGGTCCTGGAGTTCAACATAATTCTGTTCACAAGATCTCCCTAAATCGAATACGCTGAAGCGTAACATTAATCGAGTTTTTTTGGGCGTATGAAGATCCCACTGGCAAGTAGTCTTTTTTCGAAATACTTCTGGATATAAAGGACTAGTGACTTTCCCTATTATATTGTATATTGATCCTCCGCATCCTTGACCACGGTCGGTTGTTACATAATTCAAATCATATCTAATCGCATTAAAACCACGCCCATGATTATGTAATAGTATATAACGACCAGTTGAAAATACTTGCAATTCGGTATATTCTTTTGTTATTCTTAACAGTATATTTGTATCAGTATTATTGCCATCGTGTACTGCTAAGAACACGTCGTCAACGAAATATTCGGGGACAAGAATCATAAAATAAACAGATATAGTGTGATTTTCAGGAGCAGTAATGAGAGTGTAACAATCTCTTTGCGTATCTTCTGAAACGCTATTATCGAAAGAAGATTGTATTCTGCCGTATGTTTCCGTATAATTTCTCCCACAAAATCCTAAAAATACCACTTCGATCTCAAAACCTTTGTGTTTTTTAACAGTTTTATCGGGTGTAGTTATTAGGTTAATACTCAAACGTCCTTGCACATAGAAATCTACTGAAGTTAAAGGTTCACACAATTCAAATCTGACTGGAAATTGGAGAGGCTCTGCATAAAAGGAAGCATGTGTAAAAAAGTCGTCCATATATTCATACCAGATGAAATTTTGTCCTAAAGATGCATTATGTGATTTGAAATTACTAGCTATAACAAGTTTATCTTTATCACAAATACCATTGGTACCACCCTCAATATCTAGTAAATGAATTGTAATTTGCACTATTGTGTCTGTTTCTAGACTAGTGTCTAAATCATATCTGCAATGCAATCCGCGTGGCATTAGTCCACTTTCGTACCCAGGAGTCTTCCAGAGCGTAGAACCGTGACTGACAGGGATAGTGGTTTGGCCACATACAGATCTTTTTGGTACCAATAATATTTCAAAACCTGAACTATTTATTTCTCCATCAGTTGAAAGTCTTATACTTAGCAGATTACGCGATGAAATTAATCGTGGTGGCATAGTGTGTCCACAATATCTTCCAATAAGAAAACTGTTTGGGTTAAGCCCATCTCGAAGTTCTACAACATCACAATCGCAATTACTGTAGCCTAAGGCCGTTTGATTGACATTTGCACAAGGTGATATATGGAAGGAATTGAATTGAACTTGTATAACATGATCAACATCTGTTATTATTTCCCAATGACAATCTAAGAAACTTTCATAAACTAGATTTGTGCCTATAAGAGGGGATTTTAAGATTTGATTTGATACTGATGTTAAATTGACATGGCCGCCACATCCAACTGATTGCGAATAACTAAAGAATACTTGAACTTTGAAACCTTTGTAGTTTATGCTGCTATCACTAACAAACTGTAAAAGTGCTTTGTTACCATTACTAGTTATGGTTTTTGTTGAATTAATGTAACCACAGATGAGAGCTAGTCGTTTGGTCAAATCTGGTTCGTCCCCATCAAATACACCTATGTAATCATTATGACATTCTGAATTTTTTTCCACGTCTACATATAAAAATTTGAATACTACGATTTTATTTATTGGAGCTTCAATAATCCAGGAACAATTCATATTACTATCATATGAATTTAGATCACCTGGTGTGATTAAGGTTGGTTCATTTACGGTTCCACCACAAGTAAACACAGTATAAGATAATTTGAAACCCTTTCTTTGGGTGTAGCCGTCTGTTTTAAAGTATAGTTTTATGTTTTCATAATTAATGAATGGTTTAGGCAATTCTTTACCACAAAATACGGCATAATAGTAGTTTTTAGGCCCATGACCAATTATGGTAATATTATCATACTCGCAATCTGGATAAGTACCTTCAAGTTCAAAATCTTCGAATTTTACGGATATTTTTTCTGAACCCGAAATTTCATAACTACAGTGAAGTGAACTACTATACTCACGTGGATAGCCAGGGCTATATATAATCTGCTCTTTATCTGTAGCTAAAAACTTTCCACCACATATTGGTTGCCACTGAGCTTTAAATCCGTCTAAGTTTATAGCATTATCAGTGCGTAGGGTGACTTTCATTCTGTTACCTGTGGAATTATATGAATTAGGTAGACGACGACCGCATATTCTGGCTATTTCAAAGTAGTCATTGTTTTTCCAGTCGTATATGATTAAAGCGTCCTTACTGCAGTTTTTGGTATCTTCTATAGCAAACCGATCTACGAATGCCAAAGATATTCTGTTGCCTATGTCAGATTGAATATACCAAGTGCATTCCAAATTATTAGAATATCCTTTAGGATAATTTGGAGAAGTAAAAACGTGATCAAACATTGTAATAATACCACCACATTGATCACTGATAGTCCTAGCCAAAACTTTAATTTTCGTGTAGTTTTTGGCCTTTGAATGATACTCAATATGCGTATACGTGAAAGATGTGCTGAGTGGGGTATTTAACATTCTATCTCTACAATAATCTCCTATAACAGCCGAAAATTGATTAAAACCTTGGCTTATTTGTAAATATTCATCTGCGCAGTCTAATATAAAAGAGCCTTCAAATTTGATTTCCAACCGAATGCCAACAGGTATAACAAGAATCCAGCTACAATCCACAGAATCAGTATAGTTAACTGGTACATTAAAAATATTAGTTGTTTCTTGACCTTTATAAACAACACCCCCGCAGGGCTGTCTATGCCACTCCAAATTAAACTTGAGAGGAGAATAATCATTTTGTATTGCCGTTATAAGTAATGACGAAAAGGGTAACCTATAGGAGACATCGGTATTGTTGCTACATATAATTTTGGAAAACGGTACTCCTGTTTTAAGGTCTTTTGCTGTAATACTTACAACGGAGTCAGTGAATGTACATAAACTTCCTTGGGTCAACGACGAGATAATTTTAACACGAATGTATATCGTATTATATTGCAATGAATGATTAGAATAATCTGAATCATAAAAATTGTTGAATTTCCATTCACATGTATAGGGTCTATCAAAATCTAGGGAATTTATGTGCCCAGTTAACCCGCTTAGTTCGCCACCACACAAGATTTCTTCATCCGAACTAAACTTAGCTTTAAAGCGATGAGATATTCCTAACGGTTTTGCAAATAAGTACATTGCCATTTTATTACCAGTAGATTCAATTATTGTATTATTTAATTGATATGTATTCATATCGTTGTCAGGGATACGTTGAATGATAGTTCGAAAATGATTATCATTAAAAAAGCTTAACCTCTGATTGCTTACGTTCATATCGATAATCTCTAATCGCACTCTACGTTTCTCGTTTGGTACTACGATTACCCATTGACAATATCCAACTGAAGTCTCGTGAGGGTAACCTGGAGTTGTTAAAAATCCCTCAGGTATAGTGATTGTTCCACCACAAGACGGTATTGATGAATTAAATGCAATTAGAAATCCTTTATTATGTGATGCATCAAAATATGAACTTGTCTTGCCTATATGTAGTCGTATTATAACCTCGTTGATAAACGTTACAACGCCAATTGCATAATCTTCATCATTACATATAGTTTTTAATACCACAACAGTTTTGTTTGCGGGAATAGGTTCGACGATTTCTAGTTTCGTAGCACATGTTATTTCAGATTTGGGTAGGTCAATTTCTTTAAATTGCAACTGGATAACATGGCGTCGATTAGATTTAATATGCCATTCACATACTGTTCCTTGAGGAAGATTAAGATTAGGGTAACCTGGAGGCGTGAGTGCGCCTGAATCAGCGATTATGGTTCCACCACATGAATCAATTGTAATGTTTGCCTTAAAACCGTCCCTCGGTTCAGCTAGTTGAGTTATGTACTTTATGTACATATAATTATTGCTTGTTTTAATTGTCCCAGGGTTTTCCGAACAATAACGACCTTTGAGCGGTGAATTTTCTGAGGAGCCATCTCTTATTTCCACAACCTCCTGGGAACAAGAAGTATCTTTCTGTAAATCAAATCGTTCTATAAAATCAATTCTCAAAATCTCTCCTGGTGGGCCAGTGAATACCCAAACACATTCCGTGTAAGGGGCAGGAGGGCCTGATAGATAATTAGGTGTTGAAATAATTTCCCATTTGTGACCAGTATCTAACTTTGAGGTAACACCGCACTCAATATTTTTCTCTTCGTAATGCAATATGAAATTTTGAAACTTTAGGGATAGCGACGCTACATAAGTTATAAATACGGTGTTACTGGAAGTTATTATTTCGTTTCTTGTCTCATGTTCATAACCACAGTATTTTGCCAATAGTGGTGCTTCATTAGATTCCCCATTACGCAATACGACGTACGTGTTACATTCTTGTTCACTGTTAGTTATATTAAAATGATTAAATTTTAGAATTACATTTCGACCAGGTCTCACTTTGACAATCCAGTCACATCTGTTAATCCGAACTAAATTGTCCATCACATCTAACCACGACGGGAAAACTATCCCTGATTGTTCTGTTATACGGCCTCCGCATTCTGATTTTATCTTGGCTTGAAAACCCTTGCGAGTCGATGACGCATCTGTTTTAAATGTCACTTTTAAATAGGAAGAAGTAAATGTATCGTTTTGAATGTTTTCAGACAGACAAAAATGTTCTTTTATTGGCGACCATTCAATTAAATTTTTTGACGAATAAACTGATAAGTAGTCAGCATAACACGCTGGAGTACTTTCGATAGAAATTTCGGTGAATGTCAAAAGTAACTGTCGGCTAGGTTCAGACTTAAAAACCCATTCGCAGTTTAAGCTATTTTCATAACTATTAGGATAGCCTGGTGATGTAAATATAGCTGTCATACCAGATAGTATTACTTCAGTCACGTTTGAGCCACAATTAAGTGTACTTGGAAATAGGTCAGTTTCAATGACCCTATTAGATTTAGTCCAGTTTAAATGAAATAGAGATCCCATATTTGCCGTGTCTAGTACTAATTTTATGTATGCAACAGTCGATGTTGTTTCAAGCTTTTTAGTCTGTAAGTTACTTGTATATATTTCGCAAAGTCTTTCGAGAACTGGACCCTCATCATCATAGCCATCGTAAATAGCCAAATAATTGTTACAGAAATTATCCGGTTGATGTATCTCTAGGTGATCTAAGTTGATGGTTATAGTACCCGACCCTGTAGTTATAATGCGCCATGTATATTCACCAGAATTTTTGTAAGGATGTGGGTAGAGAGGAGATGTTATTTCTCCTGATTCTAAGCCTGTTATATCATTACCATGTATAAATCCGTAACGCGCAACAAATCCTTTTCCGTAATTTTTGTTGTCGCTGTGAAATTTGACGTATAATTTCGTGGCTGCGGTAGTGTTCGATGGAACATTATTTCCACAATACACACCCAAATGTTCACCACCACCGTCATTTTCACGCATTTCCAAATAGTCCTCGTTACATCCTTCTGAATTCTCTAGATCAAAGTTTTCAAATACGATGTAAACTCTGTTTCCAGGAGACGTATTAATTAACCATTCACAATCGGCATTCATGGGATATGAAAGTGGGTAGTTTGGTGAGGCAATGTTACCTTCTTCTGAAGTTAAAGTTCCACCACAGGCATTAGCTAATGAAGAATAATGAATAGAAAATTCACCATCTAACATGTTATCATTTGTTCCAAATTGAATGGTGAGTGCACTACCGCGACTTACCAACATAGGTGGAATTAAGTTACCGCAATATTCACCAATTAAAGGCGCATTGTAATCGTTCCCGTCAAACAGCTTGAGAGACGACTTCGAACAGCGTTTATTAGATAAAATGTCTCGAGGTATTGACATGTGTGTTATTGTTAATTTTATTTTTTGATCTAGCGATGGCGCTACTATAGTCCATGTACAATTATTGTTGTTATAGCTAATATATTTTTTATTTGTTATTATTCCATCATAACTTGCATCAATAATAGCACCACATATCATAGTAAATTTAGCTTTGAATCCTTTTGCAGTACCGTAATCATTTGTGATAAACTGTAGTGCTAAAATATTGTTTTGTGTTACTATTTGTGATAAATTGCTTTGTGGAGAAATGTAATATGTGTAATTTGAATCTAATATGTTGCCACCGTCGTAAATATTTATATAATCGCCATTATCATGATAGTTAGTTCGTGTATATAAATCGAGATCTAGAATATTTAATTGAATTCGATGATTTATCGACACTGTTATATACCAAATACAATCCAAGTTGTTCTCGTAATTTTTCGGATAATTTAAAGAATGAATTAGTCCAGATGGAGATTTTATCTCACCCCCACAATCAATCGTAAAAGCTGAATTAAACCTTGATACGAAATAAACATCTCGCTTTGAAGACTTTTTGACAAACCTAACAAACATTACATTGCCTGTTGACGATGTTGTAGTTGATCCGCTGTGACATATTTTTGAAATAAGTGGTGAAGAATCACTTTGACCATTATATACTTCCAAGGCATCTATAGAACAATTTGTTGATTCAGTCATGACAATTTCCATTGTAGAAAGAGTAATTCTTGAACCTGGCGGAGATTCAATTAACCATTCACATTCAATCTCCCCAGGAACGAAAAAGTCTCTTTCCATATTCAACGTACCGAAACGTTTCTGAATATGACCCCCGCATCCGTGTCTGACCCATTCCAGTCGAAAACCAGTTTGTGGAAAGTCTCGACCGGATACGAATTGTATTTGTAATACATTACTTTGAGTATGTATTTGTGGGGGGATTGTAGTACCACATTGTTTGCTTGTAAAATTGGAATTTAAGGTATCTCTTGTTTGTATATAATGTGTATCACAGTTTAATCCATCTCGAAATCTTATCCTTGGAAAAGAACTATTCCATGGGTATCGATAAATATTTCCAATGTTAGTGTGTATATCAAAATGAGTAAAAGTGGCGTTTATTTTATTTCCTTTTGCCACAGTAATTGTCCATAGGCAACGTACTTCGGTTGGATATTTGTTGGGAAAACTGGGACTTTCAATAACTCCGTAAGCACCGCTTATATTGTTATTACAGACGGTTGTGTAATCGAGTAAGAACCCTTTCCCACTTATTGAGAAATCGGAACGGAATTTTATTAGTGCATAATTGCTTGCCGCTTGTAAATTATTAAGTTTCGGCACCATACTACAGAATCTTCCAAGGCTATTTGAGCTAACCTCTTTACCATCAAATATTTCTACATAATCATTGGAGCAGTCGTCATTGTCCTCTAAATCTAAATCTGTGAAATTAATTAGAATCCTCGAACCACTGCTCGTAACAATTTTGTAAAAACATTCAGCATTTTCATGATAGTCTTCCGGATAATTTGGTGATGAAATTAAACCATTAAAACCAGTTAATGTTCCACCACAACCAGTTATAGTGCCATCCCATTCAATTTGAAAGCCTTTACCAGAGAGATAAAAATTGGAATGAAAATGTAGATATATAGTATTAGCTGTTGATATAATTTGCTTTTGTGGGATATTTCCACAATATTTTCCAATAAGTGGTGCTGTGTTCGAAAATCCGTTTCTAATTTCTAGGTAATCACCGAAATCACATTTATCGCGTAATGGTCGTTCAAGATCAAAATTTGTAATATTGAGTAGAATTTGTTGGCCTACGGGGACTGTTATCTTCCAAGTGCAATCTCGATTTGGTTCATACGGCCGAGGCCAGCCTGGAGAAAATATGTACCCATGGGTATTTACAAAAAATCGATCACAGTGTACGTTTAAGTCTAAAAATGTGTAAGAAAGAGAAAACCCAGATCGTCTTATACTGCTATCAGATACGAACTCAATCATTAACCGATTACTTAAAACAGATAAACTGGGAGGCATCGTATCACCACAATACGTTCCTAAGGTACTGTTGGTCATATCGTTGTATATTTCGATTAGTTTGACATAGTGTCTGAAGCATTCAGTCATATGTTCCAAATCAAATCTATTCCAAGTCACCATGATGTGCATTCCTTCAGGTGCAATTAATATCCACGTACACGACTCATCATTATTATATGTAGCACCTGAAGGAGGATAGTTAATTATACCTGAAGAATTTGTGTGAATTCCACCGCATGTGATATCGACGGTAGTATAATTAGCATAAAACCCTGTGCCTGAGATAAACACGTCTGATTTGAATTTGAGATACATATAATTTAATGAGGAAGTTTGAATGGGTGGAATACGACCAGAACCACAAAATTTTCCTAGTAATGTAGCGTTACTATCTAATCCATCTCTTACTTCCACATAATCGTACTGGCAATTGAAATGGCGAATATCTCCAACATCAAAATCTTGGAATGTTAAAATAATCGACCTACCTGGTCTCGTTGCAATTACGTATTCGCATATTTTATTATTGTAGTAACTAAATGGATAGCCAGGAGACTTCAAAACTCCACTGTCACCTAAAATTGTAATGTGGCATATGCTTTCATACACTATTTTAAAACCGTCGGAAGACATACTATGATCTGTTTTAAAGTGAAGAAAAAGCGCGTTAGAAGATGATGTGTAAGTTTTCGGGTAAACATTGCCGCAATATTGGCCGACAAGTCCTGATTCAGACGTAGGTCCATCATATATTTTAAGATAATCGTAATTACATCTAAATGACGTTTCCAATTTAAAAAATTTAAAGTCAATACGTATTTTAGTATTTGGATCGGTTTTTATTTTGTACTCGCAATTCAAGTTATTTAAGTATTTATCGTTATATGAGGGAGATATAATTTCGCCCCTGTCAGCAGTATAATATCCACCACATCCTGGAACCCCGTCAGTAGGAGCGAAAGCTATCTGAAAACCGTTTCCTGTGCCATGTTCATCAGAATGAAAATGTACAAGGATTTCTGAACCGACAGACTGGAGTGGAGCAGGTTGGGTCGAGTTACATAACTTATTTAAGAGAGTATCGGTAGTATGTGCTCCATCATAAATGGCTACATAATCAACACTACAATTTGCGTAACTTTCGACGTCGAATGCAAAGAAATGTAATTGTATTCTCTTACCTAAGCTGGTAGTTAAGTGATAGTAACAATCGCGATTAGTTGGGTACTTGCCAGGCCAGCCTGGAGAGCTGATGTATCCGTGACTCGTTGCATCTATTTCGCCTCCGCATGAGGGTTTCACGCTGGTCCAATGCAGCGAAAAGCCTTCATTAGCAACAGACCGATCAGATCTAAACCAAAAGTATAAATTATTATGGGTCGACAAAATATGGCCTCCTTTTGGGTAAGTGTTTCCACAAAAACGGCCGATTAGTTGGCTCGCAGAACTTCTCCCGTCGTGAATTTGTAAGAAATCATATAAACAATCAATATTATCTTCCAAATTAAATTTACTAAACGTGACATTGATGACCTTATCCGGTGAAGTATGAATCACCCAAGCACACCGAGCGTTGTGGTTGTAAGTGGTGTTATACTGGGGATATGTAATACTGCCTTCTTCGGCATCCAACATGCCCCCGCATGGTTTCAAATTGACTTGGCAAACAACTCCAGAGAACAATGCTGTACATTCGCATCTGAAACCCATTAGAGATGTATCTTTTCTACAGGTACCGCCATTAAGACATGGGTTTCTTGAACATATTATGTTGTCGTTACTATCGCAACGCGCACCCGCATAGCCTTTAGAACAAATACATGTGTACCCTGTACGAAGCAAATGGCATTGTCCGTGAGGTCCACATGGGTTTCCTTCGCATCCTTGGGTAATGTTATCACTGATTGGAACATAACATCCGTGAATTCCTATACCATTTCCAATCATTCCGTCTGGACATATGCATTGGGTTGTTAGGTGGGGAGCAAGAGATGAGCTATCGACGCAGCGAGCTGAAGGATGACATCCACCGTGGTTGGTAAAACAGGATCCTCTCCAAGTGCATGTGACGCCGTCTCCTTCGAATCCTGATGGGCATTTTCCGCAAACCCGAGATCCTATAGTATTATGGCACGTTACCATTGGACTCGTGCTACATCCACCATTGGGCATGGTTACACATTCATCGATGTCGTAGCAAACGAAACCATCCCCTTCGTAGCCTGCAGGACAGCGGCCACAATTGAAAGAACCGGGTAGGTTGATGCAATCCACTTTAGGGTTGACAGAGCAGCGTGCGCCTTGACTTGAATCGCACTCGTTCACATCAGTTAAGCACGTCACTCCCGTAGCGTTGGTGGTCCAGCCTTGATCACAAATACATTTGATTCCTTCTCCAGACTCGGTTTTTATGCAGGTGCCGTGTCCACACATTTCGTAGTCGCCTTGTTGACAATCTTTTGCTTTTCTTGTACAGTGCAGACCGAACCAGCTTGGCCTGCAGAGGCATTCGTACGTACCAGGTCTGTTTATGCATGTCGCGCCATTTTGGCATCCCAAATCAGTTCCTGCAAAGTTGCGACATTCATTGACGTCCGTTTCGCAATTCTTGCCTTCCCAGTTCTGGGGGCAGAGGCAGTGATACCCATTTACTAAATTCAAACATGTTCCAACATGTTGGCATTGTTGTGACAGACATTCATCGTTTAAGCCTTCAACGCGTAATTGTAGAGTCGACACTCTGTTCACTAAATTTCTGACTCTTGTAGTCAGGGTATGCCGGGTATGCGTAACATTATTTTGTAAACTGGCAACTAAGTTTTCTAATCGCTCTAGCCGTTGCAAGATGTCGTTGGGAGCAGTCGTGATGCCCTGATACTCGTCAAACGATCGGTTATACACACTAGTGTTCGGAAGGCTTAAGTGGAGTAGATTAAGTTGGCCGACGAATATGGTAGACAGCGGTCCGTTAGGTTTCAAATAGATGTTTTTGTCATAAGCCGGTTGTATAATAAGATGGCCGTCTGAACTTTTGATCTTGGGACGATCCTGATAAATCTCACAGTCCAGTTGTACAATTAACACCGCGAACAGTGACAACTTTATTAACTTTGCACACATGGCGAGTATGTTGTCCAGCCGACATTTGTCTATGAACTAGATGTAAAATTTACCTCCGTATTTACAATTGGATAGACTGACTCGCCCCCATATTAATTACAAATAGCCATCTGGTGTTGATTGTCATTAGTCATATTGAAATAAAATAGCGTTGATTTTGCAGGTATTAAGTTCCGAAATAATGCATCCGGATGGATGGATAGATGATTATTATTATTATTAATACTTTCATGAATGACGGCCCTTTGGCAGTGACCCTGCCTGCAAAGTGAGGTGTCCCAGGTTCGATTCTCTACAGGGGCATTCTTATTTATGAGAGAGATAAATGTTTCTTCTCGGGTCATGCTGGCACCCGCGACATAGGGAATCCTAGTGGACTCTCATGTGTGTGTTCATTAGTTTATGTAACGGAGGAATTTTATACTTTTACTAGAATAGCGAGGACCAGGATCAGCAGGAAGTGGTGAGATGAGGTATGGTGAAACGAGGTGAATGCGGTGAGTTGGTGGGTTGTCGTGTAGTTATGAGGTGCGGTGAGGAGTAATGTAATGTAAGGTAAATGTCCCATATTCCGGACTATTAAGGCACTTTTGACTTTGAGGTTGGTTTTTAGAAAAAGTAGGAAGGTTCTAGGGATAAAAATTGTTTTATTCTCTAGATTGGTATTATAAGATAAATGTTGAAAAATATTTTCCGTCGTAGCCGTTAATTTATAGGAATAATCGTTATTTTGCTGAACCTCACGTTTGTCTCTAATTCCGTACTAAAATTTGGCGTCGGAGCTAATTCCGGCAATCACTGTACGTAATTCCGTACTATCTTTAGCATACGTTTTCTTTGACCTAAAATCATCATACATGTCTTTAAGAATATACTTAATGAATTAAACTACCTAATTGTATTAATTTATACTTTTATTAAAATTATTAAGTACGATATAATTGTTCTTTCGGATAAATAAAAAAAAACAATTACCATAAAACTTCTGCGACAAAATGAGAGCTGCTGTTTACTAAATAATCACCATCGTGAAAATTTAATTAAAAAAAAGTATAATTAACGAAAATTCAAAATTACAAACAATTTTACAACTTTTATTATGACAAAAATCTTAAAGAACATAAGTTATGAGTACTTACCTATTCTAAGGAACATCAATTCATAATAATATTAAGATCAGGCCTGGTTGGCTTCAACCCATTAATGGACCACTACTGAGCACGGGTCTCTCCTCATACCTGAGGAGGCCTTGAGCATAACCCTGAGCACCACGCTGCTCCAGTACAGATTGGTGGAGGGGTTAGTGGCCAACCCATGGTTTCGGAAGTATTTTATGCCGCCCGAAGGCCTCCGACATGGCCTAACGACTGCTACCAAATGATAACAACCGGGGCCGACGGCTTTACGTGCCCTTCGAAGCACGGAAGTTCCCCAGAAAATTTTTCCACTAGCGGTCACCCATCCAACTACTGACCACACCCACTGTTGCTTAACTTTGTAGATCAGTTAAGATCGACGCAAGCCGCTGGGCTATGAGCAGGCCTGGTTACCAAAGGTAAACCTAAAATATAAAATAAAATCGAGGTTACAGTTATAATGATAATTGTGAATAATATTAAAATGTTTTAAAATGCAAACGTATCGTTTTAAATTTTTGGATACATTTTGTGATTAATACAAAAATCTTGAAAAAATTGAGATTTGGCGTTTTATGTTGAAAACCAATGTTTCTGCTTCTTATTACTATACTACGTAATACCGTACGGTATACCGGAATATGGGACATAAGCAAAAAACTCTTGTCCCTTATTACGGCATTGAAGAAAATAGGTTAAATTAAAAAAATTAAATAAAATATCTGAATATATTTAAAGTTAATATAACTGTTATGTGCACAACATCGATATAAATAGTTATCCTTATTTACTTTTTGAAATAAACTTAATTTAATTTCGATAACATACTGTATTGATTCTTTAGTATAACATAAAATGTCATAATTTCAAACTCGATTTTAAGAATTATAATTAAAAAAAGCATATACCGTAATTACGTCACACTAATCTGTTATCATTACTGAATTAATTTATGTCATATTTATGTAAGTATTTAACCCCAGTTCGGAATAAAATCCATAAACACATCATACTAATTTACCCTTATTACGTAATACAGCACGTATTTATGTTCACGGTTTCACTGTTGTGAACATAATTCCGGCAGACATATTTTCTCTCAAAATATGGTTTGTTATAACTCGAAATAACGCTGAAACCTTCTGTTAATAAGTAACAATTAATAATATTACAAAATTAAATTAAATTAACTTACCAGTGTCACATAAGATCCTTACGAAAATGCACTGTCGCTTTACGCTCACTGTTAACAACATAGTACTGAAACGTCGCGGGGGCCGCTACTGACTCTTCGGAAGCTCGATACGGCTTTAAGAATGATTATTTATATTCAAACATCGTGTTATTTTGATTTTATATGAACTGTAGTTGTAGTGACATTCAATAAATTATGGATTTTACGGACAGTTTTCTTATTTTGCGACAAAAATCAAAATGTTACGGATTAATGTACTAGCCCGGAATATGGTACTTTTACCTTAAGGTAAAAGATTGTAATGTATGTGTATGTTTGGTGCCATGCCATGCCGCCTCACTTGGAGTTAAGTGGCTGTAAAACGGTTTCAAGTTTTACAGAGGAAATTTGTCTCTATCTAATATTGTATCACCACAAGTTGCTAATACATATTATGATCATGAAGATTCTGCTTGACTATGTATAGGTACTTACTTATTATGTTTAAATATATCTCAATGTTTCGCTTTGTCATCTTTATTTAAAAATATTATTAAATACCGTATATAAACTATCAATCTAATTACCTAGATACCTACTCCGTGAATTGCTTCTTTGTCATGATTCCCAGATCTATGATAATATCTTAAATTTAAATTTACTAAAATTTCGTAACAATTTGTAGGTATTCAAAATAAAGTTACTAAAACACTAGCTACGATTCGGGAAACGCATGCCTAATTTACCCACACTTAAAAATGTAAAGACAGGATTTTTTAAATTGGCATAAGTAGGTAATATAAAATTTTCTAATTGATTTAATTAAAATAAACACTAAATATTTCCCCAAACTTAGTACAACAAATCAGTGAAAACTCACCCAAAAGTTAATTTTCTTCCTCACCTATCACTACTTATAACGTTCAAATCTTTGAAATATCATTGCAATGGCAATTGTATGCTAGGTACTCGTAAGTTCAACACTTCCTGCTCAAAATAAAACTGGTTCTGACATTGCTAACTTATATTATGGCACTATAACTACTACTACTTTTTATGAACATGTTATGGTGGTAACAGGAACCTTTATAGATATTGAATTAGCGGTATTAAATTAAAGATAGGTACAATTTCCTATTCAATGTCGAATACTAATCCACATATTTTATTTAGGTAAAGTACGAGTACATAATGAATGTGTTATAATGGCGATCTATTGAATAGTTATGATGGATGACGCACACTTTCCGCATTCCGCATCAACCTAAGTTATAGCTTTGACGAAAAGTTTAGAAACCTATCGTGGACGGACCTCAGAGAATGAGCGGCATAAAACTCCATAGGAGCGGCATAAAATAATAATAATTATACGGTAGGCACTAAAACCAGCAGTAATCTTAGAAATATCTAATAGGTCGCAAATGAGTCCAAATATGGATACTGATAAAATCCAAACTGTTAAAATTCCTAAAAAGCGAAGACAATGAAAGTTAACATCGCATCGAATTATATGTGGGTATAGCTTCTTACCTATATAATAGATTTTATCGGTGTAAGTATTCTGTTATATCCGTCACATTTATAAATGCATTTTTAATTTTTATGCCGATTTTGTGGTCAGAATGCAATGTCATTTGAATAAATAACGTAAAATCGTAAAATTCAAGCTGCTAAGTAACCTTAACATGAACATTCAAAATTATTTGTAAATGGAAAGTAAAGAAACCTGCTTGCATCACTATTTCTCTTATCCGGTTGAAACATTGAGCTTATTTTGTCAAAAAAGGCTATATACCTATAGTAGTCAGCTTTAGACCTACAATTTTACATACATAATCAATAAATTAAATTCAAGACAATTTGTTTTAAATGAAAGCTTCGACCTCACTCTTTAATTGGAATGTTTATAAGATCCTTATAAACTATAATTAAGTATACCTACCTAAGTACAGACATGAAAACTTGTCATTCGATGAATTTGAAATACCTACCTATATTGCACTAACGAAATCCTTAAAACTCCTTAGACACTTTCTCTCAATACTCGTAAAAACGTTCGTATATGAATATATTCGTATGATCACATCCATCAAATATCTATAGAAATTTGTGCAGTATTTTCTTCCAGTAGGTACGCCGCCGCCGGCGCAACTTCATTTAATCATGTACCCCACCTAGTATGTTAATCAGATATTTCGATGACAAGCGACTTAATGAGATGTCTCGATTCAATAATTTCTCCATTCAAAGCAACAATGAATGAATGCGTGCTAGATAAATTAATTAACTTCACACGTCCCGCCTCACTAACGGTTAACGTCTCACCTCCGATTCCCAGGACTCCTTCACGTTGCGTGGCTTGCTCTCCCTCATGCTTCCAGAAAACGTCATCGCACTCCTCGTAACGGCCGTCGCACTTCACACTAACCCTCTATGTGCAATCAACAGTCATTCACTGTCTATCGGATACAAAACTCAATGCTCCTATGAATCACTATCGCTTTCTGTTATCTTTTTGCCGGATCATTAGATGGTTTGTAAACATTGTGTGAAGATGTAGCGAGAGAACGTCAAAGAACTGTCAGCGTCCGATACGTACATGCGTTGCGTGCGCGCGCGGGCCGCGACTGCGGACTGACGGGTGTCTCGCGGCCGGTAACGGGCGGTCGGTCGGGCGGTCGGGCGGTCGCGGCGGGACGGGGACTACAGTTAACTTTCTCTCCGCCATAGCGAGCCGCGCGCCATCGAAAGTCTTAACGACCTCACCATCGCGGGTCAAAGCTCCATCTACTGTTTCCATCACACCCGTGATCGGAAACAATTTACTTTATACTCTAATAACACAGTATTCTCGATTCACTAAAACCGCTATCTTAATAGCTCCTCAGTGGAACTAAGCAAAGGCAGTGTGACCAGGAGAAATGAATCGTCGATGTATGTTAAATATCGCCTCTACTCTCCCTAGATTTCCTTGAAATATAGATATATTATCTATCACTTATTTCAGAAATGGGGTAAGGTTGATAAAACAAAAACGATAAAGTATAAAACTTAATGTATAATCGTAGTATTTACAAACTTATGTTATATAAAACAAATAATTTTATGGCTATCGTTATATACTTATTACAATGTGTCATTAATAATTTACACGATATTTTAAAATAAAAGCAACAATAAACAGATTACATGACTATAGCAATTGTAAGTCCTAATAGCACAAAACACTCGCGCGACATGATTGGAAATAAAAGAGATTCCACAATTTACATCATAATAAAATTATATACAGATTAGCATAACCTTTATAAGCAAAACAGGAATTCTCTAATTTTAGCTGTCGTTGGACTGAATGAAAGTCTGCCATAATTGACAATTGAATTGGAAAAAGTAAATTTCACTTATCATTCGTACGGTACGTTATGAACTATCATGTAAAGATGTTCGATCGCCCCGACCGACTAGCGTAGATAGATATAGCGTAACCAATAACACTTAGCAAAACGTTTCATGAATCAACTTGGCAGTTCTTAAAAATATATTATTATATTATTATATTTATCGAGCTAACTGATAAAAGTCGTAATAATGCTAATGCTAACTGACAGCACCATTTAGCATTGTAAAAAACTTGACAAAAATGTACATGAAAAGAAACGTAATATCCTAAAGATACAAAATACTACAACACAAAGTCTTATCACATTTTATGGTAATTAAGTATGTACACACTATGTGATGTTGGTTAAAAATGTTTGCGATTCGTTCAATTGAAGAGTACCGGTCAAATCTCAATATACATACACCATTTTAATTTTAACAATGGCAATAACGTAAGCTAGCTAAAAGAATTTAGTTGAGCCTTAGATCTTTGGAAATCTGAATGTCTTATATTATAATATCGATAAACATCTACATTTACCTATACATTTTAAATTGCAAATCTAACAAAATCGTTTAGAAAAATAAGTCGTCATTTTGGCTTCCACTTTACTTATACAATGAAATGGTCTCAAGAGTAACCATCATATCATATCAGTATCAACAACATGAACATCAATTTATTACATAACAAATTGTGATTTAATCTGCTATTATGAATGATTAATGTTTTATTATAATCATGGCAAAGAGCGAATTGCGGCCCACCGCGAGCGCCGGTATCTACTCATATATGAAGAGACTCCACCACACTGCTCCAGTGTATATAAAACTGACAATTTCACTACTAATTTATTTTTTCATAACTAATCTCAATGTCGCCAACTACGAAGTGTCCGTGGAATATCATATCATAAAAAAGTATCTGTCGAATGGCACTGCTAATAGTTTCGTTATTTTTTAACGTTCTCTATCAAACTGATTCTACTACAGAGCATTGGGGTAATTCCTACAAATAGAATATAATATAATATTAATTTTCAACTACCACAGACATAAGACACTTTCGTAAAATTGCTGACTTACATTGGCAATAAAAAAGGCGCCCTTACAAATGTTGATAGTGAAAAAAATATATTAACATTATGAATATTCCTATTATCGTAATTACCCAATGCACTTACACTTACATCTTCTAAAATAATAATTTTCACGACATAACACCGTACACTTACCCAAATCACAATAAAACAAACCAATCAGCGTTATTATTGCTCTCTATCTTAACAAATTACTTTGTAAATACAATTAACGTATTCAATAAGACAATAATGTATCATATACCAAATAATGACGTAATCTCAAAGGCATATTTATTTATTAATTAAACAGCTACAGCTTTACATAGCTTTAATATTATTATTTAGTCCTTTACGCGATACTTCGTTCAACTCGATTTACCATTACCTATGTTAGTACTACGCTACAATGACAACATCAAGTTGTTCCCGCCGAGTGGCCGAATTGTAGCTCCCAATGGCGCCGTGTCTCGTCTTACACGAGGAAAGATTCAAACATCATGAACGAGAGTTCTCTTTAAGATAAAAAGAGAAAGTGAGAACACACTTTCGGTCACTTTTAAAAATACAATTAAAATTTTAATTACTGAATCAATAAATTGACGTGCATAAGTGTATCAGTGATATTTATATGAATAAATGATTTTGAATTTTGAAATTAATTTAAACATCGTTATAAAAAATTAAAGTCACCCGGTATATAGTGTGTACGCACGGCGCCAATACTGATACCAAAAAATATTGACGTTATTGTTATCGAACAAATCGTCAGTCATCCGTCGAATTACACGAACACATTTTAACAATACACACAAGAACCGTTCCCGACGAGACAAATCAAACGAACTGTGCGGACGCAAACCTGCCATCATACTTTGATTTATAACAATAATAGCGTATAGTGTTTTACGATCACCGTCTGTCTCCCTGTACTCATAAATTATAGAAATGGACTGGTCTGTCTGTCTGTCTTGTAATATCAATCTTAGTATCCATTTAGATTACTTAAACATATAAGAATATTATTATTATGAAGTAATAGTGGTTTTAAATTTTAACAAGAATATCACGTGTTCGCGTGAAGTGTCTAAATACATTCCGATTTAACATGTATATGTAAAAATACAAAACATGTTATTGTTATGATATTCAGTATGGTTTATAAAATTGCATTTGAATTTGTGCAATAGTCGAATCATTCTAATGGAACTAAACGACTCGCTGAGTCAATATGCATCTACTATTACATGCGATGAACCGCGTGCTTTGCTAGGGTGCTGATCTCTATTATATAAATACTCTAAACATAAATGATAGGCTATCATATTTACAGAGTATTTTTTTTATTGGTAGCTCTAGGCAATCTCCGTATTACGGCTGTTGTCTTTTTTACGACGCAACATGCAATTGGAAGTATACAGAGTTGCTACTACATTTTATATGGGCGTGAGCTTTGAGTATTCATATATTATAACTGTATCTTGGAAGAGTACCGCCTATCTTTTGTATTTATACTATAGAGATCAATGTAGGGAACACTAACTTAAACCTGTTAAACGCTACATATGTGTGCTACATCGCATAATCAAAAATTGTACTTTCGAATGATTACATTAATGTGTTTAGGTAAACATTTAACGGGAAACCAAACTGAATCTACAGAATTAACTTCCAATTTATTAGCTACGTGGTATAAATTTTATTAACACTATTTTCATCTATAACGGTATATAACAAAGCAACGTTTACAACAACAGGCAAATAAAGTTAACAGTTCTCGTCAATACAAAACCAGTTCACCGATTGCATTCGAACACAAGCTTGGTCGCAAAACTTTCGTAATCAATAAATACAAATAAAATCAATTCTAGCTTAATGACTACGTAGCTAAAGCTAGCAATATAAGAAAAATCACAAGTCTACAAACGTTCTAAGATGGATACGCCACGATTCAAAACAACTCGTATTTCACGGAGCTTTTGAAACCCCATTCCACCACTATAATCAGTATCACTAACCTTTCGCGAAGGTCAATTCAAAGAATGTATAGGTATGCCTTAAGATATGCGAACTTAACGTAAATGTTAGATAATCATAATAAATTGTACTCGACGATCTACAATAGGTAAAAAACAAGATTGCACACACGGTACGCGCTCACAGAACGTAGCTCCGGAACGGCGAGTCGACAGTACCCGGTCACCTCGACAGTACACGCCCCCCGCTCGCCGGGCCGGTTGTGACGTAGGCGGCCCGGCGCTCCGGCGTCCCGGCGGCCCGGTGGCCCGGCGACCGGGACCAGTCAATATACAATACGTTAGATCACAGGTGCGTGCTAGCCGCGCGCCCGCGCCGCGCGCTCCGCCCCGGGGCTGCGGCTCGGCCGTCATGGCCGGTGGAACCTGCAAACGTACCACATTACACCACACGTCCACAATAGCAACAACTGTGTTTAATACAAAAATCTTCCTTTCCTTTTGTTCTCTTCCTTTTTTCCTTCCTCCTCTTTTTTCCTTTCCTTCCTCTTTAGGCCGGTAATACATCGGTGATGCCTTTACTGATGTTCGTAAGCCACGGTAACCACTGACCTGATAGCTTACGACTATACTGAGGTTATCTAATCGTTTGTACATAAAAAAAGCATGTGTAAATCTTTAATACAAACTTGTGCTCTTATTTTCTTCTATAAAATATGACTTGTTTTAATGGCTAAATTAATTGGCTATTACTTAAACAACGTTATTCCCATGACGGCGATGGCATCATCTAAACTTTAGTTCAAAAACCTAATTAAATGTAGGCTTTCGTCTTGTATTCATACAAACTAGTTCTGCAACGAGTATTTTTTCTCACGGCCTACAATACCACTGATTTTACAACAACTTTACACTAATTTACACTTAAATTGAATTATAAAAACCAGAACAATTCATGAATATTTATGAATGAATGTAAGCGTAATAATTATTTAATTTCGGAATTACAAAATTATTTAAGAGTCTCCGTATTTATAAATATTTGGCAAAGTTAAAGGAGACTGAGTGCAGAAAGCTAAATTGTACAAATTCATTTATTAAAGAAAATAAAACATTTATTATTTTCAATGTGAAATATCCTTCCGACAAAATGAATTACGATTGAATTTCGAAAGTCACATGTAAATATAATTTATTTATATGTATGAGTATACACAAAAGTAATTTATGTCAAATGAGATCGTAGTGAAGCATTATATTGTGAAAAGTAAATAAAAGTACCTAGTGAGGTGTTTGCTTTCCTCGTGCACCGCCATTTCCGAACTCTTGAACTCGTTAAGTTCGCGGCGGATGGCGGCCTTGTCGCGCGGCGTCAGGCGCGTCCACGGCTTGTCCGCGCGCCGGTCGTAGTCGTGCGCCTGCACGTGTATTGCGTTTAGTGGTGTGCAAGGGGGGTATAAGGGTAAAATAGGGGTTAACCCAAGGGTGTGGTCGGTGGGTTAAACATTAGTGCGAAAAATCTTATGCAAAAACTGCGTCTGTAAATGTTACACGTTTATAGCAAGTGAAAAAGTATACGGGTGAAATGGGGGTAAAACCTGAGTATAAAAAATCTAATTCTATGACCCAAGCAGATCGCTTGGGTCATAGAATTACATTTCATACACACGAAATGTCTTCATGTCTCTTAAGGACAAATTATCAATACAAATAATGAACCAACAACTGCGTGTTATTACGAGCCAACTAACTGTTCGCACTTGATCATTGCAGCTGTCCGTTGGTTGTGTAGTTTAAATATGGCATGTTCACGTTACCTGCGTCACTTCGATGTAGTCGCTGAATCGAATGATTTTCTTCTCCTTCAATTCGTCTACCGTGGGTCGGAAGCTTAGCTTGCGTAGCAAGTATCGCTTCTTCTCCTCCTTCTGCTTCTTCTCCTCGGCCGGAGACTGACCTGTTTATTGACAACATATTAGCATCTACATACACAAACGTAAACTGAAGTGCAAACCGAATGTTACATTTTTTTAGCAACCTCATTGCAGCTTCCCATTGCAAGACACACATCGTCCCCAAAATCAAAGAGCGCCATACTACATCACGTTCTCCAGTGGACATGTGATCGGAAGGAAAGAAGCCCCCCGTCACTGAACGCCGTACTACGTACCAGCCTCGCTTAAAGTTGCTATGAGCGCGTCAAATTAGTATCTCCCCATACTTTTCGACGCGGAGTCGGCTTAAGAAATGGAAATAGTTTTAGTCTTTATTGCCATAGACATAAAAGTTTTTGTAATTGGCTTAATCCGATCTCGCATAGTTAAGTGTGAGAAGGCCCTCATGTTCGTAAAAGGCTAAAAATGGGCGAAACATTCGTGACAAAATCTTAACTCACGACACAATAGATTTGTAATTTTGTACACCTGAGGGACTGCTGCCATTAGTCTTAGGACTAAAATCGATACAATTAGTCACGAACTCACGACTACTATTACACCGAAATGCGCTCCACGACCGATGTTCCCGCGGGCACATTAATTATCGGGATTAAAAATACCCAAGCGAGCCGAGGCCGGGTCGATAGTAATTATCATAAATATTCTAGTGAGGATACTTATGTTTGTGACTATTATCTATCTCACCGGAGCCGCTTACACTGTTTTAAAGGTGACCATCTCAGTCTTCAGGGGTAGCAACACATCTGCGACCGAATGAGAAAGAGACTCTCACTAACAATTACTAACTGGACTATTACTAATAACCACATGACTAACTATCACTAACAACCTTCATAATTGCTAACGAACCAACCAAATAAGTTCTAACACCGTCTGCTACTGGCCCAACCATCCTCGTCCCTATTTGAAGCTGGATCTAGATCGGTCACAGTTGTTACGGGCGGCGGCGGAAGGGTGGTGCTGCATGCTGTTAAACAATCTTACTTTTTAGAATGTTCCTCTCAACCAGCTCTTCAGCCGTGGGTCTCATGGACAGGCGGCGAATCAGCCGCGCGCCGATCGCTTCCCACGACTCCTGCCGCTCGTGTTCACTCTGAACCACCAGAATATTCCTGCGTGACAAACATCAAAACTATTATCAAGTTCACTATTTCGTGGTACACATACAACGCAACATCCAACACAATAGTGATATTTGGATCACTGACGTAACTTTCTCTCTGATACGGCTCAGCACACTGACGGCGAAAAAAATCCGTGTCACTTGCGCGCGGACACTGACCATCGACCGGCGAAACAAAATTTTCCAAAGCACATGCGTCTCCGAAAACATGTCGGATTAACGCGAAACTTTGGCTTAATCCCAACACGCGTTTTCCCGATAACGTTTAATTAATTGAAAAGAAAGGTCGTTAATCTATCACATTTTTAAAGAAACACGCAAACCGCGCCCGACCGCGCTTGTTTACGCTAAACGCACTATAGATTTTTTATTATTTTATGTAACACATGATGTGTCACAATGTCATTGGGTCTAATTGCAATTTGCTGACAATGCCAGCAGTGCCAAGAGCGAGCTGCGAGAAACAGGAAGAAATAAAAAATTGACAATGGGTGAGTATGCAAACGAAAATAACACTCCCAGGCGTGCATCGCCGCAGTCGCGACACACCGCGCGGCTGTGCGACACTCCGCGGACGGGCCGGCGTTACATCACACCATCTACTAATAACTTATATATTACCTACTTCGAAAACAAGTCGCTCTTAGTGGCATCGCTTTATTTTAAATTATTTACGAGATAGTTACTACTTATATTAATATTAATGTAATGCTGTTATATTATGTATGTACCTAATACAAAAGTCGAGGTAAGTACCGAATTTGCAGAGTCTATTAGTAGACTCTATATCCAAAAGATTTACAAGATCCATATATCCAGGCCGTAGTTTGGATAATCAACTGTGTTTATCTATAATGTTTTGATTCAGAATTTAAACGAGCGAGAGAACGAAAAATTAATGAGTGAATAATTAAAATATTTTCATATAAACTAAGTGACAATAGTATCTATATACCGGACTTCAATCATTTATAACTAATCCGTAAGTAAAAGTTGTAATATAGCTATGAGCGAAAAATTCGGTACAATATAATATATTTTTAACAAAAGTAATAATACAAAAATGTCCCCTGTATAACCCGCCTTATATTGCCACTTGTTCGCATTTCTTTCAACTTCGAATCGCCAAAAGTTTGAAAGAAAATAAAATATAAAGAAAGTTGGAATTTAATATTGCTCACAAAAATTAAAGTGGAACGATCGCCTACGCCTAACTTCAATAAATTTCTTACTGAATCAACATTAAATTATTTAAAGGTTAAAACTTTTACCGATCCTCAAATTGAGGTTACATTGGAGAAGAGTTGTTTAAAGAAATTGTTGGTTTGGTCGGATCATCTCATCTTAAAATAGATTGATTTGAAATAGTAATAAATTAAGTGTTTCTGAATGAGTGAATTTATATGGAGGTAATTCAAAGAAATTTACATACCTAATAGTTTAAAAATAGATTTCAATATGACTGTACAGTATCTTTTACTTACTCTCTCGTCGTTGATTTTACGTTTGATTGACAGTCCAACTTAGATTGAAGAATTTTTACATAATTTCTCACCTCCTCCAGTGGTGCAGTTACAGGTGAAGATGATATGAATTCAAAAACTTCTCGACTGATTTTCAATAGACCCACTTTTGTTGAACTTAAATATGACAACGGTAATGTATGTGTGTTTGTGTATGTGCGTACGTGCGTGTTGTGGTTGTTCATGTCGTTATACCTGTTGATGAGCTCCTGCCGATCGGGGCGCAGCGCCAGCTTAATGTTGAGACTCTCCTTGCGCGCCAGCTTGGCGGCGACGCGGTCCGACTCGCTCGCGTAGTCTTCCCGGTGCTCCTCCCACGGACGCGCGTTCTCCTTGTTCTCGAGCGCGTTCCCCACGCGCACCGGCCGGCTACTACTGCGTTGTAACATAACAGTTTACTATTAGTATTACACTTACTGCAAAAGCACAGGTCGCGACAAGACAAACATATCAAATTCTTGTAAAGTTTTATGACAAACGCGACGATTTACCTTGTCGAGCTACCGTGCCAAGCCTATTGTTTCGTATGAAAATTTACTGCCTCAAGACTAACGGATTTGTCTGTAGGCTTATGAATGCAAATATACAAGCGAGTAGTAGAAACAAACACGGAAAACGGCATCATCTAACAGTATAGCCTAAAATATTAGCCACTTGCAGCGGTGTAATCTAGTGGCGGCATCTGAATTTCTAAACATAAATATGCAACAAAAGTACAGAAAGTTGGGAAAATATCGAAGAAATATAAGAAATAATTACGCTATCAGTACCTACTGTTATAGTTTTTGTACGATTTTCTAATAAGAACGGCGACAATAATTCGGCCTGATGTTACAATACAGTTCCTAACAAAAACTCAAGATTACAATAGTTACAACTCCCAATAGCCTAAAGGGCGATGATTTCTTCGTTGCTTCTAATACTGCTTAGAAAAGGTCATATTTCTCTCAATTACAATAGATACGGTTCAAAAACTGGCGTATATGTGGTATGAGAGCTAATATAATTCCGCACTCGCATCCCCATGAACATATCAATGTTGCTTTTATCTCATTACAGCATAGAAATATGTACATTTATCTCGTGTATTGTAATAATTTAGGCGCCCGCGGAAGTGGAGCATTGAGCTAGATAAATTTGTACATTCAGTGAAGCGAATGAATAAAAGAAATGAAAAATCACCGCCGTTCGTGAGCGCATTCGTGCGATAGTGGCTTCAATAGACGGCATTTCAAAAGAAAAGCAATCTAAGTGACATAATGGTGAAAAGTTTTTGTTCTGCAGACGATGAAGTCTAATTCGTTCGACCTTTTGTACAAGTCAACTTATTTATTTGTTTACATTGCTACCAACGTTTTAGACTAAATCCTACTTTTGGTACTGACACGGATTTATTTAGAGCGTTCGGTGTATTTTCGTTTTATTAATATTCTGGCCACACGTCAGTGCAGTCGTGCGCGACCACTGTGGTATCGAATTGCCGTTACATTTAACGACGCATTTATATAGGTTATACTAAAGAAGAGACTATTACTATAGAGAAATCTTATAAGTTCTTGAATTTTCGTTATAAACATCACTACTACAACAACTGTCTAGAAGAAGTAGAATTCAAGTCGACCTGAACTATGTAAGTTCACACATACGACATACAGTTTACACAGATTATATTATTAATGAAGTTTATATAACACTTACATGCAACCACAAATTTATAGGCAAGTATCATTCAAAACGACATACACATAGAAAACGCAAGTGAAGAAGTGTGTACTGATTTGAAACATCAAAAAGTGTGTTATGATTGTGAGTTGCAAGTGTGTGGGTGTGGTTAGTTGGTTTCAGTGGACAGTGCGTCGCACACGTGGACGTGCGCAACATACCGAGGTGTCGTGTGTTAGTGAGTGGCGTGTGTTAATGACAGAGCGGGAGACGAGATGGGAAGCGTGATGCATGGGCGGAAGGCGAAGCGGACCGTCGGGAGGTCGGTGGGTTGCACAACATTGACAAACTGTGGGACGTTTACCATATGCGAATCCTCGGTTTGGGCGGCGGCCGTCTGCTCGCCAGCGCGGGATGAAAATAAACGGACAATTTCACAAACACGCCCAAACAACGTTTGTGTTGTAAAATAAAAAACATGAATGTTCCATAGGTTCGGCCACCACGCAGGTGTATCTACATAGTATGAACACGCGATATTTAGGTGTGTGAGCTATGGAACAGTATTTCGCTCGTCCATAAGGTAAATTATTAAATTACGTTCTTCCATTTGTTTTGAGTAAAAGGGACATGTTTATTTAATTTAAAAATTATTATGTAATATCACATGAACAGTATCATTATGTTGGATATAATTAACGTATCAAACAAAGAATCTTAGGAACATTTATGCTAAAATCTAATTAATTTCTCGTAACAATTTTTATGTAACAAATTATTGTTATATTGCCTTATTACGTTTTCCAATACGATGTGCATCAATCATTCTTTCATTAATCTAATAGTTGACAATAGTTGACTGAACGGGATGCATCGTTCGCTAAAATGTAAGATTAAATTACATTTAAAACTATGTACATGGGACAGGATATATACAAAGAACCTGAACTGTATTCACGCCTGAACACTCATAACCCTTACTTTATTTTAGAACTAGACTTTGCTGGCGGTTTCGAACGCGTGGAAGTCGGAAAACGACAATTGTATTTAAAGCTCACTATTTTGCATATAGTGGCTTGCACATAAAAGGTATATATGCTGTCGCGGACTTTTATTTAGGACTATTAAAGACAAACAATCCAACGATACATTATCTTAGTGTAACTAGACGGTTTAGGCAGCGCACGCCAAGATAGCTCTCACCGGGCAGGATTTTTTCTGACATATCGTTTTATTATTGCCAAATTACACAAAATCTTTATAAATATTAGCCCATATGTTATTTTGATGTATATAGCTTATACATCAAAATAACATATTCTGTAAAGTTTCATCTAAATCCGTTCAGTAGTTTTTGCGTGAAAGAGTAATAAACATACATATGTACCATGTACATACACACTTTCGCATTTATAATATTATTAAGACTACAAAGGAAAGCATAAAAAAGACTCCAAAAGATTTAGGTCCACCCACACCCAGTGATAATTTACATCACGCAAAATATTTCATGACGAATCATAAACATAATCTTTTGTCTGTTATAATTTTGTACATAAGGGACTTTCAACACAACGATCAGTTAGGTCATTATAGCACCAATTTGGGTAATGGCAATAAAAAGGAATAATAAAAAAATAACCATAATGCATCGAGGTACAATGACTGGTCTGTGTGGCCATTTTCAATTTCAATGACGACGACTTGTTCATCAATAATAATAATTTCAACTTAAAGAATCCCGTCAAACTAAACATCGTTTAAACGTTAATCTTTAAACGTCTAATTTTGTTTTAATAACATATTGTTTTGGATGTTGGTGCTACTTGTACGTGTGAGGTGTATAGTCCTCCATTAGTAGGTAACTCAGGGCAGGGTCAGTAAACTAACTTAATGTAAATAAAATGGTATTATACAAAGTGTGATATAATTTTCAAATTCAGAGATTTTTCTTTCAAAGAAAGAATTTAGAAGAAAAGTCAGTCTAGGATATAAGGTACAAGGTTAAAGGGAATAAGTTTCCCGCATCGCAGCGGGGGTTGGTCCGCCAGTTGTTAAACAAAGCGGTACTAACTTGAAGCTCGTGTGGTGGTGGTCCTGGCGCGGCGCGAGCGGCGTGGCGAGCGGCGTGGCGCCGGGCGAGGCGGCGGGCGCGGGCCGCTTCTTCAGCGCCGACTTGAGCGGCACGGCGTTGAACAGCGGCTCCTTGGGCGGGATCTCCTCCACGCGGGACGTGTCCGCCGCCGCCTCCGGCTCTGACTCCTCGCCGTCGTCTTCCTCCTCCGCTGCCATCACAAACGATACGTTAACTTACTATTCGTCTTCGCTTTGTTCGTTCGAAAGCCGAACACAGGAAGAAATGGAGAAAATTAATAGAATCGACGAAGGACTTTTATCAAGGACACGACCTTCAATTAAGAATGCAACACAGAAAAAACTATTCTTTAAGATACTCGGCGAATCATTCGCCGAATAAGAATGCACGAATACGATCACGATAAGATCTGTTTACATATTCGTGGTCAGTACCGAGTATACTCGAGTACATCATTCTCTGAGACGAAATATTGGTTAAATTCATAATCCAAAACCATGGATTGATTTAAGAAGACATTATGCGAAAGTTCCGCTTATGGCAAATAGGAGAAGGTTACAATACCTTCAATACGAAGCGTGCACGAGAGCATGGCAAATTTATGATTTCGTCATGCAACAAGTATGTCACTGCGACATGCGAAGATGTATGTATGCAATATTGTAATTTCACCGGTAAGGAACAAATAATAATAACAAATCTTTGAGCAGACAATTCTTTTACTCAGTCAAATTATCCATATGTTCCGTAGCAAATTGTTTATTGTGTAAGAACGTTGACGGTCCATTTCTGTTTAAGTCTCTAGCTTAAAGTACTAAGGCACACATCAGAGGTTATTCACGACGACTAAATGGATGACAGTGTGCCATTTGAGAATAAGAACATGTCAGATACCTCACGGTCGCCTCGCCACTAGTGTGTACTTTCGCGGTTTCTACGCTGAAGCCGAACACATCTCGTTCAAGGTTTCGACCTCTAATTCAATGCGCTATGTATTCAACATAGTAAACTATAAGTCAAGATTATGTATTCGATTTATACTAACAATTAATTTTAGAATGACAAAAACTGAACATATTTTATACTTTTCAACTATCAGGACATTTATAAAATGGAACCGTTAAAACGTTTAATTTTAGCATAGACATAAAATTAAGTATCCCAATGACAGGTATATATGATGCAATAAATAAAATATTATCGACTTGTGACTTTACCTTATGCGAAAGCTATGTTAAATTCGCATGATATTATAATTATGTTGAAATATGCATTTAATACAGTTACATTAACTGACATCAAAGTATCTTGACTTTGATAGAAAATAGACTATTTAGAATTTCCACAGAGCTCAGGGCAATGTTAGGTAAGACAATAATTTTGCCAAATCATCGCAAAAATCCTGCCAACAATAATCAAACACATCCTTATTAGAAGCCAATAATAGTTTTTACGAGGATGGTTTTGAACTTAAAATACAAACATCCGCTGCGTTCGTCTAACGTGCGTCGTCGGAAATTACTGTAATTTATAAATACACCAAAGAAGAATAATTATGTTTTGAAATTATATTACGAGTTACATGTCAAGCATAAATAAGCCTTGTGCCGTTGCAGTAGATGTAGAGGCATTAAAGAAAGCATAGTAAATATACACACAGATTTTGAAATATAAAATATTCCGGCCCGGCAATTTCCCTGACCTAATTATCTAAAAAAACACCGCGTGTTTATGTACGGTAAGGTACCTACCTAAGAACTTAAACTTCCTTTGATTTTTTTTTACATTCAAACAAATATAACTGAGCAAACGAAATCAAGTTAGGTATCATAATAATCAAGCAGTTAGGTATATAATAATATAATATATAATAATTTATGGATAAACATAAATTATTATTAATATAATTACACAAGCACGTATTAAATAATTAGGCGTGTGCACACTAAATAGCATAAAAGCACTAATAAAAGCTTGTGATGATATATTGAAACACAGGATAACATTAGGCCCGAAACGATCAACAATTGACAAATACACAGCAATTAACCAATATCTGGACCTCAACTAAACAATTAAAATCTACACGTCCAAATAAGTCTCATGAAACCATTGTTTTTCTTACAGTTGCCGGTTCAAGTTTAATAATATTATATCATAGAACCTCAGGTTTAACGTTAAAGTTATCAATGATTGATTATTCGTTTCGTATTAGCGTTAACAATTTGTAATCGACTGGACATCGCAAGCAAGCATACACACGGATACCTACGGAGACCAAGACTTATCAGGATACCAAATAGTACTTCTTACTGCTGTTAATTAATGAAACAGTCTCTGTACACTGTACAGAACATTTTTTTTGCTTTATTGCCCGATAAGGTGCAGCGAACCATTCGACTATGGTCACCGCTACCCACCAACATCCAGTAAAGCTGTTGGCGATTTATGAATTTGTGAATTTACTTAGCTCTCTTAGCAGTCATGATGACATGAATTCGATTCGAATTAGAAATAAAACATGCAAATTTTAATGATATGGGTATTCTAGATATTGCACGTCGATATTTCGAGGCAGTTTCATTAATAGTAGTCACGGATGAAATACACGTGTGTACCCGTACCTATATGTATACAGAATGTGTATAATCCACGACGAATAAAGTTTTAAAAAATTCGAAAAGCTTGCGTTGTCTACTCGAACAAGCGGCGACGGTTATCATGAGTGCTTACAGTCCGAGAGGTTGTGATGTGCGAGGTGTTGGTGGTGCCTGGTGGGGCTGGGCGAGCTGAACATTGGCGGCGGCGGGATGGGCCCGATCTCCGACACGGCGATGGGCGGCTCCGGCAGGTCGGACAGCATCAGCTGCTCCTCCGCGCTGCCGTCGCCGCCCTCCATGCCGCCCACGCCACCGTAACCACTTACTGAAATTAGCACAGACTATATTGTCATCTCTGATCACTTTCAACCACCGGCGAAGAGATAATAGTCTATGTCTGTACGTTTCTTATATTTATTTAAATAGCCTTGTTTAAAATTATTATACCTCTGAGAGAAAAGCGTAGGAAAATTAAGCGGTGGAAGAATCAGGTGTCTGAATATAAAGAGAGATAAGATAACTGATAAACACATACAATAAATACACACACTCACACACAGAATCACACACAAACCTAAAAGCAGCACAAAATTATCAAGAAACGTAATTTATGATTCAGTTATTATTTAACTTTGATAAATATATAATTATTATATAATCTCATATCATATAATTGCTCGAATCGAACGGAGCCTTCGTTGAGAACCTTCACGTCGATAATAGCAATTAAAGTATCAAATGTACGGAACCGTGACACACAGTAAAAAAAATAAAAAATATATAAATATAACTACTTATAAATGAATTATTTGGACTTTCACATGCCAGTTACAGGCTTTTTCAGATACTTAGGTACTTAGTGTAAAATAAGCGTGTAAAATTGTCACATTTAGGACTAAGACACCGTTTCCAAAACGTTACATAAAAAGTAATTTGTATACTAGATGTATCTTCCATTACCCATTCAGGAGAATGAATACTTCGCTTAGTCATAAAACTTGAGGCATTCCGCTAACGTAAATGATAAAATGGTATGTAAATGTTAAATTAATTTTAATTAAAATTGCTAGAATGTAAGCAATCAAGCAGTGATAGCCGTGTGGTTGAACGTTGGACTGCCGAATCGGAGGGTCCGGGTTCAAACCCCGCACGCACCACTAATTTTCAAAAATTATGTGCGTATTAAAAATTTAATTATCACTTGCTTCGGTGAAGGAAAACATCGTGAGGAAACCTGCACACCTGAGAGTTCTCCAGAATGTTCTCAAAAGGTGTGTGAAGTCCACCAATCCGCACTTGGCCAGCGTGGTGGACTATGGCCTATACCCCTCACACTGTGAGAGGAGACCCGTGCCCAGCAGTGGGACAGTTATGGGTTGTGATGATGAAGCAATCAAACCAGTGATGCTACCGTCTACTATATTACACCAAAATTGGGTGTGAAATTAATTATCATTGCTATTTGTTACTTTCAATTGAATTAGAGTGATGTACCGAACATCATAATGTACGTCAAATTAACATTAGTAGGTTAATAACAGAGGACTTCATCGCCCAGTTGTTAGGAACTCTGCTAGTGATGTATCATTTATCCATGCAACACACCGCACAGCCAATCGTTTAGTGCGGAGGTGTGAATGCGAGAGTTAAAATTTGAAAGAAAAATAAATATTGGTAATGTAAGTCGAAAGATGAACAATAAGAAAAACAACTCACCATCTCCTGGATAACATATTCTTCGCGGCACTTTCCCTGCTGTCAAGGAGTTGGGTCGTTCAGGCCTCATCATCTCACCGCCATTCTCCAACTTGTCTTTTTTTGGTTCTGGAAGTAACAAAATATAAATAAATTAATTTATGAACTTACATAGAATATAAGCACGTACACCAATTTATCAATTCAAATTGAAATCATATAGATGGACATCAGTAATACAGGTAAACCACATTTTGGACCTGCATTTGAAAAGGGAGAGTGTTGATACCATTTTATACTGCCCGTCTGATAATTGTGTGAATAAAGGAACAAGTTGCTACTAGCTGTATTTCCTATACTAACATTAAAGGCAGAGGCCACTTAACTTGAATGCGGCTTTCTATCCTAAGATGTCAATATCACTAGCCATTTATAGTCGCATGCAAAAAAGTGTGATTTTCAACAACGTATTGATACGCAAACATTGGGTTAATATTGTGCTCATTGGAGGTGGTGCTAACGGCAGCGGCGAGAGCGTCAGGCCCGACGTCGTTAACGCTATTAATAGGTGATAGTCGGGTGACGGCTGCCCGCGGCCCGCCCGCCGTGGGCTCGTGGCACGCGACTCCCATTCATCGCCGGCGCCGGCTCTACGGCCTTGGCCGCATGGAATACTATTATTAACTCATCCTGACTCGCAGCATCCACACACCACAAGTTGTTTTTACTCCGAAACTTCCGCTCCGTACGTAGTATTGAGTCATGTTCACCTGGACACAATAGGGAAATCGAACGGCGCATTGTTCGTGGAAGGGCCAACATTTAATCTCGCGGTTTAAGCCAGACTCTTCCCCTACAAACGTGCTCACCAGCAAACGAGGAGCCAATAGTGCCTGTTTCTTTGTAACAGCTACTGAGCTCTTTACCCCTAAGTCCTCTAACTTGAGTTCGGTTCTACACTCTACGACATACCTACCTAACAACCGTGAAGATTTTAAAATGCAGGGTTGGACAATTAGTTAACAAAGGCATTCACCTTTGGCCTATGTCAGGTTTGTCTCTGATGTTGATTCTGGCAATACGGATGTATTTGGGCGACCGTGGCCACTTACAAACAGATAACGTTGCCACTCTTCCAGTTACGACATAAATAATCACAAAAAAAACAGGATAAGACCAAAATTAACTAGTACCTACTAATTACGTATTTCGTTCGTTTTGCGCATATTTTGTTGCTCACATTAAGCCACATTGATTAACTATTCAAATGAATGTAAGCTGCTTGAGCCAGTATTGCATTGATCTAGTTAAGTGTGTCTCAATAAAAATCAAACCGATTAGAAATCTACATGTTGCAATATGTTGCTGCGCGCACCCGTCAGACTACAATTCTGTTGCAAATCTAATGTATTTGCAATAATTATCGATTAATTGCCATAAAATCATTATAGTATCAGTACCTACATGCCTATAGACTATTCAAACATTGTAAGAGACGTCGTCTAAGTATTAAAGTTAAATAGGAAAAATATTTATTTCATGTATTATTATGTTTCATTAACGGTGTAGGGATTCGAATACGTATTCTACTCGTACGTACGTACATACGTACTCTGATTGCTTTTCTTGCTTACTGGTTTATCCTCTGTTTATCCGAAAATCACGCAAAAACTACTAAACTAATTTTAATGCGGACAATATATACTAAGATTGCCCAAACCACAATACACAACATCCAAATTTCATCATTGATGCTTGCTTACATAGTAGAGTTCCCCTAGAGACATCATGTACAAATATCAAAGGACGGGGTGAATTTATATAGACGAAGTTGTTGGCAAAATCAAGTCACTTAAGAGAATCGTGAGATAATAAATAGCCTTTATCGTGTTCCTACATGCGGTTCAACCTTCAACAACTCCAAGAAATCTTAAAAGGTTAACTCGGTGCCGACATGAGAGGTCATTGTTGCCAATTTAGGAATCATAGCTTTATTTATAACCCACTAGCTGTCGCCAGGGCTTCGCCCGCATTCGAGTTAATAGTTCCAGGAAATATTGATTAATCAGAGAAGTAATACAATGTTACTTTCACGTTTCATCTGTTTATTTTTTATGTACCTATAAGAAAAATATTTATTACGGGACTTGTCATTAAATACCAACCAATATCTATTAATTTTCCAGTTTAAATTAACAATTACTGGGTACTTAAAACTAAAACATATTAGCATAAAGACAAACAATATTAAATGTGCAAATGAAATATGTAATTGAGACTTTTCAGCGCTCGTTCCGTTCCCTCGAAAAACAACAATTCAAGTTGTGCCAAAGTATTATTGATGTTTACTGTAGTTTCATTTGCTTTGGTTCATCTATCCAAATAAATTGTTTTTAATATTTAATTAAACTGTGTTTTATAACATTTTAGAAGTAGGTAAACCATAGGTTTTACCATTAGCTTTGAGGTAATTTATTTCCTTGATTAATTCCACGTCATCTTTACTCCTTTTACAACTTTCCATTGTAATTGATAATAATTATAAAGTGGTGTATGCCTCGTGGTTCGTGATTCATTACATTATTACTTCATTTATCCTTGAACTCTTGTGCAATTCGACGATGATTAGTTTCTGCAGTTTCAGCATTTGTGGGTGGTTATTCAACAGGCTACAAAGAAGCGTGGGAGAGCCTCGCGAGGCGGGGGCGGGCAGCGGATCGGATCGATGCGGTCGCCCTTGGACATCCCACCCTCGAACCCGGAGACTCTATCCAGTAACCGTTATGTAACCTGCCGTTACATCCTGAACCCGTCAGACTTTGTATTATGGGCACGATTGCGAGCCATAAAATCATGTGTGCTCTTACATGAATTTCTTGCCCTTATTCGGGGACGTAAGTTTGAGGAAAGGGTAGGACTTGAAGTTCTATAAGACGTCTCGATAAACATGTCATAAATAGACGCTTTCTCTATGTTCGGGGAAGTATCAATAAATACATTACGTATTAAAGAATAAGAACACAATATTCAGCAGAAATTGAAGTTGCTCCAGCATTCAACACAAAATAAACCGGAAATACAAAATTAACGCTCAGGCCATCCATCATCGAACACACATTTCAAAACTCGTTGAAGAAGTTTGACGTAACAAGAGAAACATGCCAATAATTTGAAGGATGGAACTACTCTCGTAATAGCAATATACAATGTCAAGTGTACGCGTATCAGAGACGCACGCGGCGGGCTGGCAGCGGTCGCGGGTACCTCGTGCGCCGTGCGTAAAATTACGCCCTCAACTACATACACGACCACTAGCTCGATAAAAATATACATCGCCCGTCGAATACAAACACTGCAAAATATTTCCCAGGTTAGACAAAAACACGCCCGGCTTTATTCTACTCATGTTTCTTTCCGCGCGGGACTGTACGTTCAATGAGCCAGTGACATACGAGTATGTATGCATTTTACGGTCTTTACAGGATCAAAAAAACGTCCCATTAAAGTCCAAAAGCTTTCATTGCTGTGGATATCTGAATATCAATTCCATGTTATTTTTAAGTTAATATAATGTGTGATTCACAATAAGCCATCGTTTCAAATTAGACGACATTTAACGACCTTTTAAAATACACCATTATACGAAATAATAATAAATTTGTTAATATAATGCATTATATTACTCATCCGAGAAGTGGGTCGAAAATCAAAATAATATAATTATACATAACATAATAATAAAAACGGTCACGGCTGTGTTAAAACAATCATGACAATGACGAGTTGCGTGTGGGTGGACAAAGACGAGTGACATGCCTCCGAAAGACAGAAAAAACGCCACGAAAGGCTACAAACATGACATGAAAAAATTTACCAAATCACAATAAACGTAAACACAATTATTTTTCCGTCATGTTTTCATCAACTATTTAGTTTACTTATTAGCTTATTTACCTCTTCAATTCAATACGAGTTACAGTTAATTTAGAAATTGATTTTAAGAAATCTTAATCCGTTTCACAATTTTTTCTATACCACCATTCGACCTAGTTATGTACGAGTACGAGTTTATTTTTAAAGAATGTACCTATTTACCGTTGAAATTGAATAAGCCAGAAATAACTGGAATATTTTCATCCGTCATCCCGCGCCCTCAAAACACGTAACATCGAAAGGAATTCGACATCATGCGACATGAAGCGATACACTTCAATCGCAAAGTATGTGACGACTTTTGTAATGAAATCAAGGGGTTCCATACGCAAGTTGGCTTTTTAACCGATACTAAAATATAAAATATAAAAGAATTGTATTTAAAGACCCGATCTTGAAAAAGAATGGGTGCAAATGATGTGCATCGTGGACAAAAGGTTTAATGGAGCGTTGATATCATAACGACGGCTGCGGCGGAGCAGCGGAACTGTGGAGGGGTCAAGGGCGGGCCGCGGCCGCGACCGCCATCCTTCACAACTGCTGCTTCGGATTCGGACTCAGCTATTTGTAGCATTCTTAATGCTTTGTCCAAAAAGCAGCTAAGTTTTAAATTTTCAGCAAAATTATTCAGCAGCAAATACAAATGCAAAATTATAATTAAACTGTAAGTAGGAACCTAATTGATATTGTTAAAACGAAATCGAGACGTTACGCAATTAATTATAATTATAGTCATACTAAATACTTTGATTAGATTCGCTATCCGTGTGTAAACGAACGCCACCTGATAACACAAACATGTACGCACTGTTAGTTTTCTCTCAAGGCTAATAAATGAGACGATGATTATATTAGGTTTGGAATGTTGTGAGTGACATTCAAGAGAGGCATTAAAATGGCGTACGCTGCGCGCGACGGCCACGACGCTACGGCACAAGCACGCAAATAGTTGTGCGAGGCCAGCCTCGGCGCCTTCGTCATTTATCAGATACTTGTTTAACCATAGACATTGCACCATATTCCGCCATGGAAAACAATCGATTAATTGACATTGTGTTATTCGGAATGTAGTACGCATTGTTATGTTATTTAAAAATGAAACATTCACGCTTAACATCTATCTGTTCGTAGTTTTATCGCAGTTATCATCAAAGAGAATATAACAACTACGTTTGTTATCATAGTCAAGAAGCCCGATAGCTTTTTGTTTTTTCATGAGATTATCCACTACAAGGATTAATATAAATAACTAGTCGACCCGCCCTCGTCGGTTCGTTTCGGGAGAAACTTGTTCTTTACGTTTACAATTATCAAATATTTTCCCATTTTTGCAACATTTTTCATTGATGCTCCGCTTCTATTAGTCGTAGCGTGATGTAATATAGCCTATACTCTTTCTCGATAAATGGACTATCCAACACAAAAAGATTTTTTCAATTCAAACCAATAGTTCCTGAGATTAGCCCCTTAAACCAAACAAACTCGTCAGCTTTATAATATTAAGCATAGAAGTTATTTATGACTCGTTAATATTTAAAAAAATCATTGCTATTTTTTAAGTTGTTTTGGGAAAACCTCAGAAATTCTTAAAGGAATTATATTTGTCATTGATATAATTATTACTAGTATTAAGTCAATGATTACTTTACAGCTTTAAATACTTTTTTGTTTGACGAATCAACCCTTCAGAATGTTGTTTTAGTTGTAGAAATCAATCGGAATGTTGTCTTATATCCTAAAAATACCAATACTAAATCCAAGACAAAATATAATTAAACTTATCACTAATATGAAACTTCTAAATTGCCTAGGCAAGGTGTAAGGGTTAATAGCTTTAAAAATGTATGTAATAGAACCCTGTACAAAGTTTGAAAGCGACAGTGAATAATTAATTTTGCCAGCGCAGTAAAGGTTGACTGGAATATATCAGACCAAGAATGTATGGTAATTATGTTATGTTAGTCATGAAAGGCTTTGACTACGTACGGCATTCGGTTGTGGGCGCCGTGGGCGGTCCTACCACACCTTGACTAACGGCACTCTACCATTATATTGTGATCCCTTGGCACCAAATTGTTTCATATCCTTTAGTATACAGTTATTCTTTTTAATTATAATTTATATATCTTATACGCTTATTTTTCATAAGTTTTCTATTATAAAATGAGTAAGAATATGTAGAGTGTGAATCTACTCGAAGATACCATGCACTTTTGTAACGTATTTTTTCACGAAAACTAGTTCGAGATATAAGTTCACTGTGTATATAAGGATTGAAATCATGATTCAGAGGTTGTTGAGGTTGACACTTATAAGGTCAAACCTTGAACTGACCTCCTCAGACGAGGTGCGGTGCGACTACCCGCGCAGGGGCGTACCTACTGTTCTTATCAATAATCAACTCCACACTTTACTGTACGTGTACGCTATGTGTAACGGGAAATGCAGTCATTTGTTATTCATTAAAGTTATATGAAAATTTAATGAGGTGTTAAGTATTATCGGTAAATTCATAAACGAGGGCAATGCGACGTTTAAAGTTTTATATAGTGTAGGTGTAAAATCTTTTAATCACTATCTAGTCAGACTACATTCGTGCAAAATGAGCATACATTTTGAATTGTTTATTTAGTTAAGAATTTAAATTATTGAAAAAGTGAAGCACTTAAAAAAAATAAGAAACAAAGGAACCATAGAATCGTGCGTGCGGTGATGAGATCGAGACATTGACATTGAAGATGTAGGTCACGGGTGCGGTGAACACGTCGCCGGCTGCGGGCTATAGCGGGTGGTGCGGCGGCGTGGTGCAGCGGAGGATGGCTCTGTGGCGGATGAAGGAGTGACGAGGGTACCATGGGTGCGCGCGAAGAGCGTCAGGTTGGTGGAGTGCCTAGGCACGGGGGACTTGCGGCGCACGTAGTAGTGGTCGTGGCGCTGCGGCGGCGGCGGCGGCACGAAGGGCGGCGGCGGCGGCAGGCGCGCGGGCCGGCGCCTCGCGCCGCCAGCGAAGGCGTCCATGGCTGCGAGCGTCCCGACGTCGCTCATGCTCGCGGCGCGCTCGCGGCTGGAAGACTGCGGCCGGTGCGGATCGTTACCCCGCGCCCCGCACCCCTCCCCGCTCGCTCCGAGCTCGGCACCGCGCGCGCTGTTCGATCGCCGCCCGCCCTCCGCGCTTTTGCCGTCCAACCGCCCACACGCCGCTTCGCTTTGTTTTGAATTTTTAATTTAACGCCATTCATCTCACGCTCGAGCTCCGTGAAACGAGAAAACTAGAGCCAGTATGGTTTTTAAAGTTCAACGACCGACACAAATTTTATGGGAAATATGTATCTATCCAACTATGAGCAAACAATATAATGAAGACAACGAGCCTCCACTATAATGCAGCTAATCAACCGACTCTTGCGACAATAGAGATGCAAGAGGATGAACAAGCCACAAGAATAGTAAAAGACGTGTTGATAATCAATTAATGAATATTTAACTAACACTGAGCTTACATACATGGATCAGTGAACCCAGTAGGTTACCAAATATAACGTCCTTGAGAAACTTTGTAGGTTATTCAGAGCGCAGAGCACTTGATAAAATTGCTCTTTACTTATCTTTCATTGTTTTAGATAGACGTTTATTTCAGACGTATGTACATCCATAGATTGTTAGTATGTTAGTAAAAAAAATCTTTTAACTTTAACACGTTTTATCTACTCGTCCACATCAAATTACTTTTCTGAGGTTAGAATGATCTTTATCGACAGTCATTTTTTTTTAACAGAAGTAGGTAGTACGATGAACACCCATCATAATAATTTAAATCAGAACAACCACGAGCCAAAGATGTGATATTTTATTATGAGTTATTTAATAAAAATGATGTGGTGTCGTGGGACACCAGGTAGGAACGAAGTTCCTTCGGCTAATGTAGAATCGACACAAATTGCAAAAAAAATCGTGCTCAATTTTATGTAGGTTTTCTTGATTTTTCTCTTAAATTTTGCTGATTAGTTTTTATTTAAGTACAAGAAAGTATTTAGGAAATTCAGTATTTTAGGAAATAATATAAAATAATATAAAATATAATATATAAAACAATAATATAAAACCCATGTGTATCCATTGTTATATAAAAGTATAGAATAGAAAATAAAAATGCATAAATTTCATTTGTGTTTTATTTAATTACAGAATCTTGTATATTAATCAAAACACAAGCTATAGTAAAAATATGGTTAAATGGTATATTTGTCTGTTCTTGAATCAAGTTAACTAAATAATAACAAGTTAAAGGATTGCCAATATAAGAACGGGGGCTTTTTTTAATTTTATTCAAGGTGCACTCTAAGGCATTTAAATTTTCTCGTCTTTTGTCATCCTGTATCATCACTACAATCTGAAGAAGACTCCATTTGAAAAGATATTGATGATTCTGTGAAAGTTACAGAGGGAGTATAAGATGTATCACTATCTGATTGTTCTATTTTTTAACAATTTTACTCAAATAATGTTTAATTAAGTTTTTCCAAAACAACTAATTTATTCTCAAAATAAGTTAGCTTTTCTCAAACAAGTTGGCTTTTCTCAAAATGAGTAAACTTTTCCAAAACGAATAGGCTCATCGAACGTCACTCAATTAAATGTCTCTTAAAACAAGACTAAGAATAATTACATCTAACCTGTATACATAGCTCTCATATGTATCGTCCATCCCGATACAACTGTCCATTGGCACTCTCCAATAACAGAACTGAACACCTCTCTCTAGTGTCTTATAAGGGCTATGCATTGTACAAAAATAATTTCAAAATGAGTTATGTTCGACAAGATGGCTGAATTTTATTAAATTTTCAAAAAGAAAAGAAATCTCATTACAGTATTCACTGTATCAATCAATCAATTATATATTATAATTGATTTTTTAATCAATTATATATTATAATTGATTAAAATAATGTCGTGGCAGAGAGAGGGTTACAAGAAGTGACGTCATTTCGGCCACCGATGGCCGGTTCGCGCTTCAAAAAGAAGCGCCACCGCGCTATAGTCGCCGGTGGTTGTGGTCGGCTGCCGGGTTGCGCCGAGTCCCTAGTCGGTACTAAATGTATGAAAAACCATGTAAACTGCTAGCCGCCAGCCACCGATGGCTGTGGTCGGTGGCCAATTTGAGTAGGTACTTAGTTTAATTTGTCATAAAGTGAAAGTGAAGTAGGTTACGACGCCCGATCTACTTTCAGACGTCGCCAGACTTAGTACCGTCCAGTTTAATCCCGAAGGTGCAGTACCTTCGGCTTGGTGGTAGGGCTGAAGCCCGGCTGACTAGCTACGCGCGCTTGAATCAGTCGCCAAACGACTTGTCGTGGTCTGGCTGGAGGCTTGAGAGCCAATTTTTGTTTGTTTGTTTGTTTCATTCATTCATTCATTCATTCTTGGCCTGATGACTTTGATGTTACTGATGTCCATCCGTGATGCCTTTGATGTTACTTATGTCCATGTTCGACGGCGATCACTTACCATCAGGTAGCTTATTTGTTTGTTTGTCTGTCGGTTATTAACAAAAAAAAGTATAACATCTTATTATACCGGGTATATACAACTCATACATTATTGTCGAACGCTAAGTGTCATATTCCCAAACTTCGATCACCGTTTATGTAAAAAATACACACACATCATGTCAAGAAGAAATGATTAATGTTAAGGATTTAACGCACGCATTATCAAATATATTTTTGCGTAGTGGGAATGTTAACTACGATTCGAAGAAAACACGTTCCCACAAATGGAAAATATATGTTCTTACTCTGCCGTTGAGTGTATACCTCGCCGTAATACAATATGAAGGCTTGCAAGAAAAACTAGCGAGAACAACGTGGCCAAAAACAATTTGCCCGTGATAATAAAAAATATTGAAGTTATAGAATTAAAATAGAGAAACTTTGGCCATTTTATGTGTGGATTTGTAGTATGACTCTTGCCCCACCATTAGATTTTTGTTCTAGATTTATCATTCGTTTTGTAGGCTTCATGGACGTTACTGTTCATTTCGCATAACAAAGGCACGCCACTGACAAAGTTATAAATTGGGTTAAGATTTTACTGAGATCAAACAAACTATTCTAAACTATTCGAGATTATACCGGAGAGTTAGTCAAGGATTTCGTAGGATGTGAACACTCATGCTGTCTGATAATCCCAACTTTCTTCGTACGTTCTAGAGTTACCACACTAATTTAGTTTGATTTTTGATACATAATTTGTCTAGCTTCGGCCTATTGATGGCCCACCACAGGGCACGGGTCTTTTCTTATAACCGAGGAGGTCTAGAGCTTACTACACCACGCCGCTTCACTGACGATTGGTGGCGAACCCAAGTTTCTGAAAATTGTATGTCGCCCGAAGGTCTCCGACATGGTTTAACGACTGTTATCCAATAACAACAACCGGAACCGAGTGCTTTACCTGTCTTCCAAAGAAGGAATCGCTCAAAAATTTTATGCCAGTAACGGTCATTCATCCAACTGCCGACCGCGTCTACTGTTGCTCGACTTGGTCAATCACTTATAGACGCAAGCCCTCGAGCTATATGCGCTTCACTTGCCCTATAATAACATTTTATGCGTTGAAAAACTCAATTTCACATAGACTCGATAACTTCACGACCTTATTAAGTATAAGCTTTTTGTTTGATCAACCTTAGAGTTTTTAACGTTAATCATTCTCAACAAATGCATTTTTGGAATTGAGATAGCAAACGAGCATACAGCGGGAACCACTTTTCTGCTGCCGTCCATGAAAACTGATTAGAATGGTAAATCAATTAGCAAACGATTTCAGAACCTTGTAGAATAATACTAATATAATAGGGTGCCGTAAACATTAATTAATTTCGAATGCTGAATAACGACATGCAAACAAAGCAAACGTTGTAGGGGTCTGATAATGTTTGAATTTATTATCGTCCGTTTTCGTCGCATACACGCACCGAGTATCGGCGAACTCTAGCTACTCAGGATATCTAAGGTTATCGTACAAAGGCACGTCCATTCTATCCTGCACTTCACACACCATATTTAATATTATTATATAACCTAACTATTATAAAACGAGATTAATATTATAGAGTAAGAGCCCAAAGCGATCTGACATAACTTATTTTCACATGGATGAAACCTTAATTTCTCAGTAGCGTCCATGTTCTTTGAATACCCTGCGTGCTTATGCTGCAGCTCGTGGTGAGTGGAGCTTTATAGCGTCTGACAAAAGTTTTGGCCCCTGGAAAGTGTCTGACACTTATGGTTACTATTTAAGAATAATATTCCACAAAACATATATAAAAATCAGCCATGTGAAAATAACTGAAGTAGCTCTTATTTTTAGCTGCCTTTCTTACCTGGTACCTGCCCAGGTGTCACAAAGTGAGCTTCCACAAGCACGCAGGGTATTCAATGAACATGGACGCTACTGAGAAATTAAGGTTTCATCCATGTGAAAATAAGTTATGTCAGATCGCTTTGGACTCTTGGACTATTAAGCATTCAAATAAAGCCTGTGTGCATACTTCTTTTCACAAGAGTAAAATCATTATTTTCAAGTGAATTTCAGGAAGTAATTATTTAAAGCGCATGAGCATTAGCAAAACGGCTCTCTGGCGTTATTTAGAGCATGACAATTTGAGTAGTTGGTCATACTGTCAAAAACTATAGAGAGCAAACAGTACGAGTTATATTATCATTATAATTATGAGGCCACAACAATAAAGAACTACACAAAAATTCAACTTCCGTATGTTTGTGGCCGCAAACCTCAAAAATTGATGGATTGATAACATTTTGTACAAAATACCTAACATAAAATAGCGTTTTCTATACTTTTTATTCCAAAGTCCTTACGGGAATAAGAATTAAGTGTTCTGGATTGACTTGCACTTTGGCAAAGTTGCTACTTTGTTGCTATGGTAACCGTAACTGAGTCATAGTTGGTCACAGGCTCGCATCACAGCGTGGTCGGGTCTAGCTGATTTAAGTGAAATTTAAAATCCTTTCCAAACTCTAGATTAGATAAAGAACTAAATATAATGCTTAGATGCTTATTAATATACGAGTAGGTACATTACATTAAAATGATGTTACCCATTGATATTTGTAAAATGCTACGCTAGATGAGTAAATGACAGCCAAATATTGCGGACTGATAAAATTGTTGTTGTGATTTCTTGTACACGACAATTACGCAGTAGTTTCAATGCTTACAATATTTACCATTTTTATTCACAATAGTATAATGTAATGACGGTTACGCTTCGATTAAATATCGAAGTGGTTGCATCAAATACTACAAATTCAAAGATTGTGTTTTTATATCTTTGGTATGTAGTAGTCTTTAACGCTGTTTAAGCCTAAGCCTGTAACAGTAATTACATTCCTATTACCTCGTACGGCGATAACAATTTTAGAGGTATCAAGAAAATCGAAGTTTACTCCAAAAATACCTTTCAGTCGTCAGCAGAACATTTGAAGCCTACAACTCACGTACTCACCATCCAACTATGATATCAAGTTATTATTACTTTCAGTCAATAGGGAGATGTTAGTTTAGTTCAAATCATCCAAGCATTATTCGTATTCCCTAACACAACACATCCACACAATAAAGAAGACGTATTAACGTTTATGATTATTTTGATGAGAGCTGATCGGTTGTATGAATAATAGTGGATCCTCGTCACTTTTTTGGCTATTAATGCGTTGTTATCTTGAGTTTCCTATGTCCGTGAACGTGATAGGGTTAAAGAAAACTTTTATGAAAAATATTTTATCTATAGATGCGCTACGCTCATACAACCAAATACAACGCGATTCACACTTTATGATCCGCTCCGATAACATTACTGTAACGTCTGTAACTACGGATGCGAAAGACAATTGCGGAATGTATGAGACAGAAAGGGATAGCTAAATGAACATTACATTAATTAGAGGAGTTTTTCTGCCTCACATTCAGCGCGCTAGTGACATTTATAATATCTTTGATTTTGAAGTCTATCAACTTTGATTATATGTGTATATAATCAAAGTCTATCAAATACGAATTAGTCATGTTACGAGTATTTCAAGAAACTACATAATTCAGTACTGCTGCACAAAAGTAGAGGTATCTAGGTATTGCACTAATAAATATCAGTTTATTCCCAGCGGGGGCAATTCTCACGACTGATAATTACGGCACGAAGGTACGAACAAAAGGTTATAGGTAATTTCTAAGTCATTTAAGTATGTTCAATGATTCAGTACGATTTACGAGTGAATGTGGGTAGTATAAACGATCTACGATTGTAAATATATTACGAGTGTAAACATTGGCTCGGGCGTCATCTTCCCACGTGCACTGTTGGTTATTCCCATTGGCTGTGCGTGTGCTGTCATGCACCATGACGTCAGGGTGAAGGGAGTCACCACACCCGCTACCAAAAACACGGAATGAGTTCACCAGCTTCAAATATAATTCTATTGACTGCAAAAATGTAATGAACAGTATGTTTTCGTAAAATCGCTACAAGAGTTTCAAATGCATGATGGGGGAAAAAGAAAGCTGCTCTAGTCTATAGAGTAACTAACAGTAAATGAATAGTTGTGTTTGAAGTGGTACTGCGACTTCCTATACTTCCGTGAAGTGTTACCATTTTTATTATTTCTTAGCAATAGATAGATCAAGAATTTATTTATTTTACAGTATACAAGAAATATTGTATACCCCTTTCACTAACAATACTTCAATTAATGCAGTACAATGCGGTTGTTAAAATCGACGCTTATTGTAGAGAGAGAGAGAGCTCTTTATGTACGCGTCAATTTTTATAAGACATTGCATTGGATTGCGCTGTAGTACGGTATGTAGTATAATAGGAATGTAGTTTTTGCCAATACGTGATATCGTCAATAAATTTCATGATGGCCATATGACACATACGTACTATATTAAAAATACTAATATATTTATGAATACTTATAATGAAACGTAGTACCTACGTACATAACTCGCTAAATATAAATTACATTAAATTGCAAGATTCGACGCCCAGTGTGATTAAGGCCTTAATCACACCGCAGCTCGTAATGACGTCAGGAGGTAGGTACTAAAGAGCAAATGCATTGGTGATGATTAACTTCATTATTATTCCTCCCATGTGACCGTTGCGCGTTGCGTTGCGCCAACAGAGAACAATGAATAATATGTTATGATCGCTTATGTATATAATGTAACTACTGCGAAGTTATGCGATTAGTATGACTTTAAATTGTTAATACAGTAGGGTGCAGTAGGCAGTAGGAGCGTGCCCTAACACAATCTAGTTAGGTAATATTAAATAAATAATATTTGAAGCTCGAAGCGAATTAATTAGTTTATAATAACAAATAGAAGCGCTCATTGCGTCGATCCTCAGTCGATCTACACTACAGAGTTAAGCAATAGCGGGTGCGGCACTAAATGGGTTAAAAGTCAACTTATAAAAAGCAATTGATCCAAATATCCGCTTCATTAGAATCCGCTTATTCAGAAATAACCCTCTTCTGTTATAGATTATTAAATATTGAAGTAATTAAGTAAGGAAGGTTAAACAACGATAATTCGCAACACCAGGAAAGTAAGTATAAGTAGCATTAAAGAGTAAAAATAGTCAAGAATTTATTCCACGCAGCTTTCGTAAAACCTCAAGGGAAACTTAAAAAAAGTCCATAACGCGACTATCGCTCGGATTAATATAAAATGGTGAATATCAACGTTTCTCAAGGGAAACGTAGAGCGGACCGCAGCCGTCATCTCCGTCTCAAGATTAATATTATTCATAAATTGCCTTCCTTAGAACGCTTTCACATCGACCGTTTCATGAACGAGATCGGTCGCCAGATCACATTTATTCATGGATCAAACACTGTCTTTGATATTACGAGATAATCAACAAAGATAGTTTAAACTCAGAATCATAGATTAAACTGCTATTGATATTACGGCCCCAACAATACTACAGACAACCAATTAGTGCAGCCACACATAAGAGGATCAACTTCTTTTTTTTTAATGACTGATAAACAGCCAAAATGCCACCTGTTGTTAATAGTCGCAATCACCTCTGAATATAAATATAAACAATTCCAAAGGAATCGTCAATGCAACGTCGGGTCTAAAAGAAATTCTTTTACACCTTTTTTTAAAGAGGTTTCGCGAAACAAAGGTAATGAAAATCAGACCGCAAACCGTGGAAATTTAAAATTAAATTTCTGAGAGGTTTTACAGTAAAATATCCGTTTTGTTACTCCGTACATTTAGTTAGTACCTACATAATAAGAAACAATAAACCTTTTTTAATTAAAATTATAACAACCACATTATATTAGGTCGTGAAGCGTTTTTATGACTATTTTTTTATTTATTTATTTCATGCATACTAAACACAAAGTTAATAGCGATTTTACTTGTGTGAAAATTTTGTGTGTTTTAATGATTAAACACGGAAAATAGAAGCCATAAATATGAAATCGGAATCACGTTGCAATCATCATGGTGTTGAGAATGAGAACCTTCCGTTTTTGGAAGTGTGTAGACTCGACCTTTAAGTATTTTTCAATGATGGCTTTGTATTGTGATTCGTGAGAGTGGCGCAAATAGAACAATAGCGAAACAGAAAGTCTGATATGATCAATTACTTTTATGTGAAAGTGCGTTTTGTGCCATGCCACGCTCTGAGTAAACGTTTAAGTAACGCTCGGCTTATTACATCTGTTCAGAGAAATTCTTAAACGGTTAACTCATTAACTATATGAGTGCCGTAAATATTTAACTTAGCGCGTAGTATACTAAAGTGCAAGTGTATCTTTATATAACACTGTAATCGTTGCAACGTCTGTTATTTTATGTGAAACTTTCTGTACTGACTTAATCGAGGTCGTATTCGCAAAATATATATTATTTGTTTTGTCAAGAGCCAACAGTAACTTATAAAAGGGAATAAAAAAAATTATACATAGATAAAAGGGAACTAAAAATAGATAATGTACCTACTACTAATAATAGAAACCTAGACATGTTTATGTGAAAAAATATGATATTAAAACCTCTATGGTTTTACTATTCATAGGCAAAGAGCTTGTGGCTTGAATGTTTTCAATTGCTTTGCAATATCCAATGTCCAAGAGTAAACTACACATCACATATCCGCATAGAATAGCATCCGAAGTAGTAGTCCGTAGAAATACCGCATCAAATCAAAATTGCGCAACCTCTCTCGGCACTATTTCACTAAGGACATGAAGCAGGACAAACGAAGTCTATAACCTATACTGCATTCTCCACTGACGCTGTAACTTATCAGCTTTTAGCTTTTACTTTATATGCCCTATTATAATTCTTCTAAGGATATGAATCGATCCGAGTTTTATGAATAAAACATTCTTTTTGACTTATGAAAACAACTTGAGAACTTTGTCTTTTAATGGTATTTCAAGTTTATGTTCTAAGTTCTTTGTTTAGTTCTCTTTAGCTGGAGGTATTTTTTTAATATTTCGACTATAAGGTGTTAACAGGCGTGTCAAAACAGACGTTCAGAGCATTTATGCTTGTGTACTTACGTGTGTACTTATATACCTCGTATTACTAAAACGCAGTGTCGAATTAAGTTAATAGCTTTTTCCGCACTGCAAACGCAGTACTACTCGCGCCAAACTTTAAGGCCTCTCTGAACTAAGCTCTGGTAGAATGGCACACACGAGGTTGCATGCAGGGTAAGTGCGGGTGTGGGAAACTTGACTCTACGCTCATTCGCCTCCCGTAAGCCCGCGCGTTCCAAAGATACACTAAAATTAAATATTTAGGATACTGCGGATAGACTGAGGTCAAAAACTTTGGCGCAAGTAATGTTTTTTTCCCTAATTGGTTGATTTTTTTATTTCAAAATTTATCATTTATTACGTGTATCGTCATACTGTACCTTCTTATTATATTCGTCTTTACGCGTCATACGAACTTCTGAAAATACTTTCAGGATACCTAACAACTTGGAGAGCAACACACCTCTTAAACATGCGCATCCCATGATGTAGCCCATCATGGAAAGCCTCGGCGCAGGCGGCGGCCGGGGGCGCGGGGGGCGCGGGGGCCTCGGCGGCGGCGGCACGCGCCTGCCGCGCGGCGGCGCTCGCGACACCGCGCCTTCGTTACCCGCCGCGCCCGACCCTTCCGCGACCACTCAGCCCGATCCGACCCGCTCTAGCCCGCATCGCATGCACTCACCGACACCTGCACTTCATTTACACTCCACTCCCAGATCAAACGCTATGTGCTCGGGTACAGGGCCTGGCCCATATTACGCACGGTCAAATTTTAAGGCACTCATTTGATATTTCTAACGTCACCTAATGTAATATTGTTGTTCGGTGATAAAATGGACACGAAAAAGTCCTTAAAGTATTGGACGAAAACTGGTTTATGAATCCAATTCAATAATCAAAAACATAAAGTCACCACCGCCGTGGTAAACGATCGTCGGTGCAGCGAGCGCGGTCGCGTGCTGCGGCCGTTGTCGATCGATATAGCCTGCTAAGTTCGCGTCTCGCGACCCGCCACCGACCAAAAGTAACACACGTAGATTTTAAAACGATATGTAATGACAACTCGTCTCAAGCAACCGCAATCATGTAATATTTTATTTGCCGATGGGTTTTTAAATCCTTTTCAGGGCGAGCGCCTTCCTCGAACCAGACATTTAAATATTTATGTTGAACCGTATTGACTTTGATTACTTAATTATAATTATGTACGCAGGCACTTGACAATCGGCGAGAACAAACAGATATAAACGAACGGTGCGAGTAGGGCAGATAATACCAGAGTCAATAAACTTAAAGCCGAGCGCTCTAATTAGGTATTAATGGTGACGTCATTACGTCACATGCTTGCGCCGATCGGACGGCTCGCTGAGAGCAATGATGGGGTCGTCGAGGGATATTACAGGTAGTGCATGAAGGGTAGACGTTCAAGTGAGGTTAGGGTAGCGGGCGTGCGGCACACTGCGCGGCGGACGAGCGGGCGGGCGCGGGCGCGGGCGGGCCGGCACTGAGCGCCGCCGCGCACCGCCCCGTGCCCCGCGCGCCGCAACCCCCGCCCGACCACTCGATCTAGACTTCAAACACCACCCCCCTACCTCTAGACCAGAACCGTTCGTTTCCAAACGATACAACGAGCCGCAAAACTCCCTGCGCCGAGGGCGGTTTTGTTTCGATACACTTCTCAATCAAACTAGTAGACAGTTCGTAGAGTTCGTCCAAAGACGTGAATTCGTCAGGAGGAATTGCGAACTTGTGTAACGTTGTGAAGTATTACGATAAGCCCCCGTGATACGATGTGATATGCTCCAATAATTATATTATGACAAGTGTAACGAATGAAGACGTGAGTGGATTGATGACGGCGGTAAGCCGAGGCGGCGGTCGGCGAAGGGTCAACGCTCGGGGCTCGTCCTGCCAGGAAGCCGCTAATTCCCGCCACGCGTTGCTTTTCTCCGCTCATGAATACGTGTTTCTTTCTTTTTGCTGTCTTACTTTGCACAAAATTATATTTGACGATTCTATATAGCGGAATAAATAAACCTTGTTTAGATATTATTATAAACTAGTGGCCCCGCCCGCGCTTTGCTTCGGGAAACATATCCCTTGGTATGCACTTCGGAAATTGTTAGGCGTGATTCTTTAAACTGTCGTAATCTTTTTTTTATTTCTTAACCGATTTAAATAAAACAAACAACAAATGTTAAGTGAACCTTACTACAATATGTATATTACTGACCGCACCCAAATCGGATAAGCAGCTTCGGAGATTAACGTACAAAGTCACAGACAAACAGACAAAAATTCTAAAAATCATTTTTTTGACTTCTATTACGTTAATAAAGACCCCCAGTAAAAGTTGTTCTCATATATGTATCTTCCATGTACAATAATGTACAGACAGCGACCAGCTACAGATTTATTTTTAGTATAGACTATAGAGTATAGATATCCAAAAACATCTTAAGTAGAAGGGCTGATAAATACGTTATCCTGGATGTGTACCTATTTTAAATAACACTAACGCGACGCAAAATGTACATTCACAGAAATAGCTGCACATTTGAGTTGAGATAACGCACATACTGATAAAGTAATTGTTTGTTTGGTAAATATGTGCGGAGTTTAAAGACGCATGGAATCCTACTGTTAAGGACTACATAAAGTGCTATATATTTAACAAGCTTTTTAACACTTTTAGTAGCTCTACTACTGACTACAAATTTTATATATTTTATTTTGAGTCTTATTCTACTGTTGTAATTATTGGTTTGTATTTTATGTTATTCGTATTAGTTTATTTTATTACTAAGTATTATAATTTATTCTGCGACCTTGAACTTGCTTGAAAAATACTTAAGATCCATAGCGATGAGACTGTTTGTAGAGGTCCTATTCGGAGTTAAACAGGGCGTATGGCAGTAATTAAATTGCACGTGTCATTTTGCTAAGTAAGTTTTGTTTTGTTAGATTTACATAGATATTAAATTAGGAAGCCTCGTGCAGCGGGGCCCAGCGACATTTCCACTGTCATTTTTTTAAATTGCTTGAGCTGATGTAATCCTTAAAATTTTGGTCTGCTCGCTAGTAACGTAACTGTTGCACTGGTAGCTATATTAGTATTATTCAGATGGCAATTCACATGGCAGCACAACGTCAGCACAAACTAGTTTCATACATTAATTATTTAGGTAAAGGTATGTGACGGTGTACATACCGATGACGTTGTTGTTCTGGTGGTGATGGTGCGCGGCGGCGGCGGCGACGGCGGCTGCCAGCGCGGCTTGCTGCTGCGCTAGCTGCGCCTGCAGCTGCGCCTGCAGCGCCGCGTGCATGCTGCTCAGCCCGCGGTCCATGCCCATCGGGCCCCCGCCGCCGCCGCCGCCGCCGCCGGAATGCGCCCCGTCGGCCCGGGACTCCTCCGGCGATGACTCTTCATCTGCGTACACATGCATTAATTACTTTTCAGTTCTCCGCCTTTTGTCACGGTCGACTGTTAGAGAATGCCATTTAGCAAAATCTGCCTTTGGTAACTGATGTTGTTAAAACAATAATAAGTTTTTATTTTGATCAAATGGATTTATTTTATTTGTGTACTTTGATTTCTCTTTTATTGTATCCATAACCTATGGGAATTTTGCTTGGAAAATATCTCTATCTATAATACCATCATTGTGTCTATTGTTATTATTTCTTTATGTGTACACAAAAGAGTTTTCCGCTAAGTTAAATATCGGAAAAAAACATATAACAATGTCGATTGAATAATCTGGCAATTAATCATATCCTTACGAATCTTACGATATTAAAAAAATCTCCAAGTGACTATAAAAATTCATATAAAAGATCTCGTCTGAAATAACATTTCCCGACAATTAGGGTCAGCCCATTTGATCTCTTAAATTTAATCTGTTCAACGTTACCAATCACTTGTAGCACTTATTTTAAAATGAAAATTTCATCTCTAAATAAACGTAGGTATGTTATAAGGATAATGAACACAGATGAAATAATAATAAAATAAACGAAAATGAGGTAAAACATGACAACTTACAACCAACATTATGCATTGTCTACATACAGATAAGGCCGGGTCATTGTAGTTATATAAAGTCTTTGGGAAATACACCTGCTAATCACATTCATTACGGCGATATATCAACATTAACACAGCAGTACACAAAGGCTCATAATAGTAGACAAATACTTGATTAGATCAACATAATTTCTAAGTCCACCGCAACATTTAACGTCATTACCTAACAGTTATGAGTAAGAGCACGTTCTATGTTTTCACTTTATTATACACATTATAGTAAGTCAATGAGTCTTGAAAAATATTCGAATCCTTAGATAGCCACAGCCTAAAGAAATAAATTGAATCATTCATGAACCATCGCGTTATAATATGACTTTTAAACCCCGATTGTCTCTGCCTGAGGCAAAGGTAAGTTTTTTATTAATGATTTAGTACCCTTTCAGTACATTAAAGCCAGCAAATAATTAACATAATATTATACCTCTTTTAACCTTCTATACTTTCTTCACTCACATCAAATCACAGTTGTGGGGTGAAAGATTCCAAATATCCTTTCTTTCTACATATCCCTTTAGCTCATAAAGGTGGAATGTGTGAAATTCCTTTCATATCTACAATATAAAAGATGTTGTGTGTGGCAGAGGCGGATTAAATGTCGAGAGCGCCCTAGGCAAGCGCCCCTTCATAAAATGTAGCTATGTTTAAGAAAATGTGGGAAACTAGACCGATTTCCATGAACAAAAAACATTTATTTTATTTAACGTTAATTGTTATTTTTTGTTTAATTTTCGTACTCGCGCCCCCTTAGAACCTCGCGCCCCCAAGACACGTGCCTAGTTTGCCTTAGGGATAATCCACCACTATGTGTGGATGTAGAAAGTATAAAACTATCAAAATTTCAGTGAGTCACTCACTTCGTCTCTTATTTGAAACGAGTATTACAATGCTCAAATTCTATGCTCCACAGGTAGGTCGGTAGTGTGCCAAAAAATTAATGCGATTCTGTTGAAATGTTAATTTTGTTGAACAGCTAATATCTTCATAACTGCTATGAACCACTTATTGATATTTTAAGTTGTGTGTTCAAAATTATTTTAGTTAATCTACTAAAGTACGAGACAGGAACAATGTCATGAAGATAACGTAACGTTTACTCACAGACCACTTAACCAATCTGTGCGTTTACTACATTATTTACATAATGTGTGATTGTCAATATGTGACATGCGATTTTCTGTTTAAAATAATTGGCTAAAGTGGATTTTGATTTGAGAATATGCAGCACATTTGCCATTTTTGATATAACAGGAAATACGATATCGGTAGACCATATATTTTAGTTCTACTTACTTGCTTCGGGTACAGGCGTGACTGGACTTTCCGGTAAAAGAATTCCTTTTTGCACTAATTCATCTCTATTAGCTCGGACGGATATCTTCCTTTCTAAAGCTGCAAAATGAAATTTATTAAGTACGATATATGTAGAGTAATTTTTTTAATATGATTTTGGGTGTAAGCGAGTAAATCAATTGCCGACCGTCAATGCGTGGTGTACCCGCCCAATTTATAAAGCAAATGTCAAAAGTTTTAAACCTGTTACGCTTGCATTGTAACATAAGTCGATTAAAAGGCAGGTACAGTCTTCTTCTTTGGCGTCTGTAACACCTTCGTTGTTAACCATAATCTACGCTTTGGCGGCGAAGATCACTTCCCAGCATTTGGTCCCGATATATATTTGCTTGTTTGTAAATTATACAAACAGATATTAATTAATAATTTCATAAATTTTCCACGTCTCAAAATAAGTCTTGTGAAGCAATCTCTAATGCCAATATCAAGAGTTGATAATTCAACAATATAGTCATCTATCATACTGTCAAAAAATGTAAATGACGACATTTGCACGCACAACCCACGCTCTAATAGTTGCAACACTGACAGCATTGTTGGTTGGTAATCGGAACTCTAATTTCAGGCACACAATAACCGATATAATTAGTTTAAATAATGTAGGTACATGATACCTCAAATTTCAGTGAACGCTAATATTGACATAGATTACATAATAAATGGCACAGCCCCGTATTACTGCATTTTAAAGTCACACATTACAAGTCGTGGTGATTTAAGAGTCTCTTTATTAGTACCTACCAACCTGCTTAAAAAGCCTTCAATTGCATTTTAGCTTTAACCCTATATTATGTAGTCGATATTTAAGTTGGTACGTTTTGTGATGTAAGGTTTTCACCTGGCCTTGGGCCATATCGTACTTCGTAGTGCATTCTTCTGAACAACGGACGACGCTATAGTTCCTCCTATTGGAGTCAGTCATGCCTATGGTGTCACTAATGCCGTGAGCGTTGGTGACCACTTATCACTTATCATCTATCTACTACTTATTGCTCGTCTACTCATAAGACGACCATTACACATGCATGATACATTAAATCAACACAAAAGAGTTATAATCTTACTTCTAGAAGCAGCTTCGAATTTCTCCGACTTTTTTTTCCGTTTCCATTTCCACGGCTTGAACAGTCTGCCGAACGCCGAGAACTTGGACTTGGTTCGCTCCACGGGCGGCGTCCGCGCGCCGGAACCCAGGCTGTTCGTTCGAACTGCTGAACCATTTTGTTTTTTGGCTGTAAATAAAACCATCAAATTAATCTAGTAGAATCAATCGTATATCTATCATTAATAATAAAATGTATGTTTGCATGTTATGTGCATTATATAATAAATAATTAGCTGACCCCGCGAACGTTGTTCCGCCATGTAGATTGATTTGGATAATACGAAAATTAAATTTGAAGGGTGGGGGTAGGGAAGTGAAAAATTGGGATAACCATAAAAAAATTGTCCAAAAAATGAAAAAAAAATCAGGGTGGACAACCCTTAACATTTAGGGCTATAAAAAATAGATGTTGCTCGATTCTCATACCTACTCAATAAGCACACAAAATTTCATGAGAATCGGTCGAGCCGTTTCGGAGGAGTATGGTAACTTTAACATTGTGACACGAGAATTTTATATATACGTATAGAGAAGATTTGATATGATATATTTTATTGTTTATTTATTTTATCAACGACGAGCTAGACTTTCCGGCAAAACGATTGATTTTGTTAAACAGGTTGAACAGGTGGAACATTGCCTCATCCGATACAATGATCCGATACCGATATCATCCGATACCGATGAAACGCTTTTGATTATTGGATGAAACGTTAGTGCGATCTAGCATAATATCTAACACCCCACTGCGCAAACAGGTCTCTCTTGGTAATGAAGGAGTTCTGTCGAATAAATAACGCTGCTTCAGCCCTTCAGCACAGTGTTAGTAGCGGCCCTGTCTGCAAAGAGTCTCGGGTGCGATTCCTGGCCGGGCAACGTTTATGTGACAGATAAATGTTTGTCCCCGGGTCGTGGGTGTTAGTATTTCATATTTATGTTGTCCTTGTCATCCGCGACGTAGGGAATCTTAGTGCAGAGATGTGAGTGTATAAGCGTTTGTACATAGAAACATTTTTATATTGGATACTTCTTTGCTAGAATTACAATATTTATCTAGGTTATTTCATTCAAATATAACAATAAACTTTTTATTAGTTACCCTTGACATAATGATGTCTCGATTCATTGCTCTACAATAAAATTATTTAACTGTAACGTAGTCTTGAACAGTTAATTACTATCTACATACTTACACTCTGAATTAAATAAACAACTTAGTTATAATAATAACATATTTGAGTTAAGGGTAACCATTTACCTTTTGGGTAGGGTAGGTTTAGAATTATTAATAAGAGTAACCTGTTTAAATTTATTACAAGCATAATGATATAATATTAAACCGGGCCGCAACTACGCTTCAGTGTAACATAGATTGTTATCAGTCTGAAATATCATCGCTAATAACATGTCCTTGGTGTGAACAGCGGCGCGCTGCGAGTGGTGTGACGCCTGTGACACTACCCAGTACACATCAACACAATCAATGGTCCTATTAAGTCGAGAGACTATTGTCCGAGAAATGTCCGCGCACACAATACCGCTAAACAAAGTTGAGTTTACACACAGTATCGACTTACATACATCTATACTCATGTACGCGATAGTTATAACTGTATCTATTGTTGTCTCTATGTGTAGAACGTTATTTAAAGTTTTATTAAAGTAAACACGTATTAGTCCTAAAATGTTAGTTCAAACTCATGGAAAAACCTGTTATCAAATTTTATTAGTAGGAACGTATAGAGCGTAAAACATGCTAGTATCATTTTAGGTAAGTATATGATAAAAACATTACGCTGATTAAAATACGGTGTGCGGATCTCATTTTTAACCGACTTCAAAAATAAGTGGAGGTTCTCAATTCGGTTGTATTCTTTATTTTTTGTTTGTTACTTCAGAACACCGTCATTTATTAACCGATTTAGAAAATTATTTTTAGGGTTGGCAGAATGTAGTTCCCGTTTGATTCCATTTGAGGAAAAAATACACTCTCTAAGGGTAAAAAAATAGGGGATGAACTTCTGTATGACATATAGGACCTACTTAACTTACTTAATTGAAGTTTTTGTTATGTTAAAATTGTGTGTGTGTGAAGATGTGTTAGTGAGCAGGCTTAATTAAAAAGTTCTGTTGCACAATTCCACTCCGATAGCGCCAAAGTAAATGTAAGTACTAATTACTGTTGAAATAATGACAAACAATCTAATAATTAGCTTGTATAAATACAAATAGTAAAACAATGAGAAACGTCCACATAACACAACGTAACGAGTGATAGAACAACGACAGCCCACTGGGATTGTGTTTGTTTACAATTCTGTCCTGTTCCATTCTACAGATGTTTTACGCTTGTTTACCGTACTGCACAATTTTACAAACAATTACCACCCATTGTTAAACATGTCTTTGAGGGTTAATGTAAAATTTTCGTCGCGCCAGCACAACAAACATCCAGCGAACAATTTTGTTCACAGAGAGAAGAAAAAAGTTTAGAATGCAGCTAATTGACCTCCATAAATGTGTTCTTTTTTTACTTAACATTCAGCAATGGATATTACACTAATATTTAGAGGAGTAGGTATAGTAAGGTAATTTAATTTACCCTTCGTGTTATTTTAAAGTGTCGTGGCAAAAATAAAATTAATTATTATTAATTATTATGAGCTGGTTATGGAAATAAAGTAAAAATGTATTACTTTTTTAAAATCTTTATCAAATAAAACTTTGTTTTTCAAACAGAAGCTGATTCATTTCGTATGTATCTGTAAGGGAGACATTACTTATTTCTCAATCGCATTTCATATTTTTTTTATTTTTCCGTCCTTAGAGACGAACATAAATTATTATAGCAGCTAATTGAAAGGCCTGCCAATAGGAACTGCCGTTGTAGACGAAACCGACTAGTTATTTTTAAAGAACCTTTTGCATCAGCATTCGCCTATCACCACGTCTATTAATACAATTTAGTCTGTTTATTTTACTGTCTAACAGTTAATTTTTTATCTCAATGCTGCTCTTAATATTGGACCCATGACCTATATTATTCGTCACCTTTTATAATCTGCGTCCACGGGAGTGCCCCTGCCAAGACGGCACTACCTATCTTATCTTTTCCTGAAACGTTGCGTCGTATTTTCAAACTCTCATGCTTAGACCTGAATAAAGCTAGGAAATTTTCAGAACCAAATGTAAGTAGTTAGCAGAGTAAAATAGCACACTAAGGTTCATTTGTTAGTTATTACTGATACTTAGTAATAAAAAATAAATATTTCTGAGTATTTCCCCCGAGTTGTATTGAAAGTGCCGCTCACACTGCTTCCAGGAACATAATCGTATAAAAACGTTAATTTCCAATAAGGCCATTTACGTAAAGAAATGTACGATTATGTTAATCACATTTTATCTATACATCTGAACAGGATAAACCATACAAATTCAGCCACACAGCACTAAGGAGTTTTGCATTTATCTTACTATTCGACTAGTACACTCCAAGCTAGCATTTAGTATTTAGTATAGGGCATCGCTAGCGGGGGAAGGCTTGGTCTCTAGGATGGAGTACCTACACCCCAGAATATTCCAAGTTCAAATGAATACTTATGCATTTTTTAAACCGCATCTGTGAACGCGTTTATGACAACCGACCCATTTTTCTACAAAATAATACTTTATCTCATGCTACCATACTAAGTTTATATTCCCACAAACGATAACGTCACTACAAAGATCGTGACGAAAATATTATTTATCAGAAGTGAAGGGAATAGACATCAATGATAAAATCTCTCGACGAAGAACTCCGAGCGGCCGTAACCTCATGGTATGCATGCTAAACGTAAATACTACAGGCGATTCGTATGCTAACAACGTCAATTGTATTCTAACAAAATAACAACTCTGTGCAACTACAGCAGCTTCAACATTCATAAAGTTTCTAGTATACTTCTTTCTCCGTTATTTAAGTTTGTTTTAAGGTAATTTTTGTTGTTTTTTACCCGACTGCGCAACACACAGGACCATAATGTGTTTAACAGTCTATGAACTATGTTTATTGCAGTGGCATCGTAGAGACCAAACGCGTGATCCGATTTTGATGATTATTACGGCAATCAATTTGTCTAGGTACATCTTACGCTTATCACTAACGATATGACAATAATCAAATTTATTATGGCAACAAATAGACGTCATATTATTAAATTTAAAAAATAAAATAAAAGACGACGAATAGAAATGGGATATCATATCACTGAAATATCCATAACATTATATTTCAAAATCATCTTTAGATTTTCATTTGGAATTACCATTCAGCATCTATATCGATTCAAAGTCGGTTAGCAGTTTAAAACCCATTCTCATTTTATTACGCAGTCCTTCGCGTTTTCAGTTTTAAAAACTTCTTCAGACGTATTACGTGTGCAATTGTGCACGACGTTCCATATTCATTTATATTATTATGAAATCTTCTTCTGAACAATATTGTGAAAATTACCCAGTATCGTCGTTATACAATATAAATTACCTCTTAACTTAATTTACATAACAATGACATAATTCATGGTTAGGCGTGGGCGTGACCAATTAAAGACGCGCGTGATTAGAACCTATGCATGGAACTTGGAAAAAATAATTATATTGTAATAATGAAAACTATAGTGTTAAAAGCTATTAGCTACTGCATTAAGCAATTATTGTTTTCAGCTAGACACATTAATTTTTTTTATTTTATATATCTGCTAACTATGGTACAACTGGTTCTGCAATTTTAAGCTCTCTAGCATAATCCAGACCACGTGGGTCTGAAAATACGACGAAATGTTTTGAGAAAACGTAAGTACCTACCGTCTTGGCAGGGGTATTCTCGTGCCCTCAGAAATATGATAAATACTAACATCATACCTTTCAAATGATGAGTGTAAGTAACACATACATTCTGAATTTCTGACCAACATTTATTCAGTGTTAATACTAATTTTGCTAATATCAATTTGTTATAATCACCTTTTCCACAAAATGAATATTCATAATTCTTGCAATGGCAAGAAAAGTAAGTAGGTACTTTTTAGTTCTATATTTATGATAATTTTACCGAACTCAATAACGCGAACTCCATAATATAATCCATTCTAGTTGATAATATTTTTTACAGCCATGATTCACAATCACACAACACAGTTACAAATCGTAAATCCGGCAACGTGACATCAGCCGGTAAATATCAGCAAATGTATAATAACATTAATAGTAAAGGCGGGCTTATTTGGCTGCGCACAACCGGCACAACTAATAAGATAACCGGACTTATTATATCTGTGTAGGAATTAGTGGTCAGTTTGAGCCTCAGTTTTTGGACGGTTACGATTTTATATACATTGCATTTTATGCTTAAATATAAAAAAACTCAAAACCTAACATTTATAATTTTGTTTGATATACAAAAATATTTATTGGTGATACAGTCACTATACCTATTCTCTAAACACTATTATTGCACCAAACACCTAAGCAATTTGTCACTTCTGCGAATACATTTTACACTGTGTGTAATTGTAGGAAAAAGGTAATAATTTTTACAAGGAAGGAAAATAAAATACTAAAGGTTGAGTATCTTCAAGGCTACAACGAAATACTCGTAGAATACATTTTGACATATAGGCGGTAAGTAAAGTATCGGCTTCTTGTCTTCTGCCTAGGTCCTTGTTGTTGGAGACCAAACAAAACTTCTTAGTGCAATCTACTATCAATATAGGTAGGTATGTATAACATATCAATGATAACATAAATTGAAAAGAATTCTAAGTAACTGATAAGATGTCCAAACAATGTGAATAACACTGAAAAAATGTTGTATCTCAGTTACAAAGCAGCGATGAGGTGATACTGATTTATTTTTGTTTAATTCTAATGCTAATATTCCGAAAATAATATAACATTAAAATTACTAATACCTATTCCGGAATTATTCTAAGCAATGGATTTTCAATGAATTTCCAAAATGGAAGAAAAAAATCAGGCAACAATGATAAAATTAGTAGTCTGCTATGGTATGTACTTATGTAGGTACGTAAGAATTCAAAATTTCCTTAAAATTATGTGATATTGATTGACCGCAGAGGGTTCTATTAATTAAGCAATAAAATGAAATAGATCAATAACTTCTAAATATAGAAAAGAACGAACGAGAAAATACAACAATATACTAATTGTGCTGGTAGTATAATTTCACTAGATAAATTCCAGAGAAATTATGGATAACACTTCACTTAGGTGACATAGGAAGGAAAAATTTCAAGTGTATTTATAGAAGAGAGTATGGTTAATAGAGCTATATTATTTTATACCTGTAAAAACAATATTGATTTCAATGTGTATTTCCTTATTTATATTAAATAACAAGGGCTAAATATCGATTTGGGAAATTGAAAAGAATAAATTAAGAAGGATTTTAAGACCGACATCGACATGGAGTTCGTTTTAACTTGGCTTGAAAAGGAATGAAGAGACGGGGCAGTCTGATGAACCGGTATACAGTACCATGTTGCAAATAATTTACAAGACTGACCAGGTTGCAATGCGATCGGACAAAGCGATCATTGTCATCAACCGACAAGAGATATTCAAATTGCTCTTTGAGGTAATGCGATGCGGGTCACGAGGATTACAACTTGTATTGATCAGAACACAGATTATAACACAGTGTAATCTGAGATACAGACTTGATATTGGACTTGTTTACTTTGTGATTGTTAACAAACTTTTGCATCATTCTGTAAATTGGTAAAGTTTTACCAATTGTAATTAACAAATTTAATTGTGCCCCGCATTTTTCTTACAAAATTTTGTATTTACTTTGCTTTTACAATAAACAATTTTAAAAAAGATAACACCAAATACGTCTAACATTAAAGGGCATGCTCGAGCTTGAGCCGTTCATAAAGCTTTGTAATACTGTGTGTGCGTGTGGATGTTTATAAGGAGTAGAGCACTGACCAGCGACTGCCGCTACTTCCTTAGCACCGACATGAAGGAAATCCGTTAGAGACAAGGAACTAGCTATCAGCTGCCTGCGCTCTTGAAAATCAAGTTGGTCGAGGCTATTGGTCCTAGTCCCGCGCACCGCCTGGGCGGGCGCGCTCAGCGACATGTCAACTACATGCAGCCATATCGCACGTATTGCATATACACTGTGATCGTTTAACAAAGCACTGCACTCGAAATGAACACTTAACAAAGACACCCGCGATAACTGATGCGCGGTCGAGTAAAATACTATCACAAACCGAACATAATACCTGCGCCGCGAGGGGCGCGCGGCGTCGGACTGGCGCGTGGACCGAGACATGCTCGCGAGGCCGGGTGGGGGCCCGCCTGCCGCCGCCGCACAGTGGGACGAAAATCAGCTTTCATAGACATAGGAATGTTAATTCTTAAATATCGCTGTTTCTGTTGGATATGGCTTTTGTTTACAGTAACTAAGCCTACATATGTAAAAAAAAGTAATTGGGCATTTATGCGAATGATTTATATTGTTTTCGAGAAAAAATTGTATAGAGCTTTCTTGAAAAATCCGATTTTCTACGGACCTGCAAGTCAAACCGTAATATCCTTCTAGGGAGTGTTACTACTAATTATTTGTAATTTTTTGACATATCACATACAACGGTTACAGCTGCAGAATTTTTTTTAAAAATCGTTAAGTATAATGTACATTTTTTATTTAGTTTAAAGCTTAATTTTTCGGCATCCACTCTAAATATTCTCTAAATGAGTGATAAAAATTGTGTATTATCATTTTGTAAGAGCATGCAACCCAGACACGTTGTAGAGTTAATAAGTTATGAGAAGTGAGGGCAGTAAATAATTATACTTTTGTTCATTTATAAATATCATATATTTATTGTTGCTAGCTTATTAAATTATTTAAATGAGCTTAAATATCAAATACTATGACAAAAAATATCAAAAACACTTGATTAAAAAAATGAAAAAATGTATACTATATAACATTTTCCTATATAATATTCAAATAAAAATAAAGAACTATTAATAAAAAATTAAACTCTCCTACTACACACTACTTATGTATGATAATACTATACAAAACAATACAAGAAATAAATAAATAAAAATGTCTATTTATCTCTACAAACAAGGCCTCTTAAAGACTAGAGTTACAAAAGAAAAAAATAACATTACTAACTAAAGTTTGTGGGAGGGGAGCTGATGCAAGTCAACAGACCCCATGTTTTGTGATCAGAAAAATTTGTACAGGGCAATAAAAAATTTCCTTAAATGATAAAAAAATGTATAAAAAATAAAATAAAAATACAACAAGCACTTATCTACTAATTAATCAAAATCGCTTTCATCTGATCCCAATTCAGAATCAGGTTCCAAATTGGACATATCTACAACTTCAAATGGAGATTCTGGAAACTTGATCAATTCTAAAGTTTCAGCGAAGAAATCCTTACCTTTCTTAGTTTCCAATTTCGGTCTTTGAGAAGAGATTAATGGATCAGACGAAAGAATCAGCATATTTAATATATCGGCATTTGAAGCTTGCCTGGACATTTTTCGCGAATTATGTTCCCGAAATCTCCTAAAGTCTTTGTTGCGGGCCTCTGAGGCTTCTTCTGAAAGCTTACCTATCGGAACAATGTTATTATTGGCGATTATGTCTGCACCATGTATCAGCAGCTTATGAACGGTCGATGACATATGGTACCAATCATATAACTCCACGTATCTTTCTGCAGTTTTACGTGCATATTCTTTAAATTTCATTAGCTCAATTACCTCTCCAGATGTTATTGCTTGAAGAATAACAGCAAATCTTCTGACTAGCTCTTCATCCAACCCAGTGATGGCTGCAGTTATATCGGGGAACTCGAAGAACCTTCTTGCTGTATTCCCGTCATTTGTTGTCCCTGAGCCTTGTTTCACAATATCAATCAATAGATTGAGTTCATCTTTGAATTTATTTTGAATTATTCTTTTTCGATTCTCTAGCAAATCCTTGTGCTCTTGTCCTCGTGCAGCCCACTTTTTGAAGTCCAGTCTGTATGCAATATGTAAAAGGCATTCCATCGTATTTATACGAGCGTGTAACGATGATAGTCCAAATTCGTATACATCACTGTTCACTGTTTTTGACGTTGCAATATCCAAGCGGTTCATCTCTGTAGGCTTAGCTAAGCAGAGATAACACGATGCATTCGATCTGGCTTCCGAAAGATACGTACAAATTTTAGCATCAATCATTGTCATCTTAAGTTGATGGCTCACCTTGTTTCTGTTGCAATCAGTGGGGATAAGCAACTTAATTTCGTCGTCCATTTGCTTTTTGTGACTGATGACCACTTCTTCACTTTCCTTAATAAATGTGAACTGCACTGGACGACAATATAACGCTGAGCATGGCTTGGGATTCAACCACAAAATTTCGTCTCCATCAGTCAGGCTTAATGGCACCAAGGACGTCATAAATATGCTTGAATCTTCTTGTTGTCCATCCATTTTCTGTTTATAACGACTTTGGTTCGAAGCACCATCAAAGCCCCACTTGGATATTAACTTTAAGTCCTTATTTTGCACACTTTCAGGAAGACTTTCCAGGATCCTCTTCACTGTGATGTCAAGCAATGCTTGAAGCGTAATTCTTGCTGATGAATCCGTTACAGTCACTGATTGCTTACTAGGGTAACACTGTTTTTTTACTTGCTGTACTTTATAATATGACGGATAAATGTCAGTTGCACCCTCTCGGATGGTAGTCTCTCTCAGCGTCATATATTGCCACTTTGACAATTTCAGCGAAAGAAGCAATCCTAGTGCTTTTTCTGGAGTAAAGATAACTTTTTTAACTGGTTTGTTAATCATTTCGTTAAATTTTGTTGCTGCTTCTGGATTCTTCAACATATATTCGATAACAGATGCGATATCTTCACGACCTTCTTCCTTTAAAAGAACTGCAGCGGAATATGCCAATTCATTTGGATTTTCATTTTTGTGATCATCAGACCTTCTCTTCTTTTGTTTGCTTCCAAGATCTTCAAATGCTTTCCTTGATGTTTTTGTCATTGTCCCAATAGATGATGTCGATGGTCCTGGACAGATTGAAAGTGCACTAGGTCCTGGCTGTTCTTCTTCACTGGATTGTGGCATGACCATACTGATTGGCACGCAACTTGGCCAATCGACATTAGACTGAAGCCAATTTTCGTACTGCTTTCTGAATGTATCCAGAATGCGGTGAGATTTCTGCCATCTTTGTGATGCAGCACGTGTGAATCTTCGACAAAATTCCTTAAGTGTCACCCGATCTTCGTCCGAAATGCTATCACCAAGTCGATTTACAACTGCACTAAACAATACTTCATAATCGAATGAAGTACCTTCCCTTCTCAGCACAACAAACAAGTCTAAATTGGTACGCAGACTTTCCATTTTAAATATTTCACAGTTCGGGATTACGATTTAATGTTAACAGCACAAAAGTTTGAAATAAACTGAATTATGTGTTAAAAATATTGTTCATTTATAGTTGTTATAGGACTGATTTTAAATGATTAGCAAATTGACGATTTCTTAATTACTCTCTTTAATAATAGTTAATTAGTGCTCATATCTTTACTTCTTTATTATTACTAGAATTCATTCCTAATTAGCCAATCACTTTTCAGAATAACCTACCTAATTACCTAATCACTTTTCAGAATAAAATAACAATAACAATTTTTTTTGGTATGTTCTATTAGAAAATATAATTGTTTACTTAGTTAATATCACTTATTCACACCAGAAAGGTAATAAAATGTAATTAGTACTTAGTGTTTAAAAAACTCAATGCAATAAAATTAAATAAAAAATGTACATTATACTTAACGATTTTTAAAAAAAATTCTGCAGAAGTAACCGTTGTATGTGATATGTCAAAAAATTACAAATAATTAGTAGTAACACTCCCTAGAAGGATATTACGGTTTGACTTGCAGGTCCGTAGAAAATCGGATTTTTCAAGAAAGCTCCATACAATTTTTTCTCGAAAACAATATAAATCATTCGCATAAATGCCCAATTACTTTTTTTTACATATGTAGGCTTAGTTACTGTAAACAAAAGCCATATCCAACAAAAACAGCGATATTTATGAATTAACATTCCTATGTCTATGAAAGCTGATTTTCGTCCCACTGTGCGCCGTCGCCCCTGCATGTTGCATTCAACTCGCTTTGCTCGTCCAACCATGCCCTAACCGCCATGGTAATACCTAGTTGTCTTTTAGCGAACCTCTGAAGTGACACCACACCAACTCTCCTATGGTAATGAATGAAAGTCATCTTTGCATTGAATTTACCTAAATTTTATTCTGAATGCAATGTTTCATCTATATTACCATGTATATGAAATGGGTACATACATATAATTACAACCATCACTAATTAAAAATAATATGTACCACATAGTACAGTAAAAAGCAGTCGATGAGAAAACTAGTTTTCATGTCCTAAGTAGTTTGGCAAGTGCATACGACAGATATTGCAGATCGATCGATCGAATCTAGATTAAAACCCTGCATCTTACGACTACAATGTTCGCTGTTCGTTTGTCAGTTGGACAGGTGCATTATGCGAAGCAAGCCCGAAGCTTGTACACCCCGCTTCACAGCACCTCCCCGTAGCGCCCTGCTATAACGTATTGTAAAAAAACCACCGCTCGAAATAGCACTGCACCCTTTCTACCTACTTCCCTACATAATAATCTACCTACCTGTCGTGGAATCAAATCGACACAAGCCGGTATTTCAATCGCTAGTTGAAGTATCAGATAATATTAGTAGTAAATTTAAGGACTTTTCCACGACTTTTGTTAATTGTTTTTTAGTTAAAAACTTCTAACAAAGCAGAGGATTTTACAATTAGCTGACAGAATTGGAAGATTTGTTCAGTTTTAATCCTTGTGAAGAAAAGCAAAAAGTAATAATAGAAAGGTCCGAAGATTGAAAAATAAGATGAAAATTACTTTCAGAGAAGGTTTCGTTTCTGCTAAAGTAGCACGCTAATTTAAATTAAGTACTATAAATAGAAGATAAATCTTCATATCCGATTTGACATAATTGACATATAATTTTATCACAGTTTTTACTGTCATCGCTGCTGTAAAATACAGCGGAGTCAATTAAACAGGTCATGATTGAAAAATCTCTGAAATATTTTAAAACTGAAAGATCAATTAAAATTCCAAGAACATTTACTTCTTGAGTGGAGCAGTGGATCTTTCTAATTGCCGCCAATTTCCCTGCGGCTACGGCTGAATCCAATGTCTTTCCAGGATTTTGATATCGTTGTATGTTTAGTTAGCTAACAATGTGTATATAATCAAAGCTAACAATCATACAATTTAACATTCTACATTTATCACGGCTCGACCTGCCCGGGAGTAGCATCCTTAACTCAGGACTGAACAACATTCTTATCTTCACAGTAACTGTTGCCCGCGGTTAAACAAACTTTCATCCCTTATTTTACCCCAATAGGAATTGATTTCCCAAAAACGTTGAAACAGACATTTCATTATTTCTAACCAGAACCCAACCAATTATCATAGTGCACTTTAAAATTCGAGGAATTCAAACAAACTTAACCTCTACGTAACCCCCTTAGAAGTGATAGGTATATCTTAAAATTCGTCCTTAGATGATGTATTCTACTCATTACTTAAACAACTACCTACCCTCCCTATCAAATTTAATCTTCATAGGTTAAAATCACCGGACACACAGCCCATGGGCTGGGCACGGGCTTTTGCTTTCATATGACATGCCTTACCAGTCAATTTTATTATCTATAAAACTATCCTCTTCGACTAACGTTACGAAAACTAGACTCGTGCTCTGTGATTCGACTTTAAAATCCCGAATGAAACCAACAGCAAAATCACATCTCGAATCCGTGTCAACATCACTGGCTGCAAGCATTTCTCAAACCTATCGTCAATTGGGACAAACCAAAAGATTTTGCACCATATTTTGACGAAATATAATCGGAATCAAAGTCGTTGCATTACGAAAGACTGAATGTCTTATAGCGAATAATTTGCATATACTCGTAATTATGAATTTAAAAATCTATCGATTACTCGTAATATGATGACGTGTATCCATATATTTAATTCCAGATTTTTTCTGGGGCTTGGTACACCTACTTCACTACGTCTTAAAAATAATAATTGTAAAAAAAACACTTACATAAAACTTCATCGTTATCTAAATCTCCACACTCACTTTTAGTGTCATCGTTAATAGGCCTGTGTTTGGTCTTTTTGGCATTTTTTATAACATTCATATCATCCATTATCGTTCACTGTTTACCGTCACTATTTCTAACGCACTTCATAAAAAAACTTTAAATTGTTCATCTTCCAACAATTTAAGACTGTAGATGAATTGAAATGCGAATTATAACTAAGACAGTACATAGTGACTCTGTAGATTAGATAGCAGTTGATATCAACGATTTATCAGTGATATAGTATTCTAACAAACTATGTATTCTTTACATACGTACAACATTTAATGTTATTCAACATGAAACACTAGGCGAGGTTGGTAATAATTTATCTGCTATCGTTTTACGTGGACCGAGAATTTTATGAAATTGACATCGGCACGATACATACATACATATGTATCTACGTATGTACGTTCTACGACGAAGAGAAGCAAAATAACCTAAATTCAATTTAAAAATTGCCATTACATTTTATTACAATCTATTAAAACCACAGATAACCACGATATAAGTTGAGTTCCTACAAAAAGGAATACCGTGTCTTTATTTACATTATTATGTATGCTCGAAAGAATAATTATATAGGTCTACTTGAACGGGGTTATAAATTTTTTTTAATTTTACGCGAGATAAGTTGTCTTGCCATGTTGAAAAGGACGACGTAGATGTAGACGTTCATCGATGACCATCCTCAGGACAGGGTATAATCGTTACCTTCCCTCGTGGTCCAAAACCATCTCTCGAAGTTAACCTACTTATAGCAAAGATATTATTGAGAAACAAAGTTTCTAGACCCTATGATCATTATCTTCCTTTATAGTCCGTAGACATCTCTTAGAGTTTGCCTACTTATAGAAAACATTTACTACGATACTCAAAGGTGTAAACTGTAGAGTATTGTTATCATATCCGCTAATTAAGTAATTTATTAACAAAAAATATCCATACTAATATTATAAAGGCAAAAGTAACTCAATCTGTCTGTCTACTCGTCTCTCTGTCTGTCGGTCTGCTACCTTTTTCCGTTGAACCGATTTACAAGAAATTTGGTACGGAGATAGTGTGAGACTCGGAAGAGGACAAAGGATAGTTTTTCTCCCGGTAATTGTCCTATAATACTCGTATATATAATTACATAATATTATAATAAGGGGTCACCCCCTTGGGAGGTCTCTTATGAAATCATTTCTTAAGGAAGAGATATAAAAGTCACTGTAATTATATCACATTGCAATATTTAGCATACGGGTAGTTAGACCATGACCTGGACTCAGAGATAGCATACTTTATTCCCGGTAGCCCGGTACCTAATACATTCCCATGGTAATATTTTGTCTTTTTCCTTCTCCAAGGCGGGGGTAGCCGCGAGCAAAGACGAGTTATATTGTATTTAATGTATGCAAAATTTAAAATATTTCAAATGTCTAGAAGTATGTCAAATTGAAACGATTCGATTACAATATGTCAATGGATTACAATAATCCATTTACATACGCCTATAGATCATGCGAATAACAAGTGTTCTCTGTTTTGAGTTCTGAAAAAGGAACGCACGTTTCACTTATTAGTCGCTAAAATTTGTTTACCTTGTGCCGGAATATTTTATACGCTTGTCGATTAAAATTCAATACCTATTGTACTAGTTTAGGTACGTGTCCATGAATGTGCTTTGTAGCATAAGCTTGCGGTCGAAGGATCACAGTGTCCATCGAAGGCGTAGTGAACAGGGTTAGATTAACCGTGCATATTTTTATTAATAGATACCCTTTGCCCTACAAATTAAACAGACCATACTTTCAGGCTTCACGGCCACATAAGCGTGTAAGTTATTCGATGAAGCTTAAATTTGTTGGGTGAAGCAGGTAGTCTTACTTATGCCGTAATTTTATATATTGTAAGTCCTCTCCTATACTTGAATATTTTACGTTCATTAAACACGAACCAACCAACACACACATCCTAAACGTATCATAATCGTAAAAGCGGCAGGAGATAGGAGAGTAGACTATTGATTTATAACTCTCTTTTGGACTATTCGACCACAGGCCGCGTCGATATAAACCACTTATCCTGTTCACATACCTACTATAATATCAATGATACTATCAACTATATAAATTGTCTACAGTCTAGACTTCTAGAGTGCGTTGTTTATATACCTATGTATATGGAAAAAAAGCCGGCAAGTTATTTCATAAAAGCATCATGAATCCCGGAAGGTATCTCACATCAAAAACATGGACGTTCGGTGATTTAGAAATCAACGAATCTAATTAATTTCTATTCAAAATAAAATACAATTGACAAATTGCTCTACAAACCATAAACATAGGACGCTCACCTCTAGTATATATAGGAAAATCACCGTCTGATCTGCTGTGAGTGAGCATCGGTCCGTAGCACCGCCACGACGGCCGGTCGCGTGCCCCCCGCGGGCCCTCCACGGCTTCGCTCACCTCCAAACCATCACACACAAGCGCGGCACACGGCCCTACATTTATGATTCACCCTTGGCGTGGCGTCCGGTTCGCTCAGCTCGCCCCGACTCACCGATGGCGGCGCCACAGAGGCGAGCGAGAACACGAATGGAGGCTGCGCGGCGCATCTTACATGCGCACCTCTCACCCTTCCTGTGAGCCGAAACCCCGAGCCCGGTCCTCGCTACTCTTAGCTTCCATTCCCCATAAATCATGAGGGCAGGATAAAGGAGACAAATTTTAATTTTTCACTTCACCCAAATCTACAAGCGCACTCGTTGAAGGGTGATTGAATTAAAAAACAATGAAACCTATGAGTGTAATAGTAATACTTGTTTATAGTACAAAACTTATATTCGTTAACCTACTTAATGACTAAATTATTATTATTTGCCTACAGCCTTAGCATCTTCATCGTACGTCGTTAAGTGATTTATAAGACGCAATGACCGCTATCAACGGCAAAATATCTTGAGGACTGCTTCGGAAAGCATGTTTAACTATCGGTGTTGATTCGATATTTAATTAGGAGCTGTATCACAGAGGCTGTATGCCGCAAGAGGTCGATAATAATATAATTGGCACGAGAGAGCAATCTGATTTTCGATAAGAAGAATTTTATGTTACCCTTTAGAAATGACGCGTTGCATCACTGCAATCACTTTAAAAATAACCATTTACGTTATAATATTATTCTACGGTACATTTATTCTACGGTACGGTTTCCTACAACATACTTATTGGATCGATGATAGTTCCCTATAGTAACAGACAGATAAGTTCTTATTTATAGCACGGAATATAATTTGACTACCCAATTGAGACCCACATTCGAAAAAATGTTTTCACAGGATTCTTTAAAATAATACATTTTTTATTTGTGAAACGATTAAAGTAAAATTCTACAAATCATTGTTATGGGATTATCCTTAAAGTGTACAGAAGAACATAATGGTAAATAAACTGACTGACTTTTTTATAATATTGTACAGCTGTACTTTTTACAAAAAAATCAATAAAAAACGTTCTCATAAAAAAAATCGGTTGACACCTAAAACTTCCCGCTAAATTGAAATATCATGAAATCTCGAATCTCTCGAAAAATATTTTAGAAAATTCCAACATTCATACATATAATATCTTAGCATAATAATTATAAAACAAAGTACCCCGCCGTGTATGTCTATCTGTCTGTCTACTAACCGGATTTTCATGCGGTTTTCAACAATAGACGGACGGATTTATGAGGAAGGTTTAGGTATATTTTTATTAAAGTTTTGTGTAATTTGGTTGAAATACGACGATAACTGCTGATAATCTCGACAAAAGTCTGATCGCCTAGGAACTTTCATGGAGAACGCTTCTCCTTTGTGATATAAAAAAACAATGTATGGGTGAAATATTCCTCTTTTGTAGGTCTATCGAAAAGTCCGTGATCGCATATATATGTGTATCTGATAAGGATAGCTCACTCTACCCATTGTAATTTCTATAAAAATGGTCACGTACAATTCGGTAATATGGAGACCTATTTAGAAGGATACAGTATTAACCCTTATCGACTTAAATACGTTAGGCACCTTAAGCATTTCATACAAATTATGATATCCCTTCACACCATATACCTAATTTAAATGAATATCTTAGGAGTAATCGCAAAATATCACAAACGCGCGTGAAAATAAATTCGAACGCGCGGGATTTTCTCGATGCGACCGTTCATTTGCCGCGCCCTTCTCTGTCGCTTACGGTTGCCATATATGTATAGGTACACTAAAGAATTACGTCTAACAATTTTGGAGTATTAAGTATAAGCCCACAAACAGGTTTCCCGAAGCAAAGCGAGGGCGGGTTTACTAGTTTAGTATATTTCTTTCATAATACGTGTCGAATTGATAACCTCCTTTTAGTCTGAATTCGGTTGAAAATACTAATAAATCACTCAAAAGACTCCTTATTGTTTTTATATAAAACAACACGAGGTACACACTTGTAGCCGCAAATTTCCGCGACGCGCGTCGCTGTGAATCAAACCCAGGACCCTTCGAAAGGCGGTCGAAGCTGTGCCATACAAGTCGTCATATCAGTTCGTTTTATATTTTTTTCTAACGATCAGATTAATTGAAATCGCCTACTTAACGGATTTGTATCGTAAGTAATATTTATTACATTGTGTTTCAGAAAGTTTAAATAATAAATAAATAAAAAATACTTGGCTTACTTACCGAGATCACCATTGGGTAAGGATGAGTCGAGAGGTATTGATAAATGTCTACCGCCTTTACCGTGTCCATGTAGGCCCAGAGTTGTCTTCTCGCCATTGTCACCTAGTTAATGGGATTTGAATATGTATTAGCTTCATGAATTTATTACAATGACAGCTCAATTGGCAAGTATTTTTTGTAAGCAAAGGCTGACACCCACAAATTTCAGAACAAAACATTAATAATGATTCAAGGCTACAACAAATTTAAGAGTCAACTTCCCAATTTGGGACTGAAGTAACCTTTAAAACTCTTCAACAGACTATGCTCCAATTAATTTTATTTAACAAAAGGTTTCGTTAAATCTTAACTAACTGAAGATGTTTATTGGAGCCATGATAAAATATTTGACCTTCGTAACCTATTATCATTACAGGTATTACTACCATCAGTCAAAGTAAACCACTGGAGCAGTAAGTGGGTAGTCCAGCATCAATTAAGTAAAAGTTTGAATATTAGACTGCTGCATGGATGGCACAGGTTCGAATCCTATACTCATATCTAATTTTAACATTAGAAATTAATAATTGCTTCGATAAAAAGAAACAAAGTCTGCACTTGGCCGGTAAACTATGGTATTTAACCACATTTTATGATGAGGCTAAGTACTCTAGGTAGTCAGTACATACCATCAGTGGAACAAGTTATACATTGTGATGATAATGATGTTCTTGTTACGAACTGATCCTTTTTCATATTCATTTATTAAAATTCAGGTTATATAATAATTATAGGTGTAATAAAAGTGGCCGCAAACTGGCACACTTTTTCACTTTTTCTAAATTCATGGATGGAAGTGTAAGTTTTTATTTTTTACAAATCTTGACTATATTTAGGATCAATGAACATAAATTGTACCCATTTTGCATTTAGATAACTTATTTTTTGATTCGTCCAAAATGGGCAAGTCAGCCAAGTGGCCGCAAACCAACACATCAAATCTACTATCTACAGACATTAATCAATTAGTTTTCACATGAATATTAAACGACATTGATTCATCAGTTTTCATAAGCATAAAAACATTGTATATTTTTATATTTTTTATTGTATATTTTTATGAAACTGTAGCGTACAATTGCACACAATGCAGTTTGTGCAACTGCGACGGCCGAGGCGTAAGTTGATGCGCCAGTCGTCACCGGGGCACGGTGTTAAATGGTAGTAATTGGTAGGGTATAGGGCAAATTATATAACATATAACCAGTGTATGTAGAAGTGAATTAAACATACAGTACAGTACTCTTGTCTTCTCCTTTACAAAGCCCATCATCCCTAAAGTGGTGACCCCGACGTTATATGAACACGCAACCTTCTGATGTATATGATAGAAATTATATACCTTGCTTTTAAAAATAGTAAATAGTGGTAACAGATTCCAAAATATATATATAATAACTTGCCTTTGTAGCTTTTTATGTTTAGACCAAATATAGCTAACAGGCCAGCAGGCCGTGGAAGGTAATAAGTAATGCAATATTCTTTCGGTTAAGAATATTGCAATATGAGATCACCAACTATGCATGTTGAGACAGTAGTAATATCTACCCTATGTCATATCTGTATAGCTAACATGAAATACAGGAATATTAAAAAAAAACATATGGAACAAACATATTTTATTATTATATGCATAGATTATAGACATACAAAGCATCACTTGTTCCTTTCATCTATGTCATACAATATAATATTTTTTTTGCAGCACTGTCAATACAGTTACAGAATGAGTGATGTTCCCCTATCAAAAGAACAATATTTTCTTCTCTTTGATATTCGTACCATTTCTCTCCTTCTGATCTCTTCTATAAACCGAATATGACATTTATAACTAGTTATATAAGACATTCTCCAATTCTGTTGAAATGCATAAGATTGTGGTGTTATTTGATAAACAAAATAATTGAAATCACGCTTAAGTAGCTTATGCCAAAAGTTATTGTTACTGAGATATTTATTGCATTTAGTACAAGTCATAGCCACACGAATAATGTTTGAGATGGGAAGATAAAGCATTATCTTCAAAAATATGTCCTCCGGTAGTTCCAGTAAACTTGGTCCAGGGTAACCACACAGACTTAGGATTTTGCTTTTTACTGGAGAGAGCACTTTATTTTTAAATGTGTCTGATAATTGCTGCATATTGCAACACATCTCTGTGACTTCAGTTAAATGTTTAGCAAGTACAAAATACTTGTCAATAGGTAGACACACAGAGTATGTTTCAGAAACAAATTCAGGTAAGACTGCATTCACTATAACATTAGTGGCCAAGGGAGTCAACATCAGTTTGATTGACATTTCACTGTTTCCTGACAAAACAAAATCAACTTTATACAGTCCAGATGGAAGTTTCCAATTCGATAAATGTTGAAAATTTAGCATGTCAGGATCAAATACTTCTCTATCATTCAATATTAGTTGGAAGCCATTTTCTATCGTTAATACGACAAGTACTGAAAACAGAAGATCTTTTTTCAACAACAACAATTCTTTTTCCGTTAGATCATCTTCAGACGACAACATTGAAAGAACTTCGTGAAATACTTGGGGCATTTTATTAATAACGGTGGCAAAATCTTTGCTTGTACTTCGTATCTTTGTTGATAAATCCATCTCTCTGAGAGTTGAGTTCATTGCATCACAAATACACTTCGAGCATAGTATAGTTGTGCGAAATCTATCTTTTGTAGAAGGTTTGCACTACAAGTCAATTTTGTAACCAGTAATGGACTTGGAAGTATTATAATACTTGAGCTGATAAGTTTTCTACACTGCTAAACATAAAAATACACTCCTCGCAGTCATCGTCCACCAGTCCATAATTTGTAATGTCATAATGAAAATGTCAAGCTCAAGCCAAAGTCAAAATTGGCAACTGTCAGTCAATGACAACAGAACGTGTCTCTGTAGTGTTACCAGGTTTTAATGTCTCAGATAAACAACAAACAAAGAATAAAAATATGAATTTACGGCCAAAAATTATATTGAACATGAATCATAACTTATACATGAAGTTTAAGTAAAAATAAATTTTACGAGAATAAATCACACGGGGATACCTCTTGAAAAGAAATATTTTTAGCCAAATATTTATTTCAGTACGCCGCGTTAGATACTCGGGAGAAAGACCAACAATGTCCAAATAAGAGTTTGTAAACGGGGGCGGCGTACGTCTACAAATTTTATTTCATTTTATATTTAACTTATTGAAGGTTAAATAAGGTTAAGGATTGATTTAGTTGATTGACATGGCATATTAAAATTCATTGAGTGTCTGTATAAACGGAGTTAAATCGTAAGGATCCCCGATTTTGATTGGTATCAGTCAGGGCTCAATTTTAGGTCCTATGGTCAATGGGTAATATTATTCTTATAATTATAGAATTAAAAATAATTATGATACCTAAACTAATGTCAGAGTGGTCTAAAAGTGATTTTCTGTTTATTCAAAGCATCAAAAGATTGATAAATACTAAAACAAAACAGTTATAGTTTTCAATTTATAAACTAGTAAATATGCCCTAACTTCGCTTTGGGAAATAATTACTTAGCACCCAATTACTTTTTAAAACATAATAGTTGTATGTTTTTATAATAAATAAGTTAATACTTGACTTCAATACCACCGATGATAAGTTTTATTTGTGTTAAGTGGCATAAATATGAAAGTTATAATATATAATATATATGTTGTCACAGACTTTTATGTAAGTATTTTTAAGCTCTACAACTTTTCTATTAAATCATTCATGTATCTCTTAGGACGCGTTTATATGACACGCATTAACATAGCGCGGCCCTACCTGAAAACTATCGCGTAGTCTAACTGGGGCCTTAACATTGTAGCGGCGATTGCAAAAAACGTAAATTTAGCAAATTCAGTTATCAGGAAAAAATCTTTTTATTTTCCGGAAACAATATATCGTCCCCGTAGAACGAAAATTAACTAAGTAATTTTAGGTAAAATGTAAACGGGACAATATAGCCCATTTTACTCCTAAGATTCCATTGCACACATTGGTGAAAGATGTAACTATTTTATTTTACTGATTCACCTGTGAAGTCAATCTTTAAGACTTGCAAAATGACAATCATTATCACCATCATTGCAACCCATAACTGTCCCACTGCTGGGCACGGGTATCCTGAAATAATGTGAGGGGTATAGGCCATGAGCCTACCTACACTGGCCAAGTGCACATTGACGGACTACACACTCCTTTGAACATTATGGAGAACTCTCAGTTATGCAGATTTCCTCACAATATTTACCTTCACCGAAGCAAGTGATAATTAAATTCTAATAGGCACATAATTATGAACATTACAGGTGCATGCAGGGTTTGAAACCAGGACCCATGTTTGGGGAGTCCAATGTTTCACCCACTTGGCTTTCAGTTAATAATAAATCATATCAATTACTTGCAGTGAAAGGCAGCAATAACTTGCAATGTACCGGCTAAAATATTAGATTAAATCAAAACTCCGCTAGTAAGACAATAAAGATAATATTTGATTTGTAGTGTTATCTAAATAGGATACAATTCCTTGAAAACTATGGCATGTAATCAAATCTGACAATTGAATTGCACATAAGACATTACAATACATAACATACTTAACAGAGTGATTGAATAAAAATTGTTTAAAAACAAAATGAAATATATAACAATGACAGTATGTTACATAATTTTAAAGTACATAAGATTATTTTGAACTTAAAAGCAATAACTTAGCACTGAAAAATATTTTGTAGGGTTTTCTCACACATAGTGGTGAAGAAACTTTATATTAAAAACACTTTAGGTTATAAAATATGCTAATAACATAAGCGTAAAATGTTTATATTGTAAAAATTTAAGTATTTAAAGATATATTTACCTATATTTCCAGGATTGCTTAATTTCTTATTACTTTTCAAGGAGCCATCCAAATTATGATTACTCGAAGTTTTCTCGTTGTCACTAGCCATTGAAAGGTTTTATACAAATAAACATTACAAATAACTTTTAAAGCTATCACAATGATTGTCGCACAGTCAAAAACTTTGTTAATAGTGTATCACAATAAATACAACAAATATAAAAGTAGCAAAGCAGTTTTTAAGTATGATTACTAATTACATGTTTACACCCTCAACAACTGTCGACAAACGATGTCGCGTTCAAATACCACAAAATATTATCTTTTAATGTCAATATTATAATTATTTAGTAAAAAAAACCTGCATAGTTAAGAATATATCTCTAGTACAAAACTATTATTTTATTTTATTTTTGTGAACCATTAGAACTGTAATTTATTTACAACGGAACAAAAAAAAACTGTATATTTTACAATTTAAATTAAAAGCATATTCTGAACGCTTGCAATTTAACGTAACAACCTTCAAAAGTTACATTCTACAAATTCTACTTTTTCTCTTGGCTCGTGTCAAATTGTCACATTGCCCTTTGTCATAAATGTCACAGTCACAATAACTTTTGTTTGACAACAAGCCACACAGACTACAGACTAAATTAAAAATTCTCAATTACTCAACTTTGGAAAGTTAGTTAGTTAAAAATGGTCTAATCATAAATTACTCTATGAATAGTTTTCTTTTACCATAGTTTCATACTATAGACAATAAGGGCGCGTTCACATAGAACGTCCGTTTTACTGGATCCAGTACATTGGATTCTGTGTGAAATCGCTCATACAACTACATACGCTAATAACATATCCGTTTAAATGAATCCTGTAAAACGGATTGCTATTTATTTTGTTGGATCGGTATTTTTTACTGGATCCAGAATACTTTATTCTGTGTGAAATCGCTCATACACACTACATACGCTACTAGCATATCCGTTTAAACGGTCCTGTAAAACGGACGTTCTATGAGAACGCGCCGTAATATTGTCATAATTATTATGAAGATGTTACAATCATGGAAGTAATAAGTACGTTGTACGTAGAAGTCTAGTACTTATTACTTCCATTCCATGGTTACAATTAATCAGACCGTTGCGAACTGAGCATGTCTAAACAAAAATATAATTCTCTATAGCTATGGCATCAATTTGTCACGATCCTCTACGTTTTAATATTAATATTTAAAGTGACGATCTTCTAGGGTCCTGCAGGTCCTGCTGATGTCATGTCAGTGAGCTTAGGCTTACACACTCATGCTCATTGCACACTTTGATCGTACTCGTACACTCATGCTAAATACTCGTTTCTTAGATTTTATAACTTAAAATTTCTGGAGCGCTTCCGTGCTTCGGAGGGCACGTAAAACCGTCGGTCCCGGTTGTTATCATGTGGTAACAGCCGTTAAGCCATTTTGGACATCTTCGGGCGGCTTAAAACCGGGTTGGCCATTAACCCCTCCACCAATCCGTACTGGAGCAGCGAGGTGGAGTGCTCTAGGCCTCCTCAGATATTATTATGAGGAGAGACCCATGCTCAGTAGTGGGCCATTAATGGGTTGTAACCATAGCCACTCTTGAACCAAACGACTTATGATCCTGTAGTAGAATAATCTGTTGGCAAATTACGACATGGAGAAAAAATGTGCGAGCAGGATAATAAAAACTCCATCTACCTGCTGAAGCCGGCCTTATTACTTTCATAGCCCTTACTCACTCCTGTGACATTTAAACTGTGCATCTAAACAAGTGCAAGAAGTTATTGCACGCGGGTGCTAAATGCTAATAATACGGGTAGAGGCGGCCCTGAGTACCTACTACCTACTTAGGTAAAAATCGGTAGAAAATAGGTAGATCTACCTAATTCTACCGATTTTTTGCTGTCTATCTACGGTATCTACCACTTTTCTAAAATTTGGGTTGGCAACACTGCGATATTGCGATGCTCATCAAGTCAACCAACCAAGAGTGCTTTGAATTGTAGTTTCTTCTTTTGTTTTATTGAAATAATATTGTTCATCAGTATTTTTACACAGTGAAAAATATTTTTTACATTAAAAGTTATTTCAAAATAACTTAGCCAACTTATCAATTGTTTTGATTTAACTCATTACGTGACACTACTAAATTATAGTGCACTCGCTGATGTGATATTATTGAAATGTCATCTTATATGGCAGGTGTTTTCGATTTAGATTTAGATGTGGATCCTGGTATCGTAGGAGACTCGGACGAGGACGACATAATTGAAGTCGATGAGGTATTTAATTCATGTCCAACATCAAATAGATATATTGTTTCACACTGTTACCTAACCTATAATCATGTTCATGATATAAATTTAATGTTCATTTTCATTATAGAATGGTATTTTTGTGCAATATAGAAACATTACTTGTCTGGATAAATTATTCACAGTATTATTATGGAGATTTGATATTGAGCTATATTTTTGTGATAAAAGTAGAAATATTAATGATAATACACTTGTATCCAGGTTGATTATGATCCTGAGCTACATGTAAACAACATTGTGAAGTAAGTCCTCATCTCAGAGAATTAATAAAAGTTACATGGCTTACAGTAATATCCTTATATTTGCAGTAATATCCTTATGTTGTTAATTATAGTTCTGAAGGCTCGGAAACCATTCAGTTAACTGAAGACAATGTTAATCCCGGTCAATGTAAACGCCTGGGGCCTCAAGATTTTGAACTGAGAAAGGTTTTAGGAAAAGGTGGATATGGAAAGGTATTTCAAGTGCGCAAGATCACAGGAGCAGATGCAGGTGCACATTTTGCAATGAAGGTTTTAAAAAAAGCATCAATTGTTCGCAATCAGAAAGATACTGCACACACTAAAGCAGAACGGAACATTTTGGAAGCTGTGAAGGTATAGTCACTACTATACTAAATCTCCCCTGTCATAATTAATGCATATTATTTTTAAAAAACTGAAAATTTTATGATAAACTAACATTATTTTCTGATTATTGTGTAATAACTCTCTATTTCAGCATCCATTTATAGTTGAATTAGTATATGCGTTCCAAACAGGTGGTAAACTATACCTTATATTAGAATATTTAAGTGGTGGTGAATTATTTATGCACCTTGAAAGAGAGGGTATATTTCTAGAAGACACTGCTTGGTGAGTATTTAAATTTACAGGTCAAACTCCTTAAACCTCTATAAGTCTATACTAAATCTATCTATACTGGCATCCCCAGAGATTAGTTATTTTTGCATGGTAAAACAATTTTATGTATATAAAATGTGTCATTCAAACATATAGGCAATTTCTTGGAATCTCAAAGAATATTGAAAATGAAAAACAAATGATTTATTAAGCAAACCAACAAATACAATAAATCACTAGCTCCTACACTAGGATTTCTACTACCTGTGTTGTGGGAAGCTAAGATTTAATCTTGATTAAATAAATAAATAAAATGAAATTGAAGTTTACTATGCAAGTTGATCTTATAATGACTTTAAACTCCACAAAGTTAATCAACACAATATATTAATAAGAAAGCTATTGTAAATAGTATCTTTAAATATGATTTCCCATTTTTTCAGCTTTTACTTATCTGAAATTATATTGGCATTAGAACATTTACACAGTCTAGGTATAATATATCGTGATTTAAAACCAGAAAATGTCCTACTGGATGCACAAGGACATGTGAAACTCACAGATTTTGGCTTATGTAAAGAACATATACAAGAGGGCATAGTAACACACACATTCTGTGGTACTATAGAGTATATGTAAGTAATCTTTATTTCTTTTTTTTCATGATACTTATACATCTTTTACTTCTATATGCTATACATAATGTGGTGTCATATAGAGTACCTTTCTACATTAGACAGTTCCCTTCAACACCAGAAAATGAACAAAGTTAACTTAATTCAACTATTTTGCACTTGAAGCAATTACAAGTTACTTGCATTGAATTATTCAAATTGTGCAAAAAAAAGGTATTGTAAAATGCTTACAAATGCCTTTTTCACAAGGTCCTACAAAGGTTTTTAGTAATAAATTAATTATTGATAGATAGCTAACAAGCATATAAGCCATATGAAAAGGTAAGGGGTCATTGCATAAATTATTTACATATTATGCAACATCAGAAGTTGTAGCATTAAATTGCCTAACTAAGAAGGATGGAACTGGCTGGTCAACACTGCAACTTAAAAAATTTACTATTTATGTAATACTTACCATGACATTTAATTTAATAACTATCAGGATTAACTTGGGTAGTAAGAATGTCAAAAAAACTACAACAAAAGGCACACCACTAGCCAGTAGGTTGGCTTAAATTTAAAAATGGAGTCCCTTCCACCACAAATACCTGAGGTGTTTTGATATGGGATAAATCAGTGGATATTGGAGCAATCTCTGTTTTATGGAAAATATTTACCAGGGTAATTTAGAAATGAAAATCACGTGCTATACTGTGCCAAAGTTTAAACAGGAAGGTAAACTATGTAGGTATATTGTTACTATTTACTTTTTGCTTTTTAGGGCGCCAGAAATTTTAACTAGAAGCGGACACGGAAAAGCGGTAGATTGGTGGAGTTTAGGAGCATTGATGTATGATATGCTTATTGGTCAAGTATGTTGTCTTTCTAAATGCTGATAATAATATGTAGAGCCAAGCCACTTAACTGTTTGTGTTACATTATCATTTTATCTCTAGCCACCATTCACTGGAGATAATCGTACAAGAACTATCGAAAAAATATTGAAAGGCAAGTTAATGTTACCGGCCTACCTCACTCAAGACGCTCGGGATTTGATACGACGTCTCATGAAGCGTTCTGAAACTCAGAGATTAGGAGCAGCGGGCGCGGCGGCAGTACGCGGCCATGCATTCTTCAAACATGTCCACTGGGATGATGTGTTTGCACGCAGATTGGAACCACCTATTAAGCCACGTCTGGTATGTTATGTGTAATACCGATTTTCACGTTGTTTCCACGTGATCACAACCCATAACTGTTCAGCCAGCAGGTCTCTGGTTTCCGCGTCACAATGAAAGTGTCTAATATTGTAGTTTGTCCCACTGGCCAATTGGGATATGGCAGATTTCACGTCACGTCCTCTCGATGTTTTCACAATGTATTGTGGTGGTAAATTTTTAATACACACCCGTGCGCAATATCGACGTTTGAACTTCTAGATTATCATTGTTTCTTGTCAATGTTTTACATATTAATTATCAGTAGGTAAGTCATAATGATGCCGTTGAATTCAATACTATATTTTAAAATTAATTTCGTTTTCAGACTGGTGAAGACGATGTCTCGCAATTTGATACAAGATTTACACTACAAACTCCAATCGACTCACCAGACGAATCAACACTAAGCGAAAGTGCTAATTTAATGTTCCAGGTAATTAAGACTTAAATACTTAACAGTAATTGATCGACGTTTTACGAGTTAAATGATTGTCTGTTTCTCATATTACATTGATATAGGAAGTTCAATGGTGTCGGCACTAGAATACAGTATACAGTAATTACACAGTGCCGGTTTGGATTACATTTGGCTGACTTTTAGAATGGAATTCCCTCAGTTCTGCTTAGGCTCGTCAGCCAATACCTCTGCAAGCGGCCACTAACTGGGTGTCAATGTATGTACTGCAGTACACGTTTATTCGCACCAATTCCAGAGTTTTCAGACCCCTATATCTTTGTTACAGACTGCAGCAAGTCTTAGAATTATTTTATAGAAAGGGAGAGATGATACAAGTGCCTAACTGAATCACAAGTTTGTACTTTATATCTACTATTTAAAGATTGATATCTGTGTACATTTTGAGCAATTGTTCATCTCATTGAGTTATTGGCACTTGTGGTAAGGTTTAAAAAAAAACAAAAATGTATGATTCCGCCGGCTAGCACCTAGTAACTTTATAACATATCGTGTTTTATGTTTTGCTGTTTTGTGACTCACTTGAATTCAGTTGATCATCCAAATTGGCTTTTGGCAGGTTTAAATTATGCAAATATTTTGAAGGAATCCCAAGTTACGAACAGGGCTACAATCAGGGCAGATGGACTAATGACCTAAATTATGTTGGTGACACTGAACATTTTATGTGCATAATAATCGTCTTCATTTCAATCCATATTTGCAAAAAATGGGATAAGTAACTATGTTTCATCGATATTGGGCCAAATGTAAAATTCGTAAAGTCCCGATATAGTTAAACAATCGAACACTCCTCCCGTCAAAACCGTAATAGGTGCGTGTAACGGCAATTTTGCACATCAATAAAAAACATAATGCATTTCTACCTTTAGACATCAATCATATCAAAGGAGTTGTAGTAAATAACACTGTTTTTATAGTACATGTGTGTATTTTTTGTGTCAGGGCTTTACCTACGTAGCGCCATCAGTAATGGACGAGATCCACAAGCCACGTGTCATAACAGCCCGCTCGCCGCGACGCCCGCGGCCGCACCATCACAACGCATTCACGATCCCTCCTTCCACTGCCGCGCAAACACACGCGCACTCTCAGGAAGACCCAATGGAGGTCCAAGGTATACCTATATAGTAAGTAATAATAACTACAAACACAAAATATTATTTGACCCAGTATACATAAGTAATATGAATCCAATGACCCTTTAAGCAGCAATAGTATGTGCTGTGTGCATAGTGTGGAGGGATTTGAAGCTCGAATAAGCTTATCTTTTAAGGTTCAATGATCAAAATTATATGCACATGTCCCAATTTGATATGATCTAAACGGCTAGCGCATAGGCTTGCTTACGTCGGTTAGCTTTACTTTTTAGCTATCTTAACGAGTGTCGTATTGAGCTTATACTCTGTAACCAACAGTTCCCTTATTTACACCCCTAGCACTCTGTGCCACGGAAGCACAGAGTATACATGTTTTATTTTAAGATGACTACAGTGACCTTAACATTTTAGTTACATAATTATATTATTTATGAATCTACTGTAATGGTATTTTTTCTGTTTTCAGGTCTAGAATAATTTTATATAGTCGAACATTTTATATAAAGGATGAAATCAACTACAAAAACTGCCCATCTATGTCCATAAATAATGGTACTGTTTTATACTACGATTATTATTATTATTAATGTACATTTTATACAAGTTACCCTTAGTTTAATGTTTTGGTAGGAATAATCACATGTAAATGTTCAATAAAATGTTCTAACCCCAACTATAACGACAGAGTAATAATAATTTACAATACTTATACCTTGTTACCATGCTTCATGAATTGAATTAAAAGGTCATTTTTATTTTGTAAAATTGGCGTTTAATTTCAATCAGGTAATAGCTATCTACTATTCTAACACTCCCTGTGGAATGTTACTGCATATCCCTCACTACCCTACTTCTCCTAGTACACACAAAACTAGCTGCATACAAATCTTACTGGTATGTCTTTTCATTGACAGGAATATAATTATACTTGCAGACCTTACGGTTTTGGTTTTAAATGTTTCCTAATTTTAACATCTTGATCTACCGGAGCAATGAATAATAGAATCGATGTAATTTATAAAACAACAAAAATAGACCACTGAATCTATAAAATGAGGTAAACGTGTTTACTGAAGCGAAACTAGCGCGGGTAACTAGTGCTACTTAATAAAATCAAGGTTTTAGAGATACATAATTATTTTTTATGAGGGTTGACGAATGTTAATAATTGTTCTTACCTATAGAGATACGAATTGCATATAGATGCTATTCGTACAATGCAAATGTGTTGATTGTGTACATAACTCTTGAGTACCTACATGACATGTATGTAATTGTAAGTCATTTAACATAACATTATTTCCTGACATCACGACCTGTCTCTCAATGCATGTATAAACAAAACAGTTGGTTAAAATATTCATATATTTAATCAATTGTTAATTAAAGAAAAATAATCAAATCAATAATAATAATAATTTATAAAAGATCAACATCAAATCAAAATTATCGATAATAAAAATCATATCTTCATCAGGTTTAATTAAAAACATTCATCATTGTGAGAGTCACGAAAATTTACACTGATTGACCAAAATGCAATCCAAAATCATGTAGAAACCCAAAGATATTAAATCTATAGATGCGTTACGTTCACACATCGCGATGCGTTCTTTTGGATCCACTCTGATGACATTTTTGTCGCTATGAATGAGACAGATAATTACAAAACGTATGAGACAGAAAGAGATAGCAACATGAAAAGGACGTCATTAATCAAGTTTGATTGTACCGCTTTCCGCGAGCTAATGACTATATCTACTTCTTTTTAACATATTATATCATTGTAGACATACACCATACATAGGCCATACACTAATACAATCAACAAGATCAGTACCCAATAGTCAACTGGCACTGCAATTAATGTAGGTTTACCAATATTGCAATCGTTTTAACAGGATATAGATAACATTAACAAGTTGTAAACAATAAGTAGCATAGACTAACAATTTTACAATAATCAAATAACCAGTTGCATATCTCCACAACTGTTACAGATAGCATATATATGAGTGTCACTTAACTCTTTGACAGCGGTGAATTGCTGTACTTGAGTGCAAGAATTGTTGTGATTCTCTACAGTCTCTAGAATAGCTTTTTTTGTGTCTAATAGAGACCGATTCGTATTAATGGTAATTTTACAATTGGGACAAACAATAGATTTATCTGTAAAATTAAAATTAGTCTTTTCACAGATGGGGCATATGACATCTTCTTGTTGAAATGTAGACCAGTCGATTTCTGTGTGGGATTTGTCGTATTCTTCTAACCACCTGAAGATAAAAAAGGAAGTTGCAATGCTTGTACATACAAAATAATTGTGATAATTACAATTTACACTTCTAGTGATATGAAAAGAGCACATTTCATTTGACGTCCCATGCACAAGGACTGTCATTGGAAAGGGTCCTGGGTTTGATTCCCAGCTAGGCAGAAATTGGAGTTTAAATTCCTTTTCTTAGTATGGATAATTGTATTTGTTTGTGTTGTCCATGGCTCCCATGAAACAGAATCTTATATCCTATCAGAATTCATAGATGCAAATCTAGTAGATGATTGACTACATTTAATAATATCAAGTCTGAATCACATAACATAACAACTTGAAATACTTAACATTCCATCTCTTCTTGAATAAGTTCATTTTTAATTTCCTCTAGAAACTTGGCTTCCTCATCATCAATCAACAACTGATTTGAAAAATCATATAAATCTCTATATATTTCTTTAAGTTTGTTTTGAATTTCAGCCCCAATCATGTTTCCCCTGAATCTGTTTAATAACATGTCTCGACAATTTTGCACTTTGCTTTTGTAATCCTGAAACCAATAAGCAATTATATTTTAGTTTCATTATCAATCAATCATTTTTACTACTAAACATGATCAAAAAACTATATATTGAATTCATTGTAATGTTTTTCACTGCCTTCCTTAAGTTTAAATCTAAGTATCTCGGGGTTCTCTGCTAAATTATGGATGAGGCAGTAGCTTCATTGTTGGATGAAATTGCGGTGGTTTGTATCACATTTATCATAATAAATCTTCTAAACTAGGCTTATAAATGAACACTCTTCAAAGATAAGAAACAGGCTAATAATAAAAAAATGAGTTATTACATGAAATTATCAATTTTGATTCTACCATAGTACCGTGACATATATACACACTACAAAGAGGTTGCGGTATGGTATGAGTGGGCGACAAAAAATATATACAAATGCTTACAAATATTAAAGATACCTTGAGAAAGAAGAGAAAAATACCTTGCGTAGTTTATCCTTTAATTCAACTGGAGATTGTTTAGGTTTGTACTTAAGGTTTTTATATGTTGGAGATGGGCAAGATCTTGGTGAATTCATTATTGTATTGGCTTATAAGAAATTTAACAACTAAGGGATTAAGACTTCAGCGGTTCCAGCACGAATAAACAAAATCACGAAAATTCCAAAGTATTAAAAATAATTAAAATAAAACAATAACAATAGTGAGGCGGGAAGTTCGACTTGTTGTTGTACTACTTGTACTTGTACTTCTTCAAGTTGGCCTGTCTGCCCTGTCTGACTGTGTCAGTCATATGATATGACTGATGTCTGAATCATAAAGTACTCTGTGGTCTGAATGACTGTGTCTGGAATGGAATGTCAACTTACATCATATTTGTCAGATCACGATAAAAAAAAAACCGCTGTCACTGAATAAGAGAACACAGGGTGCTTAAACACTGCTGAACACACCGAATAGGGAATATAGGGATCACACTTAGAGTATTCTAATTTATGAGCTTTCGATTTTAAAAGCTTTCGATGTCATGACCAATCGATGTAATAAACATTCGATGTGATGATAGTTCGATATAATAAACTATCGATGTAACGTGTTCAATGTCATGAACTTCGATGTAATGGAATTCGATGTGGCGTATGGAACCCAATTTATAAGGAGCAAAAAAATTAGGTATTTTAGTTAGCTCGTTGGATAGAGAAGACTACTAGTTCATTACATTCTTTGTCTTTATTTTCTTTAAGTTTTTATGTGTACCTGCCCCGGTATTTAATACTTTATGTATATTATAAATTATAATTTTATATTTATTACCTTTGCGTTTTAAATAAATAAATAAACGTTAGTTAACGCACGCACTAGGATTCCTGTGTCACGGGTGGTACGGACAATACAAATTACACGTCACTAACATCCATGACCCGAGAATATTTTATCTGTTACATAAACATCTGCCCCGGCCGGAAATCGAACCCGGGATCCCTCGCTTCGCAGGCAGGGTCACTATCAAGTAGGCTACGGGATGGTCATATGTCGAATACTCAAAACAACGTTCATTAATCATTCAATTAAAATAATATTATAGGAAAGCTGGTAACATTATTTCTCAAAGTGACATTATCTTATAGTACGGCCGGCGGTTCTAGCTCTGTGGTTCTAGGCCGGTCTGAACTTTGTTCGGATCGCTGCGCAGAAGTCAATTTTAGGGTCGATATGGTGGCAAGCCGCGCGGGGTGTCACTTTGAGGATTGTTTGTTTCGGTCACATGCTCAGTGTTCGTGTCGCTATCTCTCTCTAAAGTACAGTACCTGCGCACTATATCCGAAAGCCTAACTTCAGAGCGGCCTAGAACCGTCGGCCGTACTATACGTCAGTTTACTTACTGCAATTACTGCATCGAATTAAAATACCTACATTTTTCTGTAAAAATTAATAAAAAAAAATTAATGTAATATTATTTTATACTTTTTGTCTGTAAAAAATAGTTATAAGTGTAAATTAATCGGAGATTAGGATTAAATATTGAATTTAATATTTTGTTAAATGTTACTCATATAAAAAAATCTATACTGCAAGGCTAAGATGTCTGTTTTTCTTTTTAGAGATCATATCGATCGTCTTCACTTATGTCAAACTTCACTTGTCAAATTCTAGTAACATCACAAGAAAAATGTCACATAGATGGAAAAAAACAATGTGAGTGATAAGTGGAAATATGGCCAAATCCAAAACTTGATATACCTTGAAACATATCTATTAGTTTAATCTCATATACATCACTGACTTCTGTTAATTTTATATATAAACAATGACTCATGTAGAAAAACGACCAGCTCGCCCAGGCAAAGAGACTATACATTCTGGGCATTTCATGGTGTCGCATTTTGAAGCTGAAGAACAAGATGAATATGACGATTTGGCGGTACCAATCCCTGACGAAGAGCAGAATATTCCGAAGACTTCGGTTGTGGCCACGTACACGGTGCCAGGAGTGGCAGAAACATTCCCCCTAACTGACAAAGAAGAAAGTAAACAACATCAACAACTTTCTATTGAGATATCACTTACAAAGTTATTTAAATGCATGACATTGGCATATAGGTAAGTATTTTATATCTTAAATTCATGGATATTTACATTTTTTTCATTAATTATTAAATTCATGCTGTATGACATATTCCCCAACAATAGATCTTCAGCTGTATTGCTTCTCTTTCTGTTACAAATATTGGTTGTATAAGTAATATAGCAACATTTGAGGTCATATGTAATTTTCCAGTAATGTGTTGCAAAACCATACTATGTAAATAAAGCTGAGATTGAAGAGTTGTTTATGATATAATTAAATGAGATATGATTATAATAAAAGATGCATCTATGATCTCTCTTGTGGCAAAGTATCTATTCACATGTGTAGTATGTCAATTAAATATTATGTATGGAAATTGAGGAAGCATAGTGGAGTGTAGTCTACTAGGTTTGGTGTGCAAAGATAACACGGGGTCAAAGCCTATACAAAAGACACAGGTCACTAGCTGAGATAAACCTGGCTACAAATACTTATTTATAAAACATTCTGCTATAAATAATGTATCCTGGTAAAATTTCTCAATTTACAAAATGATTATCACAATATAATGTTCTGTATTATAAAATATGTACCTAAATATAGATTTTTAATAGATTTTTAAGTTAGTGCATTCACTATCTTAGAGATTGTCACTGCTTACCTTTAGATAGGTAGCTGGTTCCAAATTAGTTTCTCAAGTGTAAAAAAAACAATGTTTTTTATGTGACATCACAGATAGTGGCAATGTAATATAGAGACAAATTCTACTTTGATATGAAATTTGCTGCATGTAACATAACAGTCATTATTACAGAACTAACTTTAGGTAACTAACTTTAAGTTTAGGTAGTACACCATAATTATTTATTTTAATTATTTATCAACAAACATGTATGCTTGATAATAAGAATTAGTTTACAGTGACTTATACTGTTTTCACATACAGTGCAGATGTAAAATAACAAAATTTTCCTAAAAAAAGTAATGTGGTCGAAGCCCAGTTCCCTGCTTTTCTTAAAAAAAAACAAAAAGTTTTCAGATACAACATTTTACAAGTACTTAATGGTAAATATTTAAATAATTATTTTAAGCAAAACACAATCATTGTATAAAAAAAAACAATATATTTTGTTGCCAACCAGAAAATACATAATTATTTTGAACCTTAAAATTTAACAAGATTTGGAATCAGCGGCAATGGCTTCTAACAAACCATATGTGTTTAGAGTGGTAGAAATGCAGATAAGATAGAGTCAGGTTCCATCCTTATCAAATTGTTATTTATAATAAGCTTAAGATCACTTATTGATAATGCCATTGATAAGGAACTCATAGGCGTACATACCACAGTACAGTCTCTACACTTAGGCTGTGCGTTTCATAAACTTCTAGTGTGTTTTTCCTTTCATAATGTCAAATCTTATTACTTTGAAATTAAAACCATGCATTATGCTTTCAAAGACTTTCATACGGAATTTAATAATGAAAGTTCGTTTATCGAACAACAACTTGTGATGGTGTGATCATTAGAAGCGTGGTGAGTTACTACTTTAACTTATATTGTTTTTATTAAATGTTTCTCAGACAAAAATTAACATCACCAAAATGGAATCGTTTCAAAGGTATAAAGCTGCGTTGGAAGGACAAAATCAGATTAAACAACGTGATCTGGAGATGCTGGCACATGCAGTGTGAGTATTTGTTCCAACCTTTTGTGTTCACTTGCAGTTTATGGTTTTGCTAATAGTATTTGTTATTACAAATAAAGATACTCATTCTATTGGATGGGTTGCGATTAATTTTCATTAAATAGAAATGATGATCTTTTTATTATTATTGTTATTGTGGATATTATCTTAAATTAATAAGACTTGTTTTTTATTAATTGACAAAATTATTATTATCTAACGGGTTTACTTGTACTTAAAAGGTCATCTACCTATATAGATAATGCTTGATGTATTAGGTACATGAATATAGGTTGGAGTGAACTAGCATAAGATTATAACAACCATTAATTCATATGACTACTTATTTTATAGTAACTGCTGGTAAAAAAGCTTTATGGTGATAAATGGTCACTATAATCTTAGCCTCACCAATTGCCGTCTTGACCTACCTAGGCTGGCGGTTGGCGGCCGAGGAGGAAGCCTTAAAACCGCATGCTCATTTTGTGTTGATTGCTTGATCAAGACCAACCTTTATACCATAACATTCTAATTTGTATGTTACGAATTTAGTTGTGAATCGTAATCGATTAGGAATCTATACAACACAAAGAACAACACTAACGCGAACTGAGATGATAATCATTTTTATACTGTTAAGCCCTGTGCAGGCAAGCCTGTATAAAGCTTTATGTTGATTAGCTTTAAGTAATATTTATAGCTGCACTTCATTGATTTGTTTTAGTAAATTAATTAGTATATTAATTGCATTGTTTTGGTTCCAGTTATAAAGAAAAAAAATACATTAGTGTGTCAGTTCGCTTCGCCGCTAGATGTTGATACACACGTGAAACCAGAGGTTAGTTGTTAATAATTTGTAACGTAATAGATGTTATCATAATAAAGGTTTTTCTTTAGCGTAATGTGGGCTTATCCGTTCTAAGTATTTACTTCTTTCAGACAACAATATTGGAAGGGAAATATTGGAAAAGAAGAGCTGAGGCCGTTATAGCAGAATATAAAAAATGGCGCATGTTTCATATCATGAGATTATTTGGCAAAGGGGACACTTCTGTCCAGGATACGGTAAGGGTTAATATGATCGCAACAGCCATATTTACGTGAAATGTGTGTAATATTTAGGTAATTCTTTTTCTTATCTTGGAAGTACATAGGTATATATTAGACACAAATTATTCTTTTATAATAAGACTAGCTTCCCCCGCGGCTTCGCCCGCCAATTTATACCTACTAAATTTGCACCCCTCTTTTACCCCCTTAGGGATTGAATTGAAAAAAGGGATATAGGCAATAATCATTATTAGGAACTTATAACCCAAATATAACATTTTATTGAAGTAACTTTGAAAATCAGAGAACTTTCATACTAACTTTGCAACCCCCTTTCATGACTTTCAATGAAAAACCTTCATACTGCATTTCATTCGAATAACTTCAAAAACGGCAGTTTCATACTAACTTTGCACCCACGTTTTAAATTAAACCCCCATTAAGGGGGTTATTGGGTTAATTTTCAAAAATCGTTTCTTAGTGCTCCCCTACGTTATAAAATGAACCCCTGGGCATAAATTCAAGTTTCTAACTCTTATAGTTTAGACCCTGCGTTGATATATCAGTCAGTCAGCTTCTCTTTTTATATATAAAGATTCGAAATGCTTTTAATTCATGCTATGCTATACGAATAGAACTCCATGAGATTGTGGGTGTGAATGTATATGGCAGTGTCTCAACGTTGGAAAATGATGCATTGTATTCCAGATGTCAAAACTATGCGGTTTTCAGATGTCGGATATGGACACGGTGGAGTCGTTCTCCCAGTGCAGCGACCTCGCGGGCAACATGCTAACGGACGAGGACTATCTCAACTTCATGAGTGACACGCTATTCTCCACCATTACAAATCATCAGCCTTTTGCTTTCCCCGATTGCAGGGAGATTGGTATTATGATTGTTTCATAGTGCAGCGCATTTTGTGTTTTGCATAATTCGTATGACACACGTCATTCTTCGACTTATGCCATGTTTTTGAATTTTAGCTAAGGGTGCAGGCTTAGCTGATTTCATTCAACCAAGCTTGGGTCCTTTGCAGCCTAATCTTGATGATTTTATGGACACATTAGAACCGCTTCATGGTAAGTGAACGGGCAACAATGGTAATGTTCATCCTGTATGCAGAAACAAGAGAGGGTGATGTACAATTTAATGAACACATTACAGACCTTCTCTCGACTCCTCGTCTGCCTCCTGTCCCTGAAGAGACGACTATTCCTTCAGAAGATCCAATTTACAGGAGCGGAATGTCAGTAGATTCGTATACACCAGAAGGCTATATAACTGGCAGTCAAAGTACTACAGCAGTCACGATGCCTACCAGTCAGATGACCATTCATGGTATACCCACGTACAAATTTAATTACAGCTTGAAATAAGAATACAGAGATTAAATTTTTTGTTTGTTTTTAAGGTACAAGTAGTAATACTCAGATAGGTTCGGTGCCGGAGCAAGCGAAAAGCGAGCAGATGAGAATTTACAATAGCGATAGGTTGTTCAGTCAACCCGAGCTCGCGAACAATATATTGAGCTCCCAGGATATGCTGCCTTCGTACCAGCAGAGCACTTACGACCAGCACAATGTTTCGCAGGCCGACGCACAGATTCATAGTAACGTGTACGCGGCGAAATCCACGCGCTTGCAATATGTCAGCGCGCCGCCTAAAATTATAACTCCGCAAGAGGCGTGTTATCCTAAGTATAGTGCAGGTACGTAGTGAAGGTTTAAAAGACATTTAGTTACACTTTTTAAGAGGCGACTAACTAACTGGTCTATTACTAACAACGACTAACAGGACTAAGTATCACTAACAGCGCCTGTCCCAGTCCTCATACATACTAACAAACAAACCAACTAATGTTCTAACAACATCTTCTAACCGGACCAACTATCTGTCTCGAGTTGAGTCTTGTTCTAGGTCGGTCACAGTTGTCATGGGCGGCAGCGGAAGGGTTGTGCTGCATGCTCGTTTGCAACCTTAATTGTATGTAAAAATGTTTAAGGGAAACTGATTGACAATAATTTTACAGCAGTACCGCCGTCGCAAACAGCGCCGGAGACCGTGTCGTTGCTGCAGCAGCCGGTGCAGAATCCCAAGTACGCGACGGTGGTGATCCAGGCGCGCGGCGGCTACAGCCGGGACAAGCCGCGCTCGAGGCTGCCCCACTACACCAACCAGATGACCAATAATCATTATCAGAATGTGGTACGTATGGTTGTCACAAATAATAGAAAACAAGGATAAGTTAGGATCCAAATGCAGGGACAAAGAACTAAAGCTTAACGATAAAATGTTGTTTACTTGATTGTAGCGTACCTTAATAGCGTATATTACCAAATGCCATATCACTTACACATTTTCATAATATCACCTATTTATCATAAGGTCCTAACACTTCATTAGAATCACCATAAACTTTGGCCTTAAACTCATTCATGAAAATAACCTTCTTCCGAATATTGCTGATAAGTGTTTACACTATAGCAGCTGTCATTTGCGTATCAAAAAACAAAGATAAATCTATGTACACTTGCAATTTGATTTATAGCTACAAGAGTTTATCGTTTATCAAATATAAATAATAAGTTAATTTAAAAAATAAATGGATTATTATCTCCTGTACGAGTTACGTGACAGTACGTAATCGGCCGTGAAACAATTTCTTATTCTGAAGGGTTGATGAATAAATAAACGGGTCACCATTATTTGTTAGCGGTAAATGGACATCATCACCTGAATATGATACCGGAGAAAAGGAGATTAGGGGAGGATGCTTTTTACAGATTTACAACTACCTCACTTATAAGTGTTCGTCTTTTTTCCAATCTAAATGAACATATACGACAGGCTTACACCCAACCGCTCCAAGCGACGGCGCACGCGGTCGCACGGCCGGCGCCGGCGCCGCCCATGCAGTACCTTCAGCCCGGTCCTCTCGACTACAAGGCGAAAACCGCCAGCGCGCCGTTCAAACTACCCTCGCCGCCCGTGACGCCATCTAGTTCGCAACAGGTAAGTTAACGAAGAAACCTAGCTTGATGTCGCTGTGTCGTATTTATTGTCTATTGATATTTTATTTAATAGTGGGTGTCTTTGATGTAATATTCATGTTTAATTTTAAACATACTTTATCGTATAAAATGGGGACGAAATGCAAAGTTGACCATTATCAGACACTGCAAAAATCTACTATTTTCAGGATTAAAGTTTAATCCCCAATAATCCCGAACCTAATCAGCACAACAGAATGTTAGAGATAACCTAACCCTATTAGTAGAATTTTTACGGTTATAAAATTGATTATTATTGCATAATTTCATAAATAATATTTAATAATTTCAAATTTCAAATTATCAATAATAATAATAATTTCAAATTGAAACTCCAAAGTTCGTTGATTAAGATTATGAATCGTTGCTACATGTTGTAGTAATAATGTATTTTTACCACATCTCGTAACTTAGCCATGAATGGGCATTTTTATGATAAAGAATATATTTTAAGCAAATACCTTAAAAGTATAGGTATGCACTAGTATCGATCGCAGTCATAGAAGGTATTAATAAATAAATATTTGATTAAGTTGGGCCAATGAGAAGCAAGACCGTTGACCTTAGGTAGCTATTCGCACAATTATCGAAAGTATCGCATACCAATGTCGAATGCTAAATATAACGGTGATACATTTCGTGTTATGAAATTTGACATTATAATATTTTTATGATGTAACACCAAGTATGGCATAACATAAGTACGGCACGTTAATACTTAAACTTACTTACTTCTTTAATGATGATATGATACACTTCCGTGTGTAAAGTCAACAAGTAACACAGTAAATAATAGGAATGTCGAAAGTTATACTCTAGTCACAGTTTATTTCTGAATTTTTAAATAATGATAATACATTATCATGTACTTAACTGACTCGACGATTTTTGTCAATAGTAAGCGATCGCCGTTGGTCAACAAAGTACGTAGAAAGAATGAGAAGACGCGTAAATTGGGGATGCTGTATCGGCAACGCAGTGCCAATTGTTATTATTTTATATACCTTACTAGGAGCATTTGGCAGGTAACAATGCTCGAGGTTGTAACCCGTGGTATTTTTGTACTATTCAAATAAGTGAACGTGGGATATTGTACGCAGGTGTCGGTGTCAGCGGGCGGCGCGGGGGGCGGCGGCGCGGGCGGCGCGGCGGTCGCCCGCAAGCAGGACCAGTACCGCTCGCACTCGCTGCCGCTGGGCGCGCAGCTCGCCGCCGACTGGCTGGGCGCCGCGCCCGCCCAACACGAGCCCGCCGCGCACCATGCCCGGGTCAGTACACGCACTTGGTGAAACTTTATGACGTCCTGGGTGAAATGATATAACCCCCTAGGTGAAATCGTATGTCGCACAAGGTGAAACTATATTCAACGCGAATGTGATTGGGTGTGGGGGTGTGGACAACGTTATTTGACATGACTTTATGGACAAATATTTATGTTTAATTATTCCTTAGACGCGGGAAGCTAATCCAAGCGTGATGCGAGCACGGTCCCGCTCTACGTCGGGCAGCGTGGTGGCGGAGGGCGGCGCGGCGAGCGGCGTGGCGAGCGGCGTGGCGAGCGGTGCGGCGAGCGGCGTGGCTAGCGGCTCGTCTAGCGGCTCGGCGAGCGGCTCGGGCTCGCGCCGACCGCCGCCTCTTACTAGCGTCGCGTCGGAGCCCACGCTCCCTCAAGCCAGCGTCATGCTGGCACAGCTGCTCTCCGCGCAACATTGTAAAATATTTACATTATCTATACTAATGATAAAAAGGGTCAAGTCTGTGCTTTGGATATTTTTTGAAAATTTTAATGCAGGTAGTTTTTGTTACCGATATAAAGACCGATACATTTCTTTAATTACTTTCTGTCTGTCTGTTTGAATATGACGCGGAAAACATTGAAGAAATTTAGACAATGCTTTGTAATAAATAAATGTATTTTGTTGATGTTAATTTGTGACCTACTTAATTATTAAGTGTAATTATAGGGAACGCTTTTGCATACTTGTGGTCCATCCTATTTTCGATTTGTTTTATATTTTAGCTCAGAGTTTATACAAACTCAACACGAGTCTTGAAGACGTTCCCTCTGGGAGCGATCCCACCAAGTCGCCCATCAGACGGGGACAGCCTTCCCCCATCGGCAGTGACATGTCGCCGCATCAGGTAACTTACCAACTGTATTGTTGCGAGAACTCTTATAAATTACAATTTAACTGATACCAGTTTCGAGCTACATTTCTTATGATAACACGGACATAAAAATATTATCAACCACGCGTCAACCCCGTGGGACTGTGCGAATAACGCAATATTTGCGCTCGAGGACGTGTCGGAATTTTTAATGAAACGCAGAAGGTTTACTGCCAAGAAATCCTTGGTGTTGTTAACAGCTGATACAGCAGTACAATCAGCTGATATGGTAGCGAGGGGCGACGAGTCGGGGGCCCGCCGCGCCTGCCCCCAGATAGCGAGGTTACCGCATGGTAACACCACGCACGTGTCCGTTTGCAGAAACGTTTTATCAGCGGCAGACGGAATCGCGAAATATCATATTATGCGTTATCTCATCACGACTTCGTACCATGATTTTATCGGTTACCTTTGTACTTCGCAAAACTCTCAAAATAAATTAAACATGTCATTGTGTTGTTTATTTATAGAATAGTTAACGGACGTCGCACTCAGACATCGCCTTTATATATTTACATATAAATATATCTACGTTGCACTAGTATTTGTAATGCACTATTGTTCTTTTAGTTCGTTAATTAGTTTCATACCAGAAATAATCTATAATCCATTCTAAATAATTTTTCACCGTGAAAATTAGGTATTTACCTAATTCTAATGATAAATGAAACGTATTGTTTTGGCGTTTTGTAAATACGCGTGATACATTATTCACTAGTTTTCGGAAACTACTCGAGGTCTTCTGCGAGAGTGAAATTATTTTGAAATCAACTTAATGTCACTTTGCGTTTAAGTATTTGCTGACAATTAATCGCCATTAGTTCTGCTTAATGATAAAGCAATTTTTAAACGGTGGTTGAAACAGAAAGTTGTCGAAGAGACATGTCATAATAATTCCCAAAACAAACACAACATTCCCATACCCAATGCTTTTTTCGGATAACATTATTTTTTGTAAAAAAAGCATCACTGAAAATATTGAATTTAATAGGAAGTAAGAAAATATGACAATGTAAACTGTCAGCATTGTCTGCAAAAATGTTATCAGTGTAAATACGCGGCGGGCTGGGCGGGGCTACGACCATGTTAAATAATGCCTCGAGCGTAACGTCCTACGGTCTTATGTGATGATTGTAGCGATGCGATTAGATAACATTTTCATTACATGCGTCTAATGCATGGAGTCTTTGTTCTCTATACTAAAAAATTTGGGAACATTCTTAGATTTGGTATTACTTGTTAACTATTATACAAGATTGTAGCGCTTAACGCCCGAGCTTGAATACCGACGCAACAAGCAGCTTGAGTAGATCTTAAATGATCGACCGAGTTATGCAACAATTTCATGAACTCTTCCGTGGTTTGGAGGGCACGAAGTTGGTCTCAGTTATCTTTAAACGAGCGATTATTGTATATTTTAAACATAAATTTTTTACTCATTTTCGAGAGCAAAAGGTCTGTGAATTTAATAAATTACGTATTTAATTACGTCGATTTATAACGAGTGCTAAGATCTGCGATTGAACTCGAATTTTTAAATTACATAAAACTCGTTTAATACATAGTTCTGAAAACGGTTCAATCTATAAGATACTTTGTTTCCGAACGTAATCAAGTACCGTGCAGGTCATAGACGATGACGCCGGGCAGAAGTAGAGACATTGCAGGTCACCGGGATAGGTTAAATTATTCTTTATTGAAGCTTACATAAGTAATGAAACAAAAGGCTAAAAAATAAATGGTATAAAATACAAATCTGTCAGATTAAAAATATATGACCTGTCCTGAATTTGATAGGTTTTGCTATGAAATCATGGTAAAGCCCCTGTTATCGTGACATACCTATTATATGGCCAACAGGATGATACGGACATTAAAAACAAACAAGCATAGGTTAATTATTCAATTTTAATTTGATTCGTTTAACAATTTCGGTATTTTTGTTCACATGATTGTGGAAGACTGCTAGGAAATTTTTAACATAAACCCTGTACCCCACAGTCGCGCGGGGTCTCTGTGTCGCCCCCCGGGTCGCCGGGGTCACCGCGCGCGGGGTCACCCCGCGAGCCGCGCCGCACGCACCTGCACGCCGAGCAGAAGCGCCGCTACAACATCAAGAACGGATTCGATACGCTGCAGGCGCTCATCCCGCACCTCAATACCAACCCCGCGGCGAAGGTATCTACATTTTTACACCATCTAATGCTTCCAAACACACCACAAGACATGACGCCTGTACATACATACGTACCTCACGCTCCGCTGATACCTTAATATTGCGTACTGCGCAAAATCGGCACAATTCAAAGCAGTCATAAAAGTTACAGCACTGTAGTACAATATAAAGATTTAATAGATGTAATGAAAAGTAAAGTACCCCATAATAATTGCCCATCCATGTGCCATCCAGTTGCGACGACTATTTATCATTTTTAGGCCCGTCTACTCCTCGGCTATTTACAATAATATAATCCATACACCCTTCGAGTGACTTCTAACGCCAAAAAAGTTCGTACAGGTCTGCAACTTTCATATCAATGAAGCATCAAGTTGATTGTATTATTTTGTTACAGATTAGTAAAGCTGCCATGTTACAAAAAGGAGCCGAGTACATTAAACAGTTGAAGGCAGAACGGAATCAGATAAAGGAAGAAATGGAAAGCTTACGACAGCAGATTGAATGTCTGAATAATTCTATTTCGTAAGTAGCAAAACAAATATGTTCTGAAATATAAGGTTAATGAGATTATTATTTGTTTGTTTTATATAGATACATGGTTTGTATAATTATTTTCCGTGGGCAAGCTAACCTTAGCTTATACCTGCTATAATTTGTTATCTAAAATTTCCATGTCCATATTTTTTTTGGTACCAAGCTAATTGTACGTGCTCACTACATTTGTCATCAATCAAACAAGCTATCTGTAATACAGTAAAAACAATATTCTATTATAAATATTGATATTAGTAATTATATCAGATCGATTACCTCAATCACTCCATCACGATAAGGAGTATTGTGTGTAATCAAGGACTATATTTTTGTTCCTTCGAGTAATATGTTGGCGGCAATACTTAAAGATAACTTTCTACCTCTGTTTGAGGTGTGAAGATCGTATAATTAATACACATTTTTTTATAAAAGTCGGCAATCAGGCATACGGCCCACCTGATGGTATGTGGTCACCGTCGCCTATGGACACGTGATTCGTTTTGTGGCACTTCATGATACGATAGTTTTATTGATCGTTGACCTGACGATGACTCAATTTATCAGTGCTCAATACGAAAGTCAATAATTTTAGATTATACGTGATGATATTCGATTCGATACATTGCACGATTTCAGTAACTGCCACTCGATGCTGCCGGCGACGGGCGCGCCCGTGTCGCGCGCGCGCGCCGGCCGCCTGCGCGAGATGTTCGCGCGCCACGTGGCCGCCCGCACCGCCCTCAACTGGAAGTATTGGCTCGTATCCTTTGACAACCACCGTTGTACATATGACATGCTTATCATACATATAATAAAACTAGTTGAAGTGAAAGCTTGTATAGTATCGTTGTGATTTGGAATTCGATGAAACGGAAATGACGCGCAAATTATTAGCAGGGCAGTTATTAGCAGCGAATAAAATTTACATCCCCAAAAACCTTATAACAACTTTCGTGATAGTCATCACCAATACAGCGGATTATCACGTCACGTTACAAATGCACATTCGTAGTTTTTCCGAGTTGGAGATGTAAAAAAGTTTTATTATTATTATTATGTTTATTTATGAAATTAATAACGCAGTGTATACACGCAATAATGCACCTTAAGCCGTCGCCCAGTTCAGCGTGGTGAGCGCGGCGCTGGTGGAGTCGTTCAGCGCGTGCGTGTCGAGCAGCAGCGGCGCCGACCTGGTGCGCACCACGCTGCTGTGGGCCGAGCAGCACTGCTCGCTCGTTGAGATGCGACCAGGTACGTCACCCCCCTCCCCCCACACACACACGTCCTGGTTACCGGGCACGGCCTTCCTCCACCCACACGTACGTTAGACGCACCGACTTTATTGCCCCTCTGAACTGCACTGGTTGAATCTGGCGCATGTGAGGGTGAATGCCCATTCCTATAATATGTCACCGGTCGATCATGATAAGATTTAGAAAAATCACCTTTTTCGTTTGTAACGGAACTGCAGTCGGTACTGCGTGTGTAAATTTAACCAGACGTCAATACGTTTTGGGATTGGTAGGTACTAATAACTATGTTTTATTTAGAGTAATCACACTAACAATTTGAAATTTGGCAGCGGTGTTGAATTCGCTGCGTGTGCTGTGCACCACCACCGACATTCTGACGAGCCCCGAGCGGCTGGCGGAGGAGGCGCGCGCGGCGGCCGCGCTCGGCGCCAACGTCAAGACCGAACCCACCTAGCGCCCCCCGGAGCCCCCCGCGACCCCCAGCGACCCCCCGCGCCATCCAGCGGCCCGCCGAGCCTAGCTGCCGCGCCAAACTGACTAGCGACCACTGCTCTGTTATTACGCTATTGTTTTCTGTTATTCATGCTCACCAATGCTCAACAGTGTAACTCAAGTAAAACTCGGAGGGATTTAATGTATAGGATTTACCTAACTACCGAAAAAACATTTTATACCCTGAGCTTGTACCCTTAAGAGATATTAGAATAACATTATATTAAAATTTTACTTTTAATTAAATCAATGCCACGTTTAAATAGCAAAATTTTTCTGCAAGTTTTCTGTGAAAACCGAACGATATAAAAGTGGTACTCATATTGACACTATACTAACAATCATCAAGTCTACTCTATTATTTGTCTCCTCCGGGGTTTACTCCTTTTACTCTGTTTTTTAACTGTTGGACAACAAAATGACCTTCCTTATTTCTTTTTAATTTCTAAAAGTCAGTTTTGATGTGCAAGGAGGCATTTATAATTACAGTTTATCTTATAAGGTATTTTAAGAATAAATAGAAGGGGCGGGGCCGTATGCGAGTGACTTCAACTTAAACTGTCTCGACTGATAATCGTAATGAAATGTACTTTAATCTCTCACTTCTCTTAAGTCTCATCTCATCTCAAGTTGCTCAACATCGGCCCCAGTCTCTTTCAGATTGGTTCCAAATACCTCGCTCGTGGTCACAGTGTAAGTCGGCTGCTAGTGTATTAAAAAAAAATTAAAATTGTATAGTTTTATTAAGATTTTATATCGATATAAAGAATACGAAATTATTAGTTTCGGTTGTGACCAGTCGTAACGTCGAGCAACATTCAACGTTCAGATATATCTATATTATTATCTCATTGTGTCCACGCGTGCGAGCTATTTGCGCGCTATTGTAACGATGCAAACCCCCTTCCACAACTTCCCGAGCGCACAGGCCGATATCAATGCCGATAAAACAGGACGAACATAATACTCAACATTTTCATCGACAATCTTATGTTACATACTAACATCGATCGGGTTTACGTAATTGTGCAATTTTTTCGTGATGTAATAAGTATTATGCCATGTCACGATATAAATGAATTATGTCTAGAATATCCGCTGCCTGGGTTTGTGTGTATATATTATATTTTGTAAAGTGCAATCGGTTCGGAGACATGTGTTTAAATTTAAATAACTTATCGCTCAAATTTAATGAATTGTTAAACACTGAAATTATCATGTAAATGTTTGTATATACATATTTAATAAACACGGTGGCCTGATGATAGTGCCTTGTAGGGGATTAATGAACAGTCTTAAATGCAAAATGTATGTATATTTTATAAAGTGCATTAAAGGTTTTAACCAAAGAATTACAGTTATCTGTAACTTGTCGCGTACGTCAAGCATTCGGTGTGATAATTTGAAACAATTTAGCTAAACGTCTGCCCGTCCTATCCAATTAGACGAGAGTATCTATGTAGTCAATAAGTGGAAAAGAATTTATTGAACATATCGAGATTTAATTTAGAATTACTATAAGTACCTTCATATATTTACGGGAGTAACTACTTTAAGTAAATATTTTTATATGGTTTGTGTGGAGACACAAATTTTTTATATGAATCGGTGCCAACGTGAATATTGTTGTAATTTGTTAAATAGTGATTTAATTTTATGTTGTATATCGTTGACTCTGGTCGCACGTTGTCTGTTCGGAGGGGCGTGCGTGTGAGCCGCCCTTAATTGTGAGCTTTAAAAGAGTTATTTGCAATTGTTGTTCTATTGGAAATACAATTTGGAAAGATTTATTACTTCGTTTTATTTGATCATAGTAAAATAAACAAAGTACCCATTGAAATCATCCATTTATTTATTCAATTATATAATAATATTATGTATAACAGGTATACAGTGGTGGATAAGCTAGCCTTAACATACTTCCTTCCATTCCTTTACACCATTCATTTACATTCCTTAAACATGTCAATTATATCCTAATCTATGGCGTAACTTCAGTCTTGCATGTGTCCTAAGTAGATACAAGTTGTCATAATAAAATTTTATTATTAACATTAAATAATCATCTTGTTTAAAATGTCTTCTTGTGATGTCTATGTAGCGGTAATATGCACGTGTAAAATTAAATTATCGTCGTGTACGGTATAGTGGAGGTCCTTCGAATCCATACGTCGCGTACGAAGGACGTTTCGCATTAGCTAGATGTGGTAAGTTTCGGTTTATAACCAATATTACAAAGGACCATACCGCACAGTATCATCGTAGCTTGCAATGAGAACCCCCGTGGCAGTCATAATGTATGTGAGACTGAGACCGATAGCTCAGTGTGGGCGGAGCTAGGTGTCGCCGTGGGCCATGCGGGCCAGGCGCGAGGCGGGCGCGGCCAGCAGCGCGCGCAGCGGCCCGCGCTCCACCACGCGGCCCTCGTCCAGCACCACGGCCGCGTCGTAGCCTTGCACCGACGACACGCGGTGCTGCACATACAATTTAGTAATAATATTATTATAACATTTACATTAAATTTATCTTAACAACTATTATTACATTTTTACTATTAGGTACAAGATTCTTATGTCATTTGACGGTTACTACCACTCGTCTGATTGTTCGTTGGCTATTCATATAAAAAATAGTGAATTGTAGTAAATCCTCCTTCATGCGCCTACCCAGCTTCTGAAGGTTGATTCAAACAGCCGACGGGGCGGGACGGGTCGCGTCGCAATTTTGAACCTTGAACCAGGGTTGGGTCAAACTGATTTTCGTGCCAGATTTTTAAGGGTCGTTAGTCGGCCATCTCACGAAGTGAACAGTGTGGTATTCGTTACCGCGACAGTGAGCAGCGTGGGCCCGGTGAGCGCGGCGAGCAGTGAACGCTCGGCGGCGGCGTCGAGCGCGGCGCCCGGCTCGTCCAGCAGCAGCGCGGCCGCGCGCGGGGCCCGCAGCGCCGCCCGCGCCGCGCACGCGCGCGCCGTCCGCCCGCCGCTCCAGCCGCTGCGGCCCGCGCCCGCGCCGCCGCCGCCGCCGTTACGACCCACCGTGCACTCTGGAACCACATTTGTATCATTTTAACTTTTTTATTACACATTTCTACAAATATTTACACGACACACCATTGTGTATGAGTTCAAAAAGGTCCATCCACTTTGATTTTTATATGAATAAAGCCTAATTTACAACAGGCTGGGCCACAAACAGACATTCGAATTACAACGCGAACTCACCTAATCCTGCCGGCTGAGCGTGAACGAAGTCATAAAGCCCCACGGCGCGCAGACTTTGCCAAATCTCCTCGTCGGTGTGCACCGCGAGCGGGTCGAGGTTCTCCCGCAGCGTGCCCGAGAACATGACCGGCTCCTGCGGCAGCACCACCACGCGGTGACGTAACGTCCGGAGCGGGATGCGCGTCACGTCATGACCATCGATTAGTATCCGCCCACTTCCGATAGTTGTCGCACCCGCGCACGACAGTAGCAGCGTCGACTTGCCGCTGCCGCTCCGACCGCACACCGCCACCTGTTCAATGCATATAAATTAAATTAAGTAGAAACTAAATAATTATGTACTTTATCAGTTTAATGAATGCTAAAACATTTACAGATATTTCTTGTTATGTTTTTAAAGTATGTTAATGAAAATAAATCTTAGCTCACCTTTGCCTTTAGTGTTTCCTCTGTACTAATAGTGTCAGAAAATAGCAATAACACCGCCTTTTATAAGTTTCCTATACTGTAGTAGTAGTAGTAGTAGTAGACAACTGTTACCCACAGGTTAACAATGTTACCTTTGATTATATAGACGTGTATATAATCAAAGGTTGTTACCTATTTTAATTTTACAATATGAATAGAATGTGTATAGTTAAAAATAATAATATGCAACTACCTTCTCACGCGGCTGAACTGTGAAATTTATATTTTTAAGTACTGGAGGCGTGCCTGGTTGATGGTTTATGCACACGTCTTGGAATTCAATCTTTCCTCTTCGTTCCCAGTCGGCTGGTATGGGACCTAAAAAGAAAATCGTCAAACTAGAAATTCGCTAAATAGAACTGTTAATATTTTAAGATGCATATATCTGATTCAAAGTATGTTTTGTAGTTTGGAAATAACAGGAGAAACACCTTTACATGATACATCATTTGAACTAACTTTTCTGGTCGACCTAATTATTGTGGGGGGGTTCTATTTTCGATTCGCTTGTCTTGCGGCGAGTGATCGTTTTGAATGACTTTCGTTCGATCAGTATAGCAAATTCCGTATTTTGAAGTCATTCGACTACTAACGAGTGATCTCTGGTCCCACTCGAAACCAGCGCTAGTCACTAGACGATTGATTCGAAAATAGAGCCCCAGGTCGTTAACTCGTTACCATGAGGCTATAATATCGCGTAGTTAGAGCGGCCATAAACTTTATCGAGCATAAGGGAACACGAGAGATACTATTAAACGGTATCGTTATTGTCATAGTTTACGTCACAGTCCACGGCCACTGTACTTTGTATAATCAATTTTAGTCTTCGATTTGTAAGTTATCTTTGTCATGCGGAATACTGTTGTAGCAGAGATAGCTAAATGGTTTGAACGTTAGAGTCCTGAACAAGCGAGCCTGGTTCTTTCTAATCCTGCACACACCGCTAATTTTCAAAAAGTGTATTAGAAATTAATGATCACTTGCTTTGGTAAAGTAAAGGAATCGTAAGGAAGAATTCTTAAGGAATCATGCACACCTAAGCGTTCTCCATGATCTTTTCAGAGGTGGGTGAAGTCTACCAATCCGCACTTGGCCAGGCAGCGTGGCGGATTTTGGCCCGTAACAGTCACAATTTAAGAGCTGAGCCTAGCAGTGGCTCAATTATATAATGGGTTGCGAAGACAAAGATGATACTTACAGTCATCCCTATAGTCCTCCTGCGGCAGACGCGCGTCGTCGAGCAGTCGTTCGACGGCGGCCATCTGCAGGTGCAGGTCGGCGCGGCACTTGGCCAGGTGCGCCAGGTACGCGGGCAGCAGCAGCGCGTACGCGCCCGCGAGCCCCGCGCCCCCCGCTCCCCCCGCCTCGCCCGCCCGCCCCGCGCCCCGCAGCGCCAACGCCAGCGATACGCACACGCTGCCCGCGCCAACTAAGTCCTAGTACAAGTTACAACATTACATTTAAATAAGGATGAATACAGTAAAAACATGCGACTCCGGTCCCGCGTGACCAATTAAAATTAAACTTTAAAAATTTGTGTCATCTATAAACTACATAAAATTGTACATTTCACAGGAGCATAATAGTTATTTCAAAACAATATAAGAGTTGGCAGTTCACATTTGCGACTACGACACTGCACTGACAAACTGCCAACAAGCACTGGCAATCGTGACGGTGACGGTAACTAGTCTATACTGTCGCTTCGACTTCTTGACAATGAGTTGTTGCAACCACAATAACATGTCGCACACGGGAACAGTGGGTTACCAGCGCGAGTCCGAGCCAGCGGTTGGCGGCGTTGAGCAGCAGCAGCGCGGCGTGGTTGGCGTCGAGCCGGCGCGCGAGGCGGTCGCGCAGCCGCGCCTGCAGCCGCCCGGCGCGCACCGCCGCCGCGCCCGCGCTCGCGCCGCCCGCCAGCGCGACCACGCCCGCCGCGCTCGTCGCCTCTGCACGCTGCAGCTCCCTAGACGTCATACAGGTTTTATTTTGCTATGTCAAATCGATGATAACACGTAATTAGGTACACTTGTCTAATTAGAATAGATTATCTCTCGATCAATATAAATTGACCTAGCAGCGGAGAGCCCAGAAAAAATAGGTAACATGTAAAAAATCAAATACAATAAGTTGAATAGAAAAAAAACTAGTCACATCGAGTTCAATTCACCCACCTTTATTAAAAAAATCTGACAGGAAAACTAATATACCTACGGTTAAATATTGTTTGAAGACCATCTCAACCATATCAATAAAACCAGGGGTTTTCTTTATTCTACTCTTGAAATAAACACTTGTTATGTACGGAAGCTACTTAAGTATAGTTTTTTGTTAACCTAAAAAGAAGTCTGAATTTCATACGATCCGATTCAATGAATTCTATGGTAACCTTATCTAACAAGTGTGAAATTCGAATTATCTTTGAATTTCCTTAACGGTCATGACAATCAACGTCCTTACCTTGCGTTCCGCAAGTAGACGTTTTGTAGCGCGATGTAAATGGCGAAGGCTGGCAGGATGGCCAGCAGCGACCACGGGGAGATCACGGCGTTCACCACCATGGCCGCCGCGCACAGCAGGGCCAGTTGAGCCCATCTACTCACCGCTGTTGGCAGCTTCTGAAAATATTAGGTACTTCAATGTATTTGAGAAAGTTAAATTTATATTAATTACAAGTTGATGCTTCTTTACAATATACAGTCCCACCTGATAGAAAGTGGCGTTTTTAGATTATTTAAAATAATTTATAGGTATAATGTAAACTCAACTAGGCAGACCCTCGCACTCGCAGCATATTTATTAAACGCAATAAGTACATAAATATAAATATAAAGTTTATTTAAAGTCACGTTATTTGCAGATAATTATGTACTTTTGTTACATATGCGCGAGTACAAGCGGTATATTAAGTGTTATACATTAGGGTGTGACTCAACGGGAATATCGCGAATGATTGTGAGAGTTTAACCGGCGACCTTGTCAACGACGAGGACGTCAGCGGAAAAGCGGTGCAGCAGCGCGCCGGGCGGGCGCGCCTGGTGCAGCAGCAGCGGCGCGTGCAGCGCGGCGGCCAGCAGGCGCGCGTGCAGTCGGCGCCGAGCGCGCGCGCCCGCTGCGCCGCCCGCCGCCTGCGCGCACGCCGCCGCCGCCGCGCCGCCCGCGCTCCACAGCGCGTACACCGACACCTTCTCCCACATCTGCAATACCACGCTAAGAGTTATACACCGATCGCTATGAAAAGATACCCCGGAACGAAAGTCGTTTGTGTTCGACCGTCCCGTGAGGACGCTAAAAGATTCTGCTAGATTTGGTGCTTACAGGTTTCATGTTTAATGTGTTTCGTTTGGCCTCCGCTAGAAAAACGAACTATAGGTAAGTACATGGTGTAGGTTACGCGAGCCATCATCATCGCAACCCATAACTGTCCCACTGTGGGCTCCGGTCTCCTACAACATGAGGGCCACGCCCTTCTATCAAGACTTCGCACACCTTTGAAAACATTATGAAGAACTCTCAGGTGTTCAGATTCCCTCACGATGTTTTTTTTCGCCGAAGCAAGTGATTAATAATTATGTAATATGCACATATTTTTTTGAAAAATCGAATACAGCCTCCCCTGTTCAGGAGTCCAACGTTCAAACTTGGCTGTCGCTGCGAACTTTCTCTCAACGTCGGAGAACTCCTCGTATTTTGCGCGGACTTGCGCATCAAACAACAAACAGCCATGAAGGTCGTGACATCATCATCAAAACTCAAACTGAATTAATTTATTTCATGTAGGTATTTACAAATACTCTTATGGACGTCAATTTTTTGCATTCACCTCTTCATCCGTTAACGGTCGTAGCGAGTTCTCGGAGGTGACGTGCGAGAGGCAGGCGTCGGCGGCCAGCGCCAGCGCCTGCGCGCCCGCCGCCGCCGCGCAGTACGCCGCGCCCCACCACCCGCACGCGCGCGCGTACTCCCACCACACTGCGCACTGACACACCGAAACAATGTTGCATCATCGTCACACATAACCATAACACAACCCTCCCACAGCTGGGCTCGAATTTACTCTACCTAATCACAGGTGTTGGGATAACAGCCCGCCATGCTAACCAAGTGGATTAAGTGGTGGAGAATGTGGAGATAATTTTATCAATATTTTTCTTCATTGTTGCTAATTTACTAAATTGAAATCAATTGGATTAAGTTTTGTTATTAATTTATTAAATATCAATTGATTATTACTAATTTGTTCACTACCTTTATTAATGTAATTTAAATTCGAACATTCACAATTTATGTAAACTTTTAAGCTAATTAGCAAAAGCCAACATACTTCTAACAGGTATACCTACCTACCCATTAACTTATAAGTAAGTCAAGTGTGTACAAGAGGAAGCAACTAATGGCACTAGTTCGCACCTCATTTAGAACTGGTTCCACATCTTTGCTGTCGGCCGGCTTCTCCGGAATGCTGACCGCTGTGGTCTCGACCCCATTCACGCCTAGTGATGTGAATGTAGAGTCCATGGTAGAGTTGTCTGTAGTGCCTATTAGCGGAGTGAAATATATCGTTCATTTTATTTTATTATCATCCTATTTAACTGTCCAATCCTTATATGAGCAATACGTACCGTTAGTCTGGTTCTCTTCCACTGTAGTGTCAGAGTCCGAACTTATTAAGCGGCGTAACGTTTTGGGCGTCCATCTGATAAAAATGACAAATTCTTTTAAAACTTATAGTTAATTTAATTATTTCCTTTTTTTAGAGTGGCGTCTTTCTCGTGCGATGAGTCATTTTAAGAAAATATGCAATTTAATTCAATTCAACATTATTTAATAATACATACACCTCATTTTTTTGCTTCCACAAATACCAATATTGAACAGACTTTAGTGCTTGAGTTTATCACCATTTACAATCAAGTTGGATTATTGCGGAACTTATCATGAGTAATTACTAAATTAATACACATTTTTACACTCTGACCTTATGATCTAAACGTCCATACCTTAAGAATAACAATGCTAATAAAATAAATGATACCTAGAAAGCGTGCGTTGGGTGCGCGCGCGCAGCAGCCGCCGCGAGCCGACATTGGACTCGTCCGCACTGACGGCGCGGCGCACTTCTCGCCGCCATCTGAGACAAACATCGGATACATAGGTAAACATAATTTTGAACATGAAGATTTTCAAGATATGTTGTAAATTGTTGTTGATATTTGCTGTAGGTATACTACAAATACAAACCATTTTTTTATTATTGAACATACTTAGATATGTTTTAACTTTGAACCATCATGTGAATTGTATTGTTCTTCTTAAATAGTGAGCATATTTGGAGGCCACTGAATTTTTTTATTATTTTTTTATTATTGAACATACTTAGATATGTTTTAACTTTGAACCATCATGTGAATTGTATTGTTCTTCTTAAATAGTGAGCATATTTGGAGGCCACTGAATTTATCGCCCAGTTTAATTAAATAACGTTTCTTACAATAATTGAATATCATAATATGCTAAACAACAATTACTTAGCGTTATGCATGGAGGGCGGCGGCGAGGAGAGCTGGCGGGCGAGCGCAGCGCGTGCGCGCTTGGCCGGCGCCGCGCGCCGCCAGCTGCCGCCCGCGCACGTCGGGACCTCCGCCAGCAGGTGCGCGCCGGCCGCCTCGCTGATGCCTACCTGCGGTGCCCATCATAATTCAAAATCTATATTGGCTTGAAGAACCAAAATATCTCATTGAACCTAATTATGCATTTTTAATTTTAAATAAGTCATAAACGAGAACGAGTGATGGTAAATAATGGTAGCTTCTACATCTGATGGTATGAAGTAGTTAATACCGTGGCATCATCAGAGGTGCCCCTCTGCAGCTTGATCCGGCTGAGCGCGCGCACGAGCTGCAGGCGCTCCCGCGCGGTGCCGCCGGGCGGGCCGGCGCCCCCCCGCGCCGCCGCCGCGCGCGCCGCCGCCGCCAACCGCCCCCACTCGCCCAGGGCGTCCCCCGCGCCCCCCGCACTCACCTTCCCCAACCCGCTCACCCGCCCATCTTCCATAACTATTACCTGAACAATTAAGATCAACGTCATATTTTTGACTGATCGTAAATATAATATTATTGCCTGCAGGCTTGATTTGATACCTGCTGACGTAGCAGACGAGAGATGAGGTACAGTTTATTAACACTTTGATTCCACTCCACACAACACTTCCAATCACACAATCGAGCCCACTGTGTTTTGTAGTTTATTTCAATCATTTACAGGTACGTCTAGGATTCGTAGTACGAGTACGAATTTCGTACTCAGATTATTAACAAGCGACTTATCCCAAGTTACTTAGGTATTGTAATACTTCTTATTCAAACTATATTAAACGCAAATGGTATTAATTAGGTAGGTACCTCTGTGCGGTCTATGTCTTCCGGTATTTCTATGTGGAAGATGAAATTAGTTTTAAAAGCATAGTACATAGGTACCCTTATAATAGTGTGCAACCCTATAAAATAACTTAGTAAAAAATGTAGATGGTGGTGGTAAAAGAAAATATTTCCACATAAAATGTAGGTAATCCCATAACTAGAACAAAGTTCCATTCAAGAATATAAGAAATGCTTAACCTCTTTCTTTGAATTTAACAGCTTACACTACACAATGCAGCTAAAGTACCTAAGTAAGTACCGTAACAAAGGGGTCAATCTGTTTTCCGAGGAGGGAAGCCTTAGATCCGGTATTGTCAAGAACCAACAATGCGGTACGGAACAATTTTCATAGTATTCTGGGGTTAGACGACAATTGCAACGGGAAATTGCCAACAAAATATAACATTTTAACGATAATATCGAGATATATATCGATAACAAGTTGTCCCGGCGTACTTCGTACCGCTTAGGGTTTTCGGGCCCGGGTACCCGGGTCGGGTATACCCGGGTATTTAAGAGTTTTCGGACCCGGGTAATATATGACTTAAGACCCGGGTACCCGGGTATCAATAAAATTATTCTATATTTCAGCCATTTCCGCAATAAAATAACGGCAAAAGTACTTTAGAGGGGGCATAAAGCTAGCAAAAAAACAAATTTCACCCGCGCTTCACGCGGACAATCGTGCCTAGTAGATGAAACAAAAGATGCCAAAAACTTTGAGCGAGTTGAAAAAGACGATAAGCTTATTGCACGGAATAGGAATGCAATAAGCGACAAATGCATTTTCTTTTGATTAGGTTAATATTTTTTGTTATATCTACTAAATATACTTATTTATTATAATACTACACTATTTTAGTATACTATACTAAATTATAGATTTAATTTTGAAATCGCTAGTCTAATCCCTTCGTGAATAACTACTAATAACTAACCAGCATTATAATTTATATTAAAATATTTCGCTGAACAATAGACCTAACTTTGTGGTTTTTTGTCGAATAAAGTTTCTTCTTTTATATTTTTGCTCGGTTTAATTCCTCGATAATATAATGTAGTATTACTATATTTTATTCAGGTTATAAAAACTTGATCTACTACTGTAAAATTGAATCTCAGATTGCCTATTTTGCTTTATACCCTCTCTTAAATTCGAGATCTCATTTCTGTGTCATATTTAATAAGAGAATTATGTGTTATTTTATTAGTAGATAAATATAAAAATAAATAAAATTGGATTGTCTGTTTGTAATATTAAAATAGCCGCTTTTTACTAAATGCATATATATTATTTACACGGTGCATATACCAAAATAACATTTTTTACAATTTTTGTCACACAGACAGCCTCTGTTTGTTTGAGCTAATCTCCTGAACCACTGGACCTTAGGCTACTTTATTTGTGATGTTTTTAGAAGTGGGTATCTTTATAAAAGGTTAATTTTGGTCAGTTTGGTGATTTTGCATGGACAATTTTTAAGAGTATTCCTACTAAGAGTTGAAAATACGTAGTCCAAAATAAGAGTTTATGGAGAAGGGATTTATACTTTGTTTTTTTTTTCCTGAAAATATTTTACTCAACTTTTAAAAACTCATAAATTATGTTAAGTTTTATTTAAATTAAAAAATACCCGGGTACCCGGGTCTACCCGGGTATTTAAGAAAAAAATACCCGCTACCCGGGTATCAAAAAAGTCCGGGTACGCGAAAACCCTAGTACCGCTTTATAATTAAAAAAGGTTTTGGTGATATATCGACAGCAACGCCACCTATCGGGTCCAATTTTGAATCTAAACCATTCCCAGATCCTCTTGAACACACACAAAAAATTTCATCCAAATCGGTCCAGTCGTTAAAAAATGTTTTGGTGATATATCGACAGCAACGCCACCTGCCGGGTCCAATTGTGAATCTAAACCATTCCCGGATCCCCTTGAACACACACAAAAAATTTCAACCAAATCGGTCAAGCCGTTTAGGAGGAGTTCACTCTCATACACACTCACACTCGAATTATATATATTAAGATAAGGAGATTATTTTCTTTAAACGTCCATAACTTTGAAAAATAGACCAAATTGGACGTTTATTAGATTCAAGATTTGGCTATGGGGGTCTGAGGTTGTTTGGCTAAAATCTGTTTACTTTGTTTCTCTACCCCAAAATAGTTTGGTAATCCCTGGTTCAATCAGTTCCGTTGTCATACCAGATCGGCGTAGTGCAGCAGCTCGAGCCGGTTGGTGGCGAGCAGCAGCGTGCGGCCGGCGCGCGCGGCGGGCAGCAGGCCGCGCACCACGTGCCGCGCCAGCGCCGCGTCCAGCGCGCCCAGCGGCTCGTCCAACGCCAGCAGCCGCGCGCGAGCGTACAGCGCCCGCGCCACGCACACGCGCACGCGCTGCCCGCCCGACAGCGGCGCGCCCGCCGCGCCTAGCCGCGTCTTATCCCCCTCTGATGGTGAGGACAACTAACATTAGGCAATTTACCATAAGAGGGGATAGTAGTCAAGCATTAACTTATAATTAATAAAAATACCCATACTACGTTTTTACAATTTCTCTAGCCCTTCCCCCCTAGGTGACTACAGAGTTTTCACGTTAAATATGTTTTTAAAATTTTTGAAAGTCTGTTTTTTTGCATAATAATTATAAATGAAATCGTTCATATTCATACATACTCGTATGTATATCATGTACTTACTTACTTAAATGGTTCTGTTTTCATCAGAAAATGTGAATAAAATATGGGTACCTACAAGTGTGCGGCGCAAAGAGGATATAAGTAACCACTACGTTTTAGTACGGCGTAGGAGAAAGTGTCAAAGTTGTTTATGTAAGTAGGTAGGCAAATAGTCTTCACTACGCAAGAAAGTGAAAATTGCGTGATAGGAGTACTGGCCATTAAAGCAGTAATAGCCAAGTGGTTTGAACGTTGGGACTCCTGAACATGGCGCCTGGGATCGACCTCTAATTTTGAAAAAATAGGTGCGTATTATATTTATAATACATATTATAATACATATAAATAAAATTATAATACATATAAATACAGTTTATTTAAACTGTCACTTGATTCCGTGAAGGAAAACATCGTAAGTTCTCTGTAATGTTGTCAAAGGAGTGTGAAGTCTACTAATCCGCACTTGGGCCACTTGGCCACTGTGGTGGACTATGGCCTGTGCCCCTCACAGCCCTCACATTGTGAGAGGAGACTCCAGGCTAGCAGCGGGACAATTATGGATTTCAATGATGATTATGACTTTCCATTAAATTATGGGAACTTGCTATACTTGTGAATAAAATAGATTCCCCACTATCGTTTTAGCATTTGATACGTCGGTGCTGGGTGCTTGTTTACGGAGACTGTGAACACCTAGGCAAGGAAGCAAAAAATTGTCATAAAATAGAAACCAACAGTAACACTTATGTTACCTACTTCAAATGTACAAACTTATATTCGTAACTTAAAACATGTTTTGAACGTCAAAATTTTCACGAAAACCTTTCCTGTTAGAGATATTAGTATACGCATGTAATATGTATGATTTTTATTGTGTTGCGGCGTGGCACTCTGACGTCACAGCAATATTATCATCAGAGGACAGATCGCAATTGTTTTGCATGCCACCTTTGAATACATCCTGTAGCCGCTCCGTGCTTAGTGAGTCAGTGAATAGCACATTGCTATCTATATAGCCCACGTTCGCGCGTAAAATTCGTATCACGATTCCGGCTGTTAGCACCGCAATAAAATTCCTGATTGGAATATTTGATTGATGTCACAAAAAATAATGATTTCGATTATATTTTGCAGGTATTAAAACTACAAGCTTGAACATTGGACTATGAGTTATGGTATGTTGTTTTTTACCTGACTAAAATCCTACAATAGGTAATGTTTAATAGATATTCATTACCAGTAGGTAATATACATCCCAGTAATATGAACTACAACATAGCACCTATATGTATTTATAATTAATTAAATTAATACTTTAAATACTTTAATAATTTACCTAAGTATGTAGATCAGGAAAAGCAGTGACAACCGAGTGGTTTGAAAGTCGATCTCCGGCACGGAGAGTGCGGAGTCAGTTTGAATTCTACATTTCTGTTTACTGACGTTGAAAATTTCAACGACAGTAAAGCAGTAGCAGTAAACAAAAACTCAAATTTCAACTTGAAATTTGAAATTAATTACCACTTACGTCGTAAAAACAACATAACGAGACCAACATATCTTAGGTTTTCCATAACAGACAAACATTTATGAGTTGTGACGAGCGAGGGTACAAAATATACTTGTTTCAAGTTAAGTATAGCAGGAAGCGAGAAACAAGCTAACGAGCCATCAGATGGTTCCAGGGGTACGACCAATATCACTTTGATAGTGTCTAGCTTAGAATACCTTGCATAAATTAATTATTATCTACACGACTATCATGTTCAGAGTGTACATGATATCTTCAATCCATAAAAAATGTTCCTACGTTGTACCCTTGTACCTACGTATCTGCTCAACCAATTTTCATAATTTGTTACCGGGCAACAGTTGTAAGTCGGGCCGCAGGCCGGCGGCTCGCAGCACGCGGGCGTATCTTCTCGGACACCAGGAGCTGCCCATCACCACGTTCTCCCGGATGGAGCCCTCCAGCAGCCAAGGCGGCTGCCCCGCATACCACATCGAGCATTGACTAAAACAATCATTTTATGAAAGACTCCTATGTAATTTATGTAATGCACGACTAAGAAAGGTACTAACAGTGCCACGGTTGAAATTAATTTACAGTAGTACTACTGACTTATGTAGTATTAGTTGTGGCAATGCAACAGTGTAAGTTTTAAACGTACTAAGCTCGTTGCGTACACCGATACTTAGCACTTGTTAAGTATTTCATTTTATACGGGTTTAATAAGATTACGCATATGGAGTACTCATATCTATGAATAATAATGTTAAAGTCTTATAAAACTTCTACTCGTACCTACCTTTCTACCTATTTCGATTGAACATTCAACGTCATTCAGATCGCACATTTTAGATGGAAAATCAATACCGCCCTAGGTCGGTATTTCATAATGATCAAATCACCTTTGGTAGTTAATAATACGAGTGTTCACTTAAAATTAATTAAGGTTACTATCATACTATCACCGTACGATAATATCAGCAAAATACACAAGGCTGGTTGCTAATCATACGACTCGTCGTAAGAATAAAAAATACGATTATCCGATAAAAATTAATACGATTGTCCGATTAATAAAAAAATACTAATTTTCCGATGATCGTATTAATAGACATTTCGATCTAAAATAATTCATACGACTAGTCGTACGAATAAAATTTTTTTTAATACGATTGTCGGATTAATAGACACTTCGAATAAACAAACGCGTAACTTTGACACATTGACTTTATTGTATATAAATTAATTTCAACTCACTCATGAACACTGACGTCGCCTCGCTCCAAATACATTTCTCCGAGTACCGCCGACAAAAATGAAGATTTGCCAGAACCCGTTGCACCGACAATCATAATTAATTTACCTTAAAATAAACATCGGGTCATACATGATTCTTTTGGACCAAGAAACAGTAGTATAATACAAAGAATAGGTAAACTTAATAATAACATATAATATTAACTACATAATAATTTCCTCGTAACTACCTGCTGGAATATCTAAATCATCTATATCTAACCATGTGTTATCCTTCATCTTCCATGAAAATGCTGCGTTTCTAAACCTTACTAGGTACTCCACTCCTTGTTCAGGAATGTCGTCATCTGAAAATTGTTCTTCTTTGTCCAAATCGATTGAATCAGCTTTTTCAGGAAGATGAGTCTCTCCTTGTCCGTCTACTTCACTACATATGTGATTTACTCTCTTTGGCATATTTTCCAAACCAAATTCCTCACTGTTGTCTTCCCGAGCATTGCTTGATTCTGGGAGTTCCAAGAAGTTCTTGATTCTCTTTGTACTGACCTAAACAGTTAATGATTTCCTTTTGTTTACTTGTAGTGTCAGCTCAGAAAAACCAGATAAGTTTATGTAAATGATTTTAATATTAGCTGCTTACCATAGCTTGAATTATCATTAGAACCGTCACTGGTAATATCAGAAGCGGGATTGTCAGTTGATTGAAAAGCGCTAGGCCTGCGAATACGTTTACGGCCGTTAGACCTTTGCAATCCTCTATAAAGTAGTACAGTGTAAAAGTAATCACCGTTACCAGTATAGTAGAAACTTGAGTTGTAAAAGCTGAAAGAATAGTTCGTGTAATATATTAAAATTAAGTAAGTCTCTAACTAAACTGTTTAATTGACAAATTTCTTACATTTATGTTTCTACACATTCGGCACATACGTACTTAGAAATCCCCAGTATAACGAATCTTTATTAAGCAGTTTCAGTTCGACTTCTCTCAATTGCAATATTTTTTCATTAAACAAATCTTCCCACACGTATAACTTTATAACGTTAATTCCTTGTAGTATTTCAGCGATTTTTGAAACTCTGTGGTCAGTACACTTGGAGATATGCTTGGAATTATCGGAAAGTTTCTTGCCAATATAAAATTGCAGAGGAGTGATGAAAAAAATGCTAGCGATCGTGCCTATTATTGCGCTTACCCCAAGTTTAGTGTACAGCAGGTACAATATTACCGTTACCTGGAACAACCATTTTTCATTCATTTATAATTTTGACGAATAAAAAAAATTTAAAGGTTTTAAGTGAAAATAACTTACCTTTAGCGGTATGGCCCAAACATAGTGACATATCCAAACGCACGACATTATGTTGTATGTATCCTGTGATATCAAATTTGTGATAAGTCCAGACTGTGTGGGGGGATCATTATCAGAATACAATAGCGGCGACTCTTCATCCATGCCTGGATCTGGAGACGACCATGATGCCAAGCGCATACATTTGTCATACACCATACTCTTAAAAAATACTAGTGACTTTAAAAGTGATCAGATAAAGCATAAAATAAAGTAACAGTTACCTAATATGTAACTTACTTGTAAAGCTGTCTTTAATCTAGTCCCCTCAACAGTAACCAAGTGTGTAGAATTTTGAGACAAAAATGCCTGAATGATAAGCGCTAATGTTACGATGAGCAGCATGACGTATCCATTTTTTGAAAATTCTTCTACTGTAACTGCAGTTTTAGAATCCTCAAAAGTCACGGGATCTTCTATATACTGAATAATTACGGCTAATCCCAATGGCGGAATAACACCAATCATGTCCCCAAAAAGTTTCATTACGCCGGCGATATAAAAATTCGGCCAAACGATTCGTATAAAACATTGCCACATACTGGGTCCCTTCTCAGTCTTTTCTGTGAACTGAATACATGGACATCTGCATATTTTATTTCAATGACATGAAAGTAATAATATAAGTAGTTAAGTATGTCGTCGACCGATTGTACCTATTATTGGCCAGATCCTTATTAAAATTAGTCCTGTGCATTTGATGATACGAGTATGCCGTCATTTCATGATTTGGGCGCACACTCGCCATATCGTTCAACAGTCAACACTCATCGTTTGGGGATTTGCCAACCGATGATTGTACAAATCGTTGTTATGGACAAAAATTAAACTTTTTGTTTAAATATTGTGATTGGGTCACACGGGTGAAATCACACCCAGTAATAAAATTATACGACCGGCCGACGACATGTAAATTAAAATTCAGATACAAATACATTAACAATTGAAAAAGTACCTGCTGATTATTATATATTTTCTTGAACTTTAGATAAAATTTATTAGATTTCTCCTCATCAGGTAATTCCCCTAAGTCGTCACTTTCTAACGATGTTTCGTACCCTCTATATAAAAGAGGAGTAAGCCAAAAGAAGCTTATTTTTGAAAAGAAATGCGTCTTATTATGCTGATAACATATATTGTGAGATTCTGGAGCGGACTTTTGACGATTGTGGAATCGTTTTGTGACCTGAAACAACAATATTTACCTACATAATATTTTACGAACAAGGTTAACAATTTATTTTAAGGAAAAATTAATAGCATCCATGGTATTTCCCGCACATTTATCCTGTTGTTACGTCATCAACGGTTGTATTTAGTCGAAGGAACCCGGGAGAAGCTCGGGGTTGTGGCGCCAGACGAGCAGTGCGTCTCAGCGGCCGCCGTCTGGTCATGGCGACGTGCGGCTCTCGCGTGACTAATACAATAAACTACTAATGCCGCAGGTCTGCTTTTATGCGTTTTATGAGTTTGGTAGTACCAGCAATGAAAGATGGTATACAGCATAAAAGTAAATTAAAAATCATAATCATACACCTTATCGGGGAAGTAGGTAAATATTAATAAAATAAGAAACGAACAGTGCAAAATGAACAAATAAAAATAAAATAAAATACTCGGCATGTTAAAAAGAACTTTGGCATTTTACACGCACTAACTATAATCCTAAATCGCATTATTGAAAATCTCTACACAGCTATGAAATGGCCACCTTAGAACAATCGGAGCACTAACTTTCTTGATATTATTAGCAAATATAGTTTAGAGAGCAAGTCAATTAAATATTAAGAATAAAAGGCACAAGTGCCATATTGTCGGGGAAATATTCCGATATGTTAGTTCATCAATGTAGGATCGTACAGAAACCCATACAATTATTTTCACTGATGATCTCAACGGCATAAGACTTTTATGATCTTATTTTAGGCCATTGTACGTTGTTTCGACATAATAATATGTGTGTAAGATTTAACGTTCTCGGGGTTCTTTGTAACTCAGTTACTACTATTAGTGGGTGGTTATTAGATTGTTACATAAGCATGATTCTTTAAGTGCGTTTGTTCCCGCTTATCTCAGTAACGGCTTAATTTGAATGCGGTTTTCACTGGTGCATTGTAGTAAAATTGAGGTAATATTTAGTGTCTTTCATTTTGGTCGGTTTACAAATAAAAGGTTACCTACCCCCGGTAAAAGTTTTTGAATAAATATTACTCAGAATATCTGTGATATATTTACACCTTACCTTTGACATTTGTTGTAATTTTATCATTTTATAGCAATTTAGATTTAACTAGATGGATGAGTTTTTTTTTATAAATTGTGTTTTTTGGAAATTATATTTAAGTACGAATAATAATATTAAGAAAACACTCATTGACTTCGTGTTACTTAACAACGCTATCTATTCTGCTGTTGTGTCGTTAAAGCAATTAGTATTAGTATAGTAGTATTATTATTCGCCAATAGATGTCAGGAAGAGTCATATTTTTCAGTTTAAATTGGGACTACAAAAACACGAATAAAATGACATTTTCTAAAAATGATTCTTAGCTAGATCGATTTATCGCCCCCGAAACCCCCTATATACTAAATTTCATGAAAATCGTTGGAGCCGATTCCGAGATTCCAATTATTTAAGAATTGCTCGTTTAAAGTAATAAGATTTACCGTGACTTGCATTTGCATACTTACTTTTGATGAGGTGCATATTAATAAAGCTATAATAAACGCAAATAAAATAAACACCAAGTTTACCTTAGAATATCATAACGAGATGGTTTCATCCTCAGATTATAAAACAAGTTTCATCGGTGAATATATATTTATAAAACGGTTTTAGCCGCGTGAAAAGAAATATTATATTAAAAAAGAAAGTTATTCGCAGTCAATCAATGCATCCCTGTCGCATGTGAGTCGTATCATGCACCGTTTATGATCATAATGAATGCCACTGGCATCTTCGCACTACATATTGAAATAATATGCTCGTTTCTGCATTACTTCGTAATGAGCCGGCTGTTGGCATGCGACTTTCTATTTACATACATTATGGTCTGCTCTTGTCCTCTATAATTAGGTTAATTTTGAATGTTTGTTTTCTGTTATAGTCAACACCTTCAGCACATAATAATATCTGTATCTAATGTATTGCGTCTATCTTCCGGATTGAAAAATCATGGAACGTTGTCTTAGAATTTGTTCAATTGTAAGCTTAAAGGCAGAGTTAAGAAACCCAGAGTTAAGAGACCCTAACTCGTTCACGCTCCGAATTGACTCAGCCATCGAGCTACAAGCGCGTGTAGATACCATTAAATGTAAATAGATAATATTATACAGTGATTTTAAATACATATTGCAATAAATCACCACACCTCGTCATAAAAACAAGTTGAGTCCACTCCACACACGCACAGAGCTAGTAACGTCGCTGCCGCGTGGATGTACATTTGGATACTCGTGTATGACGTCCCGATCTGCACGTGTCGAAACAAGATGAATGCTGAAGAAGCAGCCGAGAGGAGCCAGTATATTGCTAGGTAGAGGATGGGTGCGGTGGAGCGGCGGGTCCACAGGGAGACGTGGAGGGCGGCGGCGGCCAGCCAGGCCAGCGGGGCCATCAGGGAGGCCACCAGGTGCACGGTCTCGGAGGGCCGCAGCGTGGCCGCGCCTGCGTCGAGACACCACGCCACGCCGAGGGCTATGTTAGCCACACCGCGTATGTTTTGAGCGCGCCAACTATTTCCGTGCCTGTTTGAGGAAAAAATCGCTTCAACAAGGTTTTAAAATTTTACATAGTCAGTTTAATTTAGGTCAGACAAATAGAAGGAAACAGTAATTTGTGTCTAAAATCATTTTGCTGACCCGGATACATCTTTTCTTTATTTTATGTTCCTTGGTGTGCAAGCAATAAAGAGTGTATCGTATCTATTTAAATAAACTGTACCGAATAACGGGCTTCCGGAGCACGGAAACGCTCCGGATTTTTTTCCACAAGTTGGAACCAGATCGTTGCAAGGTTCAATCGATCTCATATTGAGAACTGGGTATAACACAAACCGTTGGGTTATTATTATTTTAGACAAATGAAATGGCTATATAGATGACAGTATGGGGTAGGTACCAGTGGGGTCGTTTGGCCGCGCAGCAGCAGATGAGCGCGGCGGCGACGGAGGCGCAGTATAGGTGCAGTGAGTGCAGCGCGGCCGCCAGCGCGTGCGTCGCGCACATGAAGTCGCCGCGCGCGCACACCGCCTCCATGGCCGACCCAACCTTATGGTTTACAATTAGGTACATAAATACACACAAATCTATACAAATATTATAAAGCTGAAGAGTTTGTTTGTTTTTTGAACATGTTAATATCAGGAACTACTGGTTCGAGTTGTAAAATTCTTTTTGTGCCTATAGATTGCATTTAATGCATGGTCATAGATAATATCCGTTTTCATAAAGTCGGACTAAATCGGTTACTTCCATAATTATATATTTACATACGAGTACATAACGAAAAGCGAAATATCAAAGATCACGATAGACTTAACTTACTTACTAACTCAACAATTACTACTTAGTTGTACGAACTACGTAGATTACCTATCCTACCTATTCTACGCCCGTGTAGAGTTCTGACTGCATACGGGTTAACGGGTCCGCCATTTCCATTACTTATAAGTAGATATCCTACTTGTCCATCAACTTGTGTTTAGTAATCGTGCATTGCCTACTATTTAGGTATAGCATTACACTATATCTTTACACTATTATATTGGTTTGTAAATTTGTCTGATTCCTTTATTTCCGCTCATCTCAAAAATCTTAACAGATTTGTAGATGGTATAATAGAGAGCATTGGGTACGCACTAGGACCCTGTGTCATGGCCAATACAAATAACACATTACTAACACCCACGACCCGGGAATAAACATTTATCTGTCACATAAATATCTGCCCCGGCTTGGAATCGAACCCGAGAGCCCTCGCTTTGCACTCAGCGTCACTACCAACTAGGTGACATAACTAGGTATACCTAATATCGCAAGGTCAATTCTCATTTGATTGTAGGTGCGTAGGTATCTACATGTTACCAAATTGAAAACAAGTCAGATGGGTTGTCCCCGGCTTCAAATTCTTGAGGAGTGAAGTATGAGAGATGAGTGTACAACCTACATTCGTGTTATCGAGGAACCTTTTAATTATCTTATGATTCGAGAAAGTATTTTATTTTGTTTAAGACGAGTCTAATGGAAAATTTACATACACAAATATTCATTAGTTACAAAATACATATTATGTATTTTTTAACCTTGAGTGACGTAAGTATACCTATTTGTTTAATATAAAATTTGTTGATTTATGATTATATGTTTAAAGTATTAGAAATTTCCCAGTTTTGTTGACACACACAATAGACAAGTGAGAGCTACATAATTATTATGTTATCTACTTATCCTCAAATATCATTTAATAAATGCCGTAAAGTTTACGGCATTCGTTTCGTTGTGGTAGTATTTCGTTTACGGCGTAAACGAACACGTAAGTGACGTAACTACTAACAGGCCCGACCCGCTCACATTGGGTATGGACTGAAGAATAATAAATATAGTAGTAGACTAGTTTTCAACGACAAAATATCGTTAAAATTATCCCAAGGGAACGTATTGACGGGATATAAACTATACTATGACCTTGCCCGGGTCTCAACCTATCTTCGTAATAAATTTCATTTAAATCGGTTCCCTGGATGAAGCGTGAAAAGGTAACAGACAGACAGACTGAGTTACTTCCGCATTTATAATAAGTATTAGTATGGAATTTTGGACAATGACCGGTAAACCACTGGTCAAAATGGTAAGGATGCGAAGGATTACCATCATCTGCGGTTTCGTGATCGACCTTAGCGAACTATGCGTCAGTGATGGCTACTATTTGACGGGTAACAACTTGCCACAAAATGGCTCATTTGACCGCTATAGTCATTATATTAGATCTGTCTTTAATAGACCAAAATGGAGCAAACTGAATACATACATAGGTGCATTTAATTAAGACTTCTAAATAGTGAATGTTCTGTTTTTTATGTGGATAAATAGCTGACAATTGAGCAGATAAGTCGCCTGCTGACATAACACCCTGTAACCAGCCAAAAAAGAAACAGGGGACCCGCATTTATATTTTAAGTCTCCGACACAGACTGAAACCGATGAAAAAGGTGGTTACAGCCACCGCGGTGGTTACAACCACCACAGTACGACGCTACAGTCTGTAGTCTATTGTTCAGCAGAGTGCACTACGAGGACAGGTTGACTTGGACTCGAAGAATGATGAACCCCCTTACACTCCATATATTAAATTTTGACTTTAGTAGAGTAAGGTAATACTATTAAAGGTACCTCTAGTAGACAATGGACCTTGTGTAAGTACAGCTAACAATCAAACGTTGATGTATAATCACATGGTAAATTGTCTACATGGCATCCTTTCAGTAGAACAATAGACTGTGCCGCATCATAAAGTTAGACATACTTGCCTATATAAGTGCGTGCCGACGTAATTCTAAATGGACCGAAACTTTTTAAGTGAATAGTTATGCTAATGGCCACAAAATACATTCTGTCTGTAACTAGGGACTTGCGGGGACACAGACCGACGAACGATAGAGTATCGGTATGTAATGTGTAGTAGTGTTCACCCATGGTGTGAACAGTAGGTACGGTGCATCCTTGCATTCTCTATTCTTAATACGTTGTCGTGACTCGTGACATATTTCCTTGTTTATATTTCTGAACTAGCTGACCCGACAGACGTTGTCCTGCCTTAACTATCAATATTGAATTCGAATATTTGCAGCACGCATTTTGTCAATATTATGTCAAACGCAATAAGTTCATTTAAAAAAAGATTAAGCGCTAAGGTTAATATGGTGGTAAGTAGGTATTCTTAAAATTTCCTGATTTTCCGCGCAACTCATAATTTTTTCTTTCATAAAAACCTTCTTGTGACAATAACAAACACAACAAAAAAAGAATTAGCGTAATCAGTCCAGCCGTTCACGCGTGATGCCGTGACCAAGGGAAATAGGGATTCATTTTTATATATATGTAATTATGTATATACATATTTACATAAGAATGAAGTAGCTACCTACTAATACCTACTTAGATGCAATTAGGCAAGTTATAATTATTTATTAACGGATGAGAAAAAGAAGGAAAAATAATTATGATGTTTTATTTTATTTTAATTAAGTTGTATATTTATGCATTTCTATCGGACAAATATTAAAATAACGTACCTACATTTTATATTATAAGTATCTACCATTTACCATCCTGGTAACAACTGGTAGGTTCTATCATTTTATATACCTAGTTTATAAAGTTCTAGTCATTCTTTATGCCTATTGAATATAATATAATTGGCGGTATTTTATAAAGCATAATACACATCCAGAAAAAAACGTAACTTACCAAAAAATACACCACAGCGATTATTTCCTGCGTTCAGCCACTGAAGTCATTTAAAGTATCGCACCCACCGGTAACTTGTTACGAATGTAATAGTTTCAGTTATAGTCCATTGTATTTAAAACTGGTAGTTTAAATTTGATGGCCGTGTGCTACTGTTTGTGATAGCGATTATTGTATACGTAGGAAAACTCGCGGAGTCGCATCGCGCCGACATTCCGCCTCTCACACTCGCGAACTACTGAATTGAAGTGAATTGCGAGTGGACTGCGTGCATGTGCCGTGGAGTTGATTTGTGTTGAATGAAAATATAGTGTAGGATAATAAATTATACCGTAGTTGGAACCTCGTCACTCTGTTGTGAGTTGGAGCACTGCTGCATACAAACAATCGACACACACAGACGTGAGTTTCGCTAATTTACTGGTGCGTTTCAATTAAAACAATTTATAAAGGTTATTTGGTGTTTACAGTTGTTTAGCCGGATCGTCAGTAGACGTTTATAGTTAACAGTTAGATTAGATCGGTGCAGAAGTCTGTGTTCGGTATTCCGAGGTAGGTATAACCTACATTTGGATTCACCGTGCTAATTCGTCCCAGTTTCTATGTTGGTTTGTGTTTTAATGGATCGTTGATAGAATTTAAATTCTTTTTTTTATCAGTTAAAACTGTCTTGATTAGAGTACCAATGCTGTTCGAACATTGGTTAATACAATGTTATATTTATTTACCTACCTACTGTACCTACAGCTATTTTGACTACAAGATTAATCTTTTCTTAACTCATAAGATAAGCTTTTAACATCTTTATACCAATGAAGCATATTAGTTCAGATAATGCAGATACATTGGACATAAACTGCAGTAAGTAGGTAACTATCCGCTGATGTTAAATTAGTATACAAAGGATGATACAGTGTAGTGCAGTGCAGGACCATATTGGCTTTTTTAATAATTAAGATATGTACTTCTACCCTCTACCAGTAACCCTCAGTAAGTTCGCTAAAAGTCACATACATAAATTCTCGTACATTGTAGTGTTAGTTGTTATTACCTTAGTAAGTACTTTACTTACCTAAAGACTTATTCTACGATTAAGATTAGAGAAAACGAAGATATATCAATTGAGGAAATCTGCATATTTTAGATAAATTAATAAATTAATATGATAAATTAAGCAAATGAAATAATTAGTTACTTTTTGTATATAATTATACATTGGCCAACGTCTGCTTCATTGATAAATCATAATGTAATCCTTATGGCAACCTCGTTGTTTTATGGATAAATTACATAAAAATAAATTACAAAGATCGTCAACCTTTGGTTATAGTAAAGCTGAGTGACAAGCTGATAATAATAAAACGTTGGCGCCAAATTAAAAACAAAATCACGACACTATCTTATCTACAAATGCTAGAGAAGCTGACACAATGTTTGCATACGAGTAGGAGATAAAATAATGTTTGCTTGATTAAAAAGCCACTTATTTAGGCTAACCCAATAATATTGTAGATACTCCTTTCAAAAATATAAGTGGGCTTAACATACATAAAGTTATAAGAATAGATATTGAAACAAATGGCGCTCTCTCTCTCTCTCTGATCAGTCGGGCACGTGGTAGAGTGGTTGTGGTTTTATGTTGGCATGTTTTTGTCAGACACCCTGGCTATTGCAGCTCTCGATGTTTCCCTATCATGATTCTATTACTGGTTTGCCATTTCCTCTTACCCTAAATTTTTAATTATTGTTTTGTTCTCCGAGTAAAATATGGGGTGTAAATCTGTTGAAGATTTCTGCTTCAAAATTGAGTTGCAAGATTCCAACCGAACAAACATAGATACATGATTACATACATACATACATTGCAAGTCAAATAATAGCTTTTAAAATAGAAAAATACAAATGAATTTATTACAATATAAATATAATGTTCGTAAGTTTAAATAAGTATGCTAATTAAAACGACAAAATACAGCAATCACAAAGTTTACAATTTCTGGTCAATCAAACTCGTTCAGTTTACTACTACAAATCGTGAAATGTAAATGATTACCCCAAAATAATTAATGTCTGCCAATAATTTTGGGTTATGCATATGGATTAATATCTAGATCATAAAATCCGCAAGTTCATACGACTCGTCAGGACGGTCATAAAGTTTTGCATGATTTATGAATCTTTTATTAATTTCATGGCTGTGGATTCTAGCTTTGCGCCTTTACATTACTCATTTATGCGAGACTGTTATTTACTGTTGTGTAGATACAAGATGAAAAGCGTGCGGAAATTCGTTCCTAACAGGGTCCCCGGACGGCATACTTTTTTATTTGTCGTAAATGCTTAAGTATATATCACAATGGTTAGAAATCCACATCCCATCCGGATGTCTCGTCGGGCGGCAGTTTGTCTTTGGGGTACTTGTCGAAGTTGGAGAGGTCCAGGTCGTGGGCCACGTTCTGCACAAGCGGCGCGCGCATGCGGCCCTCGCGCAGACTGTCCCAGTCGAAACCGAGGAACCATCTGGTGACAAACGTGGTCATTACGTAACTTTACTAACAAAAACAAGTAAATTAGATTTTAACTTAAATTAACTGGAAACATACTTGTGACTTTTGATGTCAGCGATGCCATTCTTGAGGTATCCAAGGCGCTCGGCGGGCAGCGGGCGGCAGAGCTTGCGGATGAGCAGCTGCGCGGACTTGGAGACGCGCGGGTGGAAGGAGACGGCGTCGATCCCGCGCAGGATGAGCGTGTACGTCTTCATGTGGTCGCCGCCGGTGGCGCGGAACGGCGGCTTGCCCACGATCAGCTCGTGCGTCAGGATGCCCAGCGTCCAGCAGTCGGCAGCGCGATCGTGGCCCTGTTGCGAACAGTAAATCTATTTATATCTTCTCTTGCGTTACTGAGTGCCTGACAGTGTATCTTCGTTGGGGAGTGTAGGGGAGCAATAAGAGAGGATTTTTGAAAATTCCCCCCCTAACGGGATAAAAAAGGGGATAATTTGATTTATTTCTTTTGGCGGGCGTAGCCGCAGGGGAACGCTCGTAAACACTAACTCTCTTACATTGAGAATACAATTATTTGATGCTGTTATTACTGCTGTTGCTGATGATGTTTTAACACCGTTTGCTAACTGAATAACCACCTTAGTCACCGTGTGAGACTTGTTATGTGTCGTGTCGGTCACAGACTTACAGTTGTCATGGGCGCTAGCGGAAGGGTGGTGCTGCATCGTTTATTATTTATTTTCATGCGAAATGCGATATTTACAGCGACGTCGTAAGTAAGTAAGTTATAATCGTAAAGTAATATATTTGTTAGAATATTAAATTTTAACCTTCACGCTTGAGATATGTACGTGTTGTTACCTATCTCGTTAAGAAAACTAGCTTGAGAAATTTCCGCGACAAAAAATATTTTGTTATTGTTTTCTAAAACAATTTAACCCCTATGTGCATTATTTGCGGATGGAATTGTTTGTAGTTTACACTCACAGCTAGATTTTTAATGTACAAGTGTTAAACACTTGTACCGGTGAATTATCACAAATATTTTGGCCACGAATTTTATCTTTAGATCTAAGCATAAATGCCTCCCGACCAATTTTAGCAGAAAACATCATTATCATGATAATGTTATGTTTTGATTGCAATACCTCATTGGTAAAACCAGCTTTGCACTTAGCTGACAACTTTATCTATATTATCAATTATCTTCTGGACTGTTCCATTTCAACTGAAAGAATGAGGTCAGCAAATAACTCAATTTGGAGACGGATTACAGCGAAGTTCATTATAATACCAACAACAAAAACAAAACCATCTGGAATCTAAATTATGACTTTCGATAGCTTATCTGCAATCAAGTTTTTATTGAAACAAATATAAAATTTAAATCTAATATAGGTAGATAGTACATAATTATATAAACAAACGTATACCTTATTAAGCACTATTTCTGGTGCAACATATTCTGGAGTACCCGCAAAAGTCCATGTTTTACCGTTGGGTGGTAGTCGCTTGGCAAATCCAAAGTCAACCTGTGAAATACTCTAAATATTCAACACAAAACCTTATTACTTTGTCGTGGTTTAATCCCCCGATGCAAGGTTGCACATCTTATTTATATAAGAGTTTATTTAAATGTATTTTTGACGAAACTCCATGATTTTGTAATACATTTGAGAATCTGGAACTGCATTTATATGCACAGACTAAATAGGCAACTGCTATAAGTATCTACTAAATAGCAAATAAAAAGGTACCAATAATTTTGATTATGATGATAATTACCAATTTAACATATCCTTGTTTGTCCAGCATTAAGTTCTCTGGTTTGAGGTCTCTGTAGATAACATCTTTAGAATGAAGATACTGAAATGCTTCGACCACACAAGCGGTTATAAACCGAGCAACATTTTCAGGGAAGTATCGCTGTTTCTGCAAAATGGTCCACACGTCGCCTCCCAGCACCGGTTCCATCAGGAAGTATATGTACTTATTGTCTTTAAAAGTACGGTACAGTCTACAATTGTAAACAAACAGTACACACTTGAGCATTATAAAAAAAAAATCTTGTGGACAACTTTTTTCGTCGATCGAAAGAGGCTAGCCTAATGCGGCATCTCTTCGTAAATAATCCTACACATAACTACCAGTAAATCCAGTCCTCAAACTTAGAAACCCATGTTTTTTTACTCAGTCAGCGCTTGTATGCCTACATATTGCGATATGAAGATAAATGTCCATATAAGCTTCTTGATACCATGCCCCTTACTTCGTAAGGTCCTTTATAAGCCTTGAAGACATCTAATTTAAATAGTCATTACAGTAACGTTTCTTCCGAGAGGAACTTTTGTACACCAAAGTTGTAAATTTTCGCAACCACTTTTTCTTGTCTTTCCTATCGCGTTTCGATTATCAACTTTTGACGTTTAGACGTTTAATCGATTTTAATCAATCGAGATTAATCATGGGAAGCTAATGATTTTGTTTGCTACTGTGATTGTTTAATCGGTGTTATCTTTTATAAAATTACGATTCTCGGAGTCAATATAGGTATTTAATGTAATTAATCTTTTCATTATCATGAACCTTTGAAACGAACGCACGCAAACTATCGATAGCTCAGGAATTTATTTTGGCGACGCGGTAGTTCTTTTATCGATGAATGTCATCTAATTGATTTATCTAGAAATCAGTTAATTTGAACAATGAATGCCAGCTACCTGCAAATAAATCTACTGTTGCAGATCATCATGATGTTCTTCTCGTTGAAGGCGTGCTCCTGCTGTTGTTGCTGCACCATGTCTACTTTCTTCAGGCACTTTAGAGCAAACGTGAGGGATGGGTTGCGTTTGTACTGCACCAGCTCTACGCGGCCAAACCCGCCGACGCCCATGGTTCCCATAATTTCGAGATCTTTAAGCTCCACAAATTCAAACTCTGCAAAGAGATACAAGCAAGCATTTAAACTTATCGTTTTTATATATTTTTTATCGTTTCCAGTACAAATATTAATTTACTTACCACTCCTCACTTGTGAGGTTTTCTTCTGTTCAGACAGTCGAGGAACAGCATGTCGTATGTTTTTCAACTCTTCTAAATCGCCCAATAATTCCGTAAATGGTCTGCATAAAATTAATTCATACAATATTTTTGGTTTTGGCAGTTGCTATAATAGATAAACCTATAGGTATATTATATATTATAGTGTCAATATTATTATTATTAAATCATTAATGTTACGTGAATTACTATCGTTCTACCACCCTCTTTCTTGAGTCAACCGACTAAGGATTTGTCGTGTTCTAGCTGATGAGAGCTTGAGAGGCAGTAGTTACTTTCTTCTTCCCTTATTTGGCGGGCAACACATCGTTGATGCCTTCGTTATTACTAATGTGCATGGGAGACGGTAGTCCCTTAGCATCAGGTAGCCGCTGTTCCTTGGTCGGCCATTTACATAAACAAAGTAAAAGTAGGTACCACGAAGATTAGTAGCGGGTGCATCGTGCGCGATGGAGGAATATAAAGAGTCATGGTACAGAACCGCAACAACAACAAATTGCCTTCCTCGGATACCCACTGATTGTGGGATGTTCCGAGGGCTCTACGGGTCCCAAGGATCGCCTTATTACCCGGCCTTAAACTTAGGAGTGCTAATGACTCCTGATGGTAAATGGCGGTGTCGTATAACCTCCGTTGTGGTACAGACCCGCGTTCAAGCGTGAGGCACTCGACTCCGGGCGGCAGCGCCGTGACGGTGGCCAGCCGCCGCTCCTCGTGCAGCAGCGCCTGCTCGCCGAAGTAGTCGCCGCGCTGCAGCGTGCGCACGCGCCGCTCCACGCCTTCACCCTCGCGCTTCGTCACCACCACCTTGCCGCCGCGGATGATGTAGAACTTGTCCCCCTGGTCGCCTTGACGCACCACCGCCGTGCCCGCCGAAAAGAATTCCTGTATGCAGTTATTTGCAGTTTGAAAGGAAACGGAGAGGACGATCACACACCAGGTCGGTTTAATAATGCGAGTGTTTATGTATCATTTGTAGAATTGGGCATGGATATGTTAACTTTAATCAAAAATGCATGCAAAATCGTTGTACGCGGTTTTCCGGTTTCTAAAAACATTAGCATTAACTGTCAGAGCAAATGACGATAAAGAGGACCCAATAGTCTTTTAGTGGTTTGAATTCAGTAGTTGTAGATCAAATTTTACGATTTTTTTTACTGATATTAATGAAAGTCTCGGTATGGCGTAGTTGGCTGTTGTTGTTGTAGGTATACCTACGTAATATAATTTATTCATTTATAAGGCTTTATAGTTGTTCACCCTCTTAAGAAGATCTGAAATATGAGCCAGCTCGATAGCATGGACACCCTGCAGCAGTGGCACGGAGGAGAGGAAGCGCAAGTTGTCCTCTTGCTCCTGGCGGCCACTGCGCACCATGATCTTCTGGAACACTCGTCGCTCCAGCGTCCACACCTTGGCTTCTGTTATACCTTCAAATTAAAATAGAACACAATAAGGTAAATGATATTGTATTTATTAGGTAGGTACATGCTAAGTTAAGCTTAGGTAATTAGCTACCTCAGTTAACCTAGTTAGGTTGCTAGTAGGTACTTAGTTACAAAGATTTAATGGTTTTAAATCTATCACATAGGTAAAATGTAGTGAAATAATGATTCAGTGAATATAAAGTAGGTATTATGTAGGTACTTATGGATATTTAGATGGCTTATTTATGTTAGACAAAATGTTTAATTATGACTTACTTACATCTTATTGATGCGAACCGCTTAGCTTTGTATAGAATGGCTAATTCACCGAAAGCTTCTCCTGGGCCAAATTGTTTCACAACTTGACCGCCTTTCAGGACTTCAAATTGTCCTTGGGCGGAAACGAACAAATGACTCCCACTTTCACCTTCCCGGATCATAAGGCTGCCCGCCGGAAACTCCCGGGGGCTCAAAGCTTCGACTACCGCGGTAAGGCGGTCCTCATCCATCAAATTTCTTAGAAAGTCGTTTGCCATGATAGCCTTCTGTATTTGCTCCGTAGATCTGTTGCAGACAAAATTTTATATCCTTAGTCATAAATCTTAAAAGAATTTTCATACAAAGTTATAACTTAGCATAAAAAATACTTACACTTCATCTTTCGGATATTTCTCATATCGTATTTCTGTGGCTGAGCGCACAGTATCGTGGGGCGCGTGGGGTGCGATTATACCGCGTTTACGTCTCCCCCGCTGTTCAGGATCATTAGCTACTATTTCTGAAATGGTTTTCCTGCCAGCACTACTTTTTCGCTCTTCTGTAATTTCAATATCAGAATCTCTAATCTGGTTATTACTACTTCTAGATTTTTCACTTTGTACACTCATATAACTCGAGTTCTTGCTAGACACCCCTGGCTCAGCCGATAATGTGACACTTTGTTTATAGATTTGTTGTCCATTATTATTGGGAAGTAAGCCATTCGTCGCTGTGGTTAGCGAAGAGTCAACGTTTGGTTCTGGAATTTTCTGAAAGTTTATGTTAATCAATTTGGATAAACTGTTTAAAATTACAACTGTGTAGGTAAATTGCAAAATTATGCGTAGGATAGGGAAGTATTCCCTGCTTAAGTAATTTTATCAATTATTAACTATTCCAGTAAAATTATACTTAAGTAGATTGGTATTTCTAAGGAAGTAGGTAGGTAGGTATCTACATAACATTTTGTATGTATGTCCTACCTCATCTATATATATAAAAGGAGAAGCTGACTGACTGACTGACTGACTGACATATCAACACAGGGCCTAAACTATAAAGGTTAGAAACTTGAAATTTTGCACGGGGCTTCCTTTTATAACGTAGGGGAGCACTATGAAAGGATTTTTGAAAATTCACCCCCTAAGGGGGTAAAACGGGGGTGCAAAGTTAGTATGAAACTTTGCCGTGTTTGAGGGTATTTGAATGAAATTCAGTATGAAGGTATTTCATTGAAAGTTATGAAACATGTTTAAAAATTTTTTTGGAAAATAATCCCTTAAGGAGGTTTATTTTCGAAATTATTAATAAATATTCTCTGATTTTATGAACTGTTATATATTTAGGGATTTTTGGCGGGCGAAGCCGCGGGTATAGGCTTCTTAGTTTAAAAGTAGGGGCTGATCTTGTCAGGTAGGTAGGTACGTGGTACCTTTTATCTATGGTTCACCGATATAAGAGATTGCCTGCAATTTATATATTAATATCTCTTCAATCCACCAATCTAAAGAAACCGTATCTGAAGTAATAAGTATTTTTATCAATCAATGTTATCAATAAATTAGCAACTTTGATTTTGAAATCTAAATGTCCGACATTCAGGAATCATCGAACTTATTCATACCACGGTGATACAGTAATTTTATTGTCATGACTAATGGTTAGATACCTGTTTCAACGATTGAGTGGTAAGTAGGTACGTAGACTTTTGTCTAGTGAGACCATCCTGTTTTTCATTGGCTGTGAGGCCTGTGAGACAGTGACTAAGTAACTAGTGTCAGTTTGCCAATATGCTATCACGGCACTATGCACTTGATCACGGAGGCGATATAATAACTGGATTTATAATTAATATTAATAGCAAGCAAGAAATAGGTAGGTACATAAAATAAATAATTATGTACCCCATAGCAAGGACATAAAATAAAGGAATAAAATAAGCTGTTTGTACAAGATGCAGTACAATAGACGGTCATATCGCTAAAAAGCGATTTCTTCCAGACAACCTTAGATTAACCTACTTATGTATCATTTCATGAGGCATATTATGTGTTGCATCAACATCATATGGGATCAAGTCAACATATTAAATAACTTCCACCGCGAAATATAATATGTACCAAGATAAAATGGAAATGTTATTACGGAATTGGTAAATACATAATGCGATTGATTTTTTTTTAATGAACGTCGAATGAAATGTTTATTATTACTTAACTAATTATAACCTTATAGGTATTTTTCCTGTTTATGAATGATTAGGAGCACTGCTCACCTAATCTTTTCCATTTGAGTTTTTTAATTTAACATTGTACCTACTCGTATGTGGCTGCTACCTATACCTATACCTATATTATGCTAGGTCAAGATAGGTATGTAATAACTTAGGTTCTATTTCAATACACTGTGGTTTCGAATTTTCCTGATACTAAACATACTAAACGGAAGCTAGCTGAGAAGTTAATAACAATTGAATTCCGAAACTACCTACGTATAGGTACATGCCTACATGCAGCAAAAATTATAACATTATATTTTCAACCGATTATTATTATAACCAACGCCTACCTATTTGTTTATAAAGTCGCTTTTCTAAATTGTTCATTTAGATTCGGTACCCATGATAATTTAAATAATTTTAAAATGCACTGTTTGTTAATCACTTACAAATATTGTTTCGCGTCGCTGTTGATTGTTTCGGTCTTCGGTCGCATTCAGATTGAATCCGCCCTTCGCGGACCACCTGAACGGGGGACACAGCACCATGTCTACGCGTTAGGTTGTGCAATCCAAGGTACAGTGCATTATATGGAGCGACACTCCGGCTGGATCACGCGCATCACCAACTACGACTATTCGATCGGCGCACGAGCACCCCTTATCGCATTCGCCAGATTATCTTTACCATTCCGATTGTTTTAATTATTCTATTCAATAGATGATTACAAATTATCAACAAAGAACCTTGCAGCAGTGTTATCGGCACAAATATAATATTATCATCGTCACCTGCCATGCCATCCGCAACATTAACCGATGCTCGTAGCTTAATCTCGTCGAGACCAATCAACATTTCGCTAACAGCGATGCGTCATTAATCAATTTTATTCAGTTCCACTCAGTTAAAATATCAACGCTGAAAATGTAAAAGGCAGGTCGAGGGAATAAAAACACGAATGAATTCATACTATGATTTATTAATAACGTAAATGAGTACACGTAGCCAAAGGCTTTAAATGATTCACTTCATTCAACATTTTCATTGAAAAAAATATATATTTACATTAAAAGACAAAATCAGCTCTGCAATCTATTACAAAATTGCCACACGAAAAAATCTAATCATTTTATTTATTTTATCACAAATCGCATGAAGGAGCTCGCTGTGCACTCGGCTCCAACTATTTTAGCAACATGAAAACTGCATATCCGGGAGTATTACATCCCCTGTCATAATAATTGTGCATCGAATCTATAAAATGTGCCAAACGGAAGACATTTATTACATAACAAACGTAGGTACCGAGTATATTTAATTTTAAAAATATTATACGTACATCATACAGTTATGGAAATTGAGCAGTTGTCTTAAATACTGGGCAATAAGTGCGGGCTCGCACGCTTGCATACGCGCCCGCTCGCGTCCGTAACGCATACTTCGCTCGCCGTCCGATACACCAACTCGAGATGGATCACGTATCAAGTTGCAAACAACTTAAATATGTAAATATTATTCAGGAAGTTGTAATATAATGTGGAAGTACTTTTGGCAATTCAAACTTACTTTTGCGGCCGGAAAACTTAAGCCTAGCTACCAACGATTAGTATGCGTCACGTACACATATCACTTACAATTATTCGAATTTAAATCTCGTGGCGGTGCAGTATTACCAATTTCATACCGACACAATACTTCAATTATCATTGAGCTTAAAGAGCTCAGTTTTAATTTACAGACGAATTAACACGTAAAGATGATCGTGCAAATATTCGATCTATAATCAGTAAATTCAATCTGTCCAATTCACCCCCACGACTTTAAAATTTGAACAACTCCTCGGACACATCAGGCATGAGTGTAAACCCTGCTAATCTGAGTAACTACGCTAAGTGAACGGCGTCGACGGGTGCAATTGACGAACAAGTGATACTTATCAATTCTGCTACAATTAACAATATAACCCGAAGGTACAAATAACAGTATATACAGCGGCAGCAGTAGTGAGCGTCGACTGGCGACTACAACACTACCGATATCACTTCATAATATATTATGCACGATATAACAATTCATTAATAACTACCGATGATATAATTCAAGCCATATATTTGTGCACAGCGGAAGGAAACGAGAATATTAGTATGAAATATCAACATCTCATAAAAACTGAGAAACAAATCGTGTTACAAAATACATATCATTATTCTTAATTTAATGATTATAATATTTATAATACACTGATCTTGATGATTCCTTTTCAAAATCTTATTGTAGCACACTAACCATTTTGTCAGATATGTCATTTAAATTCAGATTTTTCTCCAAGTAACAACAATTTTGTTTAGATTATGAAACGTTTATAAAACTAAAACAATTCATTTCTTCCTTCGTGATTTGTTATTAAAATTGCATTAAAATCATTTAAATATAAAAGTATTCAAATGAATAACTACAAAACGAGAGAGACGAGAGTTATAGCAAGTATATAGAGTGAGTTTCGGCTCGGGGCTCATAAGGTCGCGTTTCATATAAATTTATATCGTCTCGCCCGAAATACACTCCATGCACTTACGTCGTAAATAAAATAGTCCTAGATAATCCCTACTAACACTACGCTTGTAACTGGATCTTTGTTCGAGACGGACTTTTAATTCGAAAAATAATCAAATACAATCACATGTACTTTACTTTCTGTACTTCGGTATAAAAACTCGTATTAAAAACTTAAAAACAGTAGGTAATACCTAAAAAAACTAAGGCTTCTTAAGATAACACATTCACGCATGAGTATTTAGCAGTAAAGCACAATATTGTTCGAAGCTGCAACATGACTAAAGTAACGTATAATTATAATAATGATAATTGTAACTTACAACATAAAAGCCAGTGGCACTAAAAGTGAACGAAATAATTACAATTTCTGCAATCAGAAAAAATATGACACGAGACAGCTTAAAAATAAACCCTAAAGAGTAACTTAGCATGAACGCAAATTCAGACACGCGAAACATCATTGCGCACCTATCACATGAATCCTTTACGAGCGAAGCACCTTTTAATCTAAATAATTGTGCACGAAAAGACTAGAAATACTAAAAAAGACGAAAAATGTCATGGATAGCTAACGTTGGCTGTTGGCCTGCAATCTCTATAGTCGAAACCGGTGCCGGTGGCCGCCTCACTTTACTTCGTAAGTAATTAAAGCTATTACTGAGAGCGACACCACTCAAACTGCGAGTACCGGGCCGGAGCGGGGCCTAACGAACCGTCATACAATCGGCCGACGGAGACGTCTCGACAGGTCACACGTGCGGGGCGCCCGGGGGGGGGGGGGGGGGGGGGGGGGTTTGGGTGGGGTTAACGCGCTCCCAGATCTTCAGGCAATATTGTGTTAAAACATTATTTTGTGACAACCCCGCCCGAATGACAGCGTCTAGACTGTGTCGGTATCGACATTGAACGGTGGACCACTGTAAGTTCTTACACTGTGACACTCATATAACAGTCAATATACATAATTGATATGTTACTGGCATTGATAACACCGAGCTGCGCTTCACGACCCGCAATAAGCAAGACAACACTAGGTACACGAACGAACGTTACTCTAAGTAAATATGTTGTATGTAGTCAGGGCGGATCAGATTCAATAGAGAGAACAGACTCAACTGCGCTGAGATATGGCAGTCGAATCAAAACTGCATCAGATCTTTAAAAACATGTTAGTCGTGAAAACTTTATTAACTATTCTACATGGCAGACGTACAGAACTCCACTAGGGCATGACATAATATATAATTCTTCAAAGATTAAAAAGAACGTCAGTATGTATTCATATAACTATGCTGATATAACTCGTAGATTATATAAGTTTTTCTAACTGAAAGACTATTAAATCTAAAGAGAAGGAATTAATGACATGCAAAAGCTCCAAATACATATGCATCGATGGGTTTTGTGCTTTGGTATAAACGTTGAGCGAATCGATAGATGTTACAATACTTTATGTTACAAATCCTAATGCAAATTGTTAGATCTAAAATTTACGACGTCTAAAGGGTTGGACCCGTACGCATATTTGTTCCATAAAATGAGGGTATATTAAACAGCACTGTAAAATTAGACACCGTTAAGAACAATAGTATTAAAACATAATTACAAGGAGAAATCTCAGTGATATGTAAGAACTCCACGGAGTACACTTCTCTTATACACTACCTCTAAAGCGTTACGCCTACGTTTTAATAAAACTAGACATTACGAACTAGCGACCGACAGATAACTCGATCTACACTAAACGACTGCGTAATAAACAGTTCCGACAACCTTACGACCGAAAGCAAACTGTATACAGCGAGTACCATGACGCAGAGCGCGCCCGCTGCGGCGCTGACGCCACGAGGTAACTCTACTAAATAATGTATGTAGTATATTCACAAATAACAAACAACCCAAGTGATGGCACCCTATTGAAATCGCACCAAAACATGTTATATGTATTACACAAAAATAGTCACCTATGTTAGAAACTACATACGCGTCTCCGATACAAAATAAGTTTGTAAAGAGAGAGACGCCACACGTATATGCGGCACAGTAAAAAATAATATATTTGAATATAAAACATTCAACCATAAACGATCGCGGTGAGGCCGGGAGCGCTGTAGCTACGTCACCTGTTCCAGAAGCGGAAGGCTACGACTTTAACAAGATTATTACTATTCAACAAGGTCATTAAAATGGTCTCTTGCACATCGTTCAACAACTATCATCAAGCACACGACGCTCGACCACTTCAACTAAACCATTAAAATGTGCTCGGAATTCAATATTTACAATTTTCTATGATATGCAAGTGCAAAGCTCACTAAATATTGTTACATAAAATAACTCTATTGTCAATTGTACGAGTGTAACATCTACGCGGGACATACCGCGAAGTATAGTACTTAACATTATAAGTATCAACATTTCACTCCGTATTAATTGTATAGTAAAATAGTAATTCTTACAATTATCTAAATATATTGAAATAATGCATTTTAGTAGCTGCTCGCACTTGTATATGCACTTTGTGGATAATTTACAATACAGTTCAACTTAATATAGTATTTCCGTTAGAAATTTTAATGACTTTGGTATTAATATGTTCCTGAGCCCCGGAGAGGTCGCACCGGATGACCGGACGGCCGCCACTCGCCGTGGTCGGCCTGACTATGCTATCCAGTATCCAACCAAGCTTATAGTATACTATTACTGACACATATCATTACTTTTGTACGTTTATAAAGAGAGTTCATTGTCATGTTATGTGTAGATGACGAGAGTAGTTTTATATTCGAGTAATAAAATCGTTACTTTGTTCCACTGGCTTAGTATGGCGCGAATCTATTGTAGCCACTTCTGTACACCGCAGTCTGAAAACAAACGGTATATCGTCATGAGAAAATTCATTCATATTATTCATGATTTTCAGATGGAGTGGGTTAAAAGATCCCTGTTAACTTACCCCGTATCCTGTGACTGGACCGATGCTGTGGCCTAAATACGGGTCTGCGTATTCTCTGCCGTATCTGAAAGAAGTTATATTTTGAAATTAATTTTATCCATAAATATTACAATGTGCATTGAAACAAGTATTTAAATTACATGAAGTCGACATCCATGATGCATGAGCATTGAGCAACCATGAGGAGAATCACCTCAATCACCAGGATTTATATTATTTTAGAAAATTTTGGACTCTGTTGACGGTAGGTACTCGTATTTAACAGTAGATACCTTAATTACCAGTTACACTTGTCTAAAATCGTAATGTCTTCAATATGGGTCTTTTGATTGTAGTGTTTTACGTGCAAGGACGGCAATGATCACTGACCACTTACTGTCATCAAAACGTTTGCATTAAACCATATTCCACTAATTATAAAAAAAATAAGTTTGCTCTTTTATTTTATATTAAAATAATATCACATCAAAAATAAAATTGAAATACTTACGTGGCAGCGAGGGGCGTGAGCGCGGTGGGTGCGGGCGCGGCGCTGACGGCCGCGGCCGCGGCGCGCGCCGCCGCTCCGTAGTTAGCCGCCGCCGCCGCCGCCGCCGCGTGCTGCGCCGTCGTCAGCGGGGACTTCAGCAGGGGCGCCGCCGCCGCCGCCGCCGCCGCCGCAGCCTGCAACTTACCACGATCACCATCGTACCATCTATGAATTCTCCGCACTTCCAGCTAGTTAACTTCAGTTCAACCATCTTTTCCCACTAATCCAACTCTCAAAAGTAGTTGAACTACTGGGACACAAAGTCACATCAGTTTAAAGGTTGAAATAATAGGTCGTACTACTAGGAATAAGACTAATTCCTATCGCCATTTTAAGTAACGTTAACGAAACGAACTCGCCAACGTTTTTGACCGCTCTGAACAGTGAGTCAAAACTTACGTCGTACAGTTCTGCAAATTTGATCAGAGCGGCCATAAACTTTGGCGTGAACAATTAACGAACCTCCGAGTTTACATAAGGGAATACAAAATGGATGTGCAGAAATTAAACATACTAAACACAAAAATGAGAAGTTTGCGGTGAATATATATTTTGAATAACAATGAGATTGGTATTCTGTTATAATTGCCGTTATGTCGGCGAGTATCGTTCCATAACAGAATCTGAAACTATATAACCGACAACCGATTGTAAAAAAACAACACATTGCAGGCGGTGAGATGTCAAACAATTTGTCTACCACAACAACAAGTTTGCATTGCTCTCGGTTCATTGCCAATACTAAAATCCACTCATGCGATAACATTCAAATTTTATTCTCATAATATTCTATTATTTTATTGTTCTAATCAAGTTAATAAATATTATTTTTATTAATGAACTTAAATTATTTTTAACTTTACGGTTGTTTTTTTTTTTTCTTGTAATGTGAACACTGAACCCACAAAGGCCTTAAATAAATATGCAACATATTAATAAACACAAACAACATCTGAAGTTTTTTTTATATTTATTACCACAGATGATAATCCAGTAAACACTAAGTTTTGATAACAACGTAATATAGTATTATTTTTGAGGCTGAGAGTTTCATCTATTTAGCATACATTAAAATAAGCTATTACGATGCACAAAAACGACTATTTTAAAGAACACAATAACATCTGTAGGTATTGAACTGTATTTATACAACTTTAAGCATGCACAGCGGTCCTACCTTTACTTTTCTGCAACAAATTAGTTCACCCCTTTTAGTCTTTTGATGCAGAAAAATGGCAAGTGTTAGACGGTGTTTTATGAGCATGCAATATGTTACGATCGTCGAAGATAGAATAATCGCACATGACAATAACTACACTGAAATGTTGAAACTTGCTCATGTGTGTGACACTAATTACTCGGTGATTGTTAGTAAACATTATAGATGAGTCAAAACTCGTGTTGTGGGCTCAATGTTCTACTCGGAACACGATGGGGTATCGCAGCGCCTGATCGAGTCAACTCGCAGCTTGAGCATACGCCTAGAACTAATCACCCACCACAGTACTAGCGAACAAGGATCAACTCAACAGAAAGCAAACAGCGCGGGCCGGCCGCGCGGGGGCGTCCATCTGTTACCACAAACACATTGTGCACCCGCTTAACGCAATACGGTGGATTACCAACCAGAACGTAACAAGGATCATACGAATACAAAAGGAGCAACCAAAATCCCAGCACTCACTCCACAATGATAATATCAAACTGGTACTAGCGTGGTCGAACATGAATTTAGGAAGCGATAGAAATACTGATAGAGGGTCACGTATCAAGAGGGAGAGAGACGCGTGATGGTTACCTCGGCGGCGGGCTTCACGGCCTGCAACAACACACGCACGGTCAGCGTCGCCGGCCGCTACTTATGGCACTCGTCATTAACGTTAACATGTCACACATTGCCACTGCCTAACCAACACTTATTACACAGTCAGCCGCGGAGACGTCTAGACTAGGTCAAGCTGGCGGGGTGCTAGGGGTGAGACGTTTTAATTGCTTTAATTTATCATTGTCACACCATGACGGTCACGAATCTCATTATTGTATCATATATACATATGACATGACAACCCTGTCAGAATGACGTAACGTCTGGACGTCTCTTCTTTCGACATCAAAGGCGATGGACCATTTCAGTTCTTACACTGTGATATCGCCATTATGTCTTGCTTATTACGTCATTGAGAGTGTGAATGTATACTATAGCGTAGCATTAACGGGAGATGCAGTATTGGAGTGTTCCTCACCTGCAGTCTGTAGTTGGAGTCGGCTGTGGCGGCCGCTGCTAGGAACGGGTCGTAATACACACTGCAAATTTAAACACACTTCCATAATATACATCAAGAACATCGTGACAACATTCATTATTACAAAAATAACATGTCTTACACTAATTTATTTTAAAAGGACAGATTTTTCAATTAAGTCATTTGATCAGGCACTTATTGCATACATTGCTACATGTGGTATGATTTTAATTACAATATGTTAAGGTTACTCTATAGTTTTACTTACTTTATAGGGAAATAAAGTAGTATAACAAAATTAAATATCGATTATAAATTAGAACAATAATCGTTAACCAGTGATTGTAAAATCTGTCCTCGATCATTATAATTATATTTAATATTATATGCATTAAATTAAATAATGAACATGTGTAATAAAATGTTTTCTTTTATTATAATCTAATATCGTTTTACATAACCTCGGCGGCACCAATATTAAAAAAAATAATTAAATAGACACGTTACTATAAAAAATCTACACTACTGTATTAATAAGATCGTAATAAACACTAACACCCAAACTACTGCGACTATTATAAACATTTTACTATAACTAATTTTATCATCTTTGATTCTACTACGATGCCAACTAAGTTTAATGTATCTATGAAGTGAAAATAGAACTACTGCTAAGTAACATTCTGGTGACATAATATAGTATGACATTTAGGGGCACTCAAACCACTCAACTGAAGCGATACAGTATAGGCCATTTCAATATTTACAGCACATGATTAATTGGCTCGCAATAAACAATGAAATCTATAAAAGCTATATATATTTAAAATTGTAACAACTAGCCTAATAACAAAACTCTATTTTACAGAATTTAATAAAGTCTATTGTCTATGTAATGTTATGCTCTAATACCGATTATACATATTAGTGACTAAAAAGTTACAAGCAATACGCGATTAATCTAAAATTATGCAAAGCGAGGTCGCGCTGGTTAAATACGTGTACACAATATTATATGTATTAGATCTATTAAAATTGTTAAACTGACTACCAAATATTTATATATTCATATTACCGGGTAACACTTAAGGGAGGCGGTGGTGTTTGGGATTTGTTTGGGATTAGTGCAAGTGGGAGGGCAACACTAAGGCAATCTTCTGTTCCTGTTAATTTAACAACGATTAAAAGGCTTTGTTGTGACTTAAAGAAAATTTCTTTACATACATAAAAAACGGTTAGCTACACATTTAAAACCCCATTTCTTTAAACATCACTAACATCTGTACTCAGAGATGTCAACTATGATAAAATCTCTATCTTGATATCGATCTGATTTAACTCAAAATAGAACTCTCAGAGTACGGCACTGTGTGCTTAAATCTTGTTAATAATACAATAAGGATGAATATAGAATATAGAAGAGCAACGTACAACTTACTAGAACTGTATTCAAATATTAGAAGTTAAAATAACTCCTATAATCATCCTGATTTCGGTTTAACATTTAGTGATATACCAACACATGGACGGCATTATAAATCTTGATAAATGATTGAAAGAATGTCCAGAGATTTTTTCCAAAACTATAGAAAAACATCAAATTATAAATAACTAAATACTTCTGATACCTTATTCCGAAATAATAATGGTCTTTTATTTCACTGACATAATTTTTTTTTCTTATTATCTTATTTTTTTGCCCATACATATATAGGTAGATAGCGTATATTGAGCCGTCCATGAGTTGAAATTAAGATTACAATGGTTTGTGGAAAAACAGCCCGTCGATACGACTACATGATTCATTATATTTATTAAGAGTAATAGTACGAGTTCTTACGCTGTGATAATAGCCTCTAAGTGCAAGGTCGTTCACTTAATTGTTATTCTGCCAGCGGTATCTTCGGGCTGTACTATGTTGTCATTGCAGATTGATCTAGATAACTTGAATTGGATGGAATATTATTACAAGATGAATTATCGTTATAAAGATGATATTAGCACCTAAGATATATCGATGTTTTTGTATTGGATACCAATCTGTAATGAGGTGTGGTGGTTCTACGATAATACGGCTCAAGATTTAGAAATTATAACATGTTATATTGTATCATTTCAATAAAGTAATGAAATTAGAAGATAATTTATTTGTAATAGAGCCATAATACCGCGATGACACTGTACCACTGTGATTACTCGATGGTGAGTGGTGCAGGTGCATATGGGTGCATCGGCGGGGGCGGCGGTGTGTTAACGGGTGTGTGAGGGTTGTGCGGTGAGTACTCACGGTGCATACGCGTGCAACGGCGAGGCGTAGGCGGCGGCGCGGGGCAGGACAGCGTGCTGGAGGGGGTGGGGGTGCGCGGGCGGCGGGGGGGCGGGGCGCGGCGAGCGGCCGCGCAGCACGGCGCCGCGGAGAGCCGCCGCGGACGCTACATGCAACACACGGACGGGCTACTGATACGGCATGCGGGGTGCGGTTACAGCGTTACCTGCGTCGCTGGGCGGCCCGCGGAGCCAGCACCAGTGGAGCCGCGGGCGTCGCTGCCGGCCCTCCGAGCCACGGCCACGTGACGCCGGACACCCGCAGCCCTGCGCACACACCGCGCCTCTACACACTGACTACACGCCACCTCATACCGTCCGATGCCACGCCGCACTCTACCCGATCGTCGTGCTGCGGTTTCACGGCTCCCCCGAACAAGTGTAACGAGCCACCGGTTCGATGGTTGTAAAAATAACGGCACATCCGTCCCACGAGAGGCGAACGACAAAATACTTTGATTTTGTTATTCTTCCAACTTTACACTGTGGCTCTTTACTCTTTTGTTAAATGCAGATTTAAAATGCGAATACGTTATTATCCAATCATTAATCACAAATAAACGATAATCTATGCTATTACTATGCACTAGAATGCAATTCAAATTACTAGGGTTTTGTAATATTTATTATTCACATCGAGAGTACCGGGAATAACAAGGCCATGCCACATTACAGCACGACTGAAATCACGAAAATTTTATAATTTCAATGCTCATCACCGTGCGATATATAAAACACAAACCTACACTTGCTCTAAGAAGCATGGCCGTCGGGGTAATTTACAAATGCTTTAAAATCAATTCGTGACATACAGATTTCATCGAGCAATAGAACTAATAAACCATATAGTCCCACCACATAAGTAAGGAAAGATCATGCTCGAATGAATGTTATTATAATAATAAACGCTTAAGCTTTGTTGATGAGCGAGGGTAGTACAAGGATATAAGGCAGGGGATCTCACCTTCCGGCCACTGCACGCACACTGGAACAAAATAACAAAAGTATGTTTTTAAATCAGCAATCGGAACTAAACTCAATAGCTAAGCTAGCACAAAGAAGACAATCCTAAAAGACATTCTCCACTACAGAATGGAAATATTGATAGTGCAAGATTGTAGTTGCATTCATTCCAACGAACGTCAATACAGAAAATATTTTACTGCCGTTTAAAATGAAGTGAAAATCTAATAAAGCTGACTAATATTTGTTCGCTTAGACAAGTGTTATATGTCAGGCAAGAGGTGCGCCGGAGACAGCCGTCGGGGTGTCATGTTTGTTAAGTTTGGAATAAGATTGGTTCTCGATAGATTGGTAATCGATAATGTAGGTTGATCGAGCGATGTCGGGGTGCCAATCGGTCGATTTACAAAGTGGCACGGCGTGCAGACTGTCTCCGGGCGCTGACAGTGGGCTCATTCTCTAAATAGCATTCACCTACTTGCATTCAGACAACGGATCTAGCCAACATGTAACAAGTGAGTACATTAAACATGAACAACACCGATCTTTATAACGCCAGCTCTCTCACCCAGAGTGGGAACTGATCCGTTTCTAGCCAGAATAACTGGATGGGTTAAACAGAGAAAATCGTAAAGTTTATTAACGTTGGATACAGGCCTATAAACAAAAATGCAGGAATGCACTAAAATTATATAATTTGGTCTGTGTGTTACTTTATATCATTCAGTGAATCTGTATGTATGTATTATGAAAGTTTTAGACGACAGTGGGTATGAGGCATTGTAGGTTAATAAATAAACTTAGTTGAACATTCAATTTGAAATCAACGGAAGCTTACCATTGGGGACTGCTGGAGGTTTCTTTGTCTGCACTCTCGCTGTGGCATTATTAACCTGATTTAAAGTAAACAATGTGTAAGAACCACATATTAATGTAATGCCGTCAATACAAAGCTCTGATATGATTTTAAGAATTTGAATTGAGTTCCAAATTTAAAAAAAAAAAACAAAAATTTAATTTTTCGAAAATAATAATATTCAAATCAATAATATTTAATTATTTTTATTATCTCTGTGGAGTTCATTGTTATTATGGAATTTTAGAAAAATGTTATTAATATTAGAGTAATATAAAAATTTAATCAATACTACACGGGACTCGAACCCGCACGTATGGTAGTGTATAAGTTGTATGGGACATTAAATAGGATAATAATGGAAACGAAAAGAAGAATACTCTGCAATTTCATCCGTGACCAATGAACCAAGGTAAATTCCCACGCTAGTCGGTGGTAGGTACTGTACTAAGTTCGTCTTCAGTCGTATGATAGTTACATTTTAAATAATCTGTCCAAACAAAGGAGTCACACTGAATGCCATAAAGTCGTCTAAGAACGTCGCAAATGTTAATGAAAATAAATAATTTGTAATTGCAATCTTACCTCCGGACTTTGAGAGACGTACGGTTCGTTCTACATTTCTCTGTGAGACTCTCTCATTCGATCGGCATTTTAAATGACCGTCTAGAGAGTAAAGGGATAAAATAAATAAGGTTTGTTTGTGGATTAGAAAAGACGACGGCATACTTAGTGCTAAATGCGGGGCCTGTGCGGCCGGCGCACGGGCGCACTAGCATGGCAAACTACAGAGCAGACGAGCGCAGGTTGCGGTGTGTGGGCGTGGGCGTGGGCGTAGGAGCGGGATGTTATAAGTTACATAGTGCTACGGATGGTATTCATTGAGTCATGCACACCTCTATCTTTCTGCCCTCAACCACGGTGCCGTGAAGACGCTCTCGTGCTCGCTCCGCATCACCACTATTTGCGAATGTTACAAAACCGAATCCCTGCATGCAAGACAGACAAAACATGCATTAAAAACAGCGTCGCTCAAAAAACAACGTGCAACAAAAATTAACATTTATGCATTGCATATTCTTTATTTAAATATTGTAGTGTAATATCAAGAGAACGATATTGTTTCGATTACGTTGATAGTTTGAGCGCAATCTAGCTGAATGGATACACATAAGCGTTGGATTACATTAAATTATTACAATGTCGCTTGACCTAGCAGTTTGTACTATTGGAAAGAGTTTGTAACGTTGAACACGTCGGAAGGAATCCTTTGAAAGCTAATTTGATAGACACTACTTTAATCAAAATGACTAGTAGTTTTGTGTGGGATGTTAGCTGCAATTTGTTCTATGAACTCACCGATCATGCATCATCTAACCTTAACTAAAAAAATAAAGTTCTCAGTCGTTTTAAATGAAGAATATAACCGCTACAGTCTGTAGGGCATTGTTTTTCAATGCGGGTCATCAACGACAATAAATATAAGGTATCAATAATGATCCCGAGTAATGTATAGGTACAGATGTTACTGTTCCGTTACGAACATACGTACCTAGAGCTCGTTAAAATGTTTTATGATATAGTGCATGAACTGTACAGTGCTAAAATCTAAATATTCAACAATAAAATCAAAGCAGTATTTATAACCTAGGATACGCCACAAACGCTGTTTACAAGTGCTGTAGACACAGTTTCCTTATTCTTACAATTGAATAAAAATCTATAATTAGGTATATAATCTGTCGTGCTTCGGTAAGGTAAACTACATCATAAGGAAATACACGGTGATAACCCATAGATACAAAAGCAGCTAGCACAGCACACAATACAGTGGAAGAGACGAGTTGTGAAAGTGGCAAACAAGTTGCTGATTATACGAAACGCTTACATTTATAAAAGCATGACAGCTCTATTATTAATAATACCATTCTGAGTGCACATATTTATTGTACGTAAAACATTACTTTGGGCAGAGAGAAAGAGATATAAGGAGGCTACAGATAAAATATTATAAATGAAGAGGAAGCGAGGGCCTCGCGCCCGTCCATCGCTCGCGAACGCTGACACAGGGAATGCACGCCAAGCACGCGACCACCGGTGGCGACGACTCACTTGCGGACACGACACGACTCTCACACGAGAAGACACTACTCGCTTTCGATAAAGCCAAACTAACAGATGCATCAAAATTACTTCTAGGAATGTGTATCTGATGTTCACAATTTATTAACACAGTATTTAGGGTCAGAGAAGTACACATGCCCAAAACTAGTAAAATATGTATTAAATTCCCTTGTTAGGAAGCGCATGACTGACAGTTCTAGTATTATAACAAAATGAACTGAAAATATTAACATTTTGATTAAAGTAGACAAAATTACATTTCAGAAATTTAATATCATCCGAACTACACATAGAACAAGTAAACCAAATATGCAAAATGTTATTGTGAAAAGTAGTAATAACATTATAATTCAAAATGAAATTTGTACATATTAAGTACGTCATTAGGAATACTTAATAAGTGATGTGGTGCAGTTTGGATGATCGTATTAAACGATATTAGTGATGAATAATAGAGCTGTCCTTAAAATATGACTTAGAAAATCAGCTGTTATAGTGACGATGCATCATTCTCTAATACGGCATATCCCATGTGAGGCATTGAAGAAAAATAATTTGGAGCTATTATATCAAAAGAGTAAAATACGTTTTAGACATGAGCGAGCATGGACTACTGTAGGGGCGGTCACCAAACTGACACAAGGAAAGCAATAAACACGAAAAAGCGATCAATCCAATCAATCTTAAATATACTTCAATTGTACTCGTTGCTATAAGTATGCTATAATCTCGACGATCGACAGTTACAGTTAAGTTGTTTTTTGAGTATTGTAAAGTATGAAAATTATATGTTATGACTTTCATTTATTTGCTCTTCGCTTAAAAATATGTATGTATAGTAATAAAATTGTGCTTAGTGCCCAGCACTGATGATTGTAAACCAAAATCAACAAATAAATCAAAGTATAACAATAGTACATAACAATTCAGTAATTTTTCAAGTTGGATTACAGATTTATAGACATTATTAATAAATTAATGATAATATACAATGCTATTAGAGATACTGCACCAAACATTAAAACCAAGAATATGCTATAAGAAAGAAGTTTATTCAAACACGATTAATACTTAACTAAGCCCATTTGCCTTTTAACTTTAATTAAGCCAGGGTGTTACAATAATTTACTCGAGACGAAAAATGGAATTACTTATTTGTGTGAAATTAATCAGTATTACACTAGTTTGGGCAGCAAATATTTCAAATAAATATGCATCAATTCACCGCTCTAGCTATTGCTTCGGTCTGAAAAAATGTGAAAACTATTTATATTTGAAGTATTCTTTATATTGTGTACAATGAGAGCAATAGCTATAATTGCGGTACTTCGTAAATTAAAGGAATGAAAAGACAAACATAAACAAAATCAAATCAATTGGGTCTAACATTATTATCAAAAGATCGATGATTTACTAAGCATATCGGTTTCTTTAAACTAAACCACTTTTTAAATTGTTTTCAATTAATGAACCTTGTGCACGTTAAATTTTCTTGTGTATCTAAAAATGTTTTCGTTTTAATTACTGTGAAGTTGCATAATATGCATATAGTTTTACATTCCTTTAATTTAACATAAAGAAGCAATAACTACATTTTCATAAGCCCAATTAATTACATAAAATTGGCAAATTATGACTAAGAATTGTAATGAGAGTGTTTTTTCAAATATTTTTATCCGTTATATATACCTAATTGTTATTTATTGCTTCTTTAATATCATATTTAAGTTGGCCAGTGATAATGATCCATATATTTATTTAATTCGTACGTAACAATTTCATAAAAACATCTTTACGACTTCAAATGTTACAAGTATGGTTTAAACAAACTGATCATGTCTCCTGGCCATTCATAGAGTAAATTCATAAAAGTAGCCTCAGTGAAATCCTTTGGATTTCAGGGGGCTACTTCACAATTTATCGAGAATAATCAACAGTGCTTACCTTGGAACCTCGTTCATTGAAGATAATTTCTACATCAAGTATTGTGCCATATTGCTGAAAAGCAAAACGGAGGTATTTTAAAACATGAGGTTGGAGGATCACTAATCACTACTCATATCGATAACGATGTATTCACTGCTGCCGTGCTTTACCAGGGAGTGCGAAGCGTAGGGTGTAAAGCAATAGACTCACCCCGAACATGTTGCGTAGATCTGGATCCCTAAACCTGAAGGGTATGTTGGACACGTGGAGCCGCTTGGGCTGGGAGGCCTGCGAGACAGGCACGAGGGTCTTGTCGGGTGGGGGCGGCGCCGCCGCGGCGACGGCGGCGCTGACGACGGCGGCGGCGGCGTGCGCGGCGGCCGCCTGCTGCGCCACCGCCGCGGCCTGCTGCGCCGCAGCCGCCGCCGCCGCCGCGCTCACCGGTGTGCTCTCCTCGTTCGAATCTCCTTCACTTTGCTGCTGGAACATACGTCACCACCAACCTTACACAAGATAGGTACACTTCTGCCTCTAATGTGGTTTGAGGCTGAGAATTGAGGTTTGAGGCCCTCTAAAAGATAATTCAATTGATAGGTCTCTACAGAACAGCAGGTATTTTAAAAACTAAACACTTCCAATAATACATAATTATAATCACTCCTTTGAACACCATGTTTTTAGCATTACAAATGTTTTTTAAAAGATTACTGATATTAGATATATCTACTGATAGACTATATTGAACTTAAATCAATAAAATAACAATATCTGCATCATATCATAAAATCAATATGCAATTCATTTATGACTAAGAATAGAGCCGGCCCTAAAATGCGCCCTTCGGTACGAACAGTCAACTTGCTCTGACCTGTGCATTCTAAACACATTACTATTGAAAAGTATCGGTTACGCAATAACTTTTCAACTTCTGCAAAAATGTTTTGTATGAAATCCAATCGAAGGTGTTCCGTAAATTTTACAATAACTAATAAGGAATCATTTCAACCTTGAAAAAAACTGTACTCACCGAGGTGTTATTTTGATTTTCTACTGAATTTGTTTGGTGTGTCTGTGGCTGCGGTTGCGGTGAGAAATTGGCGGGAGGCATCGGTGCGGGTTGAGGTGGGCCTTCGCTCTTGACGAGGGGTGCCTGCGACGCGGCCACGGGCGCGTTGTCGGCCTTCACGCCGGCCAGCGCGTCCCCGTTGGCGGCGAACTGCGCCGCCGCCGCCGCAGCCGCCGCCGCCGCATTGAACGGGGCCGCCATGCCCGTCCCCACCATGTGCTGGAATCGCGTTACGTCCACCGTTAAATACAAATGTTGAAATAATTATCTAATTATTGATATCGATTATATCGAATAGCATACATAGTAACCACGGCAATACTGACATTCTCACTGACTGTACTCAATAGGATCGAAGTACTATTTTTTTTATAGTTTTTCATTTACAAAACTACAAGTGAGCGGAAGATTCATGCAACATTATGTTGCGTAATATAATTTTTCCAAAAATATTTTAACGCTATTATTATACAAGTACTACATACATACGTATTTTAATTCTAATACCTTACTTCCTATGACGCCACGTATATCAATTTAATATTCTCCCTAAATTGTATCTTTGAGTCTGCATATCATTACAATACAAATACAAACAACCAGCCCTAGCTGTGCATCGACAATAAATTTATAACTACACATTGACGGCAACACCGAATTGAAAGTCAATGTCGTGATTCAGCGATACAATAAAATACGGCCCAAATATTCCCATTCCTGCATCGACAGGTAGTAAACGGAACCATCCGTAATTTACATAATGTAATAACCATGCTCGGCATTGCGTATTAGGCCTCGCTCCACCGAAGCAGGCACGAGGCTACCGCGTCCTTAAACTAATAGAGACACGGGAACACTGTCGTCGCCTTATGAATTGTTACAATTTGTTCGCAGTTGCAGGTAAATTGAATCAATGTGCTTCGGTCTCCGTTGATTTATTTTTTCAGCGAACATTGAGGCGCGGTTTACTTGTCAATGTCGTATAGGTAATTTCTTAGAATGACTTATTTGTCTTATGAAATATAATAAAATTACTATTGATATTTCGATTAGTTTTAGAGACAACATTTTTTATATTTGAAGTTGAAAACAAAACATGTATCATGTGTCATTAGATAGATACGTTTCTAATCATTTTACCTATAACGAGCGTTAATTTTCATTACAAACCGATAACTAATGCGTTGCTTTTCAGCACGAAATTGTTGCTCATCGTGTCTCTACTAGGATCCACACATTTCCGTCCGCACACCTGATTCATGTCAAAAGTATGTACTTAGTTTATAAGTTGTATCGCCGACTAAATTTTACAGAATTTTGTTATCTCAATAATAAATAAAATATAAAAACGACGTAGGGTTTTGTTTGCGTATGTGCGTAGGTAAGTATCACTAAAATATAATTCACGCATTCAACACTTCGCTTCGGTGACGTGCCATATACTAATTCCGTCGTAATAAATACATCTCCTAGATATAGTTGACGTTTCTGGGCTACGAATCGTAATATTGACACCGAGAGACCGTGCCAAAACACTAGCAACACCGCCTGCCTAGTCGTAGGTACCAATTAATATGTTAGCACGTATCAAGCAAAACAAACTACCTACCTTGTAATAAATGATAAAAACACGCTTTATAGTGCTAAGTGAATAATAATTTTATCAAATTAGTGTATTGTCATCGGTCCTCAATAAATCTACAAAGTTTGAACGAAATCTGGCCGTTTAAAGTGGGTCAAAATCGCGCCCAAAGAAGTCGGTTACAAACAAACATACAAACATACAGGTGAAGCTAATAAAAAGCGTGTAAAAAGCATAGCGTTACACATCTATTTCCAGATTATACTAACGCTACACTTAACCCATAGAGGGGATTGTAACTAATTACAGCGCTACACGTTAATAATAAAATTTCAATTTTAGTACGCCTAATGACTTTAGCCGTGGGTTCATAATTGAAACTGAAAGCAAACCCACCAATTACTAACGTCCCTCAACATTAGCATCTGTAAGCACCTTATTAACTCATAATGCTCATTATGTTCGGTAATGGTGACAAGCATTAGAAAAGGAATATAACGCGTATGAGTTTAATACTGCCAATACTGAAAATCTCGGAACGGATTAGATAAAATCTATATTTATAAAAATCAATTGCTGTTCGTTAGTCTCGCTAAAACTCGAGAACGGCTGGACTGATTTGGCTAATTTTGGTATTGAATTATTTGTAAAAGTCCATGAAAGGTTTAAAAGGGGAGTAAATATGAAAAAATGCTTTCCGCTTTCCCTTATTTAACTATTCCTTTGATTTGAATGTAAAACATTTGATGTTCGTCCCGTCGCACAGTGGGACGAAAATCAGCTTTCATAGACATAGGAATGTTAATTCATAAATATCGCTGTTTTTGTTGGATATGGCTTTTGTTTACAGTAACTAAGCCTACATATGTAAAAAAAAGTAATTGGGCATTTATGCGAATGATTTATATTGTTTTCGAGAAAAAATTGTATGGAGCTTTCTTGAAAAATCCGATTTTCTACGGACCTGCAAGTCAAACCGTAATATCCTTCTAGGGAGTGTTACTACTAATTATTTGTAATTTTTTGACATATCACATACAACGGTTACTTCTGCAGAATTTTTTTTAAAAATCGATATGTGTGATCCTTTTTTTATTTAATTTTATTGCATTGAGTTTTTTAAACACTAAGTACTAATTACATTTTATTACCTTTCTGGTGTGAATAAGTGATATTAACTAAGTAAACAATTATATTTTCTAATAGAACATACCAAAAAAAATTGTTATTGTTATTTTATTCTGAAAAGTGATTAGGTAATTAGGTAGGTTATTCTGAAAAGTGATTGGCTAATTAGGAATGAATTCTAGTAATAATAAAGAAGTAAAGATATGAGCACTAATTAACTATTATTAAAGAGAGTAATTAAGAAATCGTCAATTTGCTAATCATTTAAAATCAGTCCTATAACAACTATAAATGAACAATATTTTTAACACATAATTCAGTTTATTTCAAACTTTTGTGCTGTTAACATTAAATCGTAATCCCGAACTGTGAAATATTTAAAATGGAAAGTCTGCGTACCAATTTAGACTTGTTTGTTGTGCTGAGAAGGGAAGGTACTTCATTCGATTATGAAGTATTGTTTAGTGCAGTTGTAAATCGACTTGGTGATAGCATTTCGGACGAAGATCGGGTGACACTTAAGGAATTTTGTCGAAGATTCACACGTGCTGCATCACAAAGATGGCAGAAATCTCACCGCATTCTGGATACATTCAGAAAGCAGTACGAAAATTGGCTTCAGTCTAATGTCGATTGGCCAAGTTGCGTGCCAATCAGTATGGTCATGCCACAATCCAGTGAAGAAGAACAGCCAGGACCTAGTGCACTTTCAATCTGTCCAGGACCATCGACATCATCTATTGGGACAATGACAAAAACATCAAGGAAAGCATTTGAAGATCTTGGAAGCAAACAAAAGAAGAGAAGGTCTGATGATCACAAAAATGAAAATCCAAATGAATTGGCATATTCCGCTGCAGTTCTTTTAAAGGAAGAAGGTCGTGAAGATATCGCATCTGTTATCGAATATATGTTGAAGAATCCAGAAGCAGCAACAAAATTTAACGAAATGATTAACAAACCAGTTAAAAAAGTTATCTTTACTCCAGAAAAAGCACTAGGATTGCTTCTTTCGCTGAAATTGTCAAAGTGGCAATATATGACGCTGAGAGAGACTACCATCCGAGAGGGTGCAACTGACATTTATCCGTCATATTATAAAGTACAGCAAGTAAAAAAACAGTGTTACCCTAGTAAGCAATCAGTGACTGTAACGGATTCATCAGCAAGAATTACGCTTCAAGCATTGCTTGACATCACAGTGAAGAGGATCCTGGAAAGTCTTCCTGAAAGTGTGCAAAATAAGGACTTAAAGTTAATATCCAAGTGGGGCTTTGATGGTGCTTCGAACCAAAGTCGTTATAAACAGAAAATGGATGGACAACAAGAAGATTCAAGCATATTTATGACGTCCTTGGTGCCATTAAGCCTGACTGATGGAGACGAAATTTTGTGGTTGAATCCCAAGCCATGCTCAGCGTTATATTGTCGTCCAGTGCAGTTCACATTTATTAAGGAAAGTGAAGAAGTGGTCATCAGTCACAAAAAGCAAATGGACGACGAAATTAAGTTGCTTATCCCCACTGATTGCAACAGAAACAAGGTGAGCCATCAACTTAAGATGACAATGATTGATGCTAAAATTTGTACGTATCTTTCGGAAGCCAGATCGAATGCATCGTGTTATCTCTGCTTAGCTAAGCCTACAGAGATGAACCGCTTGGATATTGCAACGTCAAAAACAGTGAACAGTGATGTATACGAATTTGGACTATCATCGTTACACGCTCGTATAAATACGATGGAATGCCTTTTACATATTGCATACAGACTGGACTTCAAAAAGTGGGCTGCACGAGGACAAGAGCACAAGGATTTGCTAGAGAATCGAAAAAGAATAATTCAAAATAAATTCAAAGATGAACTCAATCTATTGATTGATATTGTGAAACAAGGCTCAGGGACAACAAATGACGGGAATACAGCAAGAAGGTTCTTCGAGTTCCCCGATATAACTGCAGCCATCACTGGGTTGGATGAAGAGCTAGTCAGAAGATTTGCTGTTATTCTTCAAGCAATAACATCTGGAGAGGTAATTGAGCTAATGAAATTTAAAGAATATGCACGTAAAACTGCAGAAAGATACGTGGAGTTATATGATTGGTACCATATGTCATCGACCGTTCATAAGCTGCTGATACATGGTGCAGACATAATCGCCAATAATAACATTGTTCCGATAGGTAAGCTTTCAGAAGAAGCCTCAGAGGCCCGCAACAAAGACTTTAGGAGATTTCGGGAACATAATTCGCGAAAAATGTCCAGGCAAGCTTCAAATGCCGATATATTAAATATGCTGATTCTTTCGTCTGATCCATTAATCTCTTCTCAAAGACCGAAATTGGAAACTAAGAAAGGTAAGGATTTCTTCGCTGAAACTTTAGAATTGATCAAGTTTCCAGAATCTCCATTTGAAGTTGTAGATATGTCCAATTTGGAACCTGATTCTGAATTGGGATCAGATGAAAGCGATTTTGATTAATTAGTAGATAAGTGCTTGTTGTATTTTTATTTTATTTTTTATACATTTTTTTATCATTTAAGGAAATTTTTTATTGCCCTGTACAAATTTTTCTGATCACAAAACATGGGGTCTGTTGACTTGCATCAGCTCCCCTCCCACAAACTTTAGTTAGTAATGTTATTTTTTTCTTTTGTAACTCTAGTCTTTAAGAGGCCTTGTTTGTAGAGATAAATAGACATTTTTATTTATTTATTTCTTGTATTGTTTTGTATAGTATTATCATACATAAGTAGTGTGTAGTAGGAGAGTTTAATTTTTTATTAATAGTTCTTTATTTTTATTTGAATATTATATAGGAAAATGTTATATAGTATACATTTTTTCATTTTTTTAATCAAGTGTTTTTGATATTTTTTGTCATAGTATTTGATATTTAAGCTCATTTAAATAATTTAATAAGCTAGCAACAATAAATATATGATATTTATAAATGAACAAAAGTATAATTATTTACTGCCCTCACTTCTCATAACTTATTAACTCTACAACGTGTCTGGGTTGCATGCTCTTACAAAATGATAATACACAATTTTTATCACTCATTTAGAGAATATTTAGAGTGGATGCCGAAAAATTAAGCTTTAAACTAAATAAAAAATGTACATTATACTTAACGATTTTTAAAAAAAATTCTGCAGCTGTAACCGTTGTATGTGATATGTCAAAAAATTACAAATAATTAGTAGTAACACTCCCTAGAAGGATATTACGGTTTGACTTGCAGGTCCGTAGAAAATCGGATTTTTCAAGAAAGCTCTATACAATTTTTTCTCGAAAACAATATAAATCATTCGCATAAATGCCCAATTACTTTTTTTTACATATGTAGGCTTAGTTACTGTAAACAAAAGCCATATCCAACAAAAACAGCGATATTTATGAATTAACATTCCTATGTCTATGAAAGCTGATTTTCGTCCCACTGTGCGTCGTTTAGAATTGATTCTGAGGCGGTACGAAGTTTGCCGGGTCAGCTAGTGTAATATATAATAAATAAATTATATTCATAGCAAACAACGAAGACCAAACTTTTGTTCTTTAATTTATAATTGTATCTTCGTATCAAAGTTCGGTTGGATTAGGTTAGGTTAGGTTCATTGATATAATTAACAATCTTCAATAATGCGTAAAAAATTGCTTGCATAAATTGCAAAATGCTTAGCAACAGCTGGTATCTTGGCATATAACTGTTAATACTATTGGTTGAATAGAACCGGATTTGATTCACTTCGTCTCTTCATTGTGCCCCAATCCCACAAAATAGTAAGTAATCATAACAATGGACGATGAACCTAATTATAGGGGTACGAAATTGTAGGCATGGGTAACTTATAAAAAGGCAGAAAAAGTTGATCGAGTTCGGTACGAAGGGTGTGGCTGCCAGAGGCACTAACAAATGAGACTTCTTAGTTCTGAGCATTAAGTTAAAAGGCAGTGTGCTTGTTGGAAACTGCACATAAGAACTATATTCATCAAACCTCTAGACCCAAATTAAATCTGCTGTCCTTGAAATATAATGCCGCAATTAAACATTTGGTATTTTGTCTTCGTAATAATATGCATTTATTCCTGCAAAAAAAGGATTTATTGAGATCAATTTACTTGATCAAAATATTTAAATAGCTATTTTATAGCATGTGAGATAATATTATGTTGCTTGGATCAATTAAGTTTTTTTTTCTTCTAAGTAATACGACAAAAAACATAATGCCAGATGTCTGGTGGAACAAAAGTTAAGACAACTTCCATTAAAACTACATAGGTATGTAGGCTACTACTGATTACTGATTAATCATTCTCGAAGCATCTTCTGTGACCACTCTACAAACCTACTAGCCTTTTCGGTAATAAGAAACCAAGAGTTACATAAATCCGAGATATAACCTGCATCTAGACACAACAATACAATATAATATTGAATACGCAGCCGTAACCGAATCCGAACACAAAGCGATGACGCGCAGTGAGGCGAGGCTCAGGAAACGAGAAAATTAGGAAGTGGTTAATGGTCACAATTGCGCCGACTGCTGCGGCGCAACCACGGCGGCTATTTGTTAACTTTACGCCGCTCATAACCACATTGGACACCGTTTCATTGCAGTTATAACCTACCTAGCTTTATGACACTATTTTTAATGGTGCGGTATATAAAATTCCAGGACTCAACTTCAGATGACGCAAGTGACTAAAGTGTATTGTTTGACGCAATACATGTACCGTTTTTAAATACAACGTTAACAGATTGATACTTACAAAAAAACTGGGATTAAATATGGTAGGTCCATACCTACGCTGTAAAAATAAGTATTTTTTTTCGTACTAAGTCATGTTCCGAACGATATTTTAGAAAACTGTACACTTATTCAGCATTCCACCATTTAAGTATCTACTTTGTTTAAATTTAACAAATTTATTTACTTGTAACTAGACGTAATAGATGGATTAGCAGTGAAATTAGAACACACGTCGTTGGCGACCCGAGATTACCAGACATTAATGTTTATGCCTCACGCTCGGTTTGAATGCAAGGGCATTTTGAAAAGCTTGTTAAATCAGGTTAAATGTACCTACTTAATAAAAAAAACGATAAATTCCGAATAGATCACAAATTGGAAAAGATTCCTACAGAAATATTCTTTGTATCCTGATGGCACTTAATAGACCCCCAAATAACAATTGATTTGTTACGGTCTACGTAGTTAACTCTTCTATACTAACTCTATATATGTGCAAGTAATGTCATCGTCCAGTACATTCGGTGGAAACCGAGCGACATAGACGGACAGAGAGACAGACAGGCGAGTAATCCTGTAGGTGTAGCATATTTTTGGCGGATATCGGAATCTAAATACGACTGATAAAGCTTAATTTATGTATCAGTATTTTTAATATTTAACGAACAAACGCAATAGGTATTAGGCATAGTTTCAGATTACGTATTTGAAGAAACCACCACCAATTACATTCACGTTAGGTCAATTTATGAACGAAGTAGCCAGTAATTTTATTATAATTGACATTCACGTAAAATATAAATGTTTCTGCTTTCCCATTCAACCGCCCGTGACCCAAACAGTTAATTTATTTAACGTAAAAGAAAGTAACAAAGCACCAAGCTACAGCCTTTGTAACAACAGCAATAACAATAAGTAATCCCAAAAACATTAAATACGCCTAAATACATTTTCGATGAATAGCACAATTTCAGTCATATTGTGTTTCATTTACAATGGACCGGTTGGCGAAAAAACATCTTGAAGCCCTTTTAAGTTTAGGCGGATTCGCCTGTAAGAAATATACAGTGTATAGTTAGAAGGTGGAAGGGGGGCAGAGGGTGTCATGCAAGACATTAATAATCAGGGTTGGAGGAGGGCCCTGTCCCTTTTAGGTTACCCATTGATCCTGTGCTCGTTCTTTTCAGTAAACTTGTTCGACGACACCCTTCTCGAAGTACAAAATGGTACCAGTGGTGTTTTCCCACGCTTGTACCCCATCTTTAGCCGCTCCTGTTACATTCTTATTGTCATGTTAACAATACCCTTATATACTGAGTTTCATATCAACGTTAATAAAGGCAGAACACAATGAAATATTTAACATTGATTGAAGTTCCCCGTCCGCTATGTGACTACATAAAATAAAGTTTAATATACAGATCGTAAAAATAATATTGATATGATACAACGACGCGTGTTACATTATTACGTTCATAAGAGTCAATAAAGTAGAGCGTATCACGTATAGTGTTCAATAGGCGGGGTAAATTATTGTGGTAGGAGATATATTTAGAAGATAGTCATGAACGCGGGCCGAGGTTACACATGCGAGACTAACTGGAGAGTCTCTCCCTCTTCAACGCCACAACGAAGAGCACTCGACTTTAGTTTTAATTGTTTGCTACGGCTTTTCCTAAAGAATACATTTATATTATATACATAAATACAAAGACTTGTGACAGATCGATAGAACAGCCGTATACTAAAATAGGTACTAAAATAGATTGTGTATGATCATATTAATAAATCATGAAAAACGGAATGTTAAACTAAGACTTAACTGTGTTCTGTAAATACATAAACCGGGATACTACTTAGAAGATACAATGACCATTACACATGTGGTCTGCCGCCGCCAGTCGTATCCGGCGGGCAGGCGATCGCGTAAACAAACAGACTTTTTATAGAGCATGCCCGAGTATCTACGATTCGTCTAACAGTCGACTGTGATCCTTTGGCTTTTCAGTTTCTCTCAATTACACATTGTTTTTGTACACAAGATGTATTTCGCCTGACGGTAACAATTACGTTTTTAATACAAAACAAATTCAGTACGTACAAACACTATTTTGTAACCCGAAAGTGAAATATTTTCTAGAAATGTTTTTATTGCTCTTATAAATACTTTGCCGATCGTTGTCCTCTGGCTAATTTTGATACCAGACGGGCGGGAGGATGTTGATTTTAAAATAGACAAAAGTGTTGATCGGAGCATTAGATTGTAGCTATGCCGACTTGATTCGTATGTTACGATATCTTATATATAAAACTAGCTGACCCCGCGAACGTTATTCCGTCATATATTATTTTTCACACAAAAATACAAAGAGCGTGATTTAAATTTGAGGGCAGGGGTAGGGAAGTGAAAATTTGGGATTATGTGTATTCTTCAAAATTAAATCGCACTTTTTATATTCATTCAATACAAGTAATCTAAGTAGGTATATGGCGGAACAACGTTCGCGGGGTCAGCTAGTTTTAATAATAAAAAGAAAAATAAATGTTACGTAAATTATACAATATTAATTTCAAACGTCGCCAATTTTATACATTTCAATAGATAGTAGGTACATATTTTATGACTCCTTAAACAATTCACAGTCACAGTATATTTATATATGGGAAACCTATTTAATGGAAATAGGTTTCCCAAATATACATACTGTGACAAAATATTACATCAAAATTTGTTAAACATGATGCAAGCGGTGTCAGCGCGAACGCTGCTCTGCTCAGAATTAGATAATTATATCAAGACCAATTAACCGTAATTGATCTAAACTGGACAATGTGTAAAGATGAAGGGAGCTCGCTCAGCACGCGTGACAGCCGCGTGTTCCTGTTCCTTTGTTCATGACAATTTCACTCTTAAATATGTATGTAAAATTACCAGTAAAGATATTTAAAGAAATTATATCATTTTACATTGACTTATTATTACTAAAGTCAATGTCATTTTAGGTCGCTTTTGATTGGTATGTACAAAGATGTTTTCTGAAACAAGTGTTGTTACTGAATAGTTGAATGTTTTTGCGTTCAGTGAATAACGGGACTTGTTTCTAAAATGTTTTATAATCTCTGCAATATAGGTACATAGGTTTTTCGCTGCGGTAGGGTACTACACATACTTAGAAATAAAACGAAAATGTGTTAGACGCGTTTAGCGATCAATCGCTTCTGCTGCTCGCGACAAGGATGGGTTGTTTTATACTAGAGTATACTTATTTCATTTTTAAGATTAATACACGCTCTAGTACGCCTGTTCCCATACCCACTGACATGACGACTGGATATTTAGTGTTCCGAAAATTGCCTGACTGCCATTAATAATAATGTATTGGTAACTGATCCAATCGATAGGGCCGGGAGCTCCTAGCAACCCGCTAGGCTGTTGTTGAGAGAACTTGATAGAAATTGCGCGCGTGGTATGTATAATATAGAAATATTTCTGGTACCCACACTTAAAGTGATATATACCAGCAAGAGATTGTTAATGTGACCTTTTGGGATCAAGTAGTTTAGTTAACACATAATTTAATGATAACGTTATACGAGTACTAATGATACGAGAAGTTTATTTATATTTATTAAACGTTTACTGATTATTCCTATGCTAGCTTGAAGTAAAGTCTAGTGACACGAGAAACTATTAGGTCACTATTAGGGTTTCATTTCAATACTTCTACATATCAACCGGAAAGAGGACCTCTATATGAAGTCAGTCACGGATGTAATTGTCACTTTAGGACTGAAATGGGAACCGACCATTTGTAAGCGTCGCTGGTTTGGACCAGCGACCGTCCAACCGCAACGAGATATTGCGTTGCAAATATCTTAAATGGGTTTAAACGGCTTATTTCTGAAATTTCCGAATTTTGTGTTTACGAATACAAGCTCCGCTCTACATTTAAATATAAAATACCCACTGATTTGAAATTAGTATCGTGAATGTCAGGTATTTATCTCTGAAGTTGCGGTTTATGAACTTAACTTTAACGGAGGCGAAGCAAGGTCAAAATACTAAGAACGAATAATATTGTAAAAAGCGTTTCTAAGTTTTGTGTAAGTAAGTAAGTATTCACTGATGGTAAGTGGTCACTGTCGCCATTGGTCATCGATTAAAGCAAAGGTATCTTTGAAGCGTGAGCACCTGAAAGCTGAAGAAAAAGAAGTGGGACAATATTTACTAGGTGAACCTTTACTAAATACCTAAGTACTAAATCAAGCGCAAGATCGAAGCGAATCCGCGAAGCGAGTCGATGTCTTTAAAACAAGTGATATAACCTAGCTTAGCTAGGCAGATTCATTTCCAATTTCCATTTATATAGACTTGGAATACGTTAGTTAATTTAAGTTCCATTCGTATTCAAATTTGGCTCATATCATCACCTTTCCCGAATGAAAATATCCGAATCTTTTGACGTACAGCGGCAAGTTACTTAAAAAACATGAGAGCGTTTTTCATATATGTACATATGTACGTACGGCAAAAAAGGGTTTTGTCAACACCACGTTAATTTGAACGCGTGGGACGGACTATGTAATTGTAGCTGGAGGATTGGTAAAACATCCCTCCCATTGAGCCGTAACTGCCAGTCCTCTGCAAACGTGTGCCGCCGCGCGCCCACCCGCTATTGCGCCCAACTAACACATGGCGTGACGCACAGGAAACATCAACGTCGCTTCCCCTGTAACATACTGTAAACTAACGACCCCACTTCGTTTCGTTTCGAGAAACAGTTTTTAGAAACATCGGTGTTCTAAATAAGAAAAAGAGTAAGATTTACGAACCGTTTCATGTTCCGAATTAAATAAAAGAGATGTTTATTTTGGGGTAAGAAAGCATAATTATAAAGGGATCCAATCTTCATCCAAATTTTAAAGGGATATATTATTATGTATGTACGTACACTGAACAATCTTTAGGCTTTCATGTAAAACACTATTGATTTATAAGTTTTGCCAAATCCATCAATAAATCTATAGACTTATTGATCTTTCTTTCAAATGTTTCTTTTTTCCTTTACTTACAATACAATAAGTTACAAAAAAATATAAACCCGGATAAAGACAATGACATCTCAAAGCATGCGGGTAAAAATTAATTCGTACCAACTACAAACGAACCACAAAATAATTATCATGCAAAATATTCTTTTGTTTTATTTTCAGCAAAATTAGCTGAAGCAGTGGACGGAGCCGCGGTACGATTACCGTGGCGGCCGGTGGGTGAAGGTTCAGCTCGGACGGGATTTCTTCTCGCGAATAATATTCTCTATATTAATATTCAACAGTTTGCAGTGGCGGTACGTGACCGGGAGAGTATTTACAGTGCTTAGCCAAGCGCGTAGCCTCAGCCTTTGCGGACGACCACCCCCCGGAGGCTTACCCTATATATAATAACAAAGGCTGTATTATTATATACTTACATCGTAATTATCTTCGTATTTAGATATATGGGGGAGGATAAGAAGGTGAGGAAAGTATAGCTGTGAACTTTGATAGATGTAGGGATAAGGTGGTAGCCACCGACAAGATGAAAGACAAGAAAAAATGTTGACTTTTCAATACCGTTGTAGTAGCTAGAGATAAACGTATTTGTGTCGGCTAGGCAGACTATTAAGCTAATGGAGCAAAAAATCAAGCGATGGTCATTAAAGTTAAAATAAAAGAAAACGTTTTGCATTGCAAATAAATAGTTCTTATTCGATAATTCTTAATACGACTATAATGTTGTTAAATATAAACAAGCTGGCCCAATAGACGTTTGTTATGCAATATATTTAAAGAATGTATAATCCTTTTTTTAAACATACAGTTATAGGGCTGATCTCTTGACCTGTAATAGATGGTCGCTATGATAGCAAGACTATATTATAGAGTAAATAAAAATTAAATACAAAAAATACCTAAAATAGAATGAAAAAAATAATTTTTTGAAATAAAAAAACAATGAATATGTGTATTCCACGTTTTTGGTCGATAATAATGGCAATAGATACAAACTAACTTTAAAAGTACAACCTATGTATACCGCCTTGCATTTGCCACTTATTAGAATGTCCATTCAATAGATGATTTGCTAAATAATTTCATTGATAATAAATAATAGCTTCGACCATCACATTCAATTCGATATGGCAACAACACGTAAGCTGAACCCCCTTGCCAACACAATGTTTCACTAGATAATTCATAGAGCAAGCGACGACTGTTACCAGCCCTTTGTTTGGATTTACAAACGACATTTGCGTGTGCGGGACAGATAGCTAAGATGATCCCTTGGCCCCAGTTAGACGACGCGATAGCTTTCACGCGTCCGCCGCGCGGCGACTGCGCGCTCGCCTCCTGGTGCATAGTAGGTAAATTCAACTTTATTGTTTGTTCACAACGTACAAATTCTTACTTAACTGCGCAGGGATCGCGCGTCCACCACGTGTTCGCCGCGCGACGGACGCGCAGTTAGGTTAGGTCATTTCATCACATCAATATCATACCTTAAGGAGTTCTATTATATTGTGCATGTCGCCAAACTCGCCAATTCAAAGCGCAGCTATTGCCAAAGCCTTTGTCAGAACAAAACCAAGATTATATTGAATGCTCCTGAATTTCAATGGGCCATTTCAGTTAGCCGAACGTCTTCTTCATTTATTACCTCGAATTCGAACTATCGCACAACGGCAAACGGCAATGTGAATGCCGTTGTAAAATGTGGCCACACCAACGTTAAACGTCTGTCATCGCGATAATTATCGGCGTTTCCCGTTAGTGTGGCACCAGCATAAGGAAGGTTATTTGGACATCCACAAGGACGACAAGAAAAAGTATTATTTCTGTGATTATTATGTATGACAATCCTTACTGCATTTAGTATATGTACGTTATTTTATTTACTTGTTTCTTTATTACAATAACTAATATAGTATGTGGAGTCAATTCCAGTCAACCCGGGGCGATACAGTAAACAGCGATGCAAGTCTGTCAGGCATTCACTCCGCTAAGAGTAAGAAAAAACCTTATTTTGGCAACACCACATTAAACATTAGACGGGACTGAGCTGTTTGAAAACTAAACCAAAATTAATTTGGAATTCTAGAATAATGCAGACGTATTTGGAAACGGAAACAGTAAGTATAACTTGTTGTTGTTAGCCAGAAATACAGTTGACAGACAAGAATAAAGTAACAACAATATTATATTTCATCACAACCCATGTGCGTCGCATCCATTACTATTTAGTTCGGGTCTTCAATACCAATGTAAGCAGATATCACACACTCTTATGTCGAAGCAAATAATAATAATTGATTATTAATACGCAATTATTTATAATTAAGTGCTTGCGCATGCGCAAAACATCCGAACTCGGAAAAGACCAATATTGAAAATTGATAGGTTATTAATTATTATTATTATTATATTATCTGTTCTTCATCTAAGATGTACTATACTAATGCAAATTAACTTCCAACAGGCCATTACGAATAGAAATAATTATAATTGCTGTTATCAATAAGTCCGCCATTATTATACAGACTTATAAATGGCACAAATTGAAACGTAAAATGTATGCATGATTTTTATTACATATACATTTTAAGATTCCTAAGCGATGTTAATGTAAATATTTATACCAAAAATTTCGCTGATATAGAATACCTACCTAACTAGGTCGGATAGATAAATCTAGCAGCGTGAAACATTCATTGTATTATAATCGAAAATATTTGTGTATTCCCAACATTTCCACCGCCTTACGTCGTCTGCGGAATGTATTAAAACCAGAATGGTCACGTTGGACCGTTTCCATTTCTTCCCTAAAGTCCAGATCGTAAGGAGTACCAAAAAATTGAATTTGCATTTAAAAGCAACAGCCTACATTTTATTAACTTGGCTTCACTGAGGTTTCAGTAGAAACTTTGTTTTCTGAATAGGTAGTCCTAAAAATTTATTTGTCAAAGTTTGTGCGGGGGTGGGCGGTATTCGAGGGAGAGTTTTATTAAATTTAAGAAAGTAGACTTTCCACTCTGTATGCTTTTAAGTTATTTATATTTTATGAAGATTTTAATTACTCGATCAATATTTACTGGGACAACACGGTACAGAATATTTACTAGACATGGTGAAGGTGGTACCGTGGTTAAAAGGCATTGTATTGCCGTATGTTGTATTTGATGTTAAATATTTAAATCGAAGTATAACCACCTACTTATTCCTTGATGAACATGAAAAGACTTCTTAAAAATCTCTAAAATATGAATTATGGTGATCTAATCAATCATTTTGATACAAAATGTTTGACAATTTGGCTAGATATTCATTATCCGAACTGACATAATACTGCAGATATAAATTTTAAAAGCAAAAAATAAAACCGCGTTCTTTTATGAAGGCTATTAAAAATATTAGAAATATATTACACGGTTTCAAAAACCTCCTTTGTGCGCCGAAATACTTGAAACATTGCTTAAGCCGCTATAGCGAGGTATGTATAGTAGTATATAGGTAAACATCTCTCCTCCACCCCAAAATTACTAAGAATCTTTCGAGATTGACGATTTTTATAAAAGGTAGGTTAATACTTTAAGACCATTTGAACCCTGTATTCCATTCCTTTCTCCTTTCACTAATTCTTTAATTAACTAAGATTCTGTCCTGTGGAACTTACAATAAAAAACCCAGCAGTTGAAACTTTATATAATCTTCATAACTATTTTATTGATGCACTAGCTTAGCTTTCCCCGCGGCTTCGCTTACCAATTTCCAAAAATCCTTTCTTAGTGCTCACTTGCGTCACTCGAGAAACCCATATACAAAGTTTCAAGTGAATCCATTGAAGACATAAAAAGTTTGAGTTAATTCCCGTTTTTATCCCGTTAGGGAGGGAATTTCCAAAAATCCTTTCTTAGTGCTCCCCTACACTCCCCAAGGAACATACGAGTACATGCCAAATTTCAGCTTCTTGCGTTCAATAGTTTCGGCTGTGCGTTGTCTGTCAGTCACGCAGTAACGGAAGAGTTTTATATTGATAGAAAAAGAGATCAGAATAATATAACTTAATAAATAGCCTAATTGACTCGGCTTCTCTTCGCAGTATGAGTTTGCGAAACCCGGATTAATTTACGTTACAGACTCGTTTTGTTTCATGTTTCTGTCTAAAAGAAATTATGAAGGGAAACTCCATTTGCGCCGCTCGTGTAATTTTTTAACAAGCTTCTCATGAATTCAGATCTATTTGGCTGCTCAATATAAATGAATAAAAAGGGAAATTAAGACAAGCCTTCGGCCATAGAATTTATTTACTAAATGTAAAACTACGTTAAGGACGTTACTTGCGAGTAGGTAGGCATAACTATATTAAATAGCTCTGTATCTATTTTTGTAAGGCATAGAATTTTATAATGCATGTAGGTACCTTAAAGAAGAATGCAGCTATATACAAAATTGCAATAGAAGCTTTCAAAATCTATCCATCGACTTTAATTGCCAGTTTTCTTTGTTGTTGATGTTGTTTGAATCCTAAATAATAATAAGCGTAAGAAAATTACATAATTAATAGGAAAATTAACACTTATTAATTTGGATACATCAAAATATTAAGTAAATCTATTTATCCTGTCTCGTTAGCGAATACCGGAGCATTTACATAAATAATGTAGAAGCAACAGGGTGTCATAATCTTTAATGTAACAAAGACAAAATGATATCGAGCTGTGCCAAGTATTCCAGATAAATCGGAGTATACGGCAAACATGTTTATAATGAGAAAATTTTTATACAAATGAAGGTCCTTAGTTAAGAAATGGGTAAGTCGATAACCTTCGATGTTTTACGTTACTCAACAATATACAATAGAAGTACGTTATGTTACATATCAAATCAGTACTTAGTACGCCAGAGGGCCGTGCCGTGTATGTAAATGAAGCACGCGTTTGTGGGGCTCATCACTGTAACTACTTCACCGGATCAATGCCAGACAAAATAAATATATATTTTTTACATCGTACATACATTTGTTAGCAACAATAAAAAATATGGAAAGAAAGGAAACTTCTAAGTATTCGAAATAATCGAAACTTACATCACATCACATCACAATCGAAATAATCGATACACTGGTATAAATATATGAAGTATCCACCGAATTCAAAATGCACATTTAATGATCATAGTGCCACTATGTAATATTTTGAATTCCTGAGTTAAAAGATGAAATTCAATTGATTATAAAACGCCCATAGAACCTACTTGACCTAAACTTGACCTAATATAAGTCTAGTTCAACTTATTGGAACGTTCATTTATTTGAAAGGTTCTAATAATAATAGTGACAATAATGAAAAAAAAACAGACGAGGCAACGTTGCATCACGGGTACGGGGCACTCATTCAGCGCCAGGCAATCTCTTTGAAACTGCGCCCGTCATGTCGCTACCTACAGCACCCCATTTTATGGGTCGCCAGTCCCGTTAATTAAATCTATTACTTGGCCTTCTCACTACTTCTGTTCTGTTATATTTATACTTTCATACACACTAAAATACTTCTACATAGATGAATTAATTTGAATTCGCGATGTATCTTACAAGTTTACTAAGCTTATTCAACATAGTACCTACCTTTGCCAAGCATTTGAATCATGCTTCGATTTCAATGAAAAAAATAACGGATGTAATTTAAATAGTCACTGCGCTTTACCGTCAAGAATTTCTCTCGCTGGCACGCAGCTCTATCTCACGCGAATAGTCACGCTACACTATATGGAAAGTATAGGTAATTAAGTAATTCGACATGAATTACGCAAATGTAGCAAGTACAAAAAGATAATTTGCTTACTAATTTACTTCAATTGTAAAAGTTATACTTATTGCCTATCGATCACATAAAACACACGCGTATCCACTCGCGTTCGAAATTGAGGTCAAATGTTTTTTGCGAAATTGTTCGCTTCATGGTGTCGGCGCGCCGTACAGAGTTCTAAGAAATTTACTCTCGGAGAACTTGTCTGTGCAGTCTAGACGGCAATTCAAGCACTGGTTTGTATGTAGCTTTCTCCAATTTACAATAAACATAGGTTAATGCTTCGAAAATCGGTAAGTACCCCGCATAAATCGATTTTAGGTTGTTTTCCAAAGCGTCACGTTACATACGTTTTTCGATATGTTACAGGAATTCCAAAACGTGGTTCTTGCTACACCGTCGGTATAAATTAACGGTAGTTTTGGACGTCGTCGTCCGTTGCGACTCGTAATCCCGGCTGACAGGCAGCAGGCCCGTGCGGCGTGGGACATGCGTCCCTGAAACCATCACCTACGGGGAATATTGATCTTATTCGAGCTTGATTAACTCGGACGATGTCGACGTGCTAATAATATCCCAACTCTGGCACTGATCCAGGAGAGGCCTTAATGGTACTTCGATGCACGACAACTTTCAAAGGTTACACACTCACCACGATTGAATTCGATATTATGCCGGCAATATCATTGGTTTCATTAAAACAGCACGCACGTAGTTTTGCTTTCATTATTTGTTCGCAAACTCATCACTAATTATGTTTGGTTGACTGAATTGAACAACAAGTGTATCAATATATAAGATATTAATTAGAGATCATCAATTAAGTATAATATGTAGGCGCAGTTAATGCAGTCCATATCACGACTTATCTTGAACGATCGACGGAGGCAACTTGGAAAGGCGACTGCTTGTTCCGAAGCGAATAAAACTTCATAAGAACTTCCGCGCTTTGCAGAAGTGTTGTCGTTAGATAACAGGCGATAAAACTTATCGGGTTCTGTGCAGATTAAGAACAAACAGCTTGGGTTAATCACTAGTACTTCAAACGGTTCGTTGTAAAACGCTATTCCACGTTCCTCTGCAAAGCCTCGATCAATTGATATTAGTCATTAATGTTATTTTGAAACAAAATGGCAAAATTTTCTCAATCCACAATTATTAAAAATTGAAGAAAAGCTGTTGCCCGCGACTTTGGCGTCATGAAAGTCTTTTGATTTCGATTTTTAACAATTTTTATGAAGATTGGTCGAGATATTGACAATTTCTTTGAAGATATTCTGTAAAGATAACTATAATTTTAATTTATTTTGTCCAATAATTGCAATAATAAAATAAAGTATAACAAAATTCACGTAAAAACTTAGACACCAACTCAAAGACAAACTTACATAACTAATTATATACTGTATACCGCATACCCCGTTTGGCCGTTTGGTTTTTTGGCCGGCAACGCGTTGGTGACGCCCCTGGTGTTGCTAATGTCCATGGGCGACGGTGATCACTTAACATCAGGTGACCCGCCTGCTCGTTTGCCTGCTCAGGCTAATAAAAAAAAAAACCCCACGTAGGGGATGCGGTTTGTAAAAATAAAATAAAATTACTAAAATACTAAATAAATAAATTGACGACCCCGTAGCTTAGTTGGTAGTGACCCTGTCTGCGAAGCGAGGAGTCCTCCCGGGTTCGATTCCCGGGCGGGGCATAATGTTTATGTGACAGATAAATGTTTGTTCTCGGCTCGTGGGTGTTTGTTTGTATTTGTGTTGTTCATGCCACCTACGACACAGAGAATCCTAGTGCGGGTGTGCTAGTAAGAGTGTGTTACTGTTTTAGCGATTACCTTTTTATTTTTATTGTACTTACTTAACAGATCAGTTCTAAAAAATTATAGCTTGTTCAACCCTTCTAGAGGTTGATTTTCTAAAAAAGTTAAACTCAAACTCAAATCATTTATTCCATGTAGGTATTTAGAATACACTTATGAACGTCATTTTTTGCATTTACCACCGTTTCGCTAAGGTGCCTTTAAATTTTAAATCTTACGAGGAGAAAAAGAAACGGCGAAAGAAAACTCCTCGGCACATCTTTTAAAAAAAATATATATAGTGCTTAAAAACTAATTACAATCTTTTTTGCTAGGTACTACCATTTTATACCTAAATACTAACTTGGGCGGAACCGGATGCGGATGTCTATTACCAAGCATCCTTGTCATTAATATACTCATCGATAGTATAATAACCTTTCTCTACAAGCCGTGTTTTAATACGTTTCTTAAATATTTGTATGGGGAGATCAGTGATTGACTTGGGCAATTTATTGTAAAAGCGTACACCGAGCCCCACAAAAGATCGCTGAACCTTACGCAGGCGATATGAGGAGGTAACTAACTGGTGCATATGTCTAGTTTGCCGATTGGTAACATCGCATTTTTGTTTGTATAAACTTACATTTTTGCAGATAAACATCAAATTACTATAAATGTATTGCGAAGCTACTGTTAGTACCTCTATTTCTTTAAATTTGTCACGCAGTGAATCGCGTGATTTTAATTTATAAACTGCCCTAATAGCTCTCTTCTGTAACACAAAAATTGTATCGATATCTGCCGATTTACCCCAAAGTAAAATACCATAGGACATAATACTATGAAAGTAGGCAAAGTAAACGAGCCTTGCTGTTTCCACATCAGTAAATTGTCTTATTTTCCTTATAGCATAAACAGCCTTACTAAGTTTACCCGCAAGCGTCACTATATGGGATCCCCACTGGAGCTTATAGTCCAAAGTTATTCCTAAAAATACTGTGGATCTTTCCATATTTAATATTTCGTTATTCAATTTAATAGCCGTATTTCCGCTTTTAACATTTGGCAAAACAAATTCTACGCATTTAGTTTTATTTGCATTAAGAACCAAATTATTAATAGAAAACCAGTATGAGATATAGTTGAGAGTACTGCTTACATCGTCAAAGTTTCTTTTATCTCTTTTAGTTTTAAATACAAGTGACGTATCATCTGCAAACAGTACAATATCAGCATATTTACTAATATGATATGGAAGATCGTTGATATATATTAAGACAAGAAAAGGCCCTAAAATTGAGCCCTGAGGGACACCAATCAAAACCGGGGATCCTGACGACTTTGCTCCATTTATACAGACACTCTTAAAACAGGGGTGGTATACAAAAAAACTTACTTGGTGGATGGAGGCTTATGTCATAAACCGAACCTATTGTCCAAAGGAGACTGGCGGTTTTCGGCCCCAAGCCCTACAAGAACAACGTATAGGTCTAAAAATACACCATTTTTTTCTAGTTTAAAATGTCGTATGCGCATTTTCGTAGAACTTGTCGACTTGCAGAAAACATTGTTTTTATTTTTAGTAAATCGATATATTTCGTAAATCGATTTATATACAAACTCTTGGCGTTTTAACCCGGTTATTTATCACCATTAAATCACAGTGATTTTTATCGTACTTTCTGTTTGATTCATAGCTTATTACTCGATAAAATCAGATTTATTGAGTACGAACTGAGCAATATCCATTTTAAGTAATTATGACGATGACGAATAATCGATCAAAAAGATCGATGCGTAAATGTCATATCGTGTCTGTGGTTAGATTTGACATCGCGTATTATGGTGTGTTATGACAGCTGACTGACGAACCAAAACTACTCTGTGTGACCAACGAAACGAAAAGCTGTCATTCAGTTGTTGCTTCTGTTACTTCGTGGATATTTTTTAGTGTTTTCTAGTGCTTTCCCCTGGATTCTGTTTTAGACTTTGGCTTTTAAATTAAAAATAAGAAAATGAATTAACTTAATTCCTTCCAATAACCATTAGTTTCGTGTTAATCAAAAACAACCTCACTTTACCTAGTCAGTTAGATGTCAACTGTCAAATGAAAAAAGTAAGTTTAAATAATTATTTCAGCTACACAGACAACTGCTTTAAAGAAATTACAAATATCAATTAGTTTCTATTAAAATACGATACGAGAATACATAAAAATTATCCATGTGGGTGACCAGGCCGAACACTCCTAGAAAACCCGCCAGTCTCCTTTTTGCATTTGTTGCATTTTACACTTTATATTTCAGCCTCTGGTGACGATCGGTACATTTCAATATTGTCCTTATACAACTGAAGGTAATTTTTAAATCACTGTATTTCAATCGGGTATACTAAGGAGCAGGTTTCCACGAGGAACTACTACTCGTACTAGAATAAAATAAGAATTTAGAGGGTGGTAGAGCCTAGAGTTCGCTCGGGGTAGTACTACCGCTCGCCTCGGTATTTAGTACCAATTCTACCGTGTAATAATAAAATTGTTTTCACAGCAACTGTGTTCCGGTTAGAAAGATGTGGAGCCGGCTACACTTTTTATATGCGACCATCTCAGTCCCAGTCCTAGGTCCAAGGGTAGCAACGAATCTGTGACCGAATTAGAACAACTTACTAACAATTTCTAACTGGACTATTACTAACAATTACTATCAGGACTAACTATCACTAACAGTCCCTGTTCCAGTCCTCATACCTACTAACAAGCTAACCATCTAATTTTCTAACACCGTCTTCTTACCGGACTAACCATCCTAGTGTCCATTTAAGTCTTGTCCTAGATTGGTCACAGTTTGTCATGGGCGGCAGCGGAAGGGTGGTGCTGAATGCTCGTTTAATCCCTTAATTCAATTTAAAAAAAAAGAATATTTGTTCATGTAGTAGGCACGAGTACGTACAGCAGTCATAGCCAAGTTGAACTTCCGAACTGGAGCCTGGGTTTGAATACTGCACGCCCCTCTAATCCCTACTAATATTATAAATGCGAAAGTAACTCTGTCTGTCTGTCTGTCTGTCTGCGTCGCTTTCCCGCTTAAACCTCTCAACCGATTTTGATGAAATTTGACACAGACAATCTTTAGACCCTGAGAAAGGACATAGGCTACCTTTTATTGCGACAAAAAGGGATGAAGAGGTTGAAATAGAGGTTGAAAGTTTGTATGGGATTTCTTCGGGTTTTAAGCACAGCGCCATCTAGGGGTGAACCTTCCTAACTTAAAGAATAAGAACGCCATCGGCCTAGCGCCATCTCTTAAAGAACCATGAAACTTTATATTTAAGCACTTGATAATAAGTTTCCCGAAGCGAAGCGAGGGCGGGTCGCTAGTTTTCAATAAATGATGTATGTATTAGAAGTTAAATATGTATCACTACTTCACTAGTTTCGGTGAAGGAAAACATCATGAGGAAGCCTTCACACCTGAGAGATCTCCATAATCTAATTAATACCTTTAAACGAGCAATTCTTATGTGTATACATATTATATAGATTTCGAAAACATCATTTTATCAGTGTTTTCTGGCAACGTAGAACTGTTACAATATCATTAGAATAATATAATTGTACTAGCTGACCCAGCGAACGTTGTTCCGCCATATGAACCTTCAGTCTTCGGAAAGTCCTTTTGATTAATGATTTTTAGCGGATTAGACAGTGATTTTAAGCGAGATGTAGAGGTCTTCCTTAAATTATCTAGTTAACCACTAAGTTATGGATTATTAATATTAAACAAATACTTATATTTTTGGACTATCAGCAAGTTGGTCCTTCCCTACAACCCTCATTTAACGCCTTTGTGGAAAGTGGGATACACTAACTTTAGTGTAAAATGTCCATAGATTTATTTCACATCAAATAAGAATGGAAAAATCTGTAAGTACCCAATAAAACTACTAAGCGAAGATGTTATCGATACCATGAGACAAGTTAAAAACGATTTGAATATTGTTGTTGACGGCGAAGGGAAGCTCTTGCGCGGAAACTGATGTCAGAAGCAATAAGCACGCGCGTCGCCTGCTAATGAGGCCCCTAGAAACTTTACTGCCGCACACCATGTTCAGCGCTACAGTTTAATGCAACCTCAGAAATATGCGTGGCAAATAGCTTCGTTATTTTTATACGAATTTAGGTATATGAAACGAAAAATAATGTACCTAGATGACATACGTAGGACACATAGTACTATTATATTTACAGGTCTGAGCAATTCTTGTATTCCCCTGTTAACAAGCATGCTCTCAGTAGAAACCAAAAGCAGAATTTTAGAGATATTAATTAAATAAGCGCTACTCTGTTTTTGCTAATGTGACGATTTTATTTTATGTTGTATAACAACCCTCAAACCTCATGTATCATGGACATACAAATTACCCACGACCACGACTAGATATTAACATTTATAATATTGCTATTGCATTTATTTTTCATGACTTAAAATTTTTATTTTATTTGAACTGCATTGAACCCTGCTGGTCAGACGACACGACGGACTTGTTCATTTTAATTACATCACTTTCAAAGTTCATTTCAACCATAATAGTTGTTACAAGTTCATTGTCTTGCTACGAGTGACGTGGTTCGTGCGTAATGACGATGAGTATTAAATATTATCTGTTTTAGAACATTGATGATATGATATTAAGTAGCTATTTATATGCAACGTGAAGCCTCACTGCACGACGACCGTCCGGGCATTCCATATGGCAAAGCACTCTATGCTCAAACAAGAGGATTGAATTTTGCTAAGAAGCTCCAATCAATGAAATCTCGTTTAAATGCATATCAGATACATGGCTAGTAGCAAGCCTACATTACGTTTTCCATACGTACCTGGCATTCGTGCACGAAATTTTTAATATTATTAAGGCTGGAAATAGCGCGACACCTACATCACCTATGTCGGTTTTTTAAGCACTATCGCGACGCGTCGATGGCTGATCGTCAGCAACGCATGCTATTTACTTGGCACCTAAGCGCAGCAACAATTTTTCACTCTTATAGAATCCTTTTTATGTCTAGAATAGTAACAAAAAGGATTTCTTGATGCATTTTGTTATGTTATGCATGTTACAACAATATTAATTTCCTTCGTGACAAATTAAGTAGAACTACCTTAACAAAAAGTTATTTAATATACTTACAGATATTTAAAGAACTCGAGCACAAGTTTGACGAACCTGAACTAAGACGACGTATACAGATCACAGCGTCACAGTAATAAATTACAACAAGTCACATAACTTTATACATTACATCTGTTCCACTGCGAGTTGGCTACAGGGATCGACTGTAAAGTTGCTGGAGTTTTAATTTAACATCCACAACGAACAGAGAAATGTGGGGTAATCTCGGGCGAAATGAATGTTCGCAGCTCAATGGAGTCACTCAACTCGACTACGGCAGACGAGCGGGAGAAATTTATAAAAAAAAAAGTACGTTAATCTAGCGGCCAGTTCCCGCAGATCCGTCAGTAATGCCGACTTTAGTTACAGTAAAAGCTTTTGTTAACCTTTTCATTGCCGGAGACATACGCGTCGTAATATTCAATTGAGTCCCAATCGCGTCATGCGGCGCAACGTTGCTCAGCGAAGAAAAAACATGCATACAAATAAATACTTATTTGTTGTTTTCTTTTTTAATTTGCACATTGTTCAATTATTTAATAACGTATTTGGGGAAATACGTAATTTTAATTTCAGTAATTGCTCGCTAAATAGATCGATGCTCCGGCAATTAACGGATTAACAAACTCTTTAAATCCACGTTACATTGACTAATACTATTTTATATTATACCTTCCAAATAAATTAATGAAGTACTTACTAAATAAATAAACAAACTTATCAGTCAAATTAGTAACTAAATATTAAATTAATATTTTAGGATAAGGTCAGACGTGGGCCACTTATTTGACAGTATAAATATTTGTTTGCGATGTAGCCTGTGTTCAAGTCAACTAGATTAATCCCATAAACTCGTGTTCGGCGGTAAAATTCCACCTGCCTGGCCATCTACCACTCTCCTAGCACTCAACAAGCAATTGTCATGTTTTCACATGTTTCAATTGTACTAGTACTGAACACTGAACAGCCAAGCTGACCATTTCTTGATGGGTAATGTGTCTTAAATGGCATTGCTGGTGACTCCTTACCTTCATATTGGCCGTGTCGCTCATTTGCCGGCTATAAATGCTATTGCAGTAAATGTCTATACATCTACAATAGTTATTTTTAGATTTTGCATGCATAAAATGTTAAAAATAAAAAACTTTGTACCAATAGGGTAGGTGTTCCTGTGTCGATGACATTGCCGTTACTCACCTGAAACAAAGAAATTACATATAATTATGCTTAGACTTTAAAGTATACAATTATCTACATTTCTTTTATATCCTGAACATAATAATATTATAGTATAAATTTATAACCGGAGCTTTTTATTAATCTGCAAGCAAATAGATTATTTTAATTGAGGTGGCACTCATCTTGTATTCTTACAATCTTCCTTTACTTTGTTGGTGCAACGAATTAAATAAATAAATAAATTCCAAAATTGCGTAATATTCGAAACACATACATACGAAATAAATAAAAAAATAGGCAAGCGCTCACATATTGGCATTACCCACGGAATACAGAGGTATTCCGTGGCGTTACCCATGTTGTGGCTAGTAACGCTTGTGGCTTACACACGCACGGATTAACTGAGGTAAAATACATTAATGTTGTTTGTTAATAGATGGCGCTCGTAGGTAAATCTGAATCACGCTAACGACCGTACATCATAGCTTCTGTATGACGTAGTCTTAGTTTCTGTAGTATTTGTTGTGTGTGTGTATTGCTCGCTATGAGAGTGAGATGAGTGTGTATAATTATAATGCAATAAACAGTTTAGTGTGATTTTGGATTGGACCTTACATACTCATATAAACACAAATGTACCAACTAGGTATTTCGTGACGGTCAAAATCTTACACTTTTGTTGACCTAGCTCTCGTTCATAATGTGCGATAAGGAAGCATGTTCCCTTGATGTATGCAGAGATTAAAAATAAATGTGAAATCCATAAAAACATTTTCTTAACTAGAGATATTTACACAAGGCACAATACATAATATGTACGTATAAAATGGAACAATCGAAACGAAAAAGTCGAGTTTGATGGAAGCTCAAGTGCACTTTTGGTCAACATTGCAATGCGAAGCTATCGACAACCGGGGGAGGGCCGTAGTGACGGCCGCGAAGCGAGCAGCTCTGGCAACCGCCCAAATATTTTTCATGTGACTCGCTTGGGACCGGGATAACTCGCTCTGTTCACCTTGTTCGGTATAAATTTTACTCCGACTGAAATAACGGGATTGGGCAATACTCTTCCGATCCGCTTTACACCTTCTACTTTATTATCTACGCAAATATAGGTAACTATAACGGGGTCAAATCTATCTATACTAATAATAAATCTGTAAATAGTCGCTGTCTGTACATAGAAGATATAATTATTAGGAAAACTTTTACTGAAACGGCTAATCCGGTTTGGGTGCGGTTTTCACTGCTATATTTTGGTAAGATTCACTTAACAGTAAGTGTTTGTTTTATTTCAATCGGTTGATAATATTAAACTAGACTCGGTTAAGAAATCAAAAAGTTATGTCAGTATAAAGAATTACGTGTAACAATTTCCGAATGTGCGTACTAAGGGACATGTTTCCCGAAACGAAGCGATGGGTCCACTAGTCTGTGAAATAAATTCTTTTGAAGATATACTACGGGGAAGCTTTTTTATTGATAAACCCTTCGAAACATATTATTTGTGTTGCTATGTCCGCCTTCATGTGCGAGTATCATGTGAAACCATCTGTACTCGTTTAGATGACTAATAATGGTATCATGATCTTGGATACTTTTCATTCCGGGAAATGCACCTAATATCGCGAGATAACAGGTACTTTAAGTTGGTTTAGTTAGAGGTTCTGTCGAGAGCTTAGTAGGTAATTAATGTTTTACCGGCTTTTTAATAGATATTTATGTATCTCAATTAATGAATATCTATATAATTTAAACATCCGAAACTATATAATGATAAAATTGGTAAATATGAAATTTGTATAATGCCTGATAAAAATTAGTACATTTTTTAATACAGAGACTAAGTCATTGGATTTTCTCAATCAAAGCGAGACGGGTTACTATAACTTTATACAATCGTCAAATCTCCTGAAACAATCAAACATTTAGTATAAAATAGTTTTAATTGTGATCGAGTTACGACAAATCAATCTGTATCAGCACAGAAGTAAAATTTTTTTTCACGATATTCATTTAATTTCATGTTCACAAACACGAAACATCAAAATTTTACATAATCGTAATTTTAATTACGCACAAGTAACAGCCCTCGCTTCGGAAAACACGTCCTGACGTTTGCAAAATACTACCCAAATTAGAAAAATTTTACTTATTTTCATAAGCCTTCTATCAATTTCATTTATGTTTGTTACGCCCTTTTTATCCTATTAGCGCTCGGTGACAAACAACACAGAGACGGAACTATTGCATCTACTCGTAGAAGTATAAACACTACACGCGGGTTCTATGTATAGTGAGGAGGAGCACTAAGGGATTTTTGATAATTTATACCCCCTCAATTGAAAATGAGGGTTAAAATGAGGGTGAGTCTGTATGAGTACAAAAAATAACATTCCCGACGAGAAAATAGAAACATTTATAACAATAGGTAACGACTTAAAACATAATTTTATTAGTCTCTAAACAGAACTTAACTATATTATCCCACGAGAAATGGACTCACCGTTTCCCGGAATTCAAACTATATATTACCATAACATAAGTTATAGGTATACCCACTCTCACCATTATTCTGCTCAGTGGTTTCCACGGGTAACAGACAGATTTTAATTTTAAAAGTAGGCATTATAGCCCTGTAAACTGTTATGTCTAAGTTAGTACATCTTGTAGCAAATACTGTTAACGATAGGTTTCTCTGTAAGTGAATTGTCTTGTATTGTCCTAAATCTTAAGAGGAATAATAAAGATCTTAAACCATAACAAACACAATGTTTAGTACCTACGTAATTACGAGTATCTATCAATAACAAGCCAACGTTTTAAAAAGTACAAATTCGCAACCTTATGTTTTTTAGTATAATCATCACAGTTTTGTGCGGGCTTTAAGTTAATAAAAAAGTTATATTTATCGTGATATTCACAATCATTATTCCTACGATACCATCAACACCATCACTTTTCACTAAACATGGCCATGGCCACACAACACTCGTATACAAGAACGTTATCAAAATTCCATAATTTTATTGTTTCAACTGGTTTGTATTAAGAAATCATGATGTTCATTTTATTTATTAAAATAATCTTAAAATACACAACTACAACTTTCAATTTAAGTATAAATATTAAAACCATAATAAGCTATGTGTTGCCTATACATATAACAATAATGAATGTTGTAAGTTTCATATTCCTAGCTAAGCAAAATAGGTATTTTATGCGTAGAACGTGTTTGTGAAGTTCATAGAGAGCGTGGTGACCTTTGGGGTCAAACAGTTGAAAGACAAACACGATAATTAATTTGATTGTCTATCAAACCTGTGATGCATTATTTTTATACCTTTATTTTAATATTCGATAAACTCTTCCTTTACAGTCGATTTAAGAAAGGGATGGTAGTCTCATAACGTGGACTACGTTTTGGAGCAAAAAGCACTGGCGAAATTTTGACCACTACCCACTAGCGGTTACCTATCTTATTTCAAAACTGAGGCCATATTGCACATATCAAGGAGCTCGATTAATAATTCACGACACGACGTAGATAACGTACGAAAAGCCATGTACCTACTGTGAATACTTAGACTAGAGGTTCTATTTGTTTTCACAATATAAAATGCTAATTTGCCTTTTGTTCCATCTTTTATACCGATAACGTTATAAAGCCGCGAACGAAACAAGAAAACAGGATAGACAATGTACTCTTTCTTACCTTGCGCGTCTTACCATTAGAATTCTTTTCTTTGCTCTTAGCCTCAAAATGTCTGACCTGTTACCGGATTCTTCTTTGTTTCACGGAAAGTAGGCTATGATGTGTACAATTATACTGTGTAACAAAGTATAAACGGGTAGCAAAACTGCTGTTTCACGTAATTAATACAAATTATGAAAAATGAAATTGCGTATTTTTTTCGCTCGTGCTATAAAACTGGGTCGTACTCGTACGTAAATCGGGATGAAGGGATTTTAAGGCTTAGGCAAGCAAATGAATGTAAACACACCATGTTAATTTACTGTTTACCTTGCTCTGTTACCATTGCCTAGTTGCATATGTCTATAGTTTAAATACCTATTGGAAGTACCTATACGTTACGTATTGATAAATATTGCTTATTTCATTAATATTGTATTTATTTTCTTTTGTATGTCCTACTTTTAGTCGATGAGTCTGTTGGACACTACTGGGAAGTTACGTTGCAAAAGTTTACTGGGTTGTTAAGGGTAAAGTAGTTATTACTATAAAGAGGATCTTAGATTGAGGATCGCAAGCAAAAGTTACTGTTAGTTTATAATCTACTCGTATCTCCACCCCTACAAGACAAACGGAGAGTTTGCGGGAAAGATCCATAAGGGACGATGCGTATGTGTAGTTGTCAAACAAGATTGTTTTATAATACGGTTATACTCTTAGTTACATACATAAGAAGTTTCTGAAATATACCGACATATTGATTAGAGACATTAACACATTGACTGACTGAGACACTATTCAAATACATAAGTAGGACTGCAGTCGGTGCCGAAAGTTGCACGAGTCCTAAACTATATCTTGCACACCTAGATCTTAACAGTTTAATAATTCAGAACTGTCGTAATGTATGCAATATCGAATAGAAATCCTAAACCGATTGCTGGCATGCTAAATTCCTAATTGGCGAGTTTACTAAACGCACTTCAGAAGCTTCAATGAATAAGGTAAGTCACACCATATATTAAGGAGTGCGCACAGTACAACGACTCCACGACCGACCGACGCCAACGCGACTAAAACCTTGACAAAGCTAACATTCAATTATGAGCCTTATATCTTTGAAGGTAAGGTTGAATTTCGAACTTATACTTAAAAGCCCTGTACTGCTCGCCCTACACCCATAACCGTTCCGTTTCGAGACCAACGCGTCGACGTTGCGTTGACGACTCACCGTAGACGAGTAGTCCACGCGTCGACCGACACAATGACGTAATGTAAATAGCGTCGGAGTTGAAACGGAGTGGAGACGGAGTCGAGTTGACGTCGATGAAGCGTTGATCGCGGAACGGAACGTCGGAGTTGAAACGGAGTGGAGTTGACGTCGAGTTGGTGTAATGTGCGCACTCCTTTATGGTACCTATCTTTGCCCGTGATTGAAATCTCAATTACACTCGGGTGCAATGAAATCGCACATTTGATTTTTTTCTGCAAAATACAAATTATTTTTTTTTCTGAAAGATACATATATATTTTTTTAATATGGAATTAAAGCTGGTTTCATTACCTATCCAACGATACCATACAAGCCGTTATTACTTTACCCTACGGCCAAGAATTAATGACAACAAAAAAACCCTAAAATTAACTCCCTTAGGTTACCGTAGTTTGCCAGACTAATGCAGGTATAAAAAGGCATGTTTTGAGTAAAATGTCATCAGTTGCATTTCAACGCTCAAACTGAAAGGACGTCCAGTGACTACAGCTGCAATAATTATCGAAGAAAATGGATACTACGCCAGAAAAAGCCGCTCAAGTCGTTGCTCTAATTGAAGCAGGCCAGAACCAGAGTGCTGTAGCTCGACAGCTGAATATCAGTCGATATTCAGTTCGTCGTGTATACCAGCGCTATCGGGAGACTGGTGGCTATGAACGACGACGAGGATCTGGTCGAGCTAGAGCTACAACTCAGCGCGACAACCGATTTCTCGTAACGACGGCTTTGCGAAATCGTCGCCTGACAACCGTTGATCTTGCACATCATCTCCAAGAGGTGCGTGAAGTGGAAGTCAGTCGGTGGACGGTCAGAAGGAGACTTGCTGAAGGCGGCCTAACAGCGCATAGGCCAGCAAACGGCCCTAAATTGGCGCCAGCTCACCGCCAAGCCCGTCTTCGATTTGCACAGGAACATGTGAACTGGACAGTCGACCAATGGCGAACAGTTCTGTTCTCAGACGAGTCTAGGATGTGTCTCCATGGCAATGATGGACGAGGGCGGGTCTATAGAAGGCCTACAGAGAGATTTGCCCCGTGTTGCATCACGGAACGCGTTGCATATGGCGGTGGTTCGTGTATGTTCTGGGGTGGAATCTCTTTGGAAGCCAAAACTGAGCTTGTCTTCCTCACTGGGGCCAATATAAGGCGTCCAACAAGGGGACTAACTGCTCGGAGGTACGTCGAAGAAGTTCTCCAGGAACATGTCGTACCATTTAGCGGTTTCATTGGAGAGAACTTTCTCTTTATGCATGACAATGCAAGACCCCATACCGCTCAAATTGTAACGCAGTACCTTCAAGAGGTGAATATCAAAACAATGGTGTGGCCAGCTCGGAGTCCGGACCTTAATCCGATCGAACACGTCTGGGACAATTTAAAAAGGAAAATAAGAGACCGAAATATTGCTCCAGCTAATCTCCAGGAGCTGCAAACTGCGCTCAAGGAGGAATGGGACGCTATCCCACAAGACTCTATCAATCACTTGATAGAGTCGATGGGAAACCGGTGTCGAGCGGTAATTCAAGTAAGAGGGGGTAACACTTCGTATTAATAAAGGTATTTTTGTAAGAAAAGGGTGTTTTTTTTTTAAGCCTTCATTTCCCACACAGTTTTGTCAAGGAAACTTCTTTTAATAAAGGATGAATTTGTAATTGGTGTTTTTTTTTGGCAGTAGGATAAAGTAATAACGGCTTGTATGGTATCGTTGGATAGGTAATGAAACCAGCTTTAATTCCATATTAAAAAAATATATATGTATCTTTCAGAAAAAAAAATAATTTGTATTTTGCAGAAAAAAATCAAATGTGCGATTTCATTGCACCCGAGTGTAGATAGAAATTGAATAAATTAGGTAGGATTCTGCAATAAATTAGGTACTGTATGAATAGTATAAATAAAACATTATGCCATATGTATGTACAAACAAATTGACATTTCGACTAAAAGTTGCACCAAAAGAAGAGGACTCGGTCAACCGGGTCAACGTATGTATATAAAGATACTGACACGGTACAGATGGCTTTGATGTGATGATTGTCTAGCCGCTCATGAACTTACAGAGACGACTTTCGGCAGACCTACACACACTAGACTAGACACTCATTATAATTGGAATTACTTAAGGGCTGCAGTACGAGTACAATTACAGTACAAACAGTTATTATTCGATCAACGACCACAGTACCTAAACACGTTGAGCTACCTGTGTGTGTATCTGTATACCTTCGTATTCATCAGCAGTTATAAATACAGGTTCCAGATGCATCAAGCTCTCGAAAGATGAAGCACCTTCTACGTAAACATTACTGTGCGGCTCGACGTGAAACGATGATTCCGAGAATCCGAGACCTGTTTTTGGGTCCTTGAATACAATACCGATCGTTGTTTTATTCTACGAAAGCACAAACAAAATAAACTCATAAATAACATAAAATTATTTTTAGTACGTACCTATTTACCTACCTGAGAAGGCCTCAGATAGCTTCATAAACTTTCAATCACTCATTATTTAGGTATTAGGTAGTATTTATTAAATTTATGAATATTTGAATGATCGCCAACAATATCAATAACTTGTCGCGGCTAAAAGGAACTCCTACAAGGCAAATAAATCCAATCCAATGCATAATAAAGAGTGCAGGACCTCCCTCTGACCTCCATTATGTCCACACCAGGTATAATAGAGGTCAGCGGTTCTGTAGGTCCTATAGATTGGTTTGATGTGGATTGGTCCTATAGAATAGAGGTAAATGATGAGCGTGCCGATTACTATGCCCGGCCGTTTACAAGCGCACATTGACGGATTTAAAAATATTGGTGGCAATCTACACCGACCGCTTTTGGCTTGCGCACGATTAACCTGCCAACAAGTATTTACTGCTAACTGGTTCGCCTTCGAATACCACATACAATAATACTACGGGTAACTGGCAATTTTGTTTATTACGGATGTGTAAAAAATGGCTGTTGCAAATAAGTTATAATATTATGCTTGCATGCCATTGTTCACTACTACTGCTACCCCTGGATTAACATTTCTATAAAGATTTCGTGCCCTGTTTCAAATTTCAACAGATCGAATACATACAAAAATAACATTTAATTTGAGCGTACATGTTTCTATTTGGTACTATTTTGGATCATCGTAATACGACATCAAAATTAAATTTACATCTCAATCTCAATATTATCCACGTTTCATTGTCATGAGACAAATACAATTTAAAAGTGCCTTTTGTGTTTCCTTTCCATAGTACATCGTATAGTGATTGATGGTTTTTCAAGTCTTCTGCAGGGAGATAAAAGATTTATTTTACTTGGCAGTATTGCCAGATGTCCATCCCCGAAACGAGAGACAGCCTGTATTTCGATGTAACATTCGTCGGATAAAGTTTGGGAGCTCCAAAAATCAACTTGTACTTCAAATCTTCAAGTAGTAAGCCTAAGTAAAACAACTAGTGTTAAGCCGGGCGCCTTAGTATGATTGGAACTTTGGATTCTAGCAAAATCTGTGACTATTACAGTGTGATTTAACCAACGACAGACTGACCGATTTGTACATTCAATAAAGTTTTGATTGCATACTGTAGTTACAATAAAAAGGGATTTTGATTCCGCATTTTAATATTTTAAATTTAAAACTAGATATATAATATTCGCTTGAAGCTACAAAACACTTAAAATAAGAGAGACACGAGAGGAGAAGTCTTAAGTCAAAACTTAGACTCCCTAATATACAGTTGTTTTTTTTTCATGTTTTCTTGATACGGACGTATCTTTTTAAAATAATTACTGTTAACCAACATATTTGTTGTATGTAGGTAGTTTTAAAGTATCAAACTCCAGTATGTACCTACTCCATTCAACTAGGCTAGGAGTATCTTCATGTTATTATTGTTCGGTGTATGATCTCTTAAGGTTGATACATGACAGTTGAGGCTGATAGGGGCAATGCGACGATATTCTTGCTACTCATACATTATGATGTTATTGAACTGCTAACTTATAACCACATTTCAATAAATTACGATAACCTTTGTCTCGAACTGCAAGTAGCTATGCTTAAAGCATTGCATTAAAATGTTTATTTGTACTTTGAATACAATAACCTAATAAATAATTGAAAAGATCTAGACCAATGACATTATAAGTAAAAACAATCTAGACACTTAAAAAGATGACGAAAATTATGAATATCTTTGATTGATATTGTCAAAAATGACTTACGTATTAAACCTTTTCCACAATCACTCAGAAATCACACTCTCCTCAGAATAAATAAATTGAACAATTTTAATTTTTTTATCTACACGGCCTGATACAATATTCTGATTTTTTCAAAATATATTTGACGAAAAATAAAAGTTAAGGTAATATCGACAAAAAGGTAACACCAACATGTTATGAACTTTTTCATTGGGAATATTCTTTACTTTACATTCATTAAAGATGAACTAACATGAAAAAATCGTGTAACTCGATCACAGAAATAAATCATAGAAGTTCAAAAAATTATAAATAGGTATATAGTAGTATTCGTATAATACGTGAGGGATTCGAAGCCGGGCCTCCGTGAAGAAGTTGTTACGGTTTTCACTAACATTTAGACGTAAACAACCTAAAGAATATAATATGTACGTATCACAGTAGATACAGTTTAACAAATGAGAGGATCTACTTTGAGGGATGTTAGCGTGTAACAGTACCGTCGGCGACGGCCATGTGATACAAATGATGCCATTTAACTCGATATCTACGAGTCGTATTGGAGTCGCGCCAATTTTTGTCAAAAGAATTTTGGAAAGATTTACGTGAAAATGTAAGATCCTATCCATAATTTAACACTGACAGTTTTTTAAGAAAACAGAAAACCGATCGCCGTCTGTAACTGCTACTTACGATATTATTTACTAAGTTTACTGTAAAAACTACACGGATTTCATTTCTAATTACCATTTTCAAACCCAAGTAATAATTTAATAAATGACGGTGCCAATAGAGAATTATATGTTAAGTAATAAATTAACTTGAAATTACAGTATACTAAATATCAGCAAGTAAAAAATAATCATACCACTACGAGTACGGAATTAGTGAAGTTATAAATGGTAATTTAGCTAAAAGGTAATTTATAATTTACGGATACGATGATTACATTAGTAAACAAGCACGAAAAACATGCTGTTATACACCACAAAGATTATTTATTTTTAACGGGAAAAAATTCCATTGTAATATAACGTGACATTTAATAAGACGCGCTATTTGAAGGTACATAACTGTAAACACACTTAGGTTCCTTTGATCATAGAAATACCTCCATCCCTACTTAAAAAGATACTGTTTGTTTGAGTTCCATTCGGTTTGTTGATTTACGTTCGTCAACACATAGATGAAAATAGGCACACCCATGTATAAACACGTAAATACGAGTTGTACGGAGGAATATGATCTGGGAAATTACATAAGCTCTAAGGAAACAATTTATCGTCAATATCGGGCAGGAATTATTAATCTAACCGTAGCTAGAAAGCAAATGTGGGTGAAGTTTACATATGGATCCATTTATTCGTTCGTTAAAGTCGAAAGGTAACGTCAATAGAATAGAAAATAATTTCATATAACTGGACGCTTGGGCCAATATATTCTTAAATAACACTGTCAATATTATCTATACAGTTTTCATATAAACACATAATAATTATAAGAATTTAGAACACTCGAAACAAAACCGTTCAAAGGAATATAGCCCCCTGGCAGGAGTTCTCCAGTACGCCAACAATTATGCTGAACGCGAATTAAAAGACACATTACATTCCTTCCAAAACCGGAACAGAACGGTTTGGAGGTTTCAGGGATGTCATTCATCATTGGACTCAAGCCAACTTTCCCAGAGCGCGACGCACCCTGCTGAACAATAGACGAGGTAATAGTCCCAACTCTAATCCGGGGAAACCGCTCGGCTCTACACGGCCCGGTTTAATCCCGGCGGTACTTATGCATGCTGATAGGGATTTTGACCAGGTCGACTAACTATACTAATTCCATTTCTTTATTTTCTCGATGACAGTTCTGTAGTAGTGTTGTGACCAAATAAGTAATGATATCGATCGCATATATTTATTATATTAAATTCATCAGATTTTGATTAAAATAAATAAACAAAGATTACCTGTTGTTATAATTATTTCGTTTCATTGTCGAGTACCTACCTATACCTACTTATTTTACAACAAATTCGAAAATTTTAAAGTAGTAGGCATTATCAATCAAGAATAAATACGTGTAACATCTTGTAATGAAATATAATATTAGTTAATAAATTTGTACAAAAGTATCCGGCAGTAGTTTAGTTTCTTACATTTTGTAAAAAAACATCGGGTCTGTTAACGTGTTACGTTTATCGATATAGCCCATCCCTATCAGTTTCTCAGAATCAGGTATAACCTTGTACGTGTGTAAACGTCATATTTTTATAAAATAATGCATACATAATGTAAAAAAGACGCTCGTTCAAGTTTTCACAGGAGCTGTCATCGAGAAAATAAAGAAATGGAAAGAGTATAACGCCTAGAATACCAGGAATGTGTCGGAGATAACTTTGATATTTAGGATGGGTTGACGGGTAGAGAATGCCACCAGGCAATAAGTCCACCTTTTGTAAAAAAACCTGACTTCAGGTCTTACAAAAAAGAATAAATAAATGTCTATGATCTGCACCCATCGCTGACCATCAAGTGGTCCATCTCTATATATTTGTCAGTTATTGACATAGTTAAGAACAATTCTCTCGGTGCTTCCGTCCTTGATCTAGCCACTATACGTAATTACGCAGATTCCTTACTGCACTTATTTACAATCTCATTTTCCAATAGATTCGCAAGAGTTTATGTGGCAACTTTAAATTGTAGGAGCATTAAGAGAATGCACCACGAAATGTGACGATGTTTGTGTTGTGTGTGTGTGAAATGTGACGAAAGTTTTGTACATAACTTACAATACCCGTACATACCCGAATAATAATGATTTCACTAATACCAAGATGAGCTCATTTTGCCTTATCTTAATATATATATTTCTTGTGTTCGTGTGTATGTGACTGAACTCCTCCTAAACGGCTTGACCGATTTGGTTGAAATTTTTTGTGTGTCTTCAGGTGGATCCGAGAATGGTTTAGATTCACAATTGGACCCGGTAGGTGGCGTTGCTGTCGATATATCACTAAAACATTTTTTAATTATAAAGCGGTACGAAGTACGCTGGGACCACTAGTACATTTATAAGTTTATACCAATAATCTTTTATTTTATTATATAACAATAAATTATTTTATAAATTAGAATTAGACAAATTCAGACATATCGTGTCAAAGATGAATAAAATAATACGAGATACTTTAACGGTTGAAATGTAACCATTGTCGAAGAAACTAAAACCTTGGCTATAACATCTGCTAGGAACATCAATTTAATGAATCGAAATAATCCAGATGCGGGCAGTTAGCTCCGAACACATTCCACGTTACAGACAGGGTATATTGGTCGCACTCGTCCTATAACACAAATTTTAACACAAAATCGGGACCTTCGTTAAGTGAATTAAATTACGGTCACGTCACGCTTCGTGTAGCGTGGAGCGGGTAGTTCGTAGCACCAGCTATTTTACGCAAAGCTCTATTTTACTTAGCTTTTAAAATGGACAAATTATTTTCATCTTTTGCTTTAAATGTACTGTAAAAGGGCAAATTAATACACGAGCTCCATTTACAATACATTTCTATTCAATGACAATATTGACATAATTCCTTTGTTCTTCATAATCATCCGTTTATTCTTGTAGTTGGCCTGTTCGCCGGCCAGTAACATTTTGTTAGAATACCTGAAACCTATGAAAGACTACCAACTGAATATCTCTCCTCTCCGCTCCTCAATCTCGTCTCCTCTCCTCAAGCCTGCACCTCACCACTCCACACCTCGCCTCACCAGCTCACCACACCTCACCTCTGGTCCCCACACCTCATATGACCATTTCCTGCTGATCCTGCTCCTCGCATTTATTTTAGTAGAGGTACAAAATTCCTCCGTTACAGTCGGCCATCCTGAAACAATTGCGGCCCGCAATTGGCACGCATACAAAAGTATCAACACTCAAGAAAACCGACATCAAATTGTACAGTGTAATTACACGTCAAGGCAAACATCACCCTTTTTATGCCGAAATATACTCCTGTATATCTCCTCTACATCATTTTACAACTCTGAAAACATGCACTTATATCTGGTTATATTTTACATCTCCTCTTTAATCAGATTGTTATAAATTCCAGTTTATTTTAATAAAGGCTCCACAAAGTATTCTTCCAGAAAATGCCAATTTTATTGCAATAAAACAATCTGCACTCATCGTCTCTTCTTCATTTGTTTTACGTCTTTTGTCTTTCCCAATGACACGTCTATCTGACATTTTATAATATTCCTACATCACAGAATATTGTTATTTCTTTGCTTTACATAATATCTCAAGGGCGAAACTCTTTCTAAAGCGGAATGATACACCATTACCGGCCAATAATATAACACGAGCGCCACTAAGAACTTTTCATATATTTCATCGGAACTCATGAACTATTAATTACAACGGCACAATTCACAACTTTCTGAACTCTTCATCATATTGCTAAATCCACATTTTATCTTTTTAGATCAAGACGACATTCATTTATAATCCATCTGACACATAGCCATAATGTCAATCTTATTTGAAATCTTACTCCTTTTAATCGAGAAAACTTTCAATTCCGGCAATTGCTTTTTATTCTCTCCATTCATAACACGTGGGTTTTATGTTTTACAACATAAATATCCCACTTCTGAATGTAAAAGGGCAAATTAATACACGAGCTCCATTTACAATACATTTCTATTCAATGACAATATTGACATAATTCCTTTGTTCTTCATAATCATCCGTTTATTCTTGTAGTTGGCCTGTTCGCCGGCCAGTAACATTTTGTTAGAATACCTGAAACCTATGAAAGACTACCAACTGAATATCTCTCCTCTCCGCTCCTCAATCTCGTCTCCTCTCCTCAAGCCTGCACCTCACCACTCCACACCTCGCCTCACCAGCTCACCACACCTCACCTCTGGTCCCCACACCTCATATGACCATTTCCTGCTGATCCTGCTCCTCGCATTTATTTTAGTAGAGGTACAAAATTCCTCCGTTACAGTACATTATCTGAATAAAAATTAGAAAGTTAGTTGCTAAAAACATCAAACAAAAAACAACATTTTTTTACATGAGATAAGTTAATGCTTGAAAACTATCCCACCTGATGGTAAGTGGCGATGAAGTCGAAGATGTTGGACGCACTAACTTATTAAAAGCCTATTCACTCTCCTCTTGAAGTCTCCCACATTATCCCGCATTATTGGGCGCAGTTTCAAAGAAAGTATTGTGGACTGACGACCTGAAGAAGACAGCGGGTATTCGCTGGATTCCGAAGGCTCAGAACCAGTCAGGGTGGCGCAAGTTAGGGGAGGCCTATGTCCTCCCTCGTACCTGTAGGTACCTCGACCTCACCTTATGCAATCCTTCAATTGAAACATTAACTTGTTTTACGACTAATTGGCTTCAACCATTAGCGACCCACCTAAGTGCACAGAGGTCCATATACGCATGTATTGGTATACACAAATTTATAGAGTGGTCAGTTGCTGTTTAAAGTGTCAGCTCCCTAGAGCATCCGACGTGGACACAAAGACTGCAATGTAACGACACCAGCAAGGACCGACGGCTTTACATTCCCTCTGAACCACTTGCGTTCACCCATTAAACTACCGCGCCTGCAATTGTTTAATAACATAGATTGGGTACATAATGTATATTAATGTATCTCGGTTATGCATTACTCTTGCGTAGCTAGTATGCGAGACTGATACGTGGGATTGCTTTCGCGCGCTACCATCGTACCTCGAGGGCAATCCAGTGGCCGGCGAGATAACAGCCAATTGCTTGGGACAAAGAAATTAAGGTTCTGATTTAAACGTCATAAGTGGGACCGTGAAAGTAATTTAAAAATGCCAAAAATTTATTTAAAAATCAATATTTCTCAAGCGAGACGAGCGCAAATTAAAATATTAGACTTTTTATTCACTTGTTTCAAAGATAAACAGAATATTTAAGTAATCCATTAGAATCCAAATGAGTGTCCGTATTTTACGAGCATCAAATTAATTTCAACTTTCTTAAAGCTCGTACAACAATAGCCCCGCCATTAAGATGGGCGGGATCCGACAAACGAATTATGAAGGAAACCTTTTGAGATGATGTTTAATTCGACACAAGTCGGTCAAGGAGAACGTAGATATGTACTTGCTTATTACCAAATTTTAGCCGCTTACGAATTCGCATACAGGCGGTACATAATCTATAGATACGATACGAGTATTTCGTAACTAAATTATTACTAACGTCCTCTCATTGTTTCAATAAGGCTCTCTAGTAAAAGCGCTTCGTCAAATCCTATTCGTCTAAACAAATTTATTCACAAACTAATGAATAATATATTTCACATTAATTATTATTCACGAATAGAATTAAATAATTATGTGTGGTTGACATAAAAATATTTTGTTTTTTTTAACCAAATAAGTATGAGTTTATGCATAACAAAAAATCAAACTTGCCATTCTACCTAATAAATACGTCAAGCAAAATTATAACATGAAATGAACATGTACTTATACCAAAATCTTGGTCCTTAGAAAGTTAAAATCAAATTTATCAGATGCTAGCGGACCCGACAGACGTTGTCCTGTCTTAACTATTATATACAATGATTTACTTATAATGTCATGTTTTTACATCCTCTTGGACAATATTTGCAGCACGCATTCTCTAAAAATGTTATGTCAAACGCCATAAGGTTACATTAAAAAAGTTTATAGTGTCAAAAGCATTAAGGTTACATTAGAAAATCATTCGAAAATTTATTATGGTGGTTAAGTATTCTTGAATTTTCTAATTTTCCGCGCAGTTTTCTTTTTTTTTCATAAGCTTCTCCTGACAATAACAAACACAACAAAAAAAATTGCGAAATCAGTCCAACCGCTCACGCGTTACCAAGGGAAATAGGGATTCATTTCTATACATACGTATAGATAAGCACCCACCAGATTCTTGAATACATGTTAAATACATGAACTCAACTTACCGTATTTAAATAAGCACACGATAACTTTGTGTTCAGCTGCCAGATTAATTCAATTTCAATGAAAAATTAGTATATTACTTTGGTATAATGTCAAGATTTCACAAATGGAATGGAATTTTAATGTTCGTTAGTTTTTTAGGATTTTTTATGGCCTTTTGATGTTTTTAATTCTTTTATTCTACAGCGCTTTAATATACGAATTGTTTATTTGAAGCTAAAACATAAAATTGCTGTTAAATATTGTAGTTTCTTGAGTCAGCCTATCCTGTATGTATTACAAAACTAAAAGAAATTTATTGCAGTTGTTGCAAAAAATCCTTGTTCATGGAATTTTTGAACTATAAGTCTTATTATATAAATACATAAGCAAAAGCATGTTAATTCAACAGACAAAATAGCAGCACCCGAAATGAATAAATTAGTCGAGCCGCCTGCATCAACATAGTTCCCTAATGTGCATTTATTATATTCCCTTTCCCAATTAAGTCCTCCAAACAACAGGGACTACAATGGGTAAGGTAAAATTACTTAACCGATTTGTCGGGCTTTTAGATTATAGAAATATTAATTAGGTATAATGATTAAGCATTCAAAGTTCTATTCAAAGTTCTAAATCTATTACAGGATGTTTGCCGGAGATATTCCTAACGGTCGTTAGCGTAATGATCGTTATGGCTAACGATAAACATTGACGAACAGAGCGTTGTATCATTGCTCGCTAAATACTAAACTGATTAGGTACTTACATTTACACAATTATAAGAATAACGTCTTTATGCCTCTTTTTTAAGAATTTCTCGAACAAGACTTAAGTATCAGAGAATTGTGAGATTACCTTAAAACCAAGATGATTTATTTATTGCCTAAATGCATGCTTGCGGGAGAATAGAACTCGGCTGGTCGGCTGGACGTAACAAATTATTGGTTCTTTTTTATTTCTAATTTCAATGACAGTAGTAGTACCTACCTACTTAATAATTACGAAAAGAATATGACGGCGCAACCCGGATGCCGGTGCCGGTGACTGCCTGCCTGCCTACGAAGCGTGAGTTCGATTCCCGTCCGGGGCAGACGCAGATATTTATGGGACCGGTAATTGTTTATTCGCGGATCGTGGGTATTTCTGATATCTTATTGTGTTATTTTATTGTGTGATATAGGGAATCCTATTAAGGAAATATGAGTGTTTAACAATTTGAAAATTTCAAAGCAAGGACTACTTCTTACAATGTTATAACAATATGGCTTGTAAAGATTGTATTATGGAGTTCTGCATATACTTGCCTACATACAAAGCTCTACTTTCAGATCGCCGTTACCTATTACAGATTTGTAATACATCTGCTATCTGAATTCCACGCCTCAACCACGGTCTTGAATTATACCTCACCAAAAATGACCTCTTACTTCACAATCCACCCTCTCACGACATTGTAAACATTTACGAGCTATAATTTCAGGATCAATAGCCACTTCCCCCTCCAGTGGTTTTGCAAGTTCTGCATTCACCACCCTTAACCTTAAATAGGTACATAAAATACAAAAATCGTAAATACTTGTTGCATTTAGGGTGTTGTAAGTACTCCATGGTGTTGATAATAGTAAATTAATATAAACAACAACAAAATACTCCCGTAACGCACTTGTTTACGCAGCTTAAAAACTTCGAATTTTAAAATGCAGTTTAAATTAATTTTATACTGAAAACAGGCAAATTTTGTACGAACCTTTTTGATTTCTCAAACACTCAAAGGTCACAACACAATATATGAATGAAAACCGCAACCAAATCGGATAGGCCGTTTCGGAGATAAGCGCGTAAAAAACCACAGACAAAAATTCTAAAAATCATTGTTTTGGGTTCTATTGCGTTATTAAAGTAAAAGATCTCATATATCTTCTATGTACAGACAGCGACCAGTTACATTATTTATTATTAGTAGGTATAGTCTAGTTTTCCGCTCGCGGCTGCGCTCGCGTGTAATTCTTTAATTTCCAAAAAAAATTCTTAGTTCTCACTTGCGTCACTTGAGGAACCTGTATACAAAGTTTCAAGTGAATCTATTGAATAAATAAAAAGTTTCAGTTTGTCCCCCTTTTTATCTCTAGAGGGGAATTACCAAAAATCCTCTCTTAGTGCTCCCCTACACTCCCTAAGGAATACATGCCAAATTTCAGCTTCTTGTGTGTTCAGTAGTTTCGGCTGTGCATTTGTCTGTCAGTCACTCAGCATAATGCAACAGTTTTATATATATTGATTATTATTACTGCTTTGCTTACATTACTTAACAAGACATAAAAATATTCTTGAATACATTGACATCACTACATAGTATAACGTAGTACAAAGTCGCTTTCTCTGTCCCTATGTATGCTTAGATCTTTAAAACTACGCAACGGATTTTGATGGGGTTTTTTTAAATAGATAGAATTTTTTCGCAAAATAAAAATTAACGCGCGTGAAAATAATACCGTGCGCTGGTTGGACTTGGGTACTAAGGGACAGGTTTCCCGAAGCGAAGCGAGGGCGGGATTACTAGTTATAAAATAAAACCCACTCTGAGTCTGGCTGTAGACGTTACAATTTTTTCTCCTTAATGTTACAGACAAGCCAAAACAAAATTAATAAAAGCTTCCTAATATAAAGTTTACTTCCAAATACCTGATTTTAATATTACATCGAGACCAACCCAAGTTATAATGAAGTTAGCTTTTTAGAGCATGACCCAAAAACTCAAATTTCCATTAACTCAAGAGTTTATGATATTTCCTTCAAGGAAACTTACTAAACGAAACAGCAAAAAAATATTGAGGCTTTAATTTTATTTTTTCTTATAAACACCTAAAACTAATAAGTGCATTTTTTACAAAAATATAAGTAAAATACAAAATCATAACTGATTCATCGATGTACCTACATGGAAGCTATTTAAAATTGTGGGGTTTTTATAAAAATAATAGATCCTTTAAGTAATAATGATTTTTTAAAATGTCTGTTTGGTAGTAAATCAGTTTGTATATTTGTTCCCCAAGGTCAACAAGAGATGGGGTAAAATTTACATCTTTAATCTTCAATCATATTTAATCAATTCACAAGTAAAAGAGATTTTAATTCAAAGAATCGTATCTAGATAGTTTGAGTAAGGCATAGTTTAAGAGTCAGAGAAAGCAGAGTTTCCCGAAGGAAAACGAGGGTGATTGCTAGTTTGAAATACATAAGCTTAAAAAAGGATTGCTTAATTATTTTAGTTTACATTTTATATTTTTACTATAAAATAGTATAACATATATGATAACTATTATGCTTGTACAAATATAAAGGTTATATTTATATGTACTGTAATATGTACTGTACATAGCCGCTAATGGTTTAACTTAAATTGTTGGTCTTTACCAACATAATTAATAAGTGTTTGCACAGCTGGGGGCTTATTACTTGATACTAATAATTACTGAGTAAATACTTCTAATGAAGTTTGTTAACAATGTATTGTTAACTGACTTAATTAGAAGTATTTTGTTTAACTTTTAGTTCTATAATAATATTCTTGTGCAATGGCTGAAGAAGTGTTTGCCCCTCTCATAAGTAAAATTTCACTAACCTAATACAATTTTCAATAGAAAATATACAAGCTTGGTTAATGTTGTATTTGTTTAAAGCCCTAAAACTTAGCAATAATTTAGTTATTAGATCTAAGATAAAGTCAATTTGATTGCCACTAGTTTTGAACATAAATTGGTGTTGATTTAAGCTTATAATTAGTGGCAATTCACCCATTTAGATATTTGGGAGATCCAAGATGAGAACCTGTATAGTTACTTATTTACTTTACTTACTTACTTAATGACATTGAAAAGTACTATAATTACTGTTAGGTACTTAAATAGTATGTATCAAACTGAGGTATAAAAAAAACAAAACACAGAGGCATTTTAGGTGTAAAAGGATTTTGTAAGGAACTGGTTCTTTCATCTCATTGTTATTTGTTTTTAGCTTTTCATGACCATTAATCAGATTTATTTCATCTGTGCATTTTCAGAAAACCCCAAAATAAAATAATATACCTACCTACAATGTTAACAATTTTTATTTATTTTAAACAAGAATGCGATTACGAACCCATATTACGCCTATCTGAACGATAACGTTTGCTGACCACGTGACCACATATTATTATGTAAATAAATAACGCGCCAGAGATATTTTTTACACATTTTTCAAAATATCGTGTCGTATCGTACAACGGTGAATCTTTTACCTAATACAAAATACTTGCGTACATAATATACATAATAATAATAACAAGTTATCGCTCAACATTTATTAATATAACGGGTACCGAACTGTGCCGTTTAGATAATAATACTAAACGAAGGGTGGTATTTTCATCTCGAGTAGAAGTTCGCGAGGGGCAACTGTACTAAAAATACATATACCCTGCGCACTACACGAGTAAAAATTGCAACGGTACCGAAGTGAAACTGTTCTTACAAGAGAAGATTTAGCCAATTGTGATGCATTTTCCGCTCAATTATTCACGATATGCTCTGTTTACGAATATTGCTAGTTCTAGTAATTAATATTCCCAGTGAACACGTAGCTATTATCATGCATTACCTACTCTTTCTCTTGTTTGTCAAAGGTTAACAGCCCCATCGCGGAAAAGAACAGCAACAATGAATTTCATTCACAGTTCAATGTCACAACAATGGATTCGTTCCGTCAATGTTTAAGTACATAGGTATCTATATAAGTACGTACGTACAAAACAATTCACTAGTTAATCGTAGTCATGTAACAATGTTATACTTCATACCAAAATAGTATTATCTGGTGGCAAAAAGTATTTAAGTCAGTCAAGAAGACAATAACGACGCTCTCCAAGTAGCTATACCTACCTAAATCGGCATCTTTGTTTATACGAATCGAACAACAGCAGACTTCACTATGTAATAGTACTCTTGTCACTGTCGTAATTGCGATACAAAGTCATAGTATAACTAAACGTATAATTTATTTGATATAATTACATACTCGACTGACATTAGCTTTTGTAGACTACGAATTATTTATCATTGGTTGATTAATATTAAAACCTTGTGATCAATTGAAACGCCATGCGCCATCATCTTTTAGGCATTTTATCATGTTACTATAGTAGACAATATTATAGGTAAACACATTTCTTCGTTTTATACTAGTCATGAACAGGATATATTCAAATATACTCACAGGATAGTACATCCCCTGCGGCGGCAAAAAAAAGGCCCCCGATCCCCACAGCTTGGCGTTTGTATTTACTTTGTACTACACAAAAATACACTCAACGAACGCCCTAAGATTGGGCGTTAACTTCACACCACAAATTTTATAAACTAAAGATTAACATGAGTATGTGTTTGGAGGAAATCTCAATTAATTTTATTATAATTATCTAGATCGTTAAATTTTTAGGTTATGTCGATTCAGCGCGGAGAAACGCGCTATAGCACTGAAAGCGGTTGACGTCGATGTGCAACAACGGACGGGCACGCGTGGCGGGCTGGCGGGCGGGCAACTCAACGAACTCATGCGAATGCGAACCACCGCCTGAATGACAGAGATGGCGCGCTTTACTAAACTCGGCCGTCGCGTCGGCTTGGAATGCGATGTTTGTCTCCCTTTCTCGCATCAATTTGTTTACTAGCTAGGCATGATTTGTTTGTTTTTATTTAGTAGGTAGGTTATAATTAGCAATGTGAAATATAAGTCAATGTGTGAAATATATTGTATGTAAAATAAGTCATGTCTATCAATAAAATGTTCTTAACAAACATTTATTAATATATAAGTGGAAGTTACTTTTAAGTCTGTGTATTTCTTGTTCTACTTACTACGAATAATATGAATACATACATAATTATTTTATTTCAATGAAATTAAAGTTTAGTTAATTACAGTTATCCTTCAGCTAAGTATACAAGTAAACTTTCAACATTCATAGGTTATCTACAAAAGATTTTCAGGCGGTATTTTATTGAAAGGCGAAAGTGAAAGAAAGAGACAAAGATAATTGGTGAGTTCTCTGTTGTAGGTCCTTGTCGCGCAGCCGAGAATGGTTCGGATCAATGAATCGTTCCCGGGCCCCCGGTCCCGGCATCGGGCATCATCCCATCTTCCCGACCTCTGCAAACTAACTACCCACGAGTATTATTCTGCGTTCTGCGCTCCCTCTCGACTCCATCCACGTACCTCCTCTCGTAGGGAGATGACTTTTATTATTATGTACATTCAGCTTAGCGCTCACAAATGGTTATTCTTGTAATATTTATTCTTATCAATAGGTACCAAAAAAGGTGAATAATTATTACTTTAGGTAGGTATGGTACCAATAGTGGTAACTATTGGCTCCAATCATCTGGTAAATAATGTAATGGTTATGCGAAAGGTAGAAACGTAAATATAGATATTTTTTAAAAGTAGCTACCTATTTGTTACCCAATAATGTATTAAGGTTGCGAAACTTTTTTATCTTTAAAGCATCTACCTACCACCTAAGTACATAAAATAAATAAACTCAAATAATTTATTTCTTATTTATTATATAATAATAGACTTATGAACATCAAATGTTTCGTATATACCACCATTTCATACAGGTGCTTACTAAAGTGAGACTTTTTTCCAACATTGCCTTTTATAAGTTTAGTAAAGGCAATGTTGAAAAAAAAATCTCAGGTAGATTCTTTTACCTGCTACAATTACAAATCTTATAGAGGGTCTCGGCAGGTCTCCGTGCCGGTTTGAGGAATAAACATCAATCCAACCAGAATAAAAGAGCTATTGATTAGAACCACAAAATATAAGCCTCTATATTTTGTGGTACAACGACATAAACTCTATTTTATAACTGCTAATCTAGTTAAATATAACATCATTGCTTATACGTATACCCCGTATACCACAGAGAAAGAGATTGTTCTCCTCTGTGCTTATACTACAACTTGAATCCCTTACTACTGTTTGATTCAGTAAAACTATTTATGAAATACCGCTAAACATTCCCAGATTTTCCTAATAATCCTATTGAAGAATGATTTACGTTGAGCCGAAACATGAGCCGGCTTTTATAGGAAGCTTTTAGATGCTCAATGAAATAAATACCTACTCAATTTAATTAATTTATTCTTGACCGTATTGGGGCGGAAATGATAGGTACTGATCCCAAATATCTCAAATTCATGCCGGCAAAATAGGATAGTATGCAACAAAAGCCGATTTGTTTGGCTCAATTACGTAAAGTCCATTATAGTAATAAATATATAATATTTAAAGTTAGTAATGACTGCAAAATGCCGTATTCCGGTTGGGGGCCTGAGGTACTTTATTTCATTCTTCTCTACTTTTTTTGGGCGACAACGCATCAATGTCGGTTATGGTGTTGGTACGTATATCACAAAATTGAAAATTTATTTACTTAAGCAATATTAAAAACAGCAGACATCAACTTATTTCATGAAAGTTGATATTAATTAGTATCAAGTATTAGTATCAGGTACCTCACCTACTTAGTAGTAGAGGTATACAGTCATGTTTGTACTAATAACTCTTCCGTTGCTGAGTGACTGACAGACAAAGCACAGCCAAAACTACTGGACGCAAGAAGCTGACATTTTTGGAAATTCCCCCCCTAAGGGGATAAAAAAGGGGATAAACTGTTTTTTTGGAAATTGGGGTTTTTGGAGTACGTAACTAAAAATATATGTAGTAACATTATAAGATGTTTATAAGATTATTTTTATAATTTCGCACGGACCGGCGCCGGCGGGGGCCATGGTCGCGGCCTTTCGGTTACCTGCGTGCGGTACCTACTACCTACCGAACAACGATGCTTTGTTCGTAAACTGATAGCTATTCCGGGAAATAGGTATGAGGTGAAAGCAGGTATAAGAGTGTAATGCTTATTTAACTAACATATTACAAGTCAGGCAAATTCTTAATGTTTGAATAAAATATCTTATACTTACGTGAATAATTACCCCAGTAGGCACCTTTATAAGCACGTTTTATTAAGATGATCTAAGTTGAGACTAAGAACCTTAATAATTACCTCAAAACCAAAGAATAAAAAATCCTTTCAGTGTATCAAAAATAAATAAATATTTTGAAGGTAGTAGAGCCTAGAGTTCGCCTGGGGTAGTAAGTACTACAGCCCGCCAAGATAAGTCCTAGTACCATTTCTACCGTGTAATCATTTTTTTCATGGCAATTGTGTTCCGGTTAGAAAGTGTGACCGGCTACACTTTTTAGAGGCGACCATCTCAGTCCTCAAGGGTAGCAACTAGCAACAACAATTACTAACTAACCAACAATAAACAGCAGGAGTAACTATCACTAACAGTCCCTGTTCCAGTCCTCACACCTACTAACAAACTAAGCAGCTAATGTTCTAACACCGTCTTCTAACCAGACTAACCACCCTATTTGAGTCTCGTTCTAGCTGGGTCGCAGTTGTCATGGGCGGCAGCGGTAGGGTGGTGCTGCATGCTCGTTTGCTAAGGTAGCAATAATAAATATATTTTTATACGTCAATGATAAAAAGAAAACTTCGGTAAATGTGCTTTTCCGCGTTTTATATAGGTAGGTACGAAGAGTCATCAATATGCAGTCAAAGCGCATTTCAAAATAAATATATTCATTTAAATAAATTAGGTATATGGGTACATTATTTCCACACCTACTTGTAGGATTCATGACTATGTTATATGTATTGTTTCACGTATGTAAACGAAATAATGTTAAATGTAGTGTAGGAACACTACAGGAGGAAGAAAGGTACATAGTCACTATCAACCCAAAATACTACTTAGTGCTAAATATTTTTAGAAACATGGTTTATATTTAATTTATTTAGTAATAACAATGGGTCGCTGTACTATTAATTTACAACAAATCTGAATAGATGTAAATTAAGCAATTTGCATCGTATAAGAATCGTACAGCCAACGCCATCTGTTGGAGGAGTAGCGGAAGATATGGCAAAACGAGGTCACAGAGCCGTGATTACGAAGTGAAATGTAGAGCTGTTTAGCTCCATTATTACAGTGCAGATAGTTCAACCTATTGATCGCTAGATGTCGATGTTAGTTCTTTGAATAGTGATTGAATGCACCTATTACTATATATTACATACAATATATTACATATTGTATGTACATATTAACATACATACTTACTTAATATTTTAATAATATATCAGCAAAAAGCCCCAAGACTTAGATAAGATTGTAGTGTTATAATAAGTAATAATTCTTTTTGTGTTGTTTAAAAAATCTTTAACTATTTACTTAGTTGTTTACGAATGTTTAGACAACATTTGTGCAAATATTGGAATTAAATAATATACCTATGACTCCTTAATTTATAAAACAACAAAAATGTCCCCTAAATGGCTCATATAAGTTAAACAGGAAATTTGTAAATGCCTGAAATAAATGAGCAGCAATTCCAGCGTTCGTGTACTTATAGGCAGTGGTTTACCAAAGCGAAGCTTCGCGACACCGAGTAACAGAGCTATTAATTATAATCGTAATTACACAGTAAGTAGGTACACAGCGAATAATAAAATAATTATTAACGCAAGTGAAAATTTACACACAAATATCGTACCTATAGGTAACAATATAAATTGCACTAATAGGTATGCTTGAAACTGAAACACTGTCGAACGTTGAACGTGTAAAATATAAGAAATGTAACATCTCTATTTTAATTTTACTCTTTTATCAATTTTTTATATACTTAATTTATACTTACCCAAATGCAGTTATCGATGTAATTCCAATCTTCATGCCACTCAATTAACAATAAATACTTAGAGTTCATTATAATCGCAAGCTAAATAATTTAAATCATATAAAATATATTAAACTACATTAATATTGAAAAAAGTTTTTACGTTTCAAAGTTGCAAGAATTTTCGAAAGAAAACTCCGCAGGTAGGTTCTAAATTTGAAAATATTCAAGTTCTAAAAACTTAATTTAATAACATTATTTTTAAAGAATTATTTTATTCCCATTACGATATTCCAATAAATTACAAATAGAGAGAAATTAAGCCTCAATTATTTCTTCAACTAATGAACTTTGATTAAATATCTAGTAAATACTGAGTTTGTTATTTGCTTGACATTGTATTCTTTGTAACTAAGTATTGCAATTTTTTTGAATTGTAAAAATAAAGTTTATTATTTTTTTTAATGTAGGGCACGGCTTGTATATACAATTTTATAGAATTGTTTCACAGTTTATTTACAGCCCTTGTTTTTTTAGTCTATTTATTGTAATTTAATTTTAAAATATTAATATCATTTTTCATATCCTATCACAGACAGATTTTAATTAATAATTATTATTTGATAAATTACGTACGATTCCGCATATTTTTGTGTTGTCGCCAGTGTAATCTCTATATAATTCTTATCGAGTAGGTATGAGAATCGAGCAACATCTATTTTTCATAGCCCTAAATATTAAGGGTATTTACCACCCTGAATTTATTTTTCATTTTTTGGACAATTTTTTTATGGTGTGGCAAAATAAATACACATAATCTTAAATTTTCAATTCCCTACCCCACCTATCAAATTTAAATCGCGCTCTTCGTATTTTTGTATGAAAAATATATATGGCGGAACAAAGTTCGCGGGGTCAGCTAGTTAGTCTATAAAAGTTTACTACATACTTGAAAAAAAATAGCTTAATAATTACTTTAGAAGTAATTTTATGTTGATAAGCAGTGTCTATGTATTTTCCATGATATGACTATAATAATTAATTAATCAATTTGGCCACATTCCAGCTCCTACGTTTCCGGGAATGTAGGCTCATCAAATTGGCTTCGTTACCTCTGTCACGATGTACCTATTTAGACGGGCCACCTACGGTCTCTCCTCATACCTGAAGAGGCCTAGAGCATACCTACTCCACTACGCTACTCCAGTGCGGATTGATAGAGGGGTTAATGGCCAACCCAAATGTAAGATTTTTTTGCCGCCTGAAGGCATCCGACATGGCTTAGCGACTGCTATCAAATGGTAACCGGGACCGACGGCTTTACGTGCCCTACGAAGCACGGAAGAGCTCAAGAAATTTTGCCACTTAAAAGCTTAAAAGCTTAAAAGTCACTAGCTTTAAAGTTCTTCTTGACAAGTAAATAACAGATGAGGGTATTATATTTCTTATACCGGATCTCGTACCATAATCACAGTGTAATGGAAAACCTATTTTCGGAAATCCTAACTAAAAATACATAATATATTACTCAGGAAACAAAAGATACAACTTGGATACATTAATAATATGGAATGATATCTATCGTGTGTGTATGTTCGTGGTGAAGATAAAAATGTAGAGATCGACAAGATGTCGAGGCTAATCAACTGATGCGTGAAGGAGCCGGTGACCCGTTTAGAGATGACATTACCACACCGCGGCACCGGGGCGAACACGAATGATGCAAACTACTATTTAGCTTCCGGACATTTTTCAACAAGTTTTTATGTTATATCAGGGGCCCCTTTTTTTAATAGTTTGACACATTTCGTATGGATAATGTGTCAAAAACGTGTCAAAATATTTAACACGTCAAAATTGTAGCATTTTATAAATTAGCAGACTTTGTAACTGCCCGCGCTTCGCTTTGGTCAACCCAACCCTTGTCTACTAAGCCTTGAAACAATGTTTAGACGGGATACTTTAAATTGACACATATTTTTGAAATAAGGACCGATTGAAATAAAACAAAGACTGAGTGTTATCTCAAACTAACTTATAATCCTATAAAATGGCATTGAAACCCGTTACCTACTTAAATAATTTCTGAGACTAGCGGGAACAAACGACCAAACAGCCAAAAAATCTAAAAATAATTGTATGGGATCATTGTGTTAAATACCGCCAGTGATAGCTTTTCTCAAATGTCTGCCATGTAGGTATAAACATTGATTGAATATTATTTTAACAATATGAATGGTAGATAAATGTTTCCACTATGCTACCATTTTTACATTACATACATACCTACGTTTTTAAATTCCATACCTATCGTTTATAATATTAAAACTATCATAACTACTCTACCTAATTGTATAACCTATTAAAATTTATAAGTACCTACAGACTAATGTAAGTACCTAGTTTAGTAGAGAACAATTACAAAAAATGTATTAAACAAAATTTTGTAGTTTTTTTCTCTCTTTCAGATGGAGATCTGTCTCTATAATGCCTACGCAACACATTTGGTTGCCAATTAAAAGATTGTAGAGAAACCTCTACATTGTATTCATCGAAGCGACCGCTAATGCTAAAAAAGGTCAGCTTTATAATATTAAGAACTTCATCAGCAGTCTAATGTAAAAAAATTGCTTGCTATAACTTCGTAGCTTACTTGATCAGGAACTTGCGCAAATTAATATTTCCTGTATTATAGTGGGCCTCAGCTCTGGACTCAATTCTGTGCTTCGGCAAAAAATTAATTATGTTCGGGTATCTAGCTCTCTAATACGAGTAGCTACGTCTAACACGTGTGGCCGATGCACTTTATGAATAATAATTAATTTTATAATATCAACTAACACACAATATAATCTTACCAAGGTAGGTCGTTTGTAAGATATTAAAAGATAACTAATTAACAATGCCAAGAGTTATATAAAACCGTAACAACAGTTGATTATGTAACTCGAACGTTTCTAAGCGATACTCTACCATGAGCAAGGAGTAAAGAACTATAGATCTACTTCCTCATTTCGATTGCTATCTTTATTTCGAAATTGAAATCAGAATATTTAGCTCTCTATATCTAAACGCAGAAGCACAATACTAGACACTAAATAACCCGCAATAAAACACTTTTCTTTAGCAGCACATGAGTAATGTAAGAGCTAGATGGCTATCGGCAGTTAAATGGCCGACGTCGCCGCCACTACGCCGTAGCTCGTAGCTGGGAATGAAAAACAAATTGCTTTTAATGCAAACTGCGGTTGGTGATGTTCACGTAAACTATAATCACGTGTCTGGGTGAATGAAATACATCCTGCTCAATAAAAATGCTGTATACCTAACGTTTTATAGGTCCTCGACATTGTATACAAAGTGTAACGTATATTATGAACTGTCGTAATTTTATTTAAGGCTTATCATAATGTGCCTGAAATGCTTAAGGTGACTAATATAATATTTAAGTCGATAAGGATTAATGTTAGTTTATTGAAATAAACTATAACACGATGCTCTTTTAACGAAGATAATTATATTTATCCTACCTAAAATCACAAATTACCATTTTTTAACTCCTATCAAGACCGTCTTTACGGACACGGCAACAAATTCAAATTACTTAAAAAGGAAAAATATTTTCTTTAGAAATATAATTATGAATTTGTATTGAGTTTCATGTTGCGTACCTACCTGATTTCAAAGTTTGTTTCAGTTGAAAGCATTTAAGGTGCTTCAATTACAATGTTGTAAAAAGTATGTAGAAGTATAGGTATCTATTACGGGACAACGGGTTGCCGAGGCGATCATTTGTATGGTTTGACATTAGATTATAGGTACTCTGTATAGTATGATTTTCATCCAAGTAGGTAGGTTCTCTTCACCAAACCTGCATTGTTAGTTTGTTTCATGTCAGGACGTCGGCTTAGGATTCCTAAATGAGATAGAATCCAGGAACAAAGCACAAAAAAACTCGTTTATTTACTGTTCACTGTCCAGTTTGCGTTCTTTTACTTTTTTGATGTACTCCACGGTATAGGTTTTATCGATTGAACCACTCGTTATATCGCGCTATACGGAATTTCATGAACAACTTTCCCAGATTAGGTACCCATTTTCGCGGCAAGATATTTTACATATGAACTACCCTTTTTGGTAGATCTTGCGCTTCGTACCAAAACTCAACGAACCATAGATTAGTCCGTATTAAAAAATGGTTGCCTGTAAAGTCGGTTTTACGGGCGAAGATTTTACGTGACAACGTCTTTTTCTCGGTAGAATATTTATTGATATGAATATAATTAAATTGCGCAATAGGAACAAGGAATTGAATGAAAATAAGAATTGCACAAATTTTAACTATAGAAATATATTTTGTTTACTAAAACATTGTACATGTAAACTTAAACTTAACGCGCCGATTCAATGCGCCTAATTCTCTAGTGCTGCGCGCGCGACAGACCGATCATAGTTGAGTGGGAGAGAGACGCAAGGCATTCGGCGGGCCTCTCTCTCGTTCGGTGACTCATCGTAACGTTACCGAGCGTTACTATTTTTCATAAGTGACTCCCAGCTAACCTAATTTAAGACGTTGTCACGTCAAAAATGATAAAGTTACGAACTATCTAAAACGAAATACATACTAATTTACCGCTATCAAGGTACAATGTACCTATGAGTAGGATGCGATATATGTATGTAAGTATACAGCCTTTTACTGAATGATCCTACCGGATGTATTTCAGTAAGCTGCAGCCGTAAAAATATCCAATACTCGAAATGGCGATATCTACTGTGTATAGTTAACAAATTGCTCAATCAGTAAAAATGATTTTTAGTAGGTAATAGTTGAAAAATGTCGATATTGAACGCATATGTAACGTATTCATTTAGTGATACGTAGGTATGTGTAAATATTTCCGATACTGTTACATGCTTAATTGAAATTTAACATCCTTTTATTATTCATATCGGTAGCTTTTACTTGATACATTTTTTAAATATTATGGTTATAAGTCCACATAGTTATGTTATGAGTAACAAAATATAATAGTTGAATGCGTTAATACCAACTCGATATTTGTTATTATCTGACGCATTCATCTACAGCAGCTAATTAGTGTATTTCAGTCTAATTGGAGTCGTTTCAAATAAGTACTTCAACACATTAGCCCTCTATAACTACTTAAGGTAAATAAGCCCGACAAGAAGTACAACAGTAATTAAAACTTAATAACTACGTGGGTGAGGTACCTACTTAGTGACTAAATAACACTGTACGAGTATGTACTGAAGAATACTCGTACAAAATCAGGAGTCATACTCAAACCGCCCTGTGTTATTCGAAACTTGCCGATAATTTTGGAATATTTAGATATTTTGGAATATTGAGATCACATAATATTGCTTCCAATTTTTTATGTTCCAGACATTACCTAACCACTGTTTGTGTGCAGACGAGTATTTATAAACGAAAAGGATTTATAAACTACAAGCCGTGCCCGCGATTTCGTCCGCATGGAATTTAACAATAAAAAATCTAAAATAAAACGATATCAGCAATCTGCCAGTGAAAGTCCCGTCAAAATCGGTCCAGCCGTTCCAGAGCTTCGCTTGAACAAACAGACAGACAGACAGACAAAAATTGTACAAAATGTTATTTTGGTAGGTATATGCACCGTGTTTACTAAAAAGCGGTTATTTTAATATTACAAACAGACATGTAGTTGTACTCGTATAGATAACACGCAGTTAATCAGGCCGCCTTGGAGCTTTCAGCGTAAACGCTGTCTAATCCCTTTGACATAATTATGACAAAGCAATGTATGGGTGGAATATTTCTCTTTTATAGTTGTAGACCTACAACTCTGCAATAAAGTCCCCGATGGTACGTATATTATGTCTATCTTTTAAGGGTAGCTTACTAGGTATAGGGGAGAGTTGGATAATATCGTGCCCCTAAGAACTTGAACCTATAATTTAGACAGGGTTTGATGTACAGATTCAAAAAGGCAGTCAAGTAGTAGATAATTTATTTAGCTACAAATATAGCATGGCAAAATATTTAAAAAATTTAACAGAAAGAAGTTATTTCGATATTTAAAAAAAATGGGAGTGCGTGGTATTATCAGACTGGTTTGATAATATCGTGCGGAGGTTTGATAAAACCGTGTCCGTAATAATATTGTGTATTTTTTGAGTAACATTAAGATAAATAAATAAAAATCAATTTTAAGTTTAACCAAATCCAGATAAGGAGTATAGACACCTTCTATAGCTTCAGATATTATTTTAGAACAAGATAAATCAACTATAAAACATATAACGAAATAATAACAGAAACTTAGATTCTTTAAGTCAACAAAAGTTATATACTTATACATTTATTTTTTTATGCATGATTAGGTATTAAAATGAGCAAATCTTTTAATAAACTAGTCAGTCTTTTAACTAGTCAGTCTCAGCTATACCTACAATCAGCCTTTTTATGAGATTAAAGTTGCATTAATCAACGCAAAAATCACATGGGAAATTTTCAGGAGAATCTTTTCCGCTACATTCCTTATGTATCCAATTCGAGCATCTGCAACAACGGAACCAAATTTCTCTGTCACGACCAAACTCTTGACATACGGCACAAATATCACGATTCTCCACATCATCATCTTCACCAAGATTCTCCACATCATCATCTTCATTATCATCGCACAAATGAGCGATGGGAATATTATCCTCACTATCTTCACTGCTGCTGATACACTTTTTAGCCATAACTTTAGGTCTCTTTTTTCCTTTTGCGAGCTTAGTCTTTTTGTTTTTCACATAGTCTTCATCATGCTCTCTATTTTCGCCGCTGTTCAAAACTTGCCTTTTAACTGATTTTCCTTTAGTTTGTTTCTTCTCTTTAAATTTCTTGTGTTTTGCCCAACAAACCCAACACTTTCCGGCCATTCCTGTTTCAGATGAAAAAATATTTTTAATATTTTTTGCAACAGCAAAGTCATTTGCTAATTTACGCAACTGTTCCTGAGTTATCCCATAAAACTTTTTTGCCATGAGAGTGATGAATAAGACCATCTCTTCCTCTTCTTCTTTTGTAAACGTAGCTTTTCTGCCCATAGGCGGATTATAATCTTCTCCCAATTTTAACCGATCTCTTATTGTAGATACCGGGACATTAAAGTTTTTTGAAGCTGTTTTTATTTTGATTCCGTTTCTTATAGCCTCTAAAGCAGCCCTTATATTTTCTGAATCCCATGAATTCTTTTTTTTCTTCACAGATTTATCCATCTAAAACAAAAATACATTAATCTATCATTTTCATAGTTTACAATTTCGCGCCCCGTTTGATAATACCGCGCCCTGTGCGCGGAATTGTCAAACTCGATCATTTCATTTTATAACATCAAAATAATACAGTAAAATTAATCGTGTATTCAAATCCATCTAGGCATAAATTCAACAATATGTAAGCATTAGAATAGAAGGAAACAATATGTTACAATATAAATACAGAATAACTTACCTCCTGCCAAAAATACTCGCCAAATTATAACAAACGCTAGTAAAAACTTGCACGACGGCGACGCGGTGTTATTCCGTCGTTGCTCGGAGCAAAGTAGCCGTGCTCGAGGGGAGGGTTAGGCGCTACGGGCTATGATTTTTAAGCGCTGGAAAGCGCTAGAAGTGTTTAGTTTTTGCAATACGTTGATGCACGGAATTATCAGACGCGCGGTATTATCCGACTCTCCCCTACCCATTCTAAGTTTAAAAAAATGGTCACGTACATTGCTGTAATTGGAAAGCTATTCAGAGGGATACAGTTAAATATTGTAGTAACCTTAAGCATTTTAGGCACATTATGATAAGCCTTTACATTTACGCCATATAATTTAAATGAATATCTTAGTAATTATCGCAAAATGGAAAATAACGTGCGTTAAAATAAATCCGTGCGCGGGTTCTGTTTAACAATTTTGTAGTGAGGGCACTAAGGAACAGTTTCCCGAAGCGCAGCGAGGGCGGGTTTGCTAGTGTATTATAAATTAAACACTTGTTTCGTTGGAGGAAAACATCTTAACGAAACTTGCACACCTGTTCTGCACTCTGTTCTCAAGGTGTGTGAAGTCTGCCAATTCGCACTTGACCAGCGTGGTGGATTTAGCCTCTTACGATGTTAGCCTGTTCCCCTAACATCTCGAGAGGAGACCCAAGCCTAGCAGTTAAACAGTTAAGGGTTGCAATAAAACAACAACACCTAAAAACTATTGTTATACATACTTACTGAAACTTAATTAAGTAAGTAGGCAGGTAGGTACTAAAAACTTTTTAACATTGGGGATGCGAAGATATAAAAGCGCACATTATTAAGTAGCCACATCTTAGTTACGTAATACGAGCGATTACTTTTATAAAACGCTCTAGCGTTGGTTGTTTTTTTTCGTGAATGTCAAAACGATACTTTTAACCTTTTTCTAATTCTTCTTTTTTTTTCACATACGAGTACAGGGCGAACACACACAGAAAGCGAACAAAAAATAGTTCAGTTATCTAAGAATCCCTCTTGTATAAAAATGTTGACCGCTTTGTTTAAGTGTGACGTGTGACGAGTAGACATGCGCGGAAAAAAGCCTCAGGCATTCCACTACAAACCTACAAAATGAAAAATAATAAACACAATACCTGTAGGTATAAGAATTTAAGTCACACACACAAGCAAACTTCTTTAGTACCTTTTTTTAAGATACGATTTTTAATTTACAATTAATGTTAATAATCAGCTATGAAAACCTATAAATATATCACCTATTTGAGTCGTATACAAATAAAGGCGACGATCTGTCGTATAGAATTTTTAGAATAACGTTATTTTATTGCTTCTTTTCTTATGAAAGTCAGCAATATTACGCTAAAAATAGCATGTCAAATATCAGTTTGGTATTTGGTATCAAATTCGGCATTATTGAAAGAGTTAAAAGCAAACACGGCCATTTGATTCAGTCAAGAATTGGTTACGAGGTTTAATGACGACGGTCGAGTTTTCTAACAACACGTTGTTAATTTAAGTGATTCATTATATTGTCAGTTTTCGTGTTACTACCGTGAAAAAGTTAATTACTTTTTTTACAGATTTTTGTAATATGAAATACACTTTGTACGTAACCCTTTCAGTGGTGAGATATTCTACGGTATCGTGATTTTAATAACAAAACACGAAAGGTTCTTTCTTTTCCGAAGCATTGTTTAGCATAGACGCGTCGTGTCACCAACGAAACAGACATAAGCTACTTCGTTTGTCTATCTTCGCAACAGTACGACAATCCAACAAAGATCAGACAAAAGATACCTAAAGTGCCTAAATAAATTAAACTTACGAAACCGAAAAGTTGTTCACATAGTATTCAAAATTCTTGAAGATTGTCTAATCCTTCAGACAATCTTACGTTCAAAATGAAATTTTAGTGATGAGTGATTTTTCTTTGTGAATCCACTTGGTGAAAGTACTGAATCGGTACTCGCTTTTAATAATGTCGCCGTACAATTAAGTACCGCGATTTTGCAACAGTAAAATGTATCTACGTAGATAAAGGTTTGATGTCGAACAACTCATATGTACTTGCCTACTTCGTGTTTTACACTAAGCATTCTAAGAGCAGTCGTCGGAAAATGTCGATTCAAAGGAGCCGACCTAAAAACTACAGTGTTCGCACAGTGTGTAAATACACGTTCGTTCGGGGTCAAAAAACTATGAGTACGAGGCAACGTGCGTCTTTTTAAGTGCATCCGAATGACATGCAACTAATTTTTATTTGAACCTAATGTAACTTACATACCTAAAACTCGTACCTCGTCCGCGCTTCGCTTCGTGAAACAAAATCGCTAACTTTTCAAACAGTTCCACTTAGCTACTCGTGTAGCATCAGAGCTCTATGCAATTAACGCTTTGTTTTTGATGATGAATTTTTAGAACTAAATGTAAGGGGAAGGGGTTGACAATATAAGTGAATAAGGTTTGTTCGAATTTTTCTAAACGCAGAACAGTAAAGTCAAACTTGATACCCATTAACTCAGATTAAGAAATCTGAGGTTACCACATAAACATACCTACTATTATGAGCTGTGAAGGATTATGAGTAGGTAAAGGAGGAAAAGTTACATAAATGCAAGAAGAAACAGACATTAGACTATAAAGTAAGGTAGTGGTGGTTCATAACTAAGTTTGTGAAAGAAGTTAAATTAGGGAACTTACGTATAAAAATAGGCAAGGAATTCCAAAGGCGGATTGCCGTCGCAGTAAAAGTATAACTATGATGGTAACAAGTCTACCACCGCTATTCGTGACTACATCGGTATCAGCGCTGACCTAGACCTGAGCCTCCGTAGATACACATTAACTATAGCAGTTGAAGTTCTGCTTATCAGCTTACAGGCCTTCCTTGTTCCTATCATTTTATATCCAACACTTTATCGCGGTTAATTATTTATTTATCTACGTCATCAATTTCTTCTAGCCTAGATGATCGTGATCTGGACAGAGCGAGCGATTTCTGGGTGAAATACATCTACGTGACGATTATAAGTACGTAGTTTGTTCTTGGATTGTGGATGTTTGAAATGAGAAGGTGATGTTTGCAGTGGTCTAGAGGAGGTCTTTCTCATCTGCACTATAAGGAATTCTACTCTAAGCCCCCAATCCAAGCCGGCAGACCAGGGTGTCGGAAAAGACGATATAGCCCCCTGCTTGGTAGCAGGACATGATGCATATTGTTGTTATGATTGTAATGAATATTACTTAATCATTGTTCCGTAAAGAGGTTCTTGCTGCCACTCTCTTGCTTGAGGCAGCCGACGAATGACTCGTCGTGTTCCAGCTGGGGACTTCAAAGCTAGTACTTTCTTCCTCTTTCCTTTGGTGTTAATGACGTCCAAGTCCATGGACGGCGGAGATTATTTACCAACTTTCAGATGAGCCGTCTGCTTATCTGTTATACGTAAAATAGTTAGTATCTGAAGGAACCATTTCATCTGTCCGTCTATTTGATAATTAATAAGTACACTTTTGAGGCTTTCGGTGAAGATATAGCTGTTAAATAAAATGATTGTCTGTAAAGTCAGTTTACGGACAATAATTTTACGTGATAACGTCATAAGGGAGGAGAGCTGAGAGATAGACTATGCGTTGCAAGCCGATCGTTTAGGCTGATCGTGTCTCTCTATCGCTCGCTTGCAGGCAGCTTACAGGCTCAGGCGGAACAGGACACTTTTTCGTGCACGCTGCCGGTGTTCATCAATTTATAAAACGTTATCACGTCAAAACATAATTATAACTTTATGAAAATATTTAATAGACCCTGAAAGGTCCAAATGGTTTAATACGAGATGTTGGGAAGTTAGGGGCCGTAGAATTACAAATCCAATTGCTTTTAAAAGAGAAAATATACGACTCGACGACATCATGGAACCAGTATAAATTAATGAAGCTGTTTACCTCTGGATTTAAATTTGGAATGGAATTTTCAATTGTTATACTGTTTGTTGTTCTGTGTGAAATAATTTTATTTCATTCATTGTTCATGTTACATAACCCATGAACCTATGAACACATACCCAAGCTAACTATATGAAGAACTCTAGGTATTCAGATCTTATAGTCAGCCCAGGTAAGGTACCTACCTGTGGGACAAATCATGTAGCTATTTCAACGAGCTTCTGGTTGCAGCAAATATAATTTCATGATTCTGATAACTTCACCTGGGGTTAAGTAGAAAAAATCAGTTTTTCAAACGTCGAATCTATGACAGCGTTATCGAAGGTAAACAATTAAAGTTCGCGTGTTCTCAACTATTACCTAAACTACTACTGGCCGTTGGACTTGCAAATTGTTCTATAATATCAACTTAAACGCCACCCTTGACCCGAATCCATTCAATCGCTTAGACACTAAAAGAAGTTTGAACCGTTTTTCATGTATTTATCGCAAGTATAAAAGATTGAAAGCCCTGGTTGTTTAAATAATTATGAATAGTTTCATTTCGAATACCTACACTCTTGTATGGTGGAAAAAATCTATCCAAATCGGACTTTGTTTCTACGAAATTCTTTTCTAGATCTACAATAGAACCTACAATCTATAATTTTAAACTTTTGCTCCAGTTGCATGGATCATGGTCACGGCGAGACTGACAGTCTCATTAAAACATTCAGAGTCTCGTTAAGACGTCATAACTATCTCCTTTATCATCGTTATCATAATCCATAAATAGATACATCATTGCTGGGCTTGAATTACTCTTACAATGTTAATTAAGTACGAAAAATATCTCTATTTCAGTCTTGAAACATTTTATAAATCCAATATTCAACTTATAAAAAGCTAGATGGTTGTTCTTTGTAACGGTACAACTAATTAATGAAATTCATTAAGGACAAGAAACAATAATGAACTTTGTTAACGTTTAAGATAGAAATGGTATCTTTAAGATAGAGACAATAGGATAATCAAAACAACACCGTGGGGAGTGTAACGATCAGATACTGTGTCAATATTATAATTAGAAGAACCTCACTTCTAAAGCTTTGTGTGCTCAAGGGAAACATCGCGAACACGGCTAACTATAATATTACTTAATAATAAAACATCTTTAGCAGCATTTTATTATTATTTTTTAATTATTGAGAAATCTAACAGTAAATTTTCGTTACTGATAAGAGGTTCTATGATTCGCATTTATAATTTAAATAAAAGCTAATCAAAGAAAAAAGTATTTAAATTTGGAATGTGGGGTTCGAAATTAGGGGTACCTGTGGGTACCTATATAAGGCGATCGGAAACACGGCATGGGGAGTTCAGTTTCGGAAGCGAATCCGGAAGGAGGACAAGAAGAAGAAAAAGAATAAGGAAGAAAAGAAGAAGAGCCATAAAGTGAATTTGTGAAGTGAAGTGAACAGTGTCGTGTCGCAGGTACAGTGTCGCGAGTGTTACCCTGTGGTGTGAATGTGAATAAAAAAACACATTCTATTGAAACCGGCCTTATTCCTTTCCTTTCCCTTACCCACTCCTGTGAAAATATAATAACATTTTGCTAACACATCTCTTTTTTATTAAGAACCGATAAAATAATATCAAGATACCGATCATGCCAATTATGTGAAAAATATATCAACCAATAACAACCAAAGAGCCTCCGATAAATGCCTCTTATATGAACTTTTGCCTTTATTGGGATTTATTGAGGGAAAGTTATAAAGCTCTTTTAATAATAAGTTCCCCTCATCGTGTGTTAATAATATTTCATCGCTGCTTGTTATAAAACTACGTCTTTTCGAGCGCAATAATATTAATTACAGTAATACTTAGGAAAGTATCTCCAGGTTCATTATTGTTTTGGGTCTAATGGTGAACTATAACAATATAGTTTGTACCCACTTACTTGTATTTATGACTTTTACTATTCTTTAATTGTTCTAAGGTCAAACGATAATGAAAAACTATTATTTTCATAAAATATCCGGAAAAAATAATTGAATGACAGTGAAAACTGCATCAAAATTTGTTGCATAGCAAAGATCTAAGTGTATAGAGGGACAGACACGACTATGTTTTACATTTAGGTACAGTACGGTAATTTATTATGTAAGTACTAAGTACAAAGATAGAGTATACCTATGTATGAAATAAAAGGTAGACAAGATATTGCTCATAATGCTCATGCGACATACTGCTCGTAGTGCTCGTTGTTTTGAGAGGTTCAGTATTTCGATTTTTCATTCGATTCTAGTCACTTTGAACTTAAAAAATCAGTTTTAATTGTTATGTCAAATGCAGGACTGGAACCACCTTGACCTGTTTTTCAGTAACCAAACCACGCAGTTAACTGGGCGTTCGTTGATCGTCGTTAATATTGCTATCCGAGCCGAATGGCTTGGCGAGAATCCAGCCAAACTAGAGGCTGCTCTCACGTGCACTGATATTGCACAGAACTTTCTGAAACTGCTTTCTTCCTGATCGCAACAACCCGTCAACAATGATGCCTCTTGAGGTAGCATGCCAGAACAAAGGAAAATTTATTAACGTGCAATTTAATACTCAAAAGCTTTTTCATTTCCCCAAAGGTAAATGATGGCCAAAGGCTTTAGACAGGAAAATAAATAATGAACCTTTAAATTTATCAATTGTCGCGGTGCCAGGTGGTCTTAACATTTTTATAAGGATTGACGGTTGACAATTTATAAAGTCCGAAAATGAGCGCCATTTTATCCTACCTTGCTACGCAACATTGACTTAACTACTCAAAATTTTTGACAAGATCGAGAAGAAAATACATAAATATTACTTATTTGCTATTTTCTTGACTGGCAACAGCCGGTCGGTGTTTTTATTTCATGATTGTATTACCGATGTCCACCTCCATGACCGGCGGTCTATACAAATTCCCAAATACATGAAAGGTACCAAATATGCGGACCGACGTACCCATTATTTCAACTATGAGCGCTTGTATCGTCATCATTCAATTTACTTAAATGTAATTATAATACATACTATTATTATAATACATAATTACATTAGTAAGTATATAAAATTGTACAAAAAACTTACCCCTACTTCACAATCTCTTTCCTCTCCTCGTTAATATGTAATGCTGCAACCACTTCGCGACGAGAATTCACATTTATTCAATGCACGCCGACATCGTATACCGTCTTTGTTCTTTTATATAACCCTTAAGTACTACAGTTTTCCTGCGACCTCACCACAGCAGAACTCCGATACCTCATGTAGACAAATTAGAAGGTTCTCATTTTCATTTAGTTTTTGAAATATACGTAAATATTAAATCATGCAAAAACCCTATTAAGTAAACATAGAAGTCAACCACAACACGCTTTACATTTCTTTCCAGCATTAATATAATCAATTATGATCTAACCCGGGATTTGCGATCAGCGTACAAAATATTTTTATGAATTACTCAGTTTATCGAGGAATCCACAATATATCTCTTATAGACTATTATGACATCACTAGAAGTACTACTAAAAATTTAAAGATAAACTTTATTGTTCATAAATGAAATTGATGAATGGGTAGGTATATTGTGCTATAAAAGCTCGTCTGCCCCAGCCGGAGATCGAAAACTGAAATTTCACCATAGTGCAGGGGCTCTCTATCAACACTGGCTACAGCATCGTAAAATAGTATGAATGTGTACGCGAGCATATAAACATATTGAACCCAAGAGCTTCACTCTGCTCTTTGATACCCAGCGCCTCATACATTACTTTATTGCGCGCCGACATAAAGCTCTATACAGAAGCTTCTTTCTCAAGATTTCCTGACTTTTTAGAACCTACTTACCTCATACACGACGAATAGCATAGTACCATATTTACGATATCCACCGTATCATTAGCGATATCAATTGAGCATTCAGTTTGAACATCTAGAAGAGTGAACATTTTTCTTGTGTCTATTAGCATCCCACTTTCACCAAACATCGACTGGCAGTGTTCTCTACTCTTAGTATTAAACACGTATGTATGTATTAAATAAGCTACTAAATACTTTTTAACCGACTTCAAAATAGGACGAGGTTCTCAATTGGACTGTAATTTTTTATATTTTTTATTTTTTATATTTTTTTATTTCAAAGCTGGTGCTCTGCGTGTGGTCCCATTTTAATTTGGTCCAGTTCTGACAATGGCATCCATGAGAAAACCATACCCAAGTCTAAAATTTACATTATGTATTTTGAAGTCGGTTTTTACTTGTACGATTATTGTGTGTCGTATCATGTGCGGTGAATAAAGATTTGATCAAATAAAATGTATGTAGAGTCTTCGTCATACATAGGTCGCATTCGATTGGTTTTGTATATCTGCCGACGCCGCGGCGTTGGGCGTTGAAATAAAATATTAAACGATTATGACGATCTATTGACTGCCAACTGGCAACAGCAAGGTAGGCGCTCAGTGACTTGCATTTAAATTTAATCAACGATCAATCTATTCAGCGAAAATGGGCCATGACGCCATGAGGCTCAGGTAGGAAAATTAACGAAGTAATCCAAAGGTTTCAAAGCTTTCATGCTATTTCCAGAAACGCTGAAAGCGAACATAGAAAAATTACCAATAATGTAGACTTCCATTCAAATTAAAGGTCCTATTGTAGTATACCATTAGCATTATTATCTTCATGTACAAAGGACGAAATTTTACGGGTATTTTTATGTGAATTTCAGGTGTAATAGACTCATTCCTAACTTTGACTTCCTTTCGTGCTAAATTTCCATACATTAGAAAAGAAGAAAAGGGAACATAATCCATTCGAAATTACATTATGCCCACTACGACTTACAGTACATTTAGAAATAACATAATACTTAAGTATTAGTAGGTATTAACTTTACAATGACGGAAAGGCCCCTTCTAGACTTGGTTTGATAACTACCTTCGGATGTCATGATCAACCTTCCAAAAGGAACAAAGCGCCAAAGCCGCATCTGATCAGCAAGGTGTACCAGCAGAAGAGCTAGACTCTCTTAAAGTAGAGTAGTAGTAAAGGCACTCAATGTCAGCCACTCACGTATAAACTAGCTTGTCAGTTACAACTCGAAATTCCTTATAAATGGTAGTTATCGAATTTGGAATGCGTAGTGGGGGTGCCATTAATAGCAAAATTCATCATTTGCTTACTGATGAACAACGCTTCGTTGCTAAGCTTGGAGTCATGTAATTTTAGGTAGGGATGACCTGTTACTATGAGGTAGCTAGATAGTATGCATGCTTTCATTTAGCTAAATATAAACTAGGTATTGTGAATATGTAACATTTGCTATATTATTCAAGTCGCAAATAAAATTAATTATACACAACGTTGCAAGAACTTTTCGCCAAAAGGAACGATTTGAATATCATCGTAAATAAATAATGAAAACAAATACGAAATTTTCACAATACGCCTGAACATAGACAGCCAACTGGCTCATGTCTCCCGCGGGATTTCAGCGCGCGTTGTATATTTATGCACAGGTATAATAGCATATTGTTTATCACTCCTTACAACGGGGAACATTTTCATTTATATTTCATTACTTACAATTGACGTAATATTGAGCTCGTATAACAATTGCGAATAGCTAAAAAATCTATCGGGTTATAAATCGAGGTTTCATTGTATGTTTCGCACGCATGTTGCAATGTAACGCGATGTTTGCACGTTTACATTTGTATTATGAATATTACGTACTTATTAAGTGTTATTTCCAGCGCTGTGCTCGTAATAACGCAATGAAATATAACAGTATAGGATGATATTGAACGATCTTAGTGCAAATAGGACTAAAAAATCTGATATTGAGAAAGTTTCAAAGTGCATTAATATCAACGTTGTATTGATAAGGAAATAACAGTTCAAATATTTAATTTAGTATACCGATGTAAGTCTAATCCGTTAGTAGAGTTAAGGACTGCGCACATTAGACCCATTCAACTACCGACCGACGCCAACTCAACAAAACCTTGACAAAGCTACAATTCAATTAAGAGCTTTATATCTTACTTCAAGCGAAGAAAGAACCGTTGTTTCTTACTTTTCAAATGTAGGTACTTAGTAATAGTATGGCAGTTTCCAACTAGGTCACCATTTAATATTTATGTAACACCCCCTATCATTTTTGTATGTAATTGATTCGATACGTAGACGTAGACGTAGACGTAGACGTAGACGTAGAGTACGTACGTGGTGGTAGGGTCCTTTACCTGCTCTAAGCTAGCTGCCACCCTATGGGCGCTTTCAATTTAGACTGTTGGACCCGGACTGCTGCCTTGCGTCGAGACATTTTGTATGAAAAATCATAACCGTGCGGGCGCCGCACGGCAGCCGCAAGGCAGCAGTCCGGGTCCAACCGTCTAAATTGAAAGCGCCCTATTTCTAGTATCAATTAAAAAAATCGATCTCAATATTGGAAGGTTAAACGTCGCTAATGCCACAATGTTTTGGTTGTCGATAACGATGGTGACCACTATTAACGTCAGGTGGCTCATCAGTCGGTAATCATGGCTCATGGCCATGCCTGAGGATTCCTATAGCATACTGCACCACGCTGCTCCAGTGCGGATTGGTAGAGTCATACGTTAACCCAAAGCGAAGCCATTATGTTACTAATCTATACCTTGGTATATGTCTGTACGTAGGACATATTTAATCTATACACTTTTATTTTAATTTTTTTTGTTAAATTCCATGCCGACGAAGTCGCGGGCACAGCTAGTTATAGATAAAATTCTGTAGGAAGTCGTTAATAATTGTTTCTGTCATTTGCAAACGTACCTATTATCAGTAACTGCAAAAATTCTTTACAGTTTTCTTAAACGTGCTACGAGTTACGACTATTTACGGCCGACCTCGTGGCATTTGACCACACAGCCGACGTTCTGCATGGGGAAAATTCAACTTGTAACTTTTTTAAACTGATTTAATCTATCGTTACGCTACGACTTACGCTATTTTATCACGGAAGCTTCGTTAAACGTGGCTAAGTAGGTATTTAGTCTATTAATTATGTAATGGAAATTATTTTATCTTAAGCTGGAACTTCGTCGTAAAACAACGACAAGTAAAGACCAAATTGCGAGTTTTATAATAGTTCCATATTAATTAATCATTTTTAACCACTCATTCACACCACATCACCGAAAAAAGAATAAGTAGATATAATTAAAATATACTTGGTGAAGATATTTTATTTTATTTTATTATAAAACGTTATATTAAATCTAAAATACATAATTGACGTATTTTGAACACGATAAAAATTACATGCGTACTTAAAGCACCTACGAGTTGTTAGTTGAATACCGAAAATGTGAATCGAATGTGAAAAACCGATGTGTGACTACCTATTATGAAACGAGTAGGTAAGTGGTCTCGACACCGGGTGCGTGTTATGTAGTTATATGAAAAATTTTCAGCAAATACATTTTTAAACAGAGCTTTAATCAATATGCATTTCCGAACATAATTCTGGAAACTTGTGTAGGTACTTCAGTAACGAATGACAGATTCGTAGAATCCAATATTGGGGCCACCCTTGTGAATTTCCCGTATGATACAAACAATGAAAAGTATAGATATAAATTATAATGAGAATATGAACCAACATGGACAGGAAATAGAAAACATATCTTCTTTCTTTTTTATGTACTAGCTATATTTAATTAGTTAGTAGACGGCAATAGCCGTCAAATGAGCAGACGAGCCACCTGGTGAATAGTGGTGACGGTTGCTCATGGTCATGAGTCATCAGCAACACCAATACCTATGCATTGGTGGCTAGGTTTGTAATAGGCAGGTAGGTGCATAAATAATAAATAATAATAAATAACGCTAAACACCCATAGCCCCACACTAGGATTCCCTGTGTCGTGGGTGCCATGGATAACACACAAGACAAGAACACACACACACCCAGACCAAGAACGGAAATTTAAATTAATCATTCAAATTTTCGCCTCGCTGGGAATCGAACCCAGGACCCTCGGAACGGCGATCCGGCGTGTTAACCATTGCGACATACACGTACATAGTTGATAGTTGGTAAGTAGTACATAAAAGTACTCGATTCTGGTAGATAGTAGTCTGACGGTACCTCTTTTCTACTTACATTAGATAATGTTAGATAACGAAATCTACTACGATATAAAGAACATAGCATTTCCTGTCTAATTAAAAGAAACCAGTAGATTAGAGGGTAGTGGAGTTATCAACGTATTAAGTAATTAGGTCACGGTACAATATCTTCCATGTTCGCTTTGCTTCATCTAAAAAGTAATACAATATAGGTACGGTAGTGTTACACGAATAAGTATGAAATAATTGTGAAGATGTTTACCTATACAAATTGTAATGAAACGATAAGAGTTCCGAACCTAAGGGCACCAACGGGACTCTATTATTAAGACGCCGTTGTCAGTCTGTCCGTCGGTCACGGCCTTATCTCTTGTACTCTTGACAGCTGAAAATCGCACAGAATGTATATTACCAAGACTGTTATAACAAGAAATACAATAAATAAAATAAAGTTAAAAATGAAGGTGGTGATGAAAAGGCGTGGAGCCGGTTACACTTTGTAGAGGCAACCATCTCAGTCCTCAGAGGTAGCAACCTAGAAACGTAGGTATCTGTGACCGAATTAGAACAAGACTCTTACTAACTGGACTATTACCTAACAATAACTAACAGGACTAACTATCACTTACAGTCCCTGTCCCAGTCCTCATACTTATCTACTAATAAACTAACCAACTAAGTTCTACACCGTCTCCTTACCGGACCTATCCTAATCCCCATTTGAGTCTTGACTTTTTAAAGGGGGTCGAAATCATGTTCAAAGTTTCCGTTACATAGGCACATTATACGCACGGTGGCATAGTTATGATAGCGAACTACTAGTAGCGCTTCCAAAATTTATTTTATTCGACGATTTTACCCGTAAAAGGTAATTGTATTCTCCGAAATTTAAAGCTTATTAATCGTTGAAATATTTAATTTATTACTTTAGTACAAATTTCAACTCAATATGAAGCTTTATAAAGAGGATTTATGAAAGATCATTTTTGTGTATCTACACAGAATCAGGTTATCAGGAACTCCTGTGGTTTAAAGTTCATGACCTAATTATTTGCAATGGGGAATGTGGAAGACCTGCATGATAGCTGGACCTAAATTAGGGCTGCAATATTCAGAAGTAAAAGATATCCTACGATTGGTTCTGTCTGGGAGATTCCCAGCTAGATAAGTGAAGCGTACCTAACCATCATTCAATACCGTCAGACTTAAGCTGCAAGTTAAAAAGTCCAGAGACTTCTCAGGACCTGGAGTCAATTTCTCAGCAGGTTGTGCTAACAAGATTGACTAAGTATGACTTCCGTGAATATACCGTAGATTCTTATAAAATACAATACGAATACAATACAACCTACCGTTGTATGAGATTTGAGTTTTTTTTCCTACTGAAATCAGTATTTTGTGGGGGTCAAAATACGGTAAAATGTATTAAAAGCACTAAAAATCGTTGTATCGAAGCTGAATGCGGTATTATACCGTAATTATGTGGTACCTGGCAACACTGTCAGAACTAACGAACTTGTCGATGCAAATCGCGGGGTCACACAGTACCTGCAAGTTATTGTTCATCTGTTGCTTATTGTGATATTGATAGCGTCCTGCTCACTCAGTTATCATTGATTTGCGCTCTTCCGATGAGCACCAAACCAAATGAATCATGCAATCACAATAGGCGCAATTACTACGGATTGGTTATGATATATCCACGTCTGAAAGTTTCTTGTTTACATACAACTGCTATCTATTTCAACTCTACATTATGAAACAGCCGGGCACTAATTTATATTGCAAGCTAATTGTAACGATAGTGCTATAATTATGGTAATGGTAACAATCGCAATGGTAACAGTAATTAAAAACCTTTTACTCAAAATTATAAAAAGAGAAAAGTAAATACCAGGTAAGGACTAACGCTGTTCGAAATCCACTTCGGTTCTACAAAAACTACGATATGAGAAAAAATAAATTAAGTTTTACACCTAATATATTTTATAATAGGTTAATAACTACCTAACTAAAAATAGTCCAATGGAATCTTGGAAACAGGATTTTATTAAGTGATTTCAAAATTATTATAAAGAAAATATTTTTCAGCGTAATAACACAAAAAGTATTAGGTATATAAATTAATAGATTATTTGACTAACATAACAATGTGTAAAAACTTTGGAAAGCTTTTCCTTAATATGTACATCCATTACACTGGGGTTTCACGAAATTGATATAAAACGATAATACGAAATTGATATTGTGTTTCATATTAGTAAACCTTAATTTGGTGGTTAAGTATTCTTAAATTTTCCGCGCAATTTTCTTGACTTTTTCTTTCTTAGGATTCTTCTCCTGACAATAACAAACACAGCAAAAAAGAATCAGCGAAATCAGTCCAGCCGTTCACGCGTGATGCCATGACTAAGGGAAATAGGGATTCATTTTTACTTATTATATAGATTACATGTTTGTGTGGTGCTTAAATAATCAAAAATACTAGAGAACAATATGAGAGGGTCTTCACTTTGAGAATTTAATATCGTAATGGGTTGCTAGGTGCGTTTCCAAGAGTTCGTACAGGAGATAAGCCGCTTTCCCGCCATTCTTCCCAGTACTTCGATTTTATTAAAAGTTAATTCTTCGATGTATCTATTTCATATTTAGCATTTTTACTGACTCTTAACATCATAAAAATATTAGTAAGTAATCGGGTAACAGTGTAAAAATATAATATTACCTATTGCACATGCACGAAAGTGCACATCCAACTAACAGTGTAAATAGTAAGTAGGTTAGGATCTTAACTTTATTATAAGTATAAAAAGACACATAAAAGTACTTAGTAAAAAAAAGGAAGTAATAAACTTCAACAAACATCAATTGGTGCATTGTATTTGTTTTCAATACAAGTAATTATCAAATAATATCCTATAGCATTGTAATTTTTCCATAATTGGTGGAAAACTTTGTTGTTGACATATGTAACTATTTGTATTTGAAAACTTACCTTTTGTTTGTGTAGTGACGTTTCGTTGGCGCTGGTCCGTTAGCATGGGCTTACGTGTTGCGAGGTTCGTGCAATTCGCCGAGGCCTCGGGGCGTGCGGCGCTCCGCTGGTCCGGGGCGGCACTACCGCGCCCGCCGCGCCGCCCGCCCCACGCGCTACGAATTCTTTGCCGTGATTAATCGCCAAGCCACCTGCGGAGCCTTTGTATCGCTAATGTGTTCTTTCTTTAAACAATCATAAATGAATGTGGTGTTAACAGTACAACGAAAACTTTATAGCGTGCAAAAAATTTAATGTTTTGAAAAGTTAATAGAGTGTTAGTAGGTGTTTTTACGAATTGTTGCTTTAAAAATTGTAATAAGGTAACAAACAGAAGTGGGTTGTAAGATGCCGCATCCATCCATTACCTTGTGTACAGGCATGGTGATAAGGTTCTCGTAGGCTGTCCTGGGGTCGTGAGCAGTCAGTCTGATGTGTTTGAACTTGGAAAGGCACTGGCGTAGCACCGACGTGTTATGAGGCCGAAGCCTCCCCACATGCAGATGGCTGAGGATCTGGATAGGTTAGCTGGTAAAAATCCACCATAACGTAACTTTCGGGTACATTATACATATGTTGCCCTTGGTCAAAAGAAGTTAGCAGCCCCAAGGTACTGGATCTGGGATTCAAACGGTTACGGTACCAGTATTACACGCTTTCCACCGTTCACCGATTTTTCTTCACTGGTGATACTTCGTTAACGGTCCTGGTGTCCGTCCGAACTGTAGTGTCGCCGGTAATCACTTTTTTTATGTAAACACACTAGACTGACTAAAAAATCACCTTGTATTACCTCTACGTTTATGTTTGCTTGTTTCTGAAGGCGGAATTTAAATAATAATTGTATTTATTTCTTAAACGTGACGCGTAATAGAGATAAACAGCATTTTAATAACAACTAGCTAGCATGCTCATGGGCTTATTTATGAAGCTGGGTTATAAGGAGGGATGCAAAAAAGTATCACATTGATGCAACGAAAATGAATAATGTAATTAATCATATTTATTTAAAATGTTTTATTTCTACAAAGCTTTTATCGACCACTAAGTAGCTGCACTTACAAAAAGCTTTTCTCTACTCTTGGGAACTTTCCGGGAAAGCTGCATGAAACCCGGCCGCTCTAAATTACGCCCACTGTGAAGCGCGACCGCTCGCTCCGTAGGTAGGTATTGCATGGATAAATTCAATAATACAAAACTCATATGTTTTCAAACTATACTTATCTTGGATTGTATACATTATTTTGATATGGATAGTTACCATAATTATTTTATAACTACTCATTTTATTATAAAACGGGTACCTACTCACGATATGCATTTTGTACGCGTACTCGTATCATAATAAAATGATGACGATCCGCGATGAGTTCAATTTAAAATCCTATATTTTTTGATTTTGTTCCCCTATAGGTATAAATTGTATCAACTTGTTTGGATCTGGTTTACCGTCATCACTTTCGAAGTAGGTTATGTAAGCATGTTGGTAGATGTCTACCTATAATTTGAATATGGGGCGGGATTTTTTCATGGAGAATGATTCTACATTCTCCAGAATTGTGGGTATCTACCTAAGCGAAAAGTTTTGCCAGTAGGTACGACAGTATTTAGTTATATTTTTTTGAGTGGTGAATAAATGTGACCGCCGTTTGAACTTCCAGTGTCCGTAACAAAAATTAAACCAACAAAATACAATCGAATCGAGATCCTTCCTTTTTTTGAAATCGGTAAAAAATTTAGGAAATTTGTTAAACAATTTCTACGCATGGTCCACGATCTTCTAGGTGTGTAAAAAAGGAATGTGTGGTTTTATGAAACCACGGTAAAAGTAAATTTTTTTTCACATTATAGAAATTTAACTAAAGCTTTATCAATCTTAATTTTATACTTGGAAAATTGGAATGATAATGGGAAATAATAAAGGTAGACTATTACATTAAACACTGACAAAAACAAACAAAATAGCGTGGAGCACTGGCACAAATGAGTAAAAGTCTATACACTACACGGTCAGCTGCTGCAAACTATAGGCGCCGCCATATTGGCCTTGGTTGCCTGACGAGCGCCTTTCACTTTATCCCTACTCCGCGGCCGACCGTCACGCGACATGCAACACACAGACGTTTTAGACGATGTAACAACAGTTTCACTTTAAAAAAAGTCTACTAATTCATATTTGGCCACCGTAACGATCGATAACTTTAACCTTTTATTGTCAGAGAACACCCGAACCCAGCAGTGGTACATTGATGGTTGATAGACGACGAAAACGTTGAAAGTTTTCTTTACCACTAAACAATCCACCAATTTACAGAGAAATTACACTATGCTAGTATAATATGCTCCATATCTGTTTATTTACGAAGAGATAGGTTACCTATGCTATGCGATAGTACAATAGACCGCTAATGGATTGAAGCAAGACTACCGACTAGATCAACGAGCCATGTCTTACAATAACATTCCAGTTCCAACTATAAAGTACCTACCTACTATAAACCTAAAGTAAAAATTGTCATATTACAACCTTTCTGTATTTAATTGAAATAGAGACAACAACAGACCTCTATTGTGGTATTTCGTAATATATTTCTTATTAAATTTAATAATTAAGTTTTCTTTCTTTTGCACCCTATTTATAGCTTCTGCAATCTGCCTATCAACATTCTAGGTATACATAAGGTACATTATAGGTATACTTACTTATTTGCAATAACTTTTACAAAACAAAAAACCAAATTCAACATTGACAAGTAATAAAATGAGAACATAATCAACGTAGTCGAAGGTCGAAATCAGTACGCATTATTAATGATAATTCAAAATCTCGCTCAAATTTAACTGCGTTCACACGTCCACATGACAAGCACCAGTGCTCGAATACAAAAAAAACAGTTCAACAAATGACGGAAAAATCGCTGGACATCTAAGTATAAAAAAATATAGGCGTCGAACATAGAACCTCCTCCTTTTTTGAAGTCGGTTAATAAATGCTGCCAACGCGGGCGAATATTATGGGGCATAAGTAATAAATATAATTACTCTCAGGAGTTTACGTACGATGTGTGACTACCCAAATTAAGGGAAAAATTCGAAAACTCTAGTATCCTTTATAATTTTTTCTCAGACACGTAATAAAAAAGATCTTGTTTTAGCCTACCTAGGAATATTGTAGAACTTAAATATTTCAACATTTAATTTATAACCCGCGTAAGTTATTTATGGACTGTTTTATGTGATTAGTATGTATTTTGTTTAACATATTATTATGAATGTGAAAACGTGTCACAATTCATAACATAAACGATCTAAACAACGCGCTGCATACGAGTATATTGGGTACACTACATTATACGAGTATTGTGTGAATTTGTGTGAAATCAGGATCGGTAAACAATTCCCCTAATAAGCTGTCAAACCGATAAGCCGTTAAGATCTTTTATGACTCGGGCGGAAATTGAATTTTCGACGAGCGACGAAGGGCAGAAGGAAAACATTTTTTAATAAATTCTAATTTCGATACAGTTCGATATCTTTACTGCGGAACAGAAATACTTAACATGTTTCAGCGTAGCATGTGTAGAGCTGCGTAAGATATGACATCACTTTATCCAACGTTGTGACTCTCTCGTACCCGTACAATAGTGGTGTTAGAACAAACAAGACAATGAAGAAAACAGCTCTCAATAAATATTAGAAATTTATGTTATACTTAGTACCTACATTTGTTTTTAAAGAACCGTGTTTTTCCAGAACCGACTAGTGTGAGTTCTCTAACAGAAGGTATGATAATTTGATGATAATTAGGAAACCTTCACATGAAGTTAATTTGTTAGTTACCTAATAAGAAATCAAACCAAGCGGGGTTTGGCTTCTGTCGACTCTGCCGACACCCTGGTCTGCGGGAAGGGAGAAAATAAAATAAAATTGCGGGACCCTAAGTCCCCTAAGATATTAAAACTATAAATGCAACATGTTCACACAACGCGAGTTGCACTTTTGGACCCACGCCGATGACTATGGTAAAGTAACTATGGATGTGATAGATAATTACGGAACTTATGAGACAGAAAGAGATAGCTACATGAAAAGAAAGCCAATAAGAAACATTTTTACTGCATCACTTTTCGGACGTTAATGACATAGCTATATAGGGACCGCAGCTTTTTTTAGTACGTAACGCATCGGTAATGCCTTTGACGTTAATGATGCCTATAGACAACATTGACCAATTACCATCAGGTGGTTCGTGTAAAGTTTATCGACTATTAAAAACAGAAGCATCTGAATCCGTATCCATAAATCCTACTTTCAATCAACTCCCGTAGCGAAACGAATAAAACAATTCGGAGTTTATAGCTCCACTCTGCTTAATAGGTTTCAAACATTTTCAATGTTATTGTTTCTACTAAGGTTAAATACCTGCCTACTTATCTAGATTTCTTGTATATTTAGCTTTAATTTTGTGAATATTACGACTTGGAATAGTAGCTAATTAAATACAAAGTTTATTATAACTTTACCATACCTCTACGTACCTCTAATATTTAACTCTTTTCTTGTTGATTTTTACGTACTTACCTAATACTGTACAGTTTCATACAAAATGTAAATTTAATGTGAACACATTCTTTCATTTTCTATTGCCGAAATACGTCACAACCAAACAGCCCTTTTCCGATTGCTTTTTTAAATTACCTGTTCAGTTATAGAACCATGAAATCGCCTAGGCGTGGAATCGTTCAATCATCTTTTTAGGTATGTACCTAACGTCGTGCTTTCTAAGAAATGTTTGTACATTATGGTATCGTTCTTCGATCCTTAGTGGGTACTAGTGTTCATCGGTAATTCATGCTTTATGTAAGTAGGAATACATAATACAGTGCTTATACGCCGATAGACAACCCCGTAACCTAGCTGGTAATGCTTGCGAAGCAAGGGGTTCCGGATTCGATTCCCGGCCGAGAAGATATTTATGTGGCAGATAAATGTCATGTTTGTTCCCGGATCGTGGATGTTAGTGATGTTATTTGTCTTGCTCATAGTTGCCATCCACACCTATGGCATTTTTTAATTGCAGATTCGGAATCTTAATACAAATCTGCATAGAAGGCTCTACGACCAAAAGAAAATTTTGTACAGCGTTAAAATTAAGACTATTTTCATACATTAAGTATGTACTAAAATCTCAAGTTTATCGGCTCTGGTGAACATTTTGTATGTTGTAGGTTTTTTTATTGATTTAAGGTAGCAAACGAGCATGCAGCACCACCTCCCACTGCCGCCCATGACAACTGTGACCGACTTAGAACAAGACTCATATGGGGACTGGGATAGTTAGTCCGGTTAGGTGACATGTTCTTTTAATCTATGGTCTGAGGATATATTTATTGAAATCTTATTATATTTTCAGTTAATCTTAAAATAGGACCATGATCACTGAATTCACTGATTCACGCTTAACAAAGGTTAAAATCAAATAAATAAAAATGCTTTTACTTTAATTATTTTACTTTATTAGCTATAGTTAAAAGGCCACAATTACTATTATTAAAAACCATATTTTTTAAAATCAGGATATTATCACAATGTACCATTTATTGAATAATAATTAAAGTTTGTACATAATCAATACAGACCTCGAAATGCATATTTGTTGCAATAAAAGTGAAAAATAAATCAATACGTTATTAACAATAATCAAGAAATAAAGCTATGCTTATCTATACGAGATTAATATCGAAATAAATAATAAAAACACTTTTAATAATGACCTATTAGTAATGGCACAAAACAATGTTATTGTTTATCAAATACAGTGTAAGGCACTTCTCAACATAAAACAGAAGCAAGGCGTCGTAACTATTGAGGCTTATTAAAGAAGACGGCAGTGAAATCGCTTTATAAATGAATAAAGACTCATTCCTGTGTCATGTAGACACCGCAATCAATCAGTTCCCAATTTATTTATGGTATGAAGAAGAATAAATTTAAAGCGTGTGAAAATAGGATAACTTAATCAGTTACATAAACACAAAAAGTACAAGGACACTGAAATTAAATAATCTTCATATTTATTTAATTCTTGTCTAAAGTAAAGTTTAGCATATAGTTTCACATCTGAATGGAAAGGATCTCCACGTAGCGGGGAAACATTGCACAAACAAAGCATCGATTATATAAGTTGATTTTTTAGTCACTTGACATATTAATAGGTACTCGATTCGATTCTCGTTCCTAATATGTAATTGAAACCGGTGCTTAAAATTTGAACTAATTACTCATTACAAACCCAAAGCGTGGACAAATTGACCGCACGCGGTTTAAAGTAAATAAAATTCAGCAGAAAACGCAGTGTATCATAAAGTATCCGGCATTTTGTATTTTCTTTGAACGCAGTGCTTTGAGTTTGCCGCCACAGGGTCCTAACGCCGCCCGTACGCCAAAGCGCCGCGGCGCAAGCGGCATTAGACATTGTCCATACATTCCGAGTATTTATGGATAATATTGATTGCCATTTTTTAAAATGATTATGGTATAGAATTTTGACTTCATATATTTAATCATTACCACGTTCTTTCATGTCCTCGAGTATGTCAAGTGAATTAATAATCACCCAGTATAAATACAAACGGTTGCAATGCTTTGCGAATACAATACAATACAAGTGTTCGCCTACTGATTGAAATTTAAGAAAATAGTTTCATGTTTTTTTTTGTTGTTTCAAATTTTGTATTCGATAACATTAAAATGATAGTTACAAAAAACTTAAAACAATTACTAAAAATTAAAAGATTGGTAGACAAACAGCAGATAATGTGATTCTGAACTGTCTGAACTTATTTATACATAAATTAGCCCTCCCGCTGTTCCTCGATTCCCGAACACGGCTTCGGACAACAGAATACAGGAACTCCACCCAAATTATAGAAAATACTTGTTCCCGTGATGATCTTTTTGTATAATTATGTATTCTATAGTCTCAAGTATCCTTCGAATACCGTGTTAGTGTAAATGGAGCGAACGCCTTACGGTTGCCATTGCCTCATTAGTTTGAAATCAGAACGCAATTATCAGTATCTTATTTTTTTATATCGTCAATAATAAAACCTCTCACCTACAACGATTATCTATACTTAAATGACAGTTACAATGCAATTACTACGTTTATTGACTAAGATCGAATATAGCATGGCAAACTTGTCTCGAAGATTCTTGTGTATGTGAAAGCACGAGTTACTTGAACCACGCTATATTCGATGACACTCACACTAACACAATACATAAGTACGACAATCACACGCACACCTAAGTACAAAAAGCGTACTATAAAAATCTGGAGATTAAGTCTTCGCAAACTTGAAAAATGAGATTTTAGATATTATATATAAATACACAAGTATAAAAACTCTATTCCAAAATGTATTAAAAATAAAATTATTGTATCATTCTGCTCGTAATGTCAAAATATATGTTGGTTAAAAAGGCACATTTTAAGGCATCTTCAGCAACTCCTAACAGTTCTACATGAAAATATGTCTACTACACAATACATATCAATGATGCATATAATTTCATTAGATAATACCAAATACTGACATTTTTTTAACAAATGCGCTGTCACGATATTTGTGAGACGACTTTATACCTCAGATCCATATAATCATTTTATTTTGAGTTTATTTTCCAGCATAAGTAGGATTCTTGAACGTTGAAGTTGCTTGTTTGTAAATAGGATTCTCTCCCTGCAAAGAAAAAACTTCAAGTAACGACTTTGATAATGGTAATTGACAGAAACATGTTCAAAACATAATATCTAACTGGGCAGGGGCTCGAACCCGTAACAGGATCAAAACAGAAACACTTCTCCCCTGCTCACGGCTGGCTCATAATGTATTATGAGCCATCATTATATTCTGGCAACTAATTGCAACGGCGTGATTGGCCACACGAAACGTTGGAAAGAAATATATTAATTTGCGCATCGGGAAAGAATGAGACGGCACGATAGTTGGACATTTATTTCGGAACTATAAGCCAGGAGTCTATGACTGTGTGGTCAGCTATCCGCTGTACCAACTTTCAAAACTCCATGAATTATTTTATTTAGTCCATTTCCTTAATATCATCAGGCTAATAAGAGGATACTTACGGTGTCCCATTTGGCCATCATGCGCTCCTTCTCGAAGCGCGCGAACTCCCGTCGGTCGTGGATGGTGGTGACCATCTTCCACAGCATAAGCAGCGCGAGCCCTACCAACACTATCGCTGCTATTACGCCCAATACTATCCCCAATATGAATACCTGGAAATGAATTTTACTCTGTAAATATGTCATGTAACCAATGAAACACTAAGTATAAAAATGAGAAAAAAAAAACTAAACAATTTTTATTCATTAATAGTTCTAACGCTGTAAACATTGTTTGTGAATATTCATTTATTTGTTTATGTATATTTGTGGCATTTTAATTTTATTGCGAATTACAATATTAAGATAAATGTGACATACCTTCCTCGGGCACTCGTGTTCCTTTTGCGCTCGAATATGCAGATGCTGAGTTTCGTTGTATGAATACACGTATACGTACAGACAGTCTTCGTCGTCGTAGAAACTACACAAGTGTTCGTTTCGGGTCTCGTTAGCTAAAACCAAGCGCTCATATAGTTCGTTGTATATAGATCCCATATAAATGTTACATAATCAAAATGACATTTCTAACTGAGTAAGAAATGAAATCGAAATAACTATTTCGTTACTGGACTATTATAATTTTGCATGATGAGCAAATAGATTTAATTGTACATTTCCCAAATTTCACGATCCTAAATTGTCTACTGCACTGTATTGTACTGTCCATTGCCCTAACTTGTTGCGAAGTATCGCTCGCGTATCTAAATGGATGTTAAATACAAAAAATGATTATCAGTTTTAGTAATTATCGGGTTTTCTAAGTTAACACGCTTCACCATCTAAAGGCTACGTCGCCACTTACCATCAGGTGGGACTACAGATGTAAGGCCGGTTTAAAACCAATTAAAGCAATCCGTTTAAAATGAAAAAAAAAGCGTTTAAAACCGAATTTAACAATTTTTTTCGATTTAAAACGGTTTGTGTTGACGTCTATATTTTACTTAATAGAAGTATTTATTATAACTACATTTTCCCGAATTTACGGAATACTATATAATATAAATAAGTAATTAAAACGAAACATGACGTCAGTGTGTCAAGTGTAAAACACAGTACTTCTATTTTTGTAGGCGAGTTTTCAACCGTTTAAAACGTTTTATTTGGGGTTTAAAACGGCAGAATTTTGTTTTAAACGTTTTAAATCGGTTGATTTACATCTATAGGTGGGACAGTAGCCAAGCGATAACTTATATTCAGTAAAAAAAAAAGCGTCGGGTATACCTTCTATTTTCCCCTGCTCGACCTCGGGGTAAAGCGCGCACTCGCCGCAATCCCGGCCCGGCTCCTCCGGCTTGTACAGCGGGCCGCGCTTGTGCACCTCGCACAACACGCAGTGCTTGAAGTCCTCGCACCGCCCCGGGCATGTCTGCACCAAACGAATAATTCAATTTAAACACATCTAATAACTGATTTAATTTTTCTGTACATAATGTAAACATTGTTTAAGTGTAAAGCTTACAACACAATTTTAGTGCGTTTTAATTTTGAATATTTAAAATGGAATCTGATTGGTGATCTGATTCTCTATCTGATCTGATTGATCTAAACAGTAATTTCATGGTTTGAAGTTTTAAAGTGCTAGATGTTTAGTGAAATAGGTGTACTTACGGGGCACTGATCACAGTATTTTCCTGAATAATGCCTGTCGTCGTCTACGTTGCAAACACACTGGCCGCACACGCACTTGCCGTTCCCGCTGCATATCTTGCCGTTTTCTGAAAAGATGGAGTGAAATTTAAACTAAACCATTCACCAATAAGAAAATGGTGAAAGATATCTAAAGAATAAGGTGACAAATTAGACCCACTGCAGGGCACGGGCCTATCCTTATAACCGAGGAGACCAAAAGCACTTTGCTTGCTCCAGAGCGCGTTGGTGTAGCGGTTACTGTACTGGCTTAACCGAGTGTCGTCAGCTGTTATCGACAAACGAATCCAGACTACGCGCGCATCACCATTACAATACATCGTTTTAATTGAAAGACCCCATTTGCCACGGTCACATCGCAAGCCGCGACACAGAGTAGTGACAGAGCAACGTCACAGAGCAATAATGGGTCGGGCGTCCCACCTGGCGAGATGCACGGCGTCTGGTCGCGCAGGCACTGGCACGCGGGGCCGGTGTAGGCGGGGTCGCAGTTGCACTTGCCGCACACACACGTCCCGTGCGTCGGGCCCGAGCACAGCTGGCCTTTGTTCATGTCGCACGTGAAGTTGTCGCACTCGCAGAATGGGCCGGATATCACCTGATCGCATAGAAACATACGTAAACCGTAAACAACGTACTGTTTTGAAATGAGTTCAATTTATGATTAAAATAAGTATAGTTAAGTTATATAAGTTATATCAGATCCATACCAAATATAACGTTAGGTAAGGCCCTTGTACGACAATTACATTTTTGTAAATTTATATTCATTGAAAGTTTGGAATTCAATTTTAATACTATTATTTCAGAATAGACACATTCGTCGTCTACGTCGACAACGCGATCGCAATTTTCTATGGAAAGAAACACGACGTATAACGTATACGTGCTGCGAACAAAAATATTTTAATGTTCGTCTACCTATGTCAATAACAAACCCAACCTCAATTAGATATCAGTTGTATAATTAGCACAGAGACGCACCTTGAGCGGATCGTCCATCTTGTTGCACTCGCACACGCCGCAGATGCACGTCCCGCGGTTGGAGCAGAGCGGGCCCGAGCTGGCGTTGGTCGGGCGGCAGCCGCGCTCCTGCTCCAGCGAGATCCCGCCGTGCGCCGAGCACTCGCAGCTCTTGCCGAAGCGGCCCGCGCGGCACACGCACACGCCGCACGCGGATATGCCCTGCCCGCTGCACACTAGCGGGCTGTCGTTGTATGCCTGGACGCATGCACAACAATTTCATCGTTTTTCAAAGCCAATTAATTCTTCTACAACAGCTCTTTGTGTATTATATTATATAATACTAGCTGATTCAGCGAACGTTGTTCCGCCATATAGATTACTTGTAGTGAATGAATACAAAAAGCGCGGTTTAAATTTGAGGGGCGAGGATAGGGTAGTGAAAATTTGGGATTATGTGTATTTTTTTATGCCACACCATAAAAAAAGTTGTCCAAAAAATTAAAAAAAAAATTAGGATGGACAACCCTTAACATTTCGAAGTATGAAAAAAAGATGTTGGTCGATTCTCATACCTACTCGATATGCACACAATATTTCATGAGAATTGGTCGAGCTGTTTCGTGGGAGTATGGTAACTAACATTGTGACACGAGACTTCGCATACTTTGAGTCAATAATCGTTTCGGTTATAAAATATCACTACAACAAAGTCATAACTCACATGGTGTCCGGGATGCTCGCAGGGACAGTCACAGAGCATCTCCAACTCAACGGTGAGACTCTCCGAGATGCCCACGGGGTAGATCGTGAATGTCTGCTTCCACTTGCTGGGGTCTTTCGGACATTCCTTCAGCGTTATCTCCGCACTGAATTCTACCACATCTCCCACCTAAAATAAATAATCAAAAAGAACGAATCAATTTCGAACATGTTCTAGTTTTAAAAATATACCGTGATATTTTTTGCTTAAGGCACTCCCAATAAAATCAGGTAGAGGTTAGTGAGGTACAGATTAATAACAAGTTAAATACAATTCATTCACACACAAAATCTTTTAAATCAACATCACTTTAAATATCATTAACATTAGGAGGTAAAACAATAAACATAGCATTCATTATACCTTGAGCCCGTCACATTTGTTTGTCTGCACCACGTTATCCTTAGCGCCGAGACACGATGAATAATACATAATCTGCACCGCGTCACTCGATGTGTCCTTCATTTCTACCGTCGACGTGATTTTCTGCAACAAATATTAATTATGTCCAACAAACTGTGCTATCCCATGCCCAGTCACCTTTATTACTCAGAAAACAAAACAAAATAGGGAAAATACCCAACAATCAAACACTATTATTCAACAATAAACTAATTAAAAGTTTTTGGTAATACACGTATAATAACGTTACAGAATGTAATGTCTCGAAATATCAAATAAATCTCATGTGTAAACTAATTAAATTCGGACGACACACTCATATATTATGTTGTGGTCTATTACTTATATACGAGACCCATAAAAGTTGTATCCTAGCTATATTTCATCGTCTCGATAGTGCAAAATATATTCCGTCCTCACGAGGTCAATACACAAATTTCAGACACGTCACACACAGTCAAAACGGTACATTTACATCGTTAAGTTAAACTCACATTGTACTGTTCCCGCACGAGGTCGACCACGTTGTCAGAGTCCTGGCTGAGGATGCCGCTGCTGGAGCCCTCTATGTGCTTGCTCAGCTGTTCGTACACTTTGATCTGCTCTGATGTCACCGCGAATATCACGTTGATCGCGTGCTCTTTCACCTGAATTGGTAATTCAAATTCAAAAATCATTTATACATGTAGGTATTTTGTGAATACACTAATGCACGTAATTTTTTTGAGTCTATAGCGGTTTCGGTAAGGTACTATGTATTATTATAAAGGATAAGAAAAGGTGAAAGAAACTCCTGAACATATATTTTAAAATAATTTACCATGATTATAAAAAATCACTTCTACTGTACGCGGATACTATCGCGTATATGTACACGTATCACATTGTCGTATCACGCTCTGACTAAAACTAACTGAATCATCTTACAAAGTCTATTCCTGAAAGTATAATACGTATTGATAAAATAAGATAGGATTGCTACATTATTAACTTGAGTTCTTTACGAAGCTTCAACTAATGTCAACTTAAAATATATAGCACACATATTGAGTGGCAGCCAAGGACAAAATTTACTAAAACATTACATTGCATATAATTACATCATAAACAAATTAAACATAATTGTTAATTGCTCCCCAGTGCTAGATTGCACACATTAGCCATAATTGGATATTGCATACAAAACTATAATAGTATCAGAAAGTGGAACACAGAAGCAGTGAGATGATATATTATTCGTGACATCATTATAAACTTATCAATTAACCACGTCCAATCAAGTCATTATATTATGACGAGTTCATTTACTGTAAACATGCTTTGTGTTAACTGCTATTCTATTTATACTGGTCACCATTGTAAGAATATTTTATATACAGTTTGAACGCAACGAATAATACTCAAGGTTTGGACTATGGCTATAAATGACTATGGCTCATTCAAGTACCGTTGTGCATTACATTAAATTTCCGTTTAAGATTAACTCATATCAGAAGTATTGAAGTAAACTATTTAAAGGCAAGACATACTTAATTATAAGTAATATGCAAGGGTCTCTATGACTTTACTAAAAAGCTGACATAAAAGCTTTAACTTAAGTTCTTTTTAGTAGCGTTAGCTTAAACTTAAGTTAAGAATTTTCTTCCCATTGCAGTCTTTTTTAAATAAGTAAAAACCAATAATTTTGCATTAATGTAAACATCATAATTGTTTCACAGTCAGAATCATATTAGGAGTCGAAAAAATATCTATAACACGATTAAACGCCATTATGTTACATTTGCTGCAGTGCTTACCTTAAGATTGATTTGGGATATGCTGGGATAATCCTGGATAGTCGAGTGGGTGTACTGGTTGTTTTCCATGTGGCATTCTCCGTCGTTTGGAGGAATTATTCCTCCGAGCTGTAAACAAAATTTACCAATCAAACCAAGATACATTTGCCCCTAAACAATGTGTTTTAATATTTCTGATGTGTACAAAATTAGAAAACAACATTGCTAAATATATAAATAAATCCGCGCAAAATAACGCGACCAACCTTCATAAAAGAGATGGATAGATTATAAAAATACAAGGGTCAAATCAAGAGTGAATTTGCTTCTTCTATTTCTACGCTTCAGCACTAAAGACTAAATAGCAACATACCATTTATTTATTATTTTACTTTAATAACGGTAGCACCAGTTACATTAATCAAATAACAACACACGTGGATTTGTAGTCAAACGGTGGGATTATAGTGAAGCACTAACTCACACCGCGTCACAATAACCCCGTGTAAAGACAACACATCACCTTCCCGTCCCCGGCGTGGTGGAAGCCGGCGTCGGTGGAGAAGACGAGCAGGCGGCGCGCGTGCTCGCGCCAGCCGATCTCCCGCTTGCAGACCACGGCCTGCATGATCGCGTCGAACCCGCCCTCCGGCGCGTCCAGGTTGCCCGACACGTTCGCGCGCGCCACCGCTTTCTGCCACACATACATATTCATTCGTGTTTTCGTCTACATATCGAGACGTTACCCACACTTATGACAATTTCATATTGCAAGTTCGGAATTTAAAAAAAATCTGCATCGAATGGTCTCCGCTTTACGACCAATAGAAAATTTTGTACAAGGTTAAAATTAACCCTATTTTCATACATGTTCTGAAATCTCAAAAGTTTCCGCTTTTTTGCATCGATACAATGTGAGAGTCTTCAAATGTGAGAGTCTTCAAAAAGAAAATGAATAGGCTTTTAGCGTCAGTGGCTTAAAGTCAGTGCTCTCAACATCAAGGAATTCGTCAATCCTTAATTTTATAGAACGAAAAAAAAATACTTTTCCATAATACCCGTGTATGTATTATGTATCTTATATCTTTATTGAAAATATACCAAAAAGATTAAAGGCATTATTAAAATGAGCATGCTCTTTAGCTGTATTGTCTACGTCTACGAGCATGCTCATTTCGTTCTTCGTCTGCCAAACGATGTTACGCGCTAACTCTCTTTCACTCGACCTTAAATATTTATCATCTTTAACAGCCAGCAACCCTTATTTGCGGCCGGATGTAATTAGGCAGCCATATATTATAATAAATAGAAAAAAATTACCTTTAATTTGATGTATAATTAATAGATGTACGTTATGAACGTATAAATGTATCGAAATCGTACCTGTTTACACCTGGCTGCCAAGAGGTTGCGGCCAGGTGCGCAACGGCAACCGTGATTTTTTAGACTCTTTATATAAATTGCCGTGATATAGACAAGGTTTTATTTAAAAAACAAGTGAACGAATTTTTTTCCCAAAAATAAATTAAAAATAATTTAATTAAAAATACTAGCGGCCAAATTTTGATAGGCAGCCCTATATTTATATATTCTCCTAATTATAAATATGCATAAAATTTTGGATTTTACCAAAAAACAGATGAGCGCACTAATCCTGCTATGGGATCTTAGACTAAAAGCACATACATATACACAAACTTGTATTTAGCAGTGCTCATTACAAGCATGATCTCGTGCGTAAAATAAGCATATATGTACGAGTTTATCTACCTTAATTGTTACTTTACTAATCATATTAGGAAAATGCCGTAAGCACACAACATCCTGCCCAGCTAGGTAATAGGAAACAACAGATAAACGAATTATTGTCATGCAACTTACATCAAAGAAATCCGTGTCGTTGCTAAGTGACATTTGATTCTGATAACCGTAGGGCGCCGCACAACCGTCGCAAGGAGATATTAAGCTGAAAATAATATTAATTTCAATACACAGTATTTTAATGTGTATACTGAATATATATAAAAATATATGCGTACAAAAACACAGACAATCTCACTTTTTTTCACTAATAAATTGTGGTACTGGTAAGCTTCACTAAACATTTAGTGTTTGTTTTATTTTAATCGGTTGAGAAATAACAAAGTTATGTAAGTTTAAAGAATCACGCCTAACAATTTCCGAATGTGTATACTAAGGGACATGTTTCCCGAAGCGAAGCGAGGGCGGGTCCACTAGTAAACAATATACTTGTTTCGGTTTGTAGTATACCAGCAAATAGTACCACTTAGATTGTAGCAAAATGTAACTAATTATATTGCATTCCTACAGCTATCATGTACACTGCTGTTGCATTTGGTAGCCGCATGTTGATTCGATTCGATTACAACTTCGATTTCCGGCCGGAACACACATTTATATGACAGATAAAAAAATATATGTTGCATTTAAAATAAACATTTATTTATGCTTGTGGCTTGGTTATGTGTTATGTTTCACGTGTGTTTTTATACAACCCGTAGCTCAAGCAAACAAGTTCAAGGGTATGTGCGAGGGTTTAGTAGTAGCCATTAATAAATGAAGTCAAACAAAATTTTTTAATTTTTGGAGACTGCCCCTGGTGTAGTTTTGTAACATATATTGAAATTTTAAAACAACACTTCCAAAGCTATTTACAGACTATAGTTGATAACGTGATAATGACATATGAAGAACATGGTACTCACTTCTTGGGTACAGTTGAGACATAAGGCATGACTAGCTTGTCCACAAAAGATCCAAAACCGATACGGAAGTTGGACGTGATATTCCTCATGGTGCTGGAGAGCAGGCTGCCCAGGGTACTCAGCTTCTCCTTGTCGTTTCTCATCGACCTACTCAAGTCCATAAGGTAGTAGAGATCCACGGGATAGTCCTGCGCCTGGGCATACGCAAATGTCATTTTTTGCATTTGATCTGAAACATGAACAGCACTATTAGTCATCTTCTTCTTCACTCATTTATTGTCCCACTGCTGGGCTCGGGTTTCACAATGTGAGGGTTAAAGGTCACAGTTCAACACGTTGGCCGAGTGTGGATTCATAATATACTCAAATTACCTGCTGCCCATTTTTATTCCAATTTCTCCAATCCATAATGTAGTTTTAGTTATTTGCATTGAAAAGTATTGAAGTGAACTTTCAATCCATAACCAAAGTAAATTAAGAAACTCCACCACCACATGGAATCTTAGGTATAAAGATTTGTGTTGGCATAATACAACACGCGGACTAGATATAGCCCATAAAGGTATGAACACAAATTAAGTATAACAAAATTAATAACAAAATTAATCATTAATTACAGAGAAACGTACATAACAAGAGCCTATGGTTATCATAGTGTTTTATGATAACAAATTATACAGATAATCATAGTGTCCAGACACTCTATGGCTATGTTTTGTCTGATGATGATGGGTGTGATAGCTTATCATCGCAAATTATCGGACATTACAGCAAAAAGCAAATACAATTTGGGAGCTATTTCTAATGTAATGTAATATAACAGTTTGTTGAAGAATTGACACATAGCTACTAATTTACAGTCTTAATAGGCATAGTGTAATACTATTTACCATTTATACCCAATCAATATGGTATGAGATAAGTACCTATATGACTTCAACACATTAAGGGTACGTTACAAGGCATGGCTCTCCTTATAATTGAGCAGACCTAGAGCCAAGTAAATTTATGTATATTTTTAATTGTCACTCACTCATCCTGAGTTGAAGCTTAACCCGCTGAGGTTTGATTTGTACAAGATTCTCGCCACTGGCCGCGCCGCCTGCAGCCATGTACCCGCCACCTTTAGAACTGCTGCTACTGCTGCTACTGCTGCTAAAGCTGCTGCTGCTGCTCATCGAGGATTCCATACCCATTCCCACTCTGCCTCGAGCTACAAAACGGATGAGTCCAGTTGCATTAAGGGTGAAATTTGTTTGCTATTTGATTTTGCATAGTACATGTCATTACATACATAGTTCGATTTTACTATCTATGGCGACGCCTTGTTTGTAGTGAACCTACTTGCAAAACGAGGGGTCCAAGGTTCGATTTCCGAACGGGTTAGACATTTATGAGACAGATAGACAGTCTTCGGGTCGTGAGTGACAGTGATCGGTTATTTGTGTTTTCCATGGCACCCACTACAAAAGGGATCCTAGTGCAGGGATATGAGTATGAGTGTTAAGAATTTATTTAGAAATAACGTTTGGTGTCGACATGTCGAACAATATAAACAGGCTGCGCCACGTCACTTCTGTCGTGTATATTACGAAATTTCCATTATTTGTATGACTTGAGTGTCAGCTTAGTGAGTCCCGCAATTTACCCATTCGTCATCGATATTTGCTCATAGACTTTCACGAATCGCTGACAGGCAGACTTACCCCGCGTTAGTTCCCTGTCAAACAAAATAGAGTGCTGATTGTCAGGGTTGAAGATGTAAGCCTCGTCACATCCGGCCGTGCCGCCCTCCATAGCGGGGTTGAAGCAGCGGGGTCCATTGAACTCGGGGGCGAAGCACCACGCACAGGTGGCGGTGCGCGCGCATTCGCTACACGTGGTCTTCCCAGAGCAAGGGTTCTGGGCCAGCAGCTGTTCGGCACGCTGCGCCCCACACGCGACAAACAACCCCGCCCACACGCACACCAAACTCCATAGAGGCGTGTTCATTTTGTATTCGTTTCGTTTCGATTTCTTAGTCAATTCTGCAACAAACAAATTGAGTTCTAAAAATTTTTAATGACCAAAGATTTTTTAAACTAAAGATGTTACCCTTGTAAAAAGAGAAGTCCTGAAGAATTGTCTCATCAACTCTCAGTCCAAACATTTCTAGCTTGACAGCTTGCTTATTGCAAACAGGTCTTCTTTATACTCGTAGTATAGACATGTGTAGGTCAGATTTATCAAAAATCTCACAGGATAAGGAATAGAAAGAATTTATTTTTTCGCTTTTAAGTAACCGTATATCCACAACTATAATGTATCCATTCATAAATTTAAACCAAATTCAATCACTAAAACCTATTTGCAGGATTTCTTGAAATTCCCATGAGATAAGGAATACATAGTTGCTGTTTCACCTTAAGGTACCCTATTTCGGTGACGAGATTTACAATGTATTTCGCACCTAACAGTGCGTATGGTACAACGGTGCGTGGTGCTGTAGGCGGGCGAGCTGTAGCTGTAGAAAGGGCGCCGCCCACGCAACGCAATCGAGGTCACTAGGCCCAGCGTGGAACTCCGAGCCACAACACAACTCAAACACGTCAATCTCACATTGATAACGTTAAATAAAGATCGCCCACTGTTTACTTAACCCGCATCTCCATGTTGTTGGATACCAACTTCGAATATGTTTGAACTTAATATGTACTGTTTGTATATGATAAAAGCTATACAAGTCAAAGTAAAATAAAAAAGAAGCGAAGGTCTAATGCGTTTTGTTGTTTATAAGATTTCAGAATTCAATAGATATTCAAATCTGTACCTATTTATTCTTTCACTCTGAAACCTTCGAAATACTGCTCTTTACTTGAATTGCAATATATTAAAAACTAGCTGACCCGACAGACGTTGTCCTGTCTTAACTATGAATATCAATATCATAATGAATCTTATAGTATTAACTTGATTACCGACTGATACGTAAGTATATTGATAGATATGTATTACTAAATATTCTATGGTAAAGGTACGTCACCGCAAAACAATTGTTTCGTCAGAGAAATTATGAATTTGAAATTATTATAAGCGTCTTATCAACAAACAAAAATCTAAGCATAATAGGTCCATAGCCAACATTGTATTCAAATAGATATAACACAGCCAGTATGATATCACTCGCTATTAGTCAGTCATACATCATTGACTTTTGTGTCAAGATTTTAAGATATTATCGTCACTTCTCTAGGTGCCAGAACGATCAATATTGATCTCTTGACAATCAGAGCCACACACATCCGGACTTAAAAAGTTAAAAGATATCTTGTAAATATTTTAACTTCCCGCGAAAAAAATGAGAAATTCAAAAATAGGGAAGGTATTGGTTTCATGTTATTTTCGAAAAACCAAAATCACCCCCGAAATCGATAAAATGAGGTACATAACCATGGAATAAATTCATGATAAAATATCATAAGTACCTACTTATTTGAAATCCGCGGGCTACAATTTAATAACATAACAATAGTTACATTTACGTTAAATTAGGTTGGAAATTTTACTTACTATATAATTGAGTTTTGGAGCACTTAGTTGTAATAAAAATTTTAATTTAATTTAACAGATTTAAAGGATACTTCTAAAGCACTAAAACACAATAAAGTGGAGATCGGTCACACTTATCACATAAGTTGTGAAGTCACATTTCCTAAAAGGACTGTTCTTGGATAATGTCACACTTAAAAGGATATTATTATGGTTTGCTTCAAGCACTGCTCATTGGCACTACACTTTTGGGGGACATTGAGAAGCTTACAACAGCTGCAACTTGGTACACGGGTGTTGCTTGTTTGCTCACTGAGTTACGAAAGCGCTTATCATTCGCGTAAATAAGTCAGTTTGAACATAATCTGGGACGATTTTTAGTTTTGTTTCGTGAGCCAAGCTGCGGACTGCAGCGCGCGACCATCCCGCGGCGGATACACGCGTGACTAATTGTACAGAAAATAACTTTGTCAGCGTATGATACAACGGCGCCGTCACCGTTCCTTCTTGGAACCGATACGCGGTCAATGAGATCGACGCGTATGATTCGCGGCAACCAGACCTACGGAGGTAAACCTTGAGTGGATTCGCGGACTTTTTAACATATACTGCTAATTAGTTTGGCTGCAAAAAGGTTCAATAACAATAGCTTTGATTTTAATAAAAAAAAATTATAATGGCTAAAACATTGAAAAAAGTGACCTACAATGTCCGAAAAAGCATGTTTTTAACCTACGTACCTACAAGATGATTTTTGTAACGTTAGTAGGGATAGTATAGCATATTTTATTATAGATATTGAAAGGTTAATAATTAAGTAATAGGGACGTAATAATAGACTATCAGATTCACATTACATATTTGAAAGATGGAAAACCCAATAATATCGTGTCATATAATAGCAGTTTATGATGTCGTCTGAAAAATTATTGATATTTTAAAATAAACGTTTTTATTCCCTTTATATCTATCGAGTAGTAAAAATAAAATTTAAATCGGAAATTACCCGTTGCATTAATCATTCATATCCACCAGTTTGCGTCGAAGGAGTATAGTACAATCCAGGATTCTTCATATACCTACGGACTGTGGGTAGATTTGCCAGCCCGTGCCCTCAGTGGGCCGCTAATGGATTGTGTGAGTAGTGCAGCCACACCTTGCGCCTGTCACCGTATAATGTTAGGACTGGGTACCCGAAGGGAAAAAACAGTACCTACCCCTACAGGACCCTAGCTCTTTTCGACAGTTTGTTGGTTAAAACCATTTTTTTTTTTCAGGAATAGGTAGAGACATAAAAGTCCAAATTCACTTTTTGCAATTATTAAGATCCATTTTTTTTACATTTCTCTCTAATGTTGCTCATGTTAACTCGGATAATCCTAATATTTAAATACCGCAGTTTCTTGGCCCTGAGGCGACCAGGAATTTATATAAATGAGATCTGGACAATCGCGAATCCCTATAACTGAGGTCTGGGTAATCGAGTCTCTACTATCACGGAACACACATGACGCTAGCTTTTTTCACACCTTCAATTTTTTTTAATCCGAATCAATGCTGGCTTGTTTAACACAAAAACCGGTGTATTTGTAGGTCGCATATATTGCGTCACTGAATAATCGGCATAATTTATGATGACTCAATGGCGCTGCTCTCGTAGGAATTCTTACACTTCTTAAGGTAGTGTGTCGGTACAAACATAATTTTATGGTCCGCCCCTGCCTGGTATGGACAGACCATCATCGGTCCGAATTCCGCTAATTGTAAGTTCAGTTAGTTGGACACATAGACATTCAAGTGTTAGTAGACTTAGTAGCCTCGTACAGAATTTCACTGGGACAACATAAGAAAAAATTATAGCAGACAAGGAAAACTACAGCATTTAGGTGCGTCAAAATATTAGTAACTATGTATTATCGTCATCGGTAATTGCACGTAAGTTGCTGCTAAAATACCTACCATAAATAATCGATACCTACATATCATTAATAAAATAACAATAAAATTGCATTGGGGAAGAACTTAGAGTATATATATTAACTAATATACTCTAAGGGGAAGAATAAACAAACATTAAACAAAATAAAATCAATATAGGTACTTAGATAATCTATACAGTCCTTATTTACTGTCTATTTAATATCAATAATTAAATAAAATAGACTGTCTCTGCCGGTATTGAGCGGGTTAAATGAAATTATAAGACAACTGATAAAAAATAAAAAAAGAATGTTTCGTGTGCGGTTGCTACTAAAATGTAAAAAAGCGATGCGCGAGGTACCTAATTAGTGGATAAGAAATGCATGCTCTTTATACATTTTCAATCTCTTGAGAACAGACGAATTACAATAAGTGGAAATAAAATCCAAGAATTGCAATTAAATCTGTGTAACAGAACTGAGCAACCTGCAGCAAGTTGCCGTATATTGACGATAACGGTTAAGGGTGCAGTGGGGTTAACGACCTCTGTCGTACACGGGCGTCGGCGGAGCCGCCATCGCCGCCACGATATACATAAGGTTCCTATAGGACTTCAGCTGCAAAATCGCGCCCTTTCCGCGTCTTACAAACTCAAATACGCTTATATCATATCACGCATAACGCATAATTATATATAACAATACAATTATGAATGACAAATCTGTTTCTAAACGTCGCCGCGTCATTTAGGAAAGGTACCTTATTAAATACACGGCGAATGCACGGCGAAATTCCTCAGCACATTTAAAAAAAACGGAAAAATTAATTACAACAAATCGAAAAAATGAACTCTCGAATCGAACATAACTATTTTTCCGACCATGACACTCTTTTTAGGGTTCCGTTCCCAAAGTGTAACGAACGGAATCCTTTTAATACCTATGCCTACGCTGTGTGCCTTTGTGTTTGTCTGTCTGTCACAGGGCTTTATCTCTTAAACGGAAATAGGAAGACTATCTTATTATCTTGTATTGTTGACAAAATAATATAATAACATAACTGTTATTATTATTAACTGTAGTATCGCTCAGTGGTGCGAAACCCTTCATACGCGAGTGCGATTCGCACTTAACCAGTTTTTTTTATTGAAGCCAATTATTGAAGCCTTGGAAATATTTTACGACATTCCAAAGTCGACAGTTTTTATACCAGTCCGATTTCTAATAAGGCTATCTAATGACAACTTTGGCTGTATTGGGGCGACCTAGAATACTGGTGGTGGTGTCGTAACAGGCGACAAAGCTGGTTCCTGTCTGTTGGTAGGCCTGTAGCCAGGCTACCACCAAACGACTTGTTGCATCTCATTTGTCAGCTAACATAAAAACAATATGGAAAATGAAATGGAAACAGCTTGCCCTTAGATTTAAAAGTGTTAATTGATCATGAAATTTTGCAACTAGCATCAATCCTGACCACATCCAACTCAGGTAGACAAAGATTACGCTTACAAACTTGACAACAGTATGGCACAATTGTTACAATGCCTCATTGCTGTTCAAAGGGGCCTCGGTTCCATTAAAGCTTCTAAAAAGTTTGAGGTGAGGAAGCTCCTCACACAACTGTTATTTAAATGGAATAGCCAGTTGTAAAGATAAATCATTTAAATTCATTTATTTATAAAGAAGGTCAACACCCTTTGCTAAAACACAATGTGATTTGATAATAACAGCTTTATTATAAATAAGGTTACACTTTTCACTTTAGTATGTGTAACAACTACAACCTTATATTAATAATGATCATAAATTACAATAATTAATTAATAACTATGAACTATATCAATAAATAGCATTATTGTTTACGATTATAAAAGTGTTATGCGACTTCTGATTATATCTTAAGTGGGGTTGAAGGTAGGATATTATCCTATTAAATTATAATAAATGTTGCGAGCTAAGATGGTGGGGACACAGTATTAATGGATCACTTACATAGAGAATTTCTGGCTGAGTTCATACAAATTGTAAAATTGGTAATAGCTAATAGAGTGTGTGGAAATGTGCTGCCCAAGTTTATATTTTATGAAATCAATTAACAATAGGGAAGTGTTTCATCCTTGCTGCTGCCAGCGTGAAGGCCTTCATCACATAATATATGCTAACTATGCAAAGATGAAAGTTGTATAGTGGCAAAATAATAGCATAGGTTTATCAAAGTGAGGTGAGTGCCTTTAGTTTTTCAATACGTTCAAGTTTCAAGTTTATTAAGGTATCATTTCAAATTCAAATTTCCTGATATTATAGGTATTTCTTTTATACACATTTAGTACACACACAAAAGGATAAATCGTGGACAATTAGAAATATATTTCAGAATGTATAAATATCTTCAGCAACATTTGTTTTCTATCATCAGCTGTGTGATATCTAATTTGTGTATCAACAAAATTTAATTTTGTTTATTTTTTATCATCACGCGGTAATCAGATGGTAATTAAGATAGGAGTTCCTAATAAACATCATTTAATAAGAGTGGCGTCATGTACAAATCATAGTTAATTTTATATAATGCCTCATGATCATCTGTGCGGGCGTGGTGAGGTGATTTACGAATGGCACGGTTAGCTACTAAGCTTTCCGCTGATATATTTAACACACTGAATCGAGAGATGTTTAATTGCTTAGATATTAGACTATTCTTTAAAAGTTGAGTGTCGAAACGTCAAGCTAATAAATAGGCAAAGGCTTGAGGATATACCTCTGAATATTATATTATTACCGTAAAAGGGAAAACAAATATAAATATGCTCATAGTAGTCATAGTCATAGTACTTATGTTACTCACATGTTTACACGATACTTGTGTGATGTGTGACCAAAACAGAAAACATTTCAAAAATTTTATGAATGGTTTAAAACTGCACTGTCTGCTCTGTTCAAAATTTAATAATAATCAAAATTCAAAAAGGTCACACTCACAATTTCACGAAATGAAAAAAATTAAAATTAAGCACTCAACTTCACTCACATAATTACTGACTCACTGACTCAAGTGAGTGACTCAACCAACTGAACTGAACTGACAGTTGACAGACTGACTGACAGACACAGAGGGTGAGACTGAGAGGGAGGACCGGAGGAGAGCGAGACTGCGAGAGCAGTAGAGCCAGTACAGTAGAGCAACACAGAGTACAGTACAGATAACAAAAGAAGACACAGAGTCAGTATTGCCAGCCTGAATGCGTTTTTTCTTATCCATTTGTTATCAGATTCTAGTGTGCCTATACATGACTGTTACGCCTCGTCACTTATTTTCACACCGAATATTCGTGCATGAATTGAATCACAGCATCAGCCTGTGAATGTGATCATACATCTTTCAAACGTAGATGACTCCATCACTTCTAGTTTTATGTTTATCTATTAATGCATATCGATTCACAATGTTTTCACAATCTCTTTAATTCATTAAACATTTCATTCGCTATTTACTACGAGTGTTCCTCCTAAATGTTTGGCCAAATCTCGGATCGGTGTCAATTATCAAAGTATTTCTCGTTTGTTTCCGTGCACACGTTTACAATTTAGTATTTATGATACAAATACAAACATATTCATCATTGTAATGGTGCGTCCGCACGCTTGCGGCTTGCCAAAACCCCAAACCTAAACAAACAGCAAGTGTGTGGATGCTTGATTTGGGGAATGAAACATGACCATCCACACGCTTGCGAGCGCTTTAGTGTGTTCTAAAGAAGCTAGCATGGCGGACGTCGAGCTTGATGCGTCGGCAATTACTTAATAATAATAATTAAACATTACATTCTAAAACAGACACTCCAAATTTATTAAAAACATAACAATAAATAAATTAAAATTAAATATGCATACTAAAAAAAAAGCTTGAGAGGTGTCAAGGGACACCCGGATGGAACGAAGTTCTATCGATTAATTAGTGAATGAATTGTGAAAAAAATAATATAAACATATATATAATTATACATATATACATATATGTATATATAACTATTATGTTTGTTATATTATGCGCACGCCGCACAGCTTACAATAGCTTACTATAGCAAAAAGTGTCGTGATAACTTTTCGTAAGATTTTTTTCCGTCTAGCCCCCTTTCACAACGCACGATAAGGAACTTCGTTCCAATATTTAATACGTCGTCATTTTGACCAGTCGTTCATTTTTTCAAGGAACACGCACGACTGTTCGGCACCCATGCACAACGAGACTGGAGTGTTCACAAACATGCATCGCAAGCTAAGCGCTTACGGGAAACCCCTTTGGGTTGTGTCGAAAAAACCGACTTTCGACGGATCGACTTCAAGCGCTTGCAAGCCTTCACAACCCTAGCAAAACGGTCCATTCACACGCTTGAACTTGCAAAGGGTTGTTGAGGTTTGCCAAGTGTGCGGACGCACCATAAACAAAATATTCAGCCAAGCCTTTGTTTGGATTGGGTTGGACCGGCATAAAGGAAGCGTAAAAGTGAACGCATTATTACTACTAATTTAAGGTTGGTAACATCTTAAATCGATTATTTTTCTATAATGTTGGTGAGAGAGAAGAAGGCGGTACTACATTCAATACAACCAACCAATAGGCCTTTTTTCGTCAAAGAAAAGAATATGGCCGACATTTTGATATAGCTGTCATGAAGATTTTCCAGTGACAAATTCTAACTTTGTAGTTCTTCATGCACGGTTTTATGTTCCATTAACGTTTTATTTTTTTATTGCATAGACGATTTTAGTGTAAGCTATTTTATTTAGTAAAATGGCAGCCGATCGCGAAATCGCTGCTGAAGACAGCATACGAGTCGTCTGCCGATTTCGGCCACTAAATGACTCCGAAGAAAAAGCTGGTTCCAAATTCATTGTGAAGTTTCCATCAGGCCCTGATGATAATTGCATTTCAATAGGGGTAAGTTAACATGTTTGTAAAGTTTATGTCAGTTTTCTTTATCATCGCCCTAATTTAGATCATGATGACTAATACATTACGACTTGTGTTCACCTGCTACGAAATGGCCTTTCTTTTCTATTCCGCTCCGTTGAATACGATTGCGATCACAAAAATTTAAAGAATCTCTGTGTATTTAGGTAAATATGAATGTGCTTTGTCGAAAATCAATACAAATACTTTCTCGACCTTGACCCAAGAATACTTTGAATAAATTACATGATTTACTGTAAAATATTTGTTATTTTTGTTTACACACTGTACAATTTAAACACTTATCATAAAAACAGCCATTAATTTAATTTTATAATCACAAAAAAATAATTTATTTAGTTTTGTAAACTAGTTTCCTGACTTTCAGTAAGTAAATAATAAAGTGTACCTACAATACACAGCTTTTATTTGTATAAAAATTGTTAAATTTATTTTGTATGTAAAAATTGTAAATTTATTATACCTAATCTTTACGGCAATTTATTAAATACCTGGTTGCACTAACTTTTATTTGAAATACCTCCATTATGTACCAAAAATAAAAATTGGATAATTGGTTTTATAACAGCTGTATTAAGTGAGTGAATTCACTGAATAAGTAGTAATAATTCAAAGTTATTGGCATTATTACGTTCCAAAGTGAAATTTTAATCACAAGTAAATGCACTAACAACATGGATTCAATCGTTTTAAACATTTGAATCCTTGTTTTTCATACATTATCTTGTGTTATATTACATTAAACCTTATAATTTTACATGTTAATTTGTCAATATTTATTTTGCAATTAATTTTTTTTGTTGTAGGGTAAAGTATACTTGTTTGATAAAGTATTCAAGCCAAATGCAACTCAAGAAAAAGTGTATAATGAGGCTGCAAAAAGTATTGTATCCGACGTGTTGGCTGGGTATAACGGTACCATATTTGCCTATGGACAGACTAGTTCGGGAAAAACACATACCATGGAAGGTGTCATAGGTTTGTACTGCAGGAGTAATAAAATATCTTGTAATTTTTTCCTTAATATTATGAATTGTCAAAAATATATTAAATTTGCAGGAGATCCAGGGAAACAGGGCATAATTCCAAGAATAGTCAACGATATATTCAACCACATCTACGCAATGGAAGAAAACCTGGAATTTCATATAAAAGTGTCCTATTTTGAAATCTACATGGACAAAATTAGGGATTTGTTAGATGGTATTATGGAACTTTTTTATAAACTTTTTGCTGTTATGTCTGGTTATAAGAGTAACAATAATATTATTGATATATTTCAGTTTCGAAAGTGAACCTGAGTGTTCACGAAGACAAAAACAGAGTCCCATTTGTCAAAGGTGCTACGGAAAGATTTGTGTCAAGTCCAGAGGAGGTATTTGAAGTGATCGAGGAAGGCAAATCAAATAGACATATTGCCGTAACAAGTATGAATTTTTATTATGATTTTGCAATGATGTTATTTATTTTTATTAATGTATGTTTTTAACTATCAATACATACTTTATATAGGAAGTTGAAATACTTGCACAATCTTGGAAATGCTCGTATTAGCGTGTAATTAAATATTTATGCTCTAAATATTTATGTTTTCAGATATGAATGAACATTCATCAAGATCTCATTCAGTCTTTCTCATTAATGTAAAACAGGAAAATTTGGAAAACCAAAAGAAATTATCCGGAAAGTTATATCTTGTGGACTTGGCTGGTTCTGAAAAGGTAGTATAGAATAGACTTTAATATGTAATAATTTTAGTCTGAAATTAACCATTGTTTTGACTTATTCATATTATCATGTTTATTTCTTGGTTTTAATAGGTATCTAAAACTGGTGCTGAAGGTACTGTACTCGATGAAGCCAAAAATATTAACAAATCACTCTCGGCCTTGGGTAATGTCATATCTGCTTTAGCTGATGGCAACAAGTCACACATCCCTTACAGAGATTCCAAACTTACTCGAATTTTACAAGAATCACTTGGAGGTAATGCAAGAACAACCATAGTCATTTGCTGTTCCCCAGCTTCTTTCAATGAGAGCGAAACAAAGAGTACTCTCGACTTTGGCAAAAGGTGAGCAAGTTAAACAAACATATAAAAACAAAAAAACACTACTATTTGTGGCATCAATATCAGTTCTGTGTGTATTTTTCAGAGCAAAGACTGTCAAGAATGTTGTATGTGTCAATGAGGAACTTACTGCTGAAGAATGGAAGCGACGCTATGAAAGGGAGAAGGAGAAGGTGGCAAGGCTTAAAGGAAAGGTATATGATTTTGATAAGAGTTAATGAATCTCTTCTACTAATAACAATATTTATTTTCAACCATAATAATGTGCATTACATCAATATAATTATATCACGAATTTAAAGCTCAGAAAATATTGTTTAGGTTGAAAAACTTGAAGCTGAGGTTAACCGCTGGCGTTCTGGAGACACTGTTCGCCCAGAGGAACAAGTCAACTTGGTGGAAATTGATGCTGTCACTCCTGTTACATCCTTCATTGAAGAAAAACCACCTGTACCGGTTTGTATTATAAATTGGACCATAACATTATTCAATACACATTATTGCTCAATAATCCTTTATACCACTTTGATAACATAAACATCATTTATTACTCTCCAGATTGAGATATCTTTATGGATTGAATTGTCATGGCAGGTCATGTAGTCTTGCAATATTAACAAGAAAAGGAAAGTGAAACCAGTTACATAATCTTAGTAGGCAGTTATTTAATGTGCATTATGTAAAACTGTTTCTTTCACCACTTACATATAAGGAGGTTGTCATACATTTAATAAGATATGGCTGTAATTCTGCTATAAGCTGTATAAAGGCCCATGTGTAAAAAGTTTCGTCATCTTAGGGCATTATGTACAGGGGTGGTAAGGATAAAGGTTAAAAATTGAACTCTTGCAATTATATTGTTCTGTGGACCATGTCATAGTTTTTCTACAAATTATTTAATCCTTTATTATAAACACAACGTGCTGTCCATACAGTGCATGTAATTTGATAATGTTAAAAGAAAAAAAAATGATTTGTTAAATTGGTACATAATTTCATTAATTTAATATAGCATTTACTTTAATATATGCAATGTTTTGTATAGCCTGTACCAGTGGCCGTGTCGAGTGCAGTGGAGGATGCAGCCATGCAGGGCAAGCTGGAAGCACTGTACCAACAGCTGGACGACAAGGATGAGGAGATCAACCAGCATTCGCAGCTCATTGAGAAGCTGAAGGAGCAAATGATGGAGCAAGAGGAGCTTATTGCTTGCACAAGGTAAGATTTATTTTATTTATATAAAGGACTGGACACATTTTAAAATAAAGTTTGTGATATGCACACATCAGAACTCTATGCTGCTTAGTGCATTAATAATAATTATGCTAATTTGAGTATTGCCTCGTGCCCCCGTAACTTCGTCTTAGGATATGTTGGACTCAATTGTATGAAATTGATTTTGTCTCCCTTATTACGCTTTAGGAGGTAAATCCTTTCATAGTGTTATCGCTCTATATAAAGATCCCCTTTAGATAGTTTCGCATCCCTAAATCCACTTTCAGGGTGTGTTGTCAGTCTGTCTAGGTAAACGTTTTAATAAGTAGATAGAGATATCACAAAGTGCTTACATCAATGTAAAAACTTTCTAGGAACTGGATAAGAAATGGAAACAGTATGAATGGTGCAGTACAATTGAATGATTCCATAAATTAATGATAATCCATCACAACAATCATCAAACATCTTATTATAATTCCATAAATTAATGATTTATAAATCTTATAGTCACAATTTCCTTATTTATAGTTAGGTTTTATCACTAACTTTACGAGTTATTTGGTGGTAGTTACTAGTTTTCTTAACAAGTGTAGTCATTTCAACCAACATATTCACAACAAGGACAGAAATGTTTGTATAAATGAATGTGTATTGTAATGAACCTACTTTTGACTCGCCAAATAAATTACTGCCATTCCTGTGCAAGGTCTTTAGCTTAATTAGATAGAAGATGTTGCAAATATGCATAATGTAACCTGAGTTACATAAGACGAGATGTAACTAGCGTTGTTAATTAACATTTTATTATTTTTAATATTAGTTGTGGAAATTTAGAAACAACCGTATAAATGGTATTGAAAAAAAAATTAGGATGTTAATTTTAAAATGGTATGTCTAAAATGAATGTCCACAATTTGTCATATAATTATTATTAAGTTTTGAACCATTACAATTGTAATATTGGTGTTCAAGACGTTAAGAAAGGCAATTCGGATGTTAACAATTTTTTTTCTTATACTATGTACTTCATGAAGTGAAATGAGCTATGTAATGGCTTGCTAGACAAACATAAGTGGTATAAGAATAGTATGAGTAATGTTTTAAAATTAACTTGGTTGTGGATTGTACATATTTTATTATGATAGAGGTATTCTTGATAGATATTTTGTATGCCAATATTTGGACTGAGTTTAGACTTGAGATCCATGCAATTTATTCCAAATACGGCGGATAAATTAGACATTATGAGTACTAGTTATCATTATAAAATGAGTAATGTTTTTGTTCCTGAAGTTAACACGAAGTACTGCACTATATTCTGTTAAAATATGATTTGATTTCGGGTTGTGATATTGTATCTATTTCGTTCTTTTGGTTGGAAGTTGAAGTTTGCTATTGTTTTTAGAATAAAAATCATAGTTATGCTAAGTGAGCTAAGTGTTTTATTTTCTTTGTCTTATAGCATTCATATTTTTCTGTTCACTATAGACGCGACTACGAAGCGTTGCAGGGTGACATGAACCGCATCCAGCAGGAGAACGAAGCAGCCAAGGAGGAGGTGAAAGAAGTGTTGCAGGCGCTGGAAGAGCTCGCCGTCAACTACGACCAGAAGTCGCAGGAGGTCGACAGCAAGAGTCGCGAGTGCGATCAGCTCTCCGAAGACCTGCAAACTAAACAGGTAAAGTCTTTGCAGCTGTCCTTTAAAATCTCTGTTCTTTTTCATTATGCATTAAGTTTGTGGAGAACGCGTCAAATCGTGTCGTATAGATGGAGATATCAAATGAATTTGTGTTTGTATGCTAGGACTTAGGTGTTCAAATTATCATAACATTCATATTTTGACCTTTACTTTAAATTTGATTTAATATTGGAAAAAAATACATTAGTTTCTTCATTTGAGAGGTGCAACTGTATCTATTAGATGTCGACAAGTTTTTAAATCGGTCCCTGTACAGTGTAACGAAATTTAATGAAACTGATTAAAAACTACACCTCATTATCTTAAATGTTATTTTTAATTTTAACAGAGTGCACTTGCCAGCGCTACGTCCGAACTGCAGCAGCTGCGTGACCTGTCAGCGCACCAGCGCAAACGAATTGCCGAGTTGCTGACTAATCTGTTGAGGGACCTGGCAGAGATCGGAGCCGCCGTGGGTGGCTCCGAGCTCGACTTCAAGCTGAATGTGGACACCGTTGGGAAACTCGAGGAGGAGTTCACTGTGGCTCGACTCCACATCAGCAAGATGAAGAGCGAGGTCAAGAACATAGTGCAGCGCTGCCATTCGCTCGAGTCCGCTAATATTGACGCCAATCAAAAGGTCAGCTGTTCGTTAACTGTAATTGTGGTTGCACACCTGTCTAATTTAAGATCATTGTTAATAACATTAATAACGTTTTGCTTGATATAGGTCTAGGCTTTGAGTTCTGTGGGCCTGATTAAAAAAGCGGAGCCGTTTGGATTCACCTGCGTGTTTGTCTGTCACACTTATAGTGTTGAAAAAGAAGGGATCAACAAGCTATAAACTATTAAATATTCAACATATCATGAGAAACCACTGGACGGTCTTAGACATTTTCCATCGTTAGATAGCAGTTGTTAAGCTATGTCGGAAGCCTTTGGTCATATGATTCTGTCCTCTTCTTTATTTCGTAGCCTGCAACGCAACGGTGATGCCTTTGGTATTGCTTATGTTCATGGGCGAATGGTGACCACTTACCATCAGGTGGTTTATCATTCACTAGTTATTGCATTAAAATTCCAAGTGGAAAGTACAAGAACTAAATCTTTTCTAATTGAATTGAAATTGAACTGTGTTCCGACGTTTTTATTTGTGTAATTAATTATTACAGACAGTAAACTAAATTGTAGATTTTCCTATTCAGATCGAAGAATACGAACGGTCGCTGGGTGAGTGTCGATTGCTGATCTCTCAACACGAGGCCCGCTGCGCGTCGCTCGCGGAGTCGATGCGCGAGGCCGAGAACAAGAAGCGGCAACTCGAGGAGGCGGCGGACGCGCTGCGTGAGGAGTGCGCGCGGCTGCAGGTATTGTTCGCGATATTACTGCACATGAATGCGGATTTGCTGTGCCCGCATGTCGGGTGTGTTCACAAAGGGTAATGTGCGACACCCGCCACCCGCATATCCTTACAGCGATTAGTCTAAGATATTTTTTTGCTGTCCATATTCACTTTGCAACCTATGTGAAGTACGTTCCAGAAGTCAATAACAATTCAAGATGTGAACAATTTCATTTCATAATGTGATGTCATATGAATACTTTTTAGTGTGTTTAATAATTGTGAGGCACTTGCAATGTTATTAAGAGCAGCTACAACAGAATAAATATTGGAGATTAAAGAATAAATTGATCGTATTTTACACCTACACGAATTAACAAATGAACGAACTAATAAACTACAATAAGCATATTTGAGCGTAATTTTGCGTTTGTTCAGGCGGCGGAGCGCGTGCAGTTGGCGGCGGCGGAGCAGCGCGCGGACTCGCAGGTGCGCGGCGCGCTGGAGGCGCAGCTCGGGCAGCTGCGCGCGGCGCACGCCACGCAGCTGTCCGCGCTGCGGGACGAGCTCGCCGCGCTGCAGCGCCACCACCAGGAGCTCAAGGAGTACGTTCGTCTGCATAGTTTTTCAATAAAATTATTCTATTTGCTAAGCGAAACGATGACGAGGCCCAGGGTGAATCGGCGATGATAAAGTTGCATTGAAAAAATACCTAACTGAAACTAAATTGACGGGCCATATAAGTTGACTCAGGACGTGTTCTGGTAAGCGACCACAACGTTTAAACACACACTGTAGACACATAATATCCCGATAATATAAATGAGAATTTTTAGTCAAAGGCACAGTTTTACAACAAACAGTTTATTAATCATGTCACTTGCTGGGAACCTTGCTTTTGTTTTTACTTGGAACTTGATGGCGTTAATTCAAATTAAAAATTATTTATTCTTGGATGTGTCACTGATACATTAATGCATTAATTTTCTGCATTTTCAAACTCAAACTCAAATCATTTATTCCATGTAGGTATTTAGAATACACTTATGAACGTCATTTTTTGCATTTACCACCGTTTCGCTAAGGTGCCTTTAAATTTTAAATCTTTCGAGGAGAAAAAGAAACGGCGAAAGAAAACTCCTCGGCACATCTTTTAAAAAAAAATATAGTGCTTAAAAACTAATTACAATCTTTTTTGCTAGGTACTACCATTTTATACCTAAATACTAACTTGAGCGGAACCGGATGCGGATGTCTATTACCAAGCATCCTTGTCATTAATATACTCATCGATAGAATAATAACCTTTCTCTACAAGCCGTGTTTTAATACGTTTCTTAAATATTTGTATGGGGAGATCAATAATTGACTTGGGCAATTTATTGTAAAAATATATCCCATTTGTATACTCTTGGTACATTGATATTGATGTGAAATCAAAAGTAATATCTAAAATATCAATGTAACAACCTTGACATCCTACACTACTGTATTAATTGTTTGCAAATTTTGCCATATTTTCCTTGGCAATACATCTCATTGTGCATACCAATTAAATGAGTCACACGTTATGTTCGTCCTACACAGAGTCTTGGTAGGTTGTTAGTCACGCCAATGGTAGTTAACTATTTAATCATGTTCAGGAAATATTACTCAAAGAAATAAACGGAGCAGTTTCTTGTGCTTCCAAAAGTACTTATATTGAAATTTAGACTACTTAAATCAGTAGTAGTAGTCATATTGTTTGTTTTCATTCCTTTTGTTGTCTATGAGGGTTCATACAAAACCATTGTTCCAGTTCCAGTATATTATGCATAAAGAAAGGCCTTAATTTTGATAGACCATCATAATGATGAAAATTTATTTAAGTAGCTCGCAGGTTCTAGGTCCTAGTTTTTTCACTATTGCACACTTATCAACATTTGAAACCCATCACATACTTATCTTGTTATAATGTTTTTGTGAATCTATAAGATGTATGTCACTCAAATATATAAATGTGTATACTGTACGCTCTAGCAACAAGACAAGAAACATTATTTTATATTGATTTGTGTTTTATATTATCAAACCCCCCGGCTGGGTTCAAACTAGTGACTAATGGCTTGGCAAGCCAAGTAGGAGCAATAAGGTTTTCGACATATTATGTTAATCCATGTATAAATAGATAATATTATTTGAAACTATGTATACAAGGTGATTTTCCTGAGATTTTGCAGATATTTTCAATTATGATTATGGTCGAATTTCGACCATCTAGGTTTAATATCGTCATCGGAGCGGGTGCATAGGTGCAACTTGCGTTGTATCAACGTAACTTATCTATAGTGATTATGATTTTAATATCTTCGTATTAAACCGTGTCGTGTTTGTCCCCAGCTCGTACCAGGAGCTGACGCTGGCCCGACAGCAGCTGCAGGACGACTACGAGAAGCTGAGGCGCGAGGAGGCCGACAAGTCTGCCAAGCTGAAGGAGCTCATGTTAGTGTCGCGCACCCCGCGCTCCCCTCGACGGCTCGACAAAGCCGAGAAGGAGGTCGCCAACCAGCAGACCCTCCTCAAAGACGAATTCCACGACTTCATTGTATCTCCCAAAAAAGAAAAAATGGGATTCGGATACCCGATGGACCTCGATCCGTACAAACCGCCGGCCAGGGAGGAAAAGTCGCTCTCGGCAATCCCCAAACTCCCCGCCCTCCGACACTCCTGCAATATCCATCCCCTTCAGTTGCATTTACTTATATCGGTCACCATGATCCTCCTCACACATCGCTATCCACAAATAGTCGTTTTGGTTTAAGCTTGTATGTCGCCTTGTTTTGTGATACATTCATGGGTTTTTACGCTCGACGTTAATTTGCTGTGCCTTTTGGGGAACATCAAAGCTGGCTCCATAATTATTACGCGGTAGTAAGAGACAATATTCAATTAAAAGTATACATGTGTTGTGATCACCGTTACCTTCAAAGAATCGCGAGAATTTGATTGTCTGAAAATAGTGTCGTATAATATTTTAAAAATATCCGGATACAATACAAACACTTGTGTAATTATGTGATTTAGCTTTGAAACGTAATTTAATATCGTGTGTAAAGTACATCTGTGATTTTTTTTACTATTTATTTTATTGTTGCAACTGTCTTATATAACTAATAATGATGGCAATAATACGATTAGTTTTTAATATACACTTAATATAAGGCAGTTGTGTCCATACATTACGACGTGGGACATAGTGCAAATTGTTTAATATTTTATTATGCATTTAAAATGCCTTTACTTGATGCTAGTCAACACGTTTACATTGTAGGTAATTCGTTTATTGAGAATATCATCCTATAAATCAGTATGCTTCTAATGTATTGTGTAGCTGTAGCATGTTTCTTTATGCGGTTCGTACGATATAAGATAGATTAGATATAAGAATAAAGAGTAGCATGCGACTAGGTGCAATCAAATTAAAACGTTTAGTATAGTTCTAAACTCAGTAGGGTTTTCGTCATATTTAGGTGCGTCGGTTTGATATCGTTGTTACGTACTAAAATTTTGACTTGTTTGTAATCGTCATAGAAGGTAGCTATTATTATTATATTCAAAACGCAATTGTGATTTTGGTGCACGTTGGTGGTTCGGTGCTTCGGAGGGCACGTTCTTTTGGTCCCGGTTGGTATCGTTCAGTATGTCGCTATGACAGAGGCCATCGGGTGGTATAACTTTTGATATTTAGTTGAACCACTATTATAACGGATTGGAGTAATCTCGAAGGTTGAATCGTATGAAACGCGTGCCCGGAAATGTACCACCGATAGGTTCAAGCCGATCGTTATGTTATCACTGCCTTGTTATATCGGTTATTATGTTATATTGATATATTACTCGTAAATTAAGTTAAGACTGCCTTCATAAGGTACAAATTCGTGTAACTAACAAATTAGGTTGTTATTGAGTTGTTATAGTCAAATATTTTATTTAGTCATTCTAAGCTAAACGGTTTGCTTAAAAATGCACAAAAAAGGCGATCGTTATTCGTTATGTTCTGAAACAAAAATGAACTTCATGAAAGGTACCGTGTAAATAAACCTGTAAATATAATTGAATGATTGTATAGAGAGACAGTATGCATATATTTTTATCGAAATATTTTTCTATTACATTGGATCGATGACGGTTTGTTTGAACATATAAATCTGTGTTATCGTAACTTAGGCTATTATAAAGGATATATATTTAGTCATATAAACAAAGTGAAGTGGATTCAAAAGTATTAATAGGTAATGTGGAACCATTTAGTAATTCAAGGCACCTCTTGTCAGTGACGCGATCATTCCTAAATTTTGCATTTAGATGATATTTAAGTCGTAGTTGCAACTTTTGCATTTACAATTGCAATGTTTTTGTAAGTAGTAAAATTTATATTGATATGCAGTGCATGACCATGTGTTCATATCATACCATTCCTCTTATCCACGCCATATATTATTGTTCAATTGCATCTATCCTAGTGTCCATGTCACTTCCTTAGTCTGTATGCACTCTTATTGCCGAGGAGTGATTGTCGCCTCAGCCTATTCGTGCTGAAGTTGTGCACAATAGATTGCTCAATTTTTTCATAAATATATATGAATATATTTCTAAACCAAATCTATTTGCATGGCTCAGATCTGGTCGTGGCGTGTCATCGGTCCAGCAAATTAGTCTAGAAAATGTATTTTTGTATAACCAACAACTCATTATTGACTTGACGCATTTCTAGATTAATCGGCTCAGACATGAACAACTCGAACAAATTTTATGATATGATATGTTTCCAAACATTTAGTGAGCGTAAGTACAAAGTAAATGTAGTACAAGGTCTTGTGACGCCTCGCTTTTTTGTTTTTTAAGTTGTCATTTTATTCCGCACGTATCCCATTCATATTCATTTTGCCGGGGGTTGGCATTTTCTAAATTACGGCCTCTACTTATCGAGCTCCGAAATATGGATGGGTGCGTGCTGGGCGATAGGATAGCTCACGATCTACTCACAGGTAATTTTACTAAATTCCAGGACATCTAACATACACATGACATTTACTCTAAATAATTCATAATTAATAACGCTTTTATTATGTTAATCAATACTCACTGTAACTTAATATATTTTATTTTGCTATTTGCAACGTGTTCAATATCGTTTTCAATTACCTATATTCTACATCAAAACTCGTTCATCAATTACGAAAGCGATAAAAAATCTAAATCTAATCTAAAAATAGATATTTTATAATATAATTATTACTTATTTCATATATACGTAGTTAGCAAAAGAAACTGAAGTAAAGTATTTCGTATTACAGCCAAAGCGTGGAGCGGCGTGAACAGGCGCGCGCAGACCTCAAGGGGCTGGAAGATACCGTGGCCAAGGAACTGCAGACCTTGCACAACCTACGAAAACTCTTTGTGCAAGACTTACAGGTACTTATTGTTAAACTATGCCATTTAATTATATAATTATAAATGTATATTTATCATGTTCACCTACATACAAATATTAAACTATGGCATTTAATTCTATATTTATAAATTTATATTTATCATGTTCACTTACATACAAATATTTTTTATTACAATTGCAAGTAAGACGTAAGTATTAAAAGATTGCGAATATTTTTTGCAACACAAATATGCGTGTTTCTGTTTTAATTTACGTATGCTTAAAATTGCGACCATATTAAAAGTTAATAACTGTCCCCAGGCGAGGATAAAGAAGTCTACGAACTCGGAGGAGGGCGCCGAGGAGGAGGGCGGTTCTTTGGCGCAGAAGCAGAAGATCTCATTCTTGGAGAACAATCTAGAACAATTGACGAAGGTTCACAAGCAACTGGTGCGCGACAACGCCGACCTGCGATGTGAACTACCCAAGTTGGAGAAACGTCTCCGCGCCACCATGGAGAGGGTGAAGGCACTCGAGACTGCACTCAAGGTATCAACTGTTTTAGTATACATATACTTGTATAGTTTTTATTTCTTTATCTTCTTTACAAAGATGAATGTTGTATGTGTAAAAAAATACTCCAAGCTTTAATTGTTTTAACAAAATTGCCAAATAATTACTTTATTCGTACTAATATTTTTCTTTTCATAAATAATAGGAAGCGAAGGAGGGAGCGATGCGCGACCGCAAGAGATATCAATTCGAGGTGGACAGGATCAAGGAAGCTGTTCGCGCCAAGAATCTTGCCCGACGAGGCCCGCAGGCACAAATTGGTAATTACTGACAATGTTTTACACAAATGTTCACTATATATAGTATATAGTAATTATATTGACGCAAAAATGTATCATATAGAAGAAATATAGTTTAAATTTTGCGAGGAGTCCACAATGTGTATTGTATTGTAAGTGTAGAATTATAATGTGTTGGTATTTCAGCCAAGCCGATCCGTGCGGGCGGCGGGCACCTGGTGGGCGGCGCGGGGGGCGTGGTCCGGCCGCAGCCCGCGCAGGACATCAAGCGCAAGTCTATCATCGTCGGCGCGAGGGGTATGTTCACATTTATATACAATGTCTAATTAGGTCGACGGTTTTTATAACAAGTTATAATATGTGTCGGTTAACAATATTAATTTAATTTACACCGAACTTAAGTTTAACACAAATATAGTTCCCTAACAAAATAATGTGTAACATTAAAAGCTTTACATCTCAGTTCCGGCGTGTGTTTCTACTAAAGTAGTTTTAAAAATAGTTCAGATTCATTTACCGAATTGGAAGTAGAGTCACGCCCTCACTGATGAGTTCATTGGCTGTATGATTCAGGTCAACGTAACACATACGGATTTCTGGCTGTATACCAACAATGATGTCCATTACTCATTACGCCCAATACGCCAACTTTTGATTCAAACAAAACAATTCGTATATCTTATCTCCTACTTTTATAGCACTTAAAGTGGTATTTAGAATAGTTTCAAGTAGAATAATTGTTAATACCTTTAGTGTTGTAATGATATTATTACGAGTCCTAAGAATGTCAACATTATGTCTTTGTGTTATTATACTCTAGTATCGTGCTTTGCCTTCTGCTGGCAATATGACTTACACCTTTTTTTTATATTTCAGATGAAAGTTGAAGAGATAGCAGTTACATCATAGAGAAAATGAAAGAAACTTCGTAGGTGTACCTAATAAGGCGGCAAAATTAATTCTTGAAAAAAAATTATACCCATAATATAATTACTACTTATGTGTTTACGAAAAAGCCTAATATAAGCTACAACAAAAAAATAAAATAAAAAATATCGTAGATTTTTCTTAGGCTTAACATTTCGAGCTATCTAATCTTAATATCACTAAGTGCACATGTATTTAGACATGAATAGCTTCTGTATTAGGGCCTATGAAACATGCTGTTTCTCTATAAGGAATTTGTGCATCAAAATTATATTAGACACAGGGTGAACATAGGTCTTCATATAACTTTAGTAACGGTTATCAATAAGGTTAACCCATGCAAAGAGTATTATTTTGTAAGCAATCTCGTGGCTTTGGTGGTCTTGATGTTGCTTCTTACTGATAAATCTGAAAAAGCACTATTTTTATGAAATGACAAGTATAACATTTTTAGTTTATTAACTTGATTGCTTAAGAGCATTGATAACTTGAATACAATAATATGAACTTTGTCTCGAAGGGAGAAATGGTACGAGCAACAATTGAAATGTGTGGGTGCACTCACAGCATCATTCAGTACAAAGTTACACCTGACTCAGTTACCAGTAACGTTTTGTGGGATCAATCGAATTCGGGCGGAGTGCCATTTCTTCCTTACTAGGTATAAATGAATTATTTCAAGATGCAATATCGTGTCAGTATCTTTAAGAGAAAAGCTCTGAGTTACATGCAACTTTGCATTATGCTGCCGCACAAATAAACTGTCGAAAAGATTTGATCATGTGGTTGATTGCGAGTGTGGTGGCAAATGCATAGCCGAGTGCATCTTATTCTTCAATGTGTAGTTCTAGTGTAAGCTTCTTTAATATATATTTTTATATATTGTGATAAGCGTTGTTATGCCGACATGAGAGCATTTAATAAGTTAACGAAACGATAATAAATTGTTGTGAAATAAGGCTTGATGGGTGATCAGTAAGGCAGTAAGGCAGGATACGAGGCCCGCATTGGTTCCCGAGCGTGGTACCTGGGCGACTTGCTGAACCTAGCAAGTTCTCGGCCACGAGGTACGTTCAGCGCCAGGTGGACTCGGTCACAACGTTATTTAGTGGGCGATTTTTATATTCACCGGTCGAATATGAAAATCTCTTTCAACTAATACACCATAACATTTCGCTCTGGTATTCGCAATAAAGTTTTACATAACCAATGCATAATGAATTAGTTCGAATAGATAAAATGTTCAATAGTTGTAGTTATCAATCAACATGACGCCTTGATAGTATACCTGTTTTACGGCATACATTGCTTGTGAGCTGTGATGTTTTAGTGATGACGTCAGTTTCGCGGCGTATCCTTAGAGAATAGTCGCATTTAATCTATGGTTTCATTAGTAACAGTCTCGAAATTACGAAGGTCAGTCTCGAAATCATGTCTGAAGCGTTTACATAATAATATGTTTAATTATTACCATTTTCCCCACCAAACACTTTCACATCCCTGTAATACTGCAAATTAGTGGCAAATTCCTGTGCTTAATGATAGTGCACTTCTATTATATGGGTTTAAACACGCGCGCCTTTATTTTTGGTTAAAAGTTCTCTATTTGCTTTTAAGATGCATTAGCTTTCGTAGTAGATCTGTACCGTGTGTAAGTACTTATGATAAAACGCAGTGGAGTGTTGGCTTGTTCAATTACGCATAAGTCTCACTGCATCGAGTCGCTGCGTCCTATGAGGAGTTATGGAACTATGGTCGACAATGTTCAGAAAACCAAAGATAAATCACAATGTTTAGATTTATTGTTTGAGATTAATTACCAGCTGAAACATGAGCCCCGAATTACTTAATGGTTCCAAAGCTCCTTAATGTGTTGCAATACATTTATTATATCATTTAGGTGTAAAGTTTTAGTAAATTATTTCATACTTAAGTTAGATACACGATTTTATTATATTTTATTTATTGTATTTCATAACCTAAATTATCTCGTTTTTTTTCACTTTTGAAGTGTAATACGCTTTTTTACATACCTCTATTTACATTTTTTTGTAATCATGATCAAATAAACCTATTTTTTCATTCAAAATTAGAGATGTCTACAAAGATGCATTCCAGGAGGAAGGCGTATCTTTGTTTATCGATAAGTTGAACGTTTTTTGGTTAATGTAAGTAAAAATGAGGCTATCCTCGGTTTCCCTCGCCTGTCGCTAGGAAGGCGTGGACGTGGACGGCTCAACCGGCGGCGCTCGGCGCTCGGGCGAACCCCAAACCGACTGGCTTGCCTCTGCACCAAGTGATTTAGTTTGTATTGACATCTTTTGTATGATGTATTTAATATATGGAAAATTCTCAACAAGAGTGTTTTCTTGATTTTTATTTATTATAAAAATAAAATTATGAATTTAATTTGCTACAGACAATCTTTTATTTCTTGCCTCCTTCCTAAAAGTTAGATAGAAGTTCACATTAAACAAATAAATGTTATAAATAAATGCTACAAAAAATTGTTGTAGTTGTGATAACTTTCTCATAGATCCCGCCTGACGGCGTTAGGGCGCGTTTATATGACACGATAGCTTTCTCGCGACCCCCGCGCGGCGACTGCGGGCTCGCCTAATGATGCATAGCAAATTAAACTTTATTGAATAGTGTACAACGTACAAATTCTTAGCAGTTACCTAACTACGCGTCCGTTGCGCATCCACCGCGCAGTTAGGTAACTGCTAAGAATTTGTACGTTGTGAACAAAGTTTAATTTGCTATGCACCGTCTAACTGGGGCCTAAGGTCACTGGCTCTCATCATCTAAATATACTTATAGGTACCTACTATAAATACAAAAAAAACGTATAATGATATGGGTTAAAAAGAAAAACATGTTTTATAGAAATATATTTATTACAGTAAATATTATTACACTTCTATAATTTATTTTCGTTAAAGGTATTATGAATTTACTACTCGCTTTTTAAAAGCATCTTACCATGGTTTACACCTCTTCGGTTATAAATGTTATATTAAATGAATTATTATGGACGTCGCAAAAAATATGATAAATTGTTATGGTTGGTTTTGACAACAGTCTTATTAATATATCTTTGACCCGACTTTTTATATTAGCTCATACAAATTGATATGATGTTTTAAACTATAATACATTTTCTGCAAAACGAAATACTAATGTAGTATTATTTCGAGACAATAATCAATTAATGATATCACAGATTAAAAAAACAAGGTTAATCGATAACCCAAAATGATAATCCCTATTACGTCTAATTGTAGGTATAATTATAATTAGTTATTGCACATTTTGGATAACATTAAGCATCAAGGTTTCATCAACCCTTCATCTATGTGACTGTTATACAATTCGTTGAAAAAATATTTTTCCAGGTATTTACAACAAAATTACTGTAATTCTGTTCTACTTATATTTTTTATTATTATGACATATCTACGACAATACTTAAAATACTAATTCTGTGATATTCAATTTTAGTTATTTGTGAATGATATAAGTATATAATTTATTAAACAATATAATATGTATTTTTTGTAGCACAACTGATATTTTGTAAAGTTGTAGGTAATTTAAATAATGAATACCTACTTTAGCATCAAATCATAGAGGAACTATAATAACAATTTATATTACCAATGCAATGTTATATATTGCATTAACTCTAACTGAGTCTACAATAGTCCACGAACATTATGATACCATTAAAATTCATGAAGATATTACCTAAACGATACCTAAAACTGCACCAAAATTAATTACACACAAGTCACAAAGTATTAAAAGATCATTACAAGAACAAACATATAATCTACATAAATATTATTTGTATTATATTACGATAGCTTTTTATTATATTAATAGATTAGTATTTAACTTATTTACAGGATTCCAAATATATACACGATGAAACAATAAATTATAGTAACCTAACTTTTTCATATACTTACTCGTAGGTAAAAGCTGCTTGATATTCTCCGTAGATGTGTCAAACGCGACTTTAAACAATACCACTAGCTTATAGAAACATCTATTTTGTTATCTACTTTAAACTTCTAAAATTTTTATTACATGTTACATGCAATAATATGCGAATATTTTACATCAAAAAGAAATATAATTTCTTTATAATTAACCATAAATTCAAAGTTTTAAGCTTAATTATTGAGGTGTGTATAAAAAAGGAAGTTGCGTAAATAAATGGTTTCAAGCAAACAGTTACAATATATTACTATTTATATTTTAACTGTACTGTTGTTCCACATCTAATCAAGTATGACGTATTAGACTAGATTCAAGCAATGTATGATTATTTTAGTATTTTATGTCTACAGGTGTTATCAAAGATATAAACCCAAAAGCCAAACGACAATATTAAGCAGTCAGATACTCACTTTTTTATACAAAAGTTTATTGTTTTTATGAATTTATATGGACCTCTTTAAAACCGTAGTAACATCTTCGTTACGGATGTCACAGAGCGTCGTAAGTCGCCACCGAGTCGTTCGAGTGTTGGCGGCTCAGCGAACTGGTTACTCCGTTTTCACTTGTAGTAGATGAGGTTCTGAAAAAGTTTAAAAGAGAATTTTACCATTGTCATAGAAAAATGGTAACTTGCACTGGATCGCAACTCATGTTTTAACAAAATTAAATAAATAACTACAATTTAAAACGCTTAAACACTCCAAACCCTGCAGTACGCTTAAACACTCGTATACCCCCGCAGTAGGATTTTGTGTACACAAATATGACTTCACACGACCCGAATTTGGCCCGGCCGGGAATCAATTTGATAGTTTACTCTCGATAGTAGTAGGGTATTTTACTCGCCTGGCTCACCTGGCTGGCTTACATGACTAATAATAATATGACCTCATACTTAGTTTGTTAAACTAAACAACTGATGTTCTAACATGCTCTGCTGACTGAACTAACCATCCTAGTCCCTATTTGAGTCTTGTTCTGTGTCACAGTTGTCATGGGCGGCAGCGGAAGCGTGGTACTGCATGCTCGTTTGCTAGCTTAATTTAAAAAAATACAAACAGAAAGGATATTCTGTACAGTGTACAGTGCCGAAGTCCCGTCGGGTGTACTAACCCGAAGAACGGCAGCAGCGAGACGAGGTGCGCGCGCGAGGTGCAGGCGCGCAGCTCGGGCAGCGTGAGCGCCACGTGCCGCAGGTACGCCTGCAGCGCCAGCCGCCGCCGCTCCACCACCGCTGCGTCCTGACCTCGACACCGTTCTTTGTATCATTCATTTATAACAAAATCAAGTCGACTATTATTCTGTTTGAACCTTTGAGCTTAACTTTATAACAAACTATAATATTAAATGCAATCGTGTCATTTCGGGAAACTTATGATACAATAGAAAAAATGTTTCTTCGGCTATCTTTTAATTGACATATCTTTTTTGTTTGTGACTCAAGAAAAAGCTGCAAGACATTAATAAAACCGCATTCAAATTGGTTGAGCCGTTTCTAAGATAACCGGTTACTAGGGCTATTGTTTTAATAAATACCCCTAAAATTGTTTTTTTTTTTTCAAATAATTATGTTTTAAGTACAGACATTTTGCAAGACACTTTTTGTACAGACAGATCTGCAAGAATTTTATACGAAAGATTCTAACTCTCGGAAAATTGTACATAAATGTAAACATTATCTCGCCCAAACGATACAATAAAAATTCTGAATTTTAAGCCTATTTAATAAATATAAATTATTTATTTATACACTTACACGCTTCCTCAATGTCCTCTTTGGAGGAAATTTGTAATTAGCAATGTCGGGGTGACATTTCTTCAGCTGCGTGTGCAATTCGTGGAACTTGGCGTATCTGTGATACACGTTCCACTCCTCCTGACCTATTTTCAAGAACACCTAAAAAAGTAAAATATATACATTCATACAAAATTGTACACATACTTTGCCTACCTACTGGATAAAATCGTAAGTACCTAAAAGCACTTTGTTACTTACATTCTTACTTCCTACGATTGATTTTAAATTAAGCAATTTCCAAATATGGAATACCTTTAGAACTTTTAAATTTAAATCTAAAAATATGAAATGAAAATTAATTCAAGTAAGTATGGTTCGTATACGCAATCGGTTTAAGAATAATTATGTCGAATTTAATGAGGAGGTGAAGGAAGTTCATTTTCTATTTGAAATTATTGTGAAGATGGTGTTTATTTGAGAGGCTATTTCTTAACATAATTATATAGGCATCAGCCATATAGTCCGCAAAGTTATTGTGTATTGAAGTTGACATCATACAGTTTTCTTACTGTATTAGATAACTATAATACTGTCAAATCATGAATATTATTTTATTTCTCACCTGGTAAACATGATAGGAATTCGTTTTCTTTCCTACTAGGAAAGCAGTCGGAATATGCACTTTTACATTAGACTCTGGGTAATCCAGTATTTCTATAGCTGATGTACTTTCCAAGTCTTGAAGTCGTCGCTGTAAGTGCTGATTAAATTCCATGAGTTCTGCGTGCATTTCAGCTACCTGTAACATATGGACATTATTATGTAGATCAAAGTACATTTTGTAAGTTGGAACAAAAAAAGTTTAAAAAATAAGTAAAAATAATACCCGGATTTATCCCAGGTTCGGACAGTTTATGACGCGGAGTTTACGCAATGGACAGTTTAAGGAGTATAAAATGTATGGCATGGAAGTTTAGTTAGGTTAACGATAGTGCCATTAGCGCCTATAAAACTACAACATAAACACTTTAAGTTCTATACATAAACCATAAACACTTTAAGTTCTATAACAAACCTGAACAAGCTTTTTCTCATATTGATTAATTTGCTCTTCTTCACCATTGCTACTTTTTAAAGCTTTACCCATTTCTACAGCTGACATGTAATTTCGTAATTGATCCTTTAATCTGTCATTTTCTCTGAAAAAATAACGACTGATGAGTTTAAATTTAGGAATACATACATGTTAAGCAAAAAATCATAAACTATAACAAAGAAACCACAGACATACTTGCTTAGATCTAAGACAACTTTTTCTAACTTATGTATTTTTTCTTTACTTGTCATTTCAAACTCGTTGTACTTAAGCTGCAAGTTCATGTATTCCTTTTCTCTATTTTCAAGAACAGAATTCATCGTCTTTTCATCTGGGACACTCTCGTCCTCAGTGAAACATAGCTCCAAGCATGAATTACTTCCATCTATGCTCCCAGCCACTTCTTCACTGTCACTTTCATATATTTTTAATAAATTTACACTTAAATCTGATGCGTCATCTTTAATAATATTGTTTGCATCTATACTATTCGAACTAGAAAATATTTCCTTAGCACTCTCGGATAGTTTTGAAAGTATTTGCTTTGGGCTATCGAGACCTCTAACACTATCGGGAAAGAAGTGTCTTAAACTATTTTTGCTATCTGAACTAGTCGGCTCACTCACTGACACGGCTTGGGGAGTCACTTTAGGATCGGGAGAATTGAGACATGTCGATGGAGCACTGTACCAGGAAGGCACAGCTGAATCTTTTGCCGGAGGAGTTTTTAAAACTTTATCATTTCTCCGTTCTTCCTTATCAAAAGATATAACCTGTCGCAGTGGTTTACGTTTCAGATTACCCGATGGTTTAATTGGTGTAGTTAGTGGAATAACATGCTCTGGTTTGTGTATGTGGCTGGCTTGTTGTGATTCATTCAACTCTGCTCTGTCAATAGATAAGGCAAACAAAACAGTTGATAAGCCTGAAACAATGTTGTTTACTGATGTATTGACCTTATAAGTATTTATTTACTTATTTATCTATTCACTACAATTACCTGCTGCTATACCAGGCAATAGATTAGCTTCTATATTTCTGACAATAGCGCCCTCCTCATAGTATTCTGAGAGAAGACCATGACTTATCCAGCTTTGTAAATACCTGTGAGAGATTTATTTATTTAGGATATGAAACAACAAAATACATATTGTTTTGTTATTGTTTTAGTTAATACTCCATATTCAGTAGGTTTTTTAAAATTTCTAGTTAACAGTATAGTAATAGTTCTAATTAATTATAACAACCAGAAAGAAAATAGTAATGCATGAGATGGATCTTATGCAAAAAAATACCATCACAACATTGTCTTGTTTCTAAATTCTTTCTATAATTTGTGAGTAGTACAGAACAATGGATTATCTATCTTATAGATAATAAAACTTTATTTGCAAACCACTTTGATGTGGCTATGCACACTTTATTAATACCTTTCCAAGGAACGTTCATTAAGGGCAGCCCGTAGTAATGCTCTAAAATAACCCAGAGGAGTGTTGATACTTGATAAAATTTTGAATCTTTCCTTTTCATGTTTAGTGAGGTGAAGACAACTGTAACTCCATAGAGAATTGCCTATAAACATAGTCAACAAACAATATTAAATAAAATTGTGAAAACCCTCATTCAACACATTATTTAATAAATCATTATTTACTAACCCACATTAGTGATATTGAAGGTAAAGCTCAAGCCTGCTGATACAAGACTCTGGATAGTAGAGTTTGACAGATTAGTTTTAATCCCATGACTTAACACCTTTTCCCATTTTTCACATAAGTGAGCGATTCTGTAATAGCAAAAAAATATATAAAATATAACATAGTATCAAAATCAATGGGGTATAATGAGTATTAAATCTAGACGATTGAACACATTGTAGCTCACCTTATATCATCTTCAGTGGCTAATTCAGACCGACCACCAAAGCGATTTTGACAATTTTCCACACAAGTTAGCAGTTCCCGGAGGACTATTTTCCCATTTTCAATTCGTTTTTTTGTTTCTTCTCTGTTATCTATTGCGCTGGCTAGAGTATGCAAGATCTTATTGTTCTGAAATATAATTTCTTTATAATTTTTGCAACTTCTTCAGAATTAGTGACTTTTTAGTTGTTGTTGTCTAAATTGATTCTAAAATAGTTGATATTATTCAGCTATGAGATTATTAAATAATATTCAATACTTCTACATAAATTTTGCGTCCATGGTTTGAACCATTTCCTAAGCTCAAGGTTTTAGAAATACAATAAACATAGTACAAATGAAACTCAGGTTAGCTTGTCTTGCATTAATCTTTAAATACTTATTGATTCAGGTAAAAAAGCGCTACTGGAACACTAAAATAGTAATATAATTACAAATAACATGATCTTTGTTTTTCATAATTTTTGGGTGAGCTTACCATCATCCTATTTTATCATAAATTTAAAGTGAACATAATGATTATGTTCAAGCCCATGTCATGTAGTCGTTTTACTGATGAAGATAAAGCTATTTAAGTAGGTTTTTTCGAAAACGATATGTACATACAAAATTACAAAATTTATTAGACATCCAATTAATATTATTTCAATCAACTTCACATCACACTAGAGGTGAGTCGTATTTACTAGAACAGGTACGGGAAACAGGTATTTAACGATACTAGGTTATACCTATACCAATTTTGAAAGTATCTAGTCCAATACTAGTATTAGCGCTATGCTAGTATACTCTATACACCTAGTCTACCTAGTAGCGAGTCCGTCCGAGAGCGTGACAATGACAAGCAAGACTAACAAGTGACAACTGACAAAGTGACAATTGACAAGCAATCATTAAACGGTACGACTGACATTAGTGACATTACTACAGATTATGATTGACAGATTGTCTTTGACACATGACTACCGATGGATAGTGTAGACTAGATTGACACCAAAATAAAAAACCAATGATGGGATTGCTCGATAATACTTTAATCGCTTATAATAAATAAAATGTTATTTAATAATTTCTCGCTTGTTTATTATTTTTGTACATACCTACAATGTCATTTCGTCCATTAAATATTTAGATTGTCTATTGAATGACCTATTGTTTTTAGTTAACTTCGTAAGTAAGTTTTTACCCACATTTTATGAAATATTTAAACAGAAAAAAAATCTGTTTTTTTTGTGTGGTAATATTGTTTCTGTAACGAACAGAAAATATTTAGCCCAATTATCGCGATCTCCTTTGAGATTTTAAATCTGTATCTATGGAAATTGATAGAAATATTAAAATATTCTATTCTTTCGATTGTGACTATAGATTATCTGTATAGGACTATACCGACTATTGGCTGGCAGCTGGCAGGCCTAAGCCTTACTTAATTATTCAGTTTCTGTGTTTACTTGTTTTTGATTGTCCGTTGTCGTCTTTGGAGTGTTATTTTGTTTTTTGTTATTTTATTTTTATCATTTTATTTAACAAAAGATGATAAAATAATTCATATTTAGAGATTTTATGAAATGCAAAAACCTGCAATTGCAATACAATGTCACTGTTACTTTGATAGTTGTCAAATCGGGACAGCGCACATTCTATTGAACGCAGTTTCTAATATTTTAATACATATTTTTTTCACGATTTCACCGAAATTTAATATATTTAGATTATGGATTCTGTTTCTACCAAATTTAAGATTTTTTGGTATAATTTTTAAAATACGCTGAATTTGAAAAAGAAAAGTTCAGAATTTATCCATAATAATTTATTGAAAATCATTCGTACCACTCAAAACTCAAAACTCAAGCAACGCAACGTACTTAGTCAAGGACTAAGTACGCGTATTGATACTCGTACACGTCCTTGACTTATCGGACTAGGTAGAGACCTTGAGACGAGGTGGAATAGGTAGAACAGGTATTTGGATCACGTATTTTTAAATACTAGGAATAGGTAAACCTAGTCCAAAATTAACCTAGTACGACCCACCTCTACATCACACACAGACAGACTATGACATCACATGTCATGTCAGTTTTGAGGTTTTGACAATTGTCCATAGATTAAAGTATACTCAATTGTCTTTGTCACTACTCTTGTGAGATCGTTACGTTATGCCGCTCAATTCATGCCATAGAGGACAGAGGTAAATAAGGCCGCGATTCCACGGCTGGTCTATCCCAAGCAGCTATAATAATATGATGTGGTGTCGTGGGACACCAGGTAGGAACGAAGTTCCTTCGGCTAATGAAGACAACGGCGAACGAAAAGAAAGAGGGAGAAAGAGAAAGGTATTATACACTACTCGCTTGTGTATGCGACTGTCGCGCCTGCGCACGTCTCATTTAACGCTTTTATTCCACGCATTTTTTCTTACGGTTGTACTATCACATATTTTTCAGTTCGGTCGCCGCAGCAAAACCTATCCCCTCCAAGCCTGCCGTAAGGAACTTCGTTCCAATAAAAATCCTAAAATGCGCCGCGTGTTTGTTGATAGGGTGCTGCGTGCGGAGCTCGTACTCGTAACGGCTCGTTTGATTGACAGCGTCAACGTCATTAATTTCGTACGTAACGTACTCATGGACGTTATAACAATACTTTTGCATAAACATACAATGTATTGCCTTTTTTAAGGTCTGTTTAACACGTTCGCTGCGAATCACGTAATTCGTGTTTTTTTCCATAGAAAATTACGAACTGTCATCGGAAAAAATATCATCATTCTGTCTCGTTTTTGTCTTGATATTGGCGTATATGTTGCTCCTTTTCTTGTATGAGTGCGATAGACACAGACTGCGATAGATGCCATCCATGGGTCTATAGTGTCTACTCTTCCGTCTATGAAAAAAGTCGTCTCTTATTTTTTTTTTGTTTTTGGCTGGGTTCTAGAGCATAGAGTATTAAATGGTAGCCATAGACAATTAAGAGACGGTTTGGCGTTGGTTTGGTTGGTGCCATTGCCATGCATTTGCAATTTGTGCTTTGGTTTGCTTTTTAACAAAATGGCGTTTTAACGTTCTAAGTTGGATTGATGTTTGTAGTTTTCGGATTTCTTTCGCGTTTTACGGCTATTACATAAATTTGATGATAAGTTATATATTGATTCAGCATTCTTTTTTTATTTGAAGTGTTAGTATATTTTTATTTTATCCAAGCTATTTTTGTAAAGTTTAATTGTATCATGAGTAATTACGAAGATGATCAAAGTGAAGATGGAGAAATAGCGCGAAGTCCAGTTAACGATGAAATGGATTTCAGGTAATTTGTTGTTTTCAAGCGTAAATCTGTTGTAACTTCCTAACACCTGTTATTTACTTATTTCCTTGTATTTTATATCCACGTTACTTTGTGACAAACACGATGACTTGTCGATGTCTTCCTTGTTTGCATTCTAACTCATCGTATTTCCTTTACTTTACATTACGATTATTTTAGTCATTTTACTTCTAGCTTGTCTGATGAAGACCGAGAGCCGCACGACTCTTTGGTGATCAAGCCTCCACAGGCTGTGATTCGAACGTCACATCGTGACAAAAGGGGTCACAAGCGATCTGTTAAAGAGAGATACAAGGAAAGTGCCAGAAAGGACAAGAAACATATGTACAGGTAAAATTTCAACATGTTTCAATATATGTATTGTGTTTGTTGGTAATAAAACAAAAAAATAGCATAAAATTGTGCTAACCTTAAATATTGATTCAAAAACCTAGGATTTGCAAAAACTCAACTGCAACTGATTAGATGATCTTTCCATTAGTCAATATGCTTTATTTTTTATTTTATATTACTATTTTAATCATTATTAAATGACAATTTAATTAAATTTTGCACTATTGTAACAAACTTGTGATTTTTTTTAGGGAGCGTGAGAAAACTGAAAAATCAAAAAGAGATTTAACCAAACCTTTGGAGAGGGAAGAAATGTCCAAAGAATATTACAGGGAGAAACAATACTATCGAGAAAAGGAAGCATATAGGGAGAAAGAGATGAGAGAGAAAGAAGCTTATAGAGAGAGGGAAGTCAGGGATAAGGATGTTTACAGAGAAAACCCTTATAGAGAGAGAGAGCACTATAGAGAACGGGAAATGTACAGGGAAAATCCTTCATTCAGGGAGACTACACGGTCAAGAGATGTATATAGGGAAAAAGAAGCATATAAAGAAAAGGAAGTTCAAAGAGAACGTGAGGCATATGTCAGTCGAGACAGACAATACAAATATTCAGAAACGGAGCGGAAACGCCTGGAGCCAGACAGAATTGAATCAAGGCTCCGATTATTAGCCGATGAAGGTAGAACAAACCATACAAATCATAATAGTGAAAAAGAAAATAGGGATAAGACATCAGGTGACAAAGAATTAGAAGATTTAAGAAGTAGGTTATTAAGTAAACGGATATCAAAAGAACTGGCTCAGGACACAAAAAAGAATCATGACTATAGTGAAAAGGAGACTAAACAGGACCGACACTCTGCTCTAGACAAGACTCAACAAGAGAGAAGGAAACGTTTGATTGAAGCTGGTGAGTACATTCTTAAGGTCCTTGTATTAGTTAATTTAGCATTTTTTTGTAATGTCAATTGCTAGAAAATGGTCATCTGAGCCATGATTGTAAGCAGTTCCTGTTCCTTCCTAGCTTAGCATCTTCAACACCACTCCAATTCTTTAAACATTGAAATATGACCTTGGTAGTGTGCTTATGGTTGAAGTTTTATCATTTACTCTAAAGAAATGGTCCACTTGCGGTCGACCCGTCTTATACCTATGGTCAACTCCAATCTGATTAAAATTCAACTATGAGTAAGAAGACATAAAGCTCACATTTAAATGCATTCCTATTAGTTGAGCTGGAGTGAACCACTGCTCTTTGTACTGACCCTTGTGTCATTGTTCAGTAGGGTGCATCATAAGCGGGGTCTTGAATTCATACTTGTCATACTTGTACAAAACATCATATTTGTGTTCCTTGTGCGGTCTCATATTTTTTTTACATATTTTAGAGAGAGAAATGGTAAAGAGAAAAACAGAGTCAAAAACTGAACTAGAGGCCCGACGAGAGGAACGTCGGCGCCGTGGAAAAAAGAGGTCTGTCACACCAGATGATACAGTTAGCAAGAAAAACAAAAGCAATAATTCTCCAAATTACGGGGAATCTATTGTTACTGTGTCAGATGCTAGTGATGTTGAAATGAAAAGTGAATCACCCAAATCAGAACCTGAAGAAGGTATGTATGAGAACAGATGAAAATTGCTGTACATACAAGAATATAAAAGTTTCAGAGCCAGCATCTACTGGCAGCACAGCCATGCAATATCTTTTGTAACTATGATGATGATCATTGAATTGTGAATTTTGTTGTTATACTAGTATGTTATATTTGTAATGGTCGCATCATAAACTTACCACCGCATTTTGATTATCTATAATAATCAAAGTGGCCTCTACCTGTTGGACCTGTGTCCCCACACAAGGCTTCCAATTGTCCAGGTTGTTATCTGTCACATAAACATCTGCCCCGGCCGGGATTCGAACCCGGTCCGACTAGGCGATGGGGTCTTCACCTATATTTATTAAATGGTGTTGTTATTTAAGGTGAACATACAAATACTGAATCTGAAGAGGAGAGCTCGACTGATTCAGACTCTGAGGCCGAATCCAAGACGGATGAAGAGAATGTTGAGGTGGAGAAATCACCATTGAAAGAAAGGAAAGAGCATAGCACTGAACAAATTATGTCAAGGGCTAATTCAAAGTCGAAGTCGCCTACACCAAAATTAGAAAATAAAAGCCCATTATCCAGTGATTCAAGAAGGTAATAATTGGCATAATTGCATTTATTATCAAACAATATATTGAGATAAAAATGTTGTATTTAAGCATTGACCTATTATTACTATGGACGTCGGGTCCGCGCTGTAAAATGTCCGAGCCAAATGAGTAACAAAACGCAAGGAGAGAAACAATTCCGCGTTCACGACTGCAATCAAAATTAAACCGTGATGTAATGATTTTAGTGCTTAAATTACCTTGTTAACATTTCTATTCTTGCAATGGCTGGCGTTCACGACTGCAATCGAAATTAAACCATGACACAATGATCTTAGTGTTTAAATTACCTTGTTAACTGCATGACATGACATGACATAACTGACTGGGACATTTTTATCGCGATTTTAGTATGAGACTAGATGTCCATAGTAATAATAAGTCAATGTATTTAAGTGATAAATTATAATTTTTATTTGTTTCGCTGTACTAATAATATCCATAAAACAAATATTAAGTAAGCTGTAATGTAACTTATTTACTTTTACATATTAACCCTTCGGTGCCTTGATTTATGCATTAAGATAAATTAAGAGAAAACCTTTGTCTACTTTAATTCAATTTATAGCTACCTAATTATCATACTATTTTCAGATCGCTATCAAGATCTAAAAGCAGAAGCAGATCACACTCATTCTCGCCCCCTCCACCTGGCGAAAATGGAAAGCTACCAGAAGAAGAAAAGCCCAATGAAGACGATGAGCAATCCAGATTGAGGGAAGAAGCCATAAATGCCTTGCCACCATACTTTCCAGCCTTACAGGTAATCTTTTTTCATATTATGTATTATGTAAGCTACACGGTATTTTTAGTATCATTGTTACATGTGACATGTTATGTTGACATACAACAATCATGTCACCTACACGTCTTCTTGGAAGGTACACCAAATTTTATGCTCTGTGATTTAAATTTTATCTGGCCAAATCAAAAACTATACACATAGCAACACACTGCATGTTTTCACACATTGATTTGATTTGTTTGGCAAATCCGGTGAGTCACAAGTTTTATACTTTAAGTATAAAAGTATAAAGTAATATGTAATTGGTTTCATGTTTAAATATACTTCACTGTATACTATTGTTAATTAATAAGTTATATGCAAAAACGCGCAGTGTAATGCTGTGTGAATTTAGACCAAAAGTGTACAATGATGATGAAAGCTCATCATTTGACTGTCTGCACTTGACAGGGAATGTAAGTTATGAATTGTTTCTTGAATTGTTTACAATGTTGTATGTTTCTGCAAATGAAAAAGGCACATTGCCATTTATTTACAAAAAATGCCAAGGTCATTAATAAATATTGTCTTATAGGGCTGTCGGTCTGTTGAGGAATTTCAATGTCTCAATAGAATTGAGGAAGGCACCTATGGAGTTGTTTACAGAGCTCGTGATAAAACAACAGAAGAAATTGTTGCCTTAAAACGTTTAAAAATGGAAAAGGAGAAGGAAGGCTTTCCTATAACCTCATTAAGGGAAATCAACACTTTACTCAAGGTAGGTTAACACAATATTTATTCTGTCTATTATGTTAGCTCACTTGAGCCATCTTAATGCATCAGAGCTCTTTTTAAATGTTATTTTGTTTATTGTAAGATTGTTTTGATGTACTGCTTCTTGGGCCTCGTGCTTTGAAGCACTAGATGGCTCATGTGTGTATTTCACTTAATTAATGCCATTTATTTTATTTCTACAGGCCCGGCACCTCTTTCCTCAAGAGCGTGGTAAGAGGTGTAACCCATTAGCAAGGGTTAACAACTTCGATACACGGGCGGGCCTAAGTATCTTATAAGGAATTTATTCCAGGGGATCCATTCTCCTAAAATTTCCACTTCAACAAAAACTTATAGTCCTTGAAAAGTAATTTCCAAACTATTTCCTGTAATTACTACGAACATTGAAAGTTATTGAGATGGTGATACAATATTAGGGAAAATCGGTTGATACACTCCAGAAGACTGGTTACTGTGACGTCGCCTGAACGCGTCAAGCTCAAGGTAACTATATTATGTAGATTTAACAATCAGAATTTATAAAAAAATATTAACTGGAAACCTTTAGTATAAATAGCATGGCACAAACTTTAGTATAAACTTATTTTATACCATAATTAAGCACTTCAAATGTTGACATTTTTTTTGTTGGAGAATACACAATATATCACTAAATATTGTGTAAGTTGCAATAATGCAAAAGATTGCATGCCAAAAGAGGCTTCTTTTGGCATGTCCTATATTAAGATATTTTATCTTTAAGGCTAAGTTCACATGACTGCAAGATACCGCTCAAATGGATTAGCACGCGTTACAAGAATTCATACTAAACATTAGAATAGTCTGTGGAGAGGCTAGCGTGTGGGTAGTCATTCTTTGTGGTACCGTGGAGTCAAGTTAACTAAGCCGTACATACTCAATATTGACAAGTTAATTTAATGCACTGCTGTTACCGGATTTCAATTGATCAGTCACGGAAGCTAAAAGTTTCAGATTTATACATAGAAACTACTTAAGAATACATCTTAACTGTTAATTCAATTGATATATTATTATCTAGGATCGAGATATATAAATCATAGGTAAGATGGAATATAATATTGTGAATGAAATAAATGTCACAGATTCAGACTCTTCTGAATAATTTTATTTACCTATTGCGGATGTCAATGATGAATTTTGTTTATAGATGATCATCTGTAGCTTTTTTACATTATTTACCTTGTTTGGTTGGCTTTGCTATAAGGCATTCTACCTACAAATAGAAGTGATATCCCACCAAAAACATTTCATTCAAGTTGCCAAGACTCACAAGCTCATAATGTGTTACTGTTAGAAAGTTATTAAATATCATTAAGAGCCATGCCCTTAACTCTACAAGGAATAGTAATTATTCTATAGCCTTAATTCTACAAATACATCTTTGCAAATAATAGTCGATTTTACTATATTAAAAAACTGCATTTTGCACAAAAATATCACTTTGTTATACCATAAATCCGATTAGTTTTCTGTAATTTCACTTTCATTCTTTCTATCTTTCAATCACATTTTCACGTGTATATTACGTGACAAATGTTTATGTAATATCAGTTAATATCAGTTTCCACTGTAGATTGTTGCCATTTTGTTTTCAAAGATTAGCACAAGTAATTTTTGGGTTGATAAAAAGAGACGCTGGGTATACTTGTTTTCACGAAACTATGAAAATACAAATCAATTTTATCTTAAATCTCACTCAGATTTTATTAACTGTGTCAATATTATTTTACTATACTCAAAAATCATACTATTATTATGATCCTAAGACATATTCGTTCACAGACCCATATGTAGTTGATATGGTTTATTTTTTTTAAATTATAATAATTTTCATTATGTTATGAGTATGACTATGAGATTATATTATCTTGTCAATACATCATGAGATTATATTATTACTAGCTGTTGCCTGCGACGTTGCCCGTGCGGGAGATCTTTTTCTGATTTTTAAACTTATTTTAATCAATTTTTTCCCTCTTAGAGGTTGATTTTCCATAATCGTTGAGATAGATGTTTCATTATTTATAACACGAAATACTAATTTTTCATACATATTTTTTTAAAAATTGGCAGTTTTTTGGGAAAAAATCATTTTGACATTGATTTTTCAGAAATTTTTGGGACAAGTGCCTCATTATTTGTAAACAATATGCTAAACCTATGTTCACAGCATTGCTTCCAAATTGGCGGATTCTCAAATTAACTTTCAACCCTTATTTTACTTCAGAAGTGCTTGATTTTCTAAAAACCGTGACACAAGAGTCTTATTATTTCTAATCAGAATATCTAACGCTAATTTTCATAGCTCTTCAGTAATAATTATCATTTAATCCGCTTGGAGTGGAATATCAAAAAATCCTTCGCGGGGAGCCTACGTCATTAAAGTTATGGCAAATTTGGCACTTTGTAATAATGTCCTAAGTAATCTATATTTTTGGTATCGTCCTTATTTACTTGTATAATCTGCCATAGTAACGCTAAGGCCCAGAAATTATTGATCATAATTCATGAATAGGTATTTTTTAAATTAATTCTAAAATCATTATCATCAAAATATCGGAAATCAGGAATAATTTATTTTGTTATTGATTTTAGGACGCATTTTTTGTTTCAGGCGGCAGTGGCCGACGTAAGCTTCAACCTTTGCAAACGTCACTCACTTATCGCTTTGGAATTCGACAGAGTTGACTGTAGCGTGCAACTGGAGTCATATTATTTACAATTCAATTTTTCACTTTATATTTTAATTTCAATTCGATAAGTGAATGACGACTCTTAGATCTTATTAAAGAGCCGACGTGTGATGCGGGGCGCCAAACAGGCTACTCTTACTAGCAATACTTCCAACGCCGATGTGTCAAGTTATAACGATAATGTGTATGAAGCTTCCGTAACATTTGCAGGCCGATTCTCACTTTTTTATTTGATGCAATAACACAAGCAGATCAATTTCGACTGAGTCAAATAAAAGGTATGTGTCGTGTATTCCGCTACATAATATGCCTTATACTGCAGACACGAGAGGTGCACATCGTTATACTCACTGCGCCTCGCATCATGCGCCGGATTTTTATAAGAGGCCTTAAAATTAATTATACACGTCAAACATGATCGCTAATCTTTTGAACATACTAGAGTATTAAGAGATGTAATTGTATTGTAAACTATCAAAGTTTTACGGTTTCAAATATCAAAGTACTATCAGGATTCCATGTAGTTCAGTTAACTAAAGCTGGTACAGCACGTTAACAATTTTATTCTCACAAAAATTCAATTTTATTAAACAATATGTTTATGTTCAACCTGGATGACAATAAAATGAATGTATAGATTACATGTTTTGGCAAGTCCAAGGTTTCAGGAAACATTTTGTTTTCAAAAGTTTTAATTGATTTTAAGTCACAAAAGAGTTCAAACAAAAGGTTACGCTATTATTTCACAATGAACACAAAACAATAACAATCCCTATCAGGTTGTTGAGATTGACCCCTTGCGACAGGGACAGATAGATTTTTCGTGATGCGTGGTGCACCTGACCTCGCAATGACTCTTGACTGTTTGATACACGAGCTTCCACATAATGCGTTTGTGTAGGCGCAACATGTGGAAGTGTTGTACGTGCCACTTACAATTAGAGAGGAGACACGAGCCCAACCAGTGGGACAGTTATGTGTTGAGATGATGATGATGAAGATGTTGTATGTGCCAGCTTTAGACAACCGTACAAGTCTCCGATTTTGACAGGTACGCGATTTCTATGGGTTCTTTCATAGTGAAACCTTTGAAATAACAGTAATAATAATAATAATATGATAAGATTTATCTATTTTAGATGTGTATTCATATTACTGTTATTATTATGCCTCAAGTCTTTCTCCGTACACCAATTACTAGTCTTGACGTGAATAATTTACATAAATGTGTATACGTTACCTACCTACAAATCTACACATCTAATGGAAACATCCATCCATCGTCCATCAGCCTTTGTGCGTCCACTGTTGGACATAGGTCTCCCCTAACTTGCGCCACTCGGACCAGTCCAGCGGTTGCCCGCTGTCTTTCTCAGGTCGTCAGTCCACCTGGTCGGGGGGCATCCTATTCTCCCTTTTCCAAGACGTGGGCTCTACTCGCGGACCTTTCTTCCCCAGCGATTATCGGTCCTCCGAGCTATGTGGCCAGCCCATTGCCACTTCAACCGGCTAATCTTTGAGCTATGTCGGTTAGGTTCGTTCGTCTACGGATCATAATTGCTGATTCGGTCACGTAGAAGTGATGCATGAGGTCAATCGTAAAGCGCCAAGTCTCGGACCCGTATGTCATCACTGTTTTCTCAAAATTGAATTTACCTATTTGGATCACTTGTCCCAGGTAAATATATTCATCTACAACTTCGAGAGCAGCGCCATACAACAACAACAGGTACAGGTGTGACATGGACCTTCGACATGATTTTTGTCTTTACTATGTTCAATGTTCATCTTAAGACCTACACGTTGTGAGGCGCTGTTCCAAGTCCACGAGCATAGTACCAAGTTCCTCCATAGAACCCGCCAGGATGACCTATTGATTATGATATATGATTAATACCACGATGTGCCCCCATCAGCTTGAATACGTCTTTCAACGCAGAGAACAGTTTAGTAGACAAGACGTCCCTTTGCCTGACACCCCTCTGAATTTGGATTGAGTTCGTTGCTGTGTTGTGTACTCTGACGGACATGGTGGCGGATGTGTATATACACTTTAACACCTCGCTATGTTGATAGTCGATCCGGCACCGCTGAAAAGTATTCAGTACCACCTAGGTCTCGATAGAAGCGAAGGCTTGCTCATAGTCCACATAGGCAACACATAGCGGCAGATTATACTCCGCGGTCTTCTGTATAATCTGCCGTAGCGTATTTATCGGAATCCTGCTTGTTCGGGAGGCTGGTAATTGTCAAGTCTGCATGCAATGTGATTAGTGAGCACCCTCGAAAACATCTTGTAAATGTGGCTTAGAAGTGCAATGGGCCTGTAGTTCTTCAAAAGGATCTTATCGCCCTTCTTAAAGAACAGGACACCACACTTGTGCTCCACGCTTTCGGGTTATTCCCAGTGTTGATAACGGAATCAAACAACTTCTGGACCGCCACTAGGAGGGGTTTCTCTCCAGCTCTTAGCAACTCGCTTGTGACTCCATCATCTCCCGATGCCTTGTTATTTTTTAAGCTGTTTAAGAGCTCCTCTAATTTCATACAGGCTGACGTTACGACCTGACGATATCTTCGGTGTAATGTCAGGTTAGTTAAGCTCGCTTGTCGCTCTCCTTGTAGGGGCTTGGAGCATCAGAGGATGCATACAACCGTCCGTAGCTCTCAGTTTCTATCAGAACGTCGGATTTTGACGAGACTATGGTACCGGACTCGTTCTTCAACGTCGTAAGCTGACTTTGCTGCAATACACAGGTCCCCGGCGAACACTTTAGAGCCCTGGTTTCGCTCAATTGTGTTTTTACACGATATATTTTTGTGCGATATATTTAGTTTTGTGAATAACTGATTATTAAATAAAATGGTATAATAATAATAATGGTATTTCCGAGTAACGACTTTAAACTTAAACTTAACTAAACACTTATTAATTAACCAAATTTTTAATCACGTTTCTTTTGTAAGTATGGTCTCTGCAACTCCTGCCACTAAAACTAGTTTGCTTGAGACCTGCTTCAAGGTGGCGTAATAAGTGCGTTGATATAGCTATATAATCATCATCATCTTCCTGCCCATTTCCCAATTTTATTTGGGGTCGGCGCAATATGTTTTTCTCTTCCATTCTTCCCTATTTGCCGTCACTTCTACACTGACTCCCTTTTCTTTCATATCCTCTCTCACACAATCCATCCATCTTTTCTTTGGCCGTCCTCGTCCCCTTCGTCCATCCACATTCATATCAATCACTCTTCTCGTCACATGCGTTTCCTCTCGCCTCATCACATGCCCATACCACGACATTCGGCTTCCTATAGCTTGATATTGCTTGATATAGCTATATAATCTATACTATATAAATATTGTAACCTTTGTGTCCATGCTATATACAAGAACACGTTAACACAGAAACTACATAAACTATTGTTTTCCAGTTTTGATAGTATTTTGTCGAACAAAAGTAGTACGAAAAGGGTCTTAACATTTTTATAAGCTAGTTGGAATATGTGTGTGCGCCATTTTGGATTTTTTTCAGGGTTGCGCCGCGAGATGTGTTTATATAATGGGTAAAGGACATGTAGACATTAATTAATAATTATCTGTTAATATGTATGTATGTATTCGGTTTTGTTTAAGTCAGACGCCTTAAGTTGATTTAACGATTTAAGCAATTACTACTTATGATTAAATCATTATTTACCCTTTATATTATCTATACAATATTCTATCAATATGGTAATATCGCAGACATTTTTTGTTTGTATGTTATAAAGTTCTCCTACACATTTTCTCTACTGTACTAATCCCATCGGGCGCCGCAACTTTGAGCAAAAATCTAAATGGCAGCATTTAAATATGTCACCGAGGTTCTATCACCTATCCCTTACCTTCGTATGTATTAGTTTTTCAATCGAAGGATCAAATCCTGTTTCTTAAAACAATATTTGAGACCAACGCTGTTGTATCCCCATCTCAATACAAATGTTCGTATCAATAAGAATAAAATAAATGACATTTCATAATAATATGTTTGTTACTTGAATACGCAATATGGATGAAGGAAAACGCTTTCAAGATGTTGTTTAGTTTCAATGTATTCCGTTTAGTCAATTAAAGCATTGAATATGTGTGACATTTTCGTAACAATATAATAACTTGCGACATCTGTCACGTGGTTGTAACTGTAAATAATAAAATAATAATGTGAATAATAATTTATTGAAAAAGGGTCCATTGTAAAATACAATAATCCATGGCAGAGCTACTATGTGCGATTTTATTACTAATAATAAAAAACGTGAAAAATCTGTAACTCGAATAGATCACTTTATCGTGGGAAGCTTTTTAAATCTCGGACTGCCAAATAACGGAATGGAATAAATCACCATTCCGCACTAGTGTAATGGTAGATTGTGCAGGCCTTTTCAATAATATCAGCAGTGGGTCAACAGCTAAGTATGTAGATGTAAGACAACAATATGATTGAATATAATAATATGCATATTTTTATCTAATCTGAATTCCTTGCTTATAACTATAACTATAATAGTTTTAACTATGGAGATAATTATGTACATTCTTATTCGGGCATTCAGGTATGAGCCAATTCGCAGTGCTGTATGTTATAATTATAAGTAAATAGTTTTGTAATTTACTATTTTGTCCCTATCTTGAGTTCAAAGATTTATTTATTAGTAGGTATATTAATATAAGTAGTAATTATTATAAGAGCCATATCTACACGTTATCATTATATTGGTCACGTTAAAGTTACCTTGTTATTATTTTTATTAGTGTTCGACGAGATTTTTGTACAAAATATACGAGCACTGTTTGTGTGAGAATCGCGATGACGATTCATCACAAGTCCATAAAGATATTTGTAAATGTAAGTCATTCTTTCGGTAAAATGATTTAAAGTATAATTATTAAGATAATACTTCAAACTTTTGTAAGAAGAATTGGTTTAGAATTCCTTTAATTGCATATATTTTGTATAAAATCTCGTTATCTTTTAATGTGATTATGAAGTACCAAAACATTTAGATGTTTCTTCCTTTTAAATAAAAGTTAAATATTTATTTTATTCACGTTATATAAGTATTTTACGTTTTCGTTGAAGAAAAAGTAATTTTATAATACTTCGTGCTAGAGGATGAAATCATTGGGATAACTTCCTAGTACCATTCTATAATAAACTTTATTATAATATTATTTGAAAATTTCTCCTTCGAATTAGAACTGTAAAAAATATAGAGTATTGCACGAGTAGAGGGAGGTAGTTGTTTAATGTCTACCGCCAGTCTTGTGACAGGCGCGGATGCGGATAGACGTCCCCTCTAGCTATGTGTACTAGTATCTGGTAAGCCAGTGAGTGTGTTACATAAATTAAATATTATAGTATTTATAGTTACAAATTTGTTTATTCAACTCCGTAACGTTTTTGTCCTCTAGTCATATAATTATAAGAAACGTGTTCTGATTTAAGATGTTTGCACTTGTGACCGTATTGCATGTGAAAAACTAGTTTTTCCCTTATAGCGCTTCTTAGAGCGCTGTTTTACTAGCAGTTTTTATATTATTTTTAGATATAGCTAAAACTTTAATTAAAAGTACCAAGCTTTAATGAAGTGTGAGATTACTTAGAGCGTTGATTAAATTTAATATTGAGAGCCAGTTTCACCGGTTACGGATAAAGTTCCGGATAGCCCTAGGAACTCAACTCCCAGATAAACTACAACTTTTGGCTTCTCAGGTAATCTGATAGAAGTGACAGAGAAAAGTGTTGGTTATGGTATCTGCCAGTTCAAGTGGCTGTTAGGCGTTATCTGACGGATAAAAAATGTTTCAAGTGGCGTTTCTATAATACATTTGGAATTTGAACTGTAGTAAATCATATTATTATGAATCCTACTATTTTCGTTCTATAATGATAAAATTATACTTTAATATATTAAAAAAAGTCGAATTGGATTATTTTGAACAAAAAGTATTTTATTAATTAAGTTTTCAAAATAGTTTTCAAATGACAATAATTTAAGTAGTAGTAACGAAACGCAAAAAAGCGACGTTGCCGCTGCGTCAACTGTTAAGCGCCTATAAATTATTATTACTATCCGGAACTTTATCCGTAACCGGTGAAACTGGCCCTTACAGCATGGGGCAGACGACGCTTATATAGCAGATCAGATTGATCTGCTATTGATTGTTCTCGGGGCTTTGTTTATTTCCGGGCTAACCGTTTACTGCAGTGTGGGAAGTCTATTTCTCTTTTTTAATATGTCTACATTGAAAGCAGTGATAGCCGTGTGGTTGAACGTTGGACTGCCGAACCGGAGGTTCCGGGTTCAAACCCCGCACGCACCACTAATTTTCAAAAATTATGTGCGTATTAAAATTTAATTATCACTTGCTTCGGTGAAGGAAAACATCGTGAGGAAACCTGCACACCTGAGAGTTCTCCATAATGTTCTCAAAGGTGTGTGAAGTCCGCCAATCCGCACTTGGCCAGCGTGGTGGACTATGGCCTATACCCCTCTCATTGTGAGAGGAGACCCGTGCCCAGCAGTGGGACAGTTATGGGTTGTGATGATGATGATGATGATATTATAAAGACGAGCAGTTCGGGTGGTTTCGATTTGCGAATCCTGCATACATTTGTTTTTCGTGCATGTCTATGTTAAGTCTTATAGATTTATTTACATACTTATTTTATAGCTTTGATGTTACCTTCATTTGTTAAAAAGGTTGTAAGGTAATCTGTATGTATATAAGTTATGGTTTGTTATATTTTAATCAACACTAGAAGACACAATATGTACATGGTACCTACACTCCGGAAGAATTTATTGACTTTGTTGTCTTAAATGTAATATTTATTTGGTTTTGAGCAACTTTTAATGATTTCTGTTATTGTCATAGTGTAACTAAATGATTGTAATTTGTGATGAAGCAGCATTTGTTTAAATGAGAGGATTTATATTTCAAAAAGCAATTAACAAAGTAACCTATTATAATATTGCTTCTTCTTTCTGTGACTTTTCATTTCTTTTTGTGGATGATAAGAAGTGACTCACTCGTAATAAGGTTTTCTCTGTCTTTTATCTTTTTAATATGATGTTCAATTATTTTTCAAATTATCAAAATAACGTCTTCAGTGTGTTTAAATAATATATCGACCCATATCATACATCGATTTTATCATATATCGAACATGATCATTCTTTAGCCTGTTAGTGCCATGCTAACTGGAATCTTTATATTCTCAGACACCTTCGTTCATGTCCCTAATTCATTTTTAGGATTCCCTTCCCTGCAAGTTTTTGTAAGGTAATAACATTAAACATGTTATAATCCTTTAAAAGTAACTCAGTTTTTAGTTATGATTATTTCTTTCGTTTTTCCTTTCTCCTTAATCTGTTGTGTACGATAATGTAATATTTCTCTACGTCTTTCCTGTACCTAGCCTCTTCATAACTACATAGTTCTATAAATCTGCACTTTGCCTGCAATTGATGTTCATTGGTAGAAATCGTCTCTTAGGGATATGTTGGTCTTTTTTACTTTCGCTCTGCCTATTTTTGTCTTACAATAAAGAGTGTAAACAACATTTTTAGTAAGAAGGTTCACGACACAACTTTTATTGTTTGGTTTTACGGGTCAAAGTGAAAATATATTTTTCACTGCGATTATAATAATTGTGGAATATAGATTTACAATTTGCCTGATTAAGTTTACATATAGTTAAAATTACTGCACCACCACGATGTATTATTTGTTTGCTACAGATGTCAGAAGTGCCATGCGAGACCATAACCACGCGTGGACTTGGCTGAAGTGAGAAGTGATTGTTTTGTTTTATAATTATTGTGTATTATATATAAGTCGACCTTACGCCTTCAAGTGAATGTAAATAGCGCATAGTAGCTTCCAGGTATTATTGTATGAACAACATAATTATGTGATCCTAAAGTATGAGTTTTTATGATAATAATAACAGAATATAACAGCCCTGTCAGCGAACCCCGTCGTTGTACTACAGGGTCGCACGATGTGTTGGTTTGTTGCAGGGCCAGCATCCGAACATTGTGACGGTGAGGGAGATAGTCGTCGGGTCGAGCATGGACAAGATATTCATCGTTATGGACTACGTCGAGCACGACCTCAAGAGCCTCATGGAGACCATGCGGGGAAAGAAACAGGTGTTCCTTCCAGGTACTAGGTTTATCTCGCTTTTAATAGTTTTTGTATGTTGTTTCTGTAGTGTACTGAATGATCTTTCTGTTTGTTATGTTGCAATTATGTTTAAAAGGTTTATTTTTTAGTTAAAAATCAGGTTAAAATAACATAATTCGTGTCTATTAGTAGTATTTGAACACAATTACCTGCAGAATTGTTGAATTTTTCTACATTTTTCGACAATAAATTGATGCGATTTGATTTTTTACAGGAGAGGTAAAGTGTTTGATGACACAGTTATTGAAAGCGGTGCACCATCTTCACGACAATTGGATATTGCATAGGGACTTGAAAACTAGCAACCTACTACTATCGCACAAGGGAATTTTAAAGGTAAATGCTTAGTTTCATTAAAAGTTACGTACGTGTATATGTGTTATGTGTTGTTTCTTTTTGAATGTAGGTACATTCCATTTAGTAATTTTCCTCATCAGTTTTAAATAATGTTTCTGTGTTGGTTATCAAACTTATTTTACTTAATGTCCCTTTGAAACGAAATCCCCCTACAATTAAATCACGCTTAAAAATTTAAACACATGACTAATAGTTATGAAGTTTTTTTGTTGAGGTTTCAGCAGTTTATTAGCCCAGCACACGATACGAATGTGGTAGACTTATCATTATGGCTGTCTCATTCACTATTTAAATAAATACTCATCACATCACAAGTTTGAGACACTGATACAGAAAATTATTTGGTCCTATCGTCAACAGGTGGGAGATTTCGGTTTAGCCAGGGAGTACGGCTCGCCGCTCCGCCAGTACACGCCGATAGTGGTCACGCTGTGGTACCGCGCGCCCGAGCTGCTGCTCTGCTGCAAGGAGTACTCCACGCCCATCGACATGTGGAGCGTCGGCTGCATCTTCGCCGAGTTCATCACCATGAACCCGCTGTTCCCGGGGAAATCTGAAGTGGATCAGTTGAATCGAATATTTAAGGTACATAGTTGTAATAATATATTCATAAGCTAGTACCGCCCCCAGCCCTAGTACCCACACTCTGAAAAGTGCTCATTTATAGTTTTAACATAGATGCAATTATGACATGTACTATTCGCTCGCTTATATATTGTTTGTGTTATTTTTTTATAGGATTTGGGCACACCATCAGAATCATTGTGGCCGGGTTACAATGAGCTGCCGGCCGTTCAGAAAATGACGTTCGCCGAGCACCCGCCCGGTGGGCTCCGGCAGCGGATAGGGTCGGACTTGCTGTCCGAGGCGGGGCTCTCGTTGCTGCAGGGGTTCCTCACCTACAACCCGGAGCGACGACTCACGGCGGATGTCGCTCTCGATCATGCCTATTTCAAAGTGAGTATTCACGTGCTCATTTATGACACGGTGGATTTCAACCCATTAATGGACCACTACTGAGCATGGCTTACTCCACCATGTATTTCCAGTTAGGGTTGGTGGAGAATATAACGACAGGGTTTATGGTATTAATAAGAACTAAACTTTTAAAGTCCTGCTTTCTTTCTCCTCTCTTTTTTTGATCTGCAACCCATCCATCCTTTGGTGTTGATCTGGTGGGTACAGTTGTTTATCGTTTATATTTGTAAGTAGCAAAAAAAATTATCTATACCATTAGCAACCAGGACACTTAGTGTACACTGAGCATGGGGCTCAGTGTACACTTAAAAGTTCAAAATGTTGTTATTGTTTGAACTGTTAAATCATTAACGCTGCTTGGCACAATTCATTAACATGATCTGCTTGGGTATTCTATTCAATGTCTATTGAATTTAACTAATATAAGGTTATATTTAGGAGCAGCCGGTGGCGATAGACCCAGCGATGTTCCCGACGTGGCCCGCCAAGTCGGAGGGCAACCGGCGCACGACGCACAGCCCGCGCCCGCCGGCCGGCGGCGCCGCGTACGCACAGTACGCGCGCGGCGACTCCGTCGAGTCCTTCGGCTTCCACGTCCAACAGCGCTCCGTCAACGTCGCGCCCGGGTTCTCACTTAAGTTTTAATCGATTCGAATTAACTTTAAGCTGATCGATTAAATTATTTTTTTAAGAATATCAAATAAATTAGGCAAATAGCCTTTTTTGTAATCGATTTCCTTTCGAATTCGGTTGATTTGTGACCTTCTCTTAGAGATCGTATGTTATATGGGAACTGAAGGAATCTGAATTTTCTGGAATACAAATCGATATTTTCAAATATTTTCTTCGACTTATATTTAAACGATAATGCTGTAAATAGTGGTAAATTTTAATTTTGTATACTCCTACATTTGATGGTGCAAATCGACTATGGACAAAAAAGAATTTAATACTGCCATGTTATTAAGCCGTGATGTGATTGTGTAAGAAGGATTGTATAGTTTTCATTTTGTAAAATTCACTGTATATTTAGACGGTAAGTTTTACTAGGAAATCTAACACCAAGTTAGTGCTTCGATAGGACTTCACATGTATTGACAGTAATATAGATTAACATATTCATGTCCAAAGAATGTATGGTCATAACACTATGTGCTATATATTGCATCAATGTGATGACTATAATGTTATAAAAATTCCACAAAGAGCTAATGCATATAACAATATACTATCCAAGGCTGACTCTGCCTACCATTTAACAGGAAAATCCACTAAATTCAAATATTAAAGTAAGCGTGCATTTATTTGTACTTGTTGACTACTTGTTTTCAACAGCCAATAAAAATACACTACGTGCTGAAATGACTGGCTGTATAAAATTACTAGTTATAATGGTCCGTAATGTCAGTCGTTGATGTGGCTGTAAATTTCCAAAAAAAAACACATTTGTGTTAAAACTGGTTCAATTTATTCAATTTAATTGACATTTATGAGTGTAGTAACAGTCCGTAAACTATATTTTTGAAATATCTTACTTTTTGTAATGTATGGTTTTTGTAACTGGTCAATCGCAAGTGTAAAAATATCTATTTTACGAAGTAATGATAAATAACTGAACCTGGTTTTAGTGTAACAATAAAATATATATTTAAAATTAAAACGTTTGTTCTATAAATCCATATAATTTCTCATTCATTTTACATTTATATGTCATTATTAACGGCCTGCCATCATCATGCGTCTGGGGAATCCCAGAAGCGTATTGATGATGTTGGCGTTGCGTTTCCACATTTGATAGTGTTGATACATGTCTTGGGGCGGGGCGTTCATTTCTGCGTTTACTCGTGGATTAACGTGTCTTCTATACTCGTCCATTATGTTGTTTAAGTAGCCAACATCCTGAAACAAATATTAAACTATTAATGTTTTTCTTTTAAATAGTACGGTTTCCGTTCAATCTGGCAATAAAGGATAAGTAATTAAAAAAATCGTGACGTAATAGTCGGCAACGATAGAAGCAATTAATTATGCATCACGCGATCGATGACATGCTTATTAAAATATATTGCTTACATAGGTAACCAATGATTCCTGCAGGCTGATACGCCTATGTAGTAGAAATCCACGTACCGTGTGAATAAGTTACTATTGGTAACGTAGGTAATTACTATTTAATAGTTATGTTTGGCGATAAGTAACTTGTACGTTGATACGTTGTTTAGCTGCTGACTAATGAATAATTATAAATCTTTACATCGAATAAAACGAATTCGCTTCCCATTTTCCCACATGTATGTATGTATGTCTCTCTGTACGCTTAGATCTTATAATCTACGCGACGGATTTTAATGCGATTTTTTTAATAGAACATTTTTTGTGGGTTATTGTTCCGCACTTATTTTCATCAATCAATATATAATTATATAAAACTCTTGCATTACTGAGTAACTGACAGACAACGCACAGCTGAAACTACCTACTGAACGCAAGAAGCTGAAATTTGGCTGGTATGTATGTTCCTTGGGGAGTGTAGGGGAGCACTAAGAGAGGTTTTTTGGAAATTCCCCCGTAAGGGGATAAACTGAAACTTTTTATTTCTTCAATGGATTCACTTGAAACTTGGTATAGGTTTCTCAAGTAACGCAAATGAGCACATAGAAAGGATTTTTGGAAATTGGCGGGCGAAGCCGCGGGAGAAAGCTAGTACAATAAATTTTAATTAAGTTGATCACATTGGGCACTTAATTTGCCCTTTACATCAAATATATTTTAGAATTCAAATTTAAAAAAAACGTACGTACCTACCTATAAATAATACGTATACCTAAGACGCTAAAAGTTTGCTCAATTTGAAGACAGTCTATTGTTTTGAAATGGACTTGGTTCAATTAATGGACATCAGAGAAAGCCAAGAACACAAACACCCACAGAACAGAAACTTAAATACAGATAATGAGAACAGAAAATTAAATAATCGAATAGAGGTCGGATATAAGGTAAACAAAGAAATTGGTACCTAAGTAAGTACTTCAGCTTGGCATTAGGCAGTTTGCGTGTTGTACAAGACAAGAACTTAAAGTACTAATATTGTTTTTAATATTTCTTAGATGACTACCTCAATAATTAACGGACGTGACGAAGGAATTTGATCTTCAAACTCTGTGTTGGAGCTGTCCGATAGAACTGCAGGAACCAGAACGTAGGCTGCTAACAAAATAGCGAGTCTTACTGCAATCATTCTGCAATGAAACAGTTATGAAAAAAAAAATTCAAGAAACCCAAAGGAATTAATTCAATAATAATATTTCCTTACATTATTTAATTAATTGGCGAAACGTTGGTATAGAGCGGTTAGCGGTACGGTGCTAGGATAAGCAATGGTTGTTTAGCGCTTGATCGCTCATACAAATACTCTTCAGTGTGATGGGGGGCACAAGATAACGAAGTGTTAAAAATATATTATGTACTTGACATTTCCCTACAGAAGGTTTTAGGTGCGATATTGACTACTGATCAGCAAGATAAAACTGGCTTTTTTTTGTCGCCGCGTTAATTTGTAAACCTGAAATCTACACTTTAATTTAACAGTTACTTAGTTGAGTGTCATGCATGCATGGGTCATCTGTGGTTTAATTAAACCCAATTCTACTTTCTAGAAGTAGGCTTAGACTGAGACTGACTGAGAGCAAATATTTGTTCCCCGGTCTCCGGTGATCTCCCCTTATTTTAGGTGGCGGCAGGCGGCGGTGGTGGCAGATTATACAATAAGAGGTTAAGGTCGGATGCCAACATTCATGATGTGTTTCCGTTACATCCCGTTGTCTAAAGATAATAGGCGATTTCTACCAGGTAATTAACTTTTACCGCAAGTCGCGTAAAGAAACTTCCTTTTAAAAAACTCGCATATCTCGACATGCCGCCTGCGGCATGCGCCAGTCTTATGCCGCACTCCAAATGACTGTCAGCGTCTGTCGATGCCAAAAATTAGAAAATTGGCAAAAATTTTGTCGCCCGGAGCGGGGCTGCCCTGCTACCCCCGCCAGGGTACGCCACTGGATTACTCAATGTAAAGATGTGTAGGTATAACTTTTTTGTATTGAGGTAAAGTATTAAAAAAAATGATTTATTAATGTATTTATTTAATTTAATTATAGAACTATTTTTCACTAATCAGTAATGATCTACTTTTCGGCAAGTATCCGGATTTTCTTTGAGCCATTCCCGTAGTCGATCAATTTGGCACCGAACGGCGGCACGTGCTGTAACGCCTATGCTCGTGTATTGCTCTACACTTGCTTCCCATGAGAACACCCTTTGAAGATCTTCTACGTTCCCAAATTCCGGGCTGTAAATCGTTAAAATTAATTAATTTCATAACAGCTACGACCTATTTGCAGTCTCAGACCAACAAAAAAAGGAAGACAGCGCGCCGCGAACATCAAAAGTGAAGCCACCTTTTTATCTATGTGTGTATCGTAGGGTTGCCATTTTTTTTAAATGTTTCCCTATAATTTGGGGATATTGTGCAGCTAGGAACTAGTATAATATTGTACGACTAAATTATTGTTGAGTATGGTATTGTACCTCAATAATAAATTAAAATTAAAAAAATAACTCACATTTTCAATAAACTTTATTAAATTCAAAAACACCACCTTAACAAAATTAATCACTGACTCTACAGAAAAAGTAATCTACTTATATACTCTATAGTCTATACAGATAAATAAAATTGAAGTGTTTGTAATTGCAAGTTACTTACATAAAAAAAATCAATAAAGTTAGGTGAAAACTACTTTGCAACAATTCGCAAGTCCACGATTGGTTGTGTAGAGGTCACTAATATCAAAATGATCGGAACAAACCACGCTGGTTTTCGATGGGAGCCATTCTGGATCACTCCGACTATTTCTTACAGCTACTATCCATTTATTTTTTATTTCGATATTTATTGGAAACCTAAAATATTAAATACATAAAAAATAAAGTTGGTAGAAAGACATCATATTTTATTTATATGCATATATTAATCGGGTGGGAAAATTTTAAATCGTATCATGGCAACCCACGCACTCTATGTCACTGATTTTGTTCGTTGAGGTTTTGTGTTTCAAGTAACCTAAAATTCGTAGTTTTAAATAAAGAAACGATGTTATTTCAAGTACTTACAAGTGAAAAGTGATTCCGTGAGACTTTTTATGTAATTTGCTGTTGTTTTTGCAACTTTTCACTACACACAAGGGCATAATTATATTTTTTAAATCTTTGTTCACTCGAAGACGACTCGTGACAGACTAAGAGCGATGAGCATGGTTTTAGTGTAGGTGTGTGCGTGAGCGTGTAAGTTTACTTGCAGGAGCACGGTTTGATGGCTTCACTTTTGATGTTCGCGGCGCGCTGTCTTCCTTTTTTGTTGGTCTGAGTTTGCAGTACACTTCTCGATTCTTCTCACACAAGAGGACTGTAAGTGGGTACCTAAGTATTTAAAATAAATTAGCTGCTATCAGAACATTGATTAATCCAAAAAATAAATAAGGAAATCTAACATGAAATTTAGAATTGATAGGATTTGGTAATTAATCAAAACGATAATAATAAAAAACTTGAGAGGTGTCAAGGGACACCCGGATGGAACGAAGTTTCTTTCGATTAATTAGTGAAGAAATTGTAAAAAAAAATATAATATTTAGATTATGTATATAAATCATATAAAACATGCGCACGCCGCACGGCTTACAATAGCTTACTATAGCAAAATTTGCACAGCAATAAATGACCGCAGTTGTACTGATTAAACTCCGGATACTGCAATTTACTAACTTAGCACAGTAATAAAGGCCCCACGGCGATGCGTACGTTGTGCGTCTCCGATAGTGGCGAGAAGAACGTCGTAAGCGCCGCAGGAATTGAATACGCTTACGCGTCTTGGTGAAGCAAATAAATGTGTCGTGACAACTTTTCGTATGAATTTATTCCGTCTAGCCACCTTTCACAACGCGCGATAAGGAACTTCGTTCCAAAAATAATCAAATCTCAAGTATAAGTATGACGTTAAATTTTTTCAGTTATCTGATTTTATTGATTTCAGGAAAAAAAATTTTTTTTTCATAATAGATATTTTCCTGTCTTCAGGTGGATACCTATCATTAACAACACTGATACAAAAAGTCAGGAAAGGTCTACTAATTTTCGCCAGAATAACTCATAATTGGATCTAGAAACCCCGCTTGGGGACATTATAATATTTTTTTTTGTTTCGATGAGTTTACCATATAGTGAGATACTCCTCGTGCGGCATATTTTGTAGATCCACATTAAGCGATTTAGCACGTTTCAGAGCTTCTCCGACGTAGTGGTGCGCGCGGCGAAATGGTACTCCACGCCGGACCAACACGTAGGCCAGATCCGTAGCTAACATCCCCGAGTCAAGTAAACTTGCTCCCTTATCTGCGTTCACCTAAAACAAACAACGTGCTAAAATTAAACTTAATTCCTTTTAAAAATAATTGCAATACATATTTTACGTGTTTACAAACCATCATTGTTCGTACAGTTCCACTGGTCACTCTAATACAATCAAGTAGCTTGTCATAACTTCTGAATATAATTTCTTTATCTGTTTGCAAGTCCTTATTGTACGTGCTGGGCAATCCTTTCAAAGTGCAGCTAAACGAAAATGCGTCTCCAAGCAGCAATCCGGCAGCGCCACGAACCAGCTCCAAGCCATCTGGATTACGTTTCTGAGGCATCAAGCTAGAGCCAGTTGAAAACTGGTCGGATAACTGTATCATGCTGAACTCTTGAGAGCTGTAGATTATCAAATCTTCCGACAATCTACTTAGATGTAATCCGCACAGCGATGCCCAGTTTAGGAATTCAACTAAAATGTAGATTCTTCTGTTATTTTTTACGAAGAGTAGGTAATTAGACGTACCTACACAGCGATTTCTTTTACTTTTAGACATTCTTTGGAAACAAGAGCATCTATTATATTGAGGGGAAAAGTAAATAATACGAAAAACATATTACAGTATAGGTACCTATAGGTAAGTAGTGTATCCAGATAAATTAGGACTTAGGTAATTTCATTGTGTCTCACCAATGTGATCTCGGGAACCCACGCCAAACATGGAATTTGGAGTAACATTTGAAAATCCAAGGCTGTTGGCTAATCTAGTCCTATCAATGGATAGCGCGCAACCTGCTATAGCTCCGCTACCCAGGGGACACATCGATAGACGGATTCTCTGCTCTGTTAGGCGTATCACATCGTCACGTAGCATCCATGCGTAGCTGTAAACGTTTACAGATTATTTCATGTTCATGTAACCAGTAAGTAAGTATTCAAAAGGTATTTATAAACTAAAGTCCTCTTTAGGTACAGTGTGCTATATGTCCTCGTTATCGTCTTATAGAAATTTGGAATTCGTTTGTGTAGGTGCATACCTTAACAAAAAATGGCTCCAACGAATCGGCTGAGCTCGCTGTAAATGTGTGTATCCTGGAACGATGATGTCTATTTCTTGATCTGCCCTCGTGGTTAGAATCTAAAAAAGATTTCATATATTTAAAGCCGTTATGGTGCTGGCACGTCAAGCCAAAACACAATGCCTAGTAGGCAGTACTAGTAGTATTTGTAGCTCTACGCAAGCGAGCCTATTACTAGTTCACATAGTTTCGCTAGCTGCCATTATTTCTAAGTATAAAAAATAAGATAGGTATTGCTTACAGCAATAAGTCGCACAATTTCATCATGCACTTTTTGCAGCGATGCTATCATCCACAGCTTAGTGTCCGTGGCAGACTGATCATTCCGACTCCTAGCAGTGTGTAGTCTGAGGGCGGCATCGTTTGCGTGTTTGCACAGTCTCCGCTCCACCACAGAATGTATGTCTTCTTCGGCATCGCACAGATGGACATTCTGAGAAAGCTCTTGTTCTATTTCTTGTTTAACCTAAAATGTGAGTGAGTCAGTGCTTGGAACTTAGCGGAAGAAAAGTCGTCACAGTACTTAGATACCACTAGTTGCAAAGTTTCATAAAATCTTGTAATCGGGTTAGTCAGCGGTGGCTGAGCCACGAAAGCCTCTTTATTTTCCGGACCTCCTTACAGGCGCATGTCTATGAATATAACTAGTATTTTACCACAAGTATTTAAATATATTAACGGTTTAGATTAGCAATATGTTTACCTTTATGAGTCCTTCTTGTATAAGTTGGTGATCACTGTGGGATAGATGTCCGCTACGATGTAACTCTTGCGCCCAGGCCTGACTGCCTCGAATATCCTCACGATATAAGCGAACGTCCACGGCGAGGGAGTCATTCATACGACGCAATACAGCTGATGGTTCTTCTTCGAAACATCCGCCCCATAACTTATAATTATCCTAAAAATCGTTTGAAAAAGACCTTCAACAACATTTGAGGATTGATGATCGACAGTAAAACAAATTATGACATCACAAGTAAGTAGTTACATAATTTCGTCAATACATACCTAATTACAATATTTTTAAGTGGGAATGATAAATGGACATTATTTTTGGTGTCGCACTGGTGTTACGCGAATTGCTGCACTATATTTGATCCTCTCCGATGACATGTCATTATTATAACTATAAGAAGATGAGAAGAAAGATAACGACAATTGACCGAATTTAACTCAATTTCGCGCGCTATTAACATTTCTACCTTTTATCTTATATGTATATAAAATTCTCGTGTCACAATGTTAGTTACCATACTCCTCCGAAACGGCTTGACCGATTCTCATGAAATTTTGTGTGCATATTGGGTAGGTATGAGAATCGACAAACATCCATTTTTCATACCCCTAAGATAATAAGTCAATGTCATATGTGTGGCATAAAAAATACACTTAATCCAAAATTTTCACTAATCGCGCTTTAATCATTCACAATCTATATGGCGTAACAACGTTCGCGGGGTCAGCTAGTAATATATAATATCATTGTGTAGGTACCTATCATTCTATAAGTATAGTTAGATACGTAAAACTTAGATGAGGTGCTTACTTTAAGGTTCTTACCATTTCCCAGAAATATTATTCAATAAAGTGTAAATAAACACTGTTATCTCACACTGAGACGTTGTTGGTACTATAACCCACGTAACGTAATGCGAAATGAGTTGGTAACAAATTCTTAATAAGATCAAGTGGAATGAAAGTATACAGGGTTACTTGTAACTCGGCGTATTCCCTTATAAAAGAGTCGAATATGCATATTACTTAGGAATCGGTAGCGTTGAGGAATGAAAATTAAGCAACTTTTGCAAATAAATACAAGCAAATAATGTATCTTGCAACTTTTTGCACATAAATTAATATCTTCTTAATTTAGCTATAAAACATCAACTATTGAAAAGAATTGTCCTTACAGAAGTAGGTAAGTAGTTAAGTACCTACCTACTTTTTTATGTTTGGTAAATGAGCAATCGCATTGCCCAGGGCCCAGCCGTTTCGGAAAAGTGTTCATACATATTTTGACTTTTTTTGACTTTTGGTCAGTATAGCAAGAAAGAATAGCTACGCTATCTATATGACGTGATCTTGTATTGACGTGAAGTGCTACTTCATACACGTACCTATGTTAAATGAAAATTTCACATTATGTAGGTATGTAAAAAGTAGACATTAATAATTATGTTGCCAAGTGCAGAAGTCACATAAATAAGTAAAAGAAACTTAATTTTTTTCTTCGATTAGGTATATTTGGTTGACGGTAATGCTTCGGTATGCGAGAGAAATAGACCTGCGGCACTATTCAAACGTTATCGTAAGTTACTTACCTGAGTTAGTACAGGCCAATTTGTTACTCGTTTCGCTGGCTTTAGTATAGGTAGGTAAGGTACTAATAAATAATTATTAAAATAGAGCATCCCTGAATAACGTCGACATTAGGTAAGCGCTTTATCTAAAAGGTTAAAATCGAGGTTAACGAAACCAGTCACGTGCAGATTACAGTCATATCATATTCTTTGACGAACCGTATGGCGCAATAGTCACCAGCACATCACCGTACTGCTGTTCTAAAGGTCCTGGGTTCGATTCCCAGCGAGGTGGAAATTTGAATGATAAGTTCGTCTGTGGGTGTATGTCCTTGTGTGTGTAGTCCATGGTACCGACGACACAGGGAATCCTAGTGTACAACTATGAGATGAGATGCCATGCGCTGGACAGACCAGTTCAAGGCTGGCAGAAGGGTAGCATTATGTCTTAATTAATTAATTATCAGTTGGCGTCAAGTCCGTGCATTTAAACAATTTTGTTTTGCAACCATGCCAGTAGTACCTAGGTATGTAGTCACCGAAGAGTTGCAACTTACCTATGTTCTCTACCTAGTTCTAGTTTGTTTAGTCTGTGTCTGTTAAGTTTCTGTAAAGTCCATTCTAATTAATGCATATAGGTATAACGGAAGAAAGAGAAGCAACTCGCGTGTTTTCATACACTTGGAAGAGCCTTCTTGTTTCGATTTCGAAAAAAAATTAATTAAGCAACAAAACAACTCTATTTCATTTCTTTTGACACTTCTTAACACTAAGTTGCTCACTTTCACCTTCATATTCATAACAGTTAGTGGTGGTAGTGGTGATACTGGTAAATGTTAGGTAGGTACTATACTAACTGTGCTGCCTTCTATTGTGAGGACTGTGTACGATTTTTTACAAAGTTTCATAATTATAATATCTACATATTTTTCGCTGATTTATATAGAAGCAGCGAAAAATAGCTCGTTGGCAAGAAGTTAACACAGCGACAGTCTGACGGTCCATGGCATAATAGTGTTCTGTGGTCCATGGACAGTTGGACAGGTTCACAGATCCAACAAGAAGTCACTGTCAATGTCAACTAGTGTCACGTCACAGTCACCATTGAAATTGATCAAAAAGTCAATTCCTCATACAAATAATACAATAAATTTACTTCATTTTCTTTCCTAATGCAAAAATAAGTTATTGAATCTCGATATGTAACAAAAATATATTGATTTTAAATATTTATTTAGACGCTGGTAATTGTTTGACCTACAATGGAAAAGGAGGTCCTAAACACTAACAGCAAGGAGGAGGATGAACTTGCGCATAAAAATAATTTTCATCAATATACTTTATTTGATATTACTGTGGACCCAGGCTTAAAGGATAATGATGGTAATGAATTGCCAAGACCATTCACAAAGAACCAAATGAGAAAGTGGCTTAAGAAAGTTAGGTGGGAAAAGAATAAGGTTCAGAAGAGAGCCAAAGAGAGAGCACGTGCAAAGGAGAATTTAAAAAAGGCTCGCATGGCTAATGGAGACTTAGGAATATCAAGAAAGGCCTTAAAAAAAATGAAAGAGGAAAAAATTAAAAGAGAAATGGGTATAATTATAGATCTCAGTTTTGATGACCTTATGATTGAAAAAGATATGTGCAAAATGATAAAACAAATACTTAGATGTTATTCGATAAATAGAAGATCCACAGATCCTGTTCAATTTTACCTCACTAGCTTTGGAAAGAAATCAAAAGAAATTATATCTCGGCATAATGGTTATGAAAATTGGGATGTGAGTACATTTTTAACTTCTTATGTATTAAATATTAAGATGATTTACATCAGTTTTCTTCATCGCACAATTTGAAGGTTCAGTGCTCTCAGCTATTGGAAGGCTACTAAGGCTTAAACTATTCATTTTTCAATAAAAAGTTACCGGTGGGCCTTGGATACTGTTGTTTGCTATTTTCATCAGATTTGTTTTTGGCAATTGTGTGGCCTGGTATTGGAAAGTATTGTATATAATTTGGCATATTAAAAAAAATGTTTTTCAGGTAGAGTATAGAGAAGAACCCTACTTGAAACTCTTTCCAAAAGACCAGCTTGTCTACTTAACCAGTGAATCTGAAAATGTTATTGAGACATTTGAAGATAATACATTTTATATTATTGGTGGACTTGTAGATCATAATCAACATAAGGTAACTAAAATTCTTACATAGTACTATGCATCACTATTTGTATATTATTGTGACAATGCATAATTTTAAATTAAAGTATATTACGGGCAAGATATTAATGAGCCTTGATAATAATCTTGTTTGTTAGGGATATAATTAAGTGTTATATTGTCATGTTATTGTCCTGTAAGTAACTGTAACATAACTGTCCCACTGTTGGGCACGGGTCTCCTCTCACGATGTGAGGGCTACAGGCCATAGCCCACCATGCTGGCCATGTGTGGATTGGCAGACTTCACAGACCTTTGAGAACATTATGGAGAACTCTCAGGTGTGCAGTTTCCTCACCATATTTTCCTTCACCAAAGCAAGTGATTATGAAATGGTAATAGACACATTATTTTGAAAATTAGAGGTGCATGCAAGATTTGAACCGTGGTTCAAGAGTCCACTGTTCCACCACATGTTCACAATTCAATGATTAGAGGCGAGTCTCAATTTAGTAATATCTTTCATCCACATTCAGAAAATTTCAAGTACTAAGTTAGCAAAAGTGTTTTGTATGACTGTTTTCATCCTTGACCCTTAATTGATTTCAGGGACTCTGTCATAAAATTGCTGAAGAACAAGGATTAAGACATGCTAGACTCCCCTTAGACAAGTACATTAATATGCAAACAAGGAAAGTTTTAACTATTGACCATGGTGAGAAAATTATTTTATTGACTTGCATTTCTCATGCAATTTTTAAAATTGTTCCAGTAAAGCAATAATGAAGAGAATTGAAATATTTAATCGTTTTTTTTTTGTTAATAGTTGACAACAAGTAGACTAGCCTGATGGTAAGTGGTCACCGGCGCTCATGGGCATCATTTATACTAAAATCATCATCATTTATACTAAAAGCATCACCTATGCAATGTTGGCTAAGAAAGATAGAAGAGGAAACCAAATAATACTGGTTTTCAAGCTTCAATCCGGAACACGATAAGTCATTTGGCACCCGGTGGTCATACTAGCACATACTAATACTAGTCATACGACTAAGAGTAAGAGTTGTATGTATCGGTCGTTAATGTCTTGCAACCATGATCACTCTAGCAGTATTTTCCAGGACCCTGTAATATCTATACCGGTACAGTCTGGTTTTCATTTTTCTGTATCACATCTTTTGCATAATCTTGAGTTGGCAGCACTAGGGCGAATTTAACTTATGAGCTCTCAGTGTTTTGTGCTAATATTTTCAATTTCATTTTCAGTATTCGAGATCGTTATAAGAGTGTCCGAGAAGATGCCTTGGCAGGAAGCGCTGATGAACGTTTTACCAGTACGTAAGGGGGCCAAGGCGTGTGACAACAGGTCGTCGGTATCTAGTGTAGATATGTCCTACCAAAGTGAAATTACAGTGTAATTAATTGTGCTTGTTTAATATTAAGTTTTAAAAGTTGTCTGACAACCTAAAATAGTCTTTAAGTTAATAAACTATTATAAGTTAATAAAATTAATATTTATCGGAGATATTCAAGGTTTGATTTTTCCTATCTATGGTAACAGCTGATGGATCACATAAGGCAACTGGCCGACGTGATCCATGCAGACCAGACTTTTCTGCGCCCATGGGGCAACGCATATAGATAAAACTGAGATATCTTCAAAGGTACGTACTAACGAGGCTGGTTTATGTGCGCACTATCGGCGTCCTATGGATGATAGGTTCGTTTTCCTACCTTTGTTTAAAGATAAACTAACGGTTTAAATATTTTCTGATGGGAGTCAACTACGCCTTGTCAGATAAAAAGCCTCAGAAATCAATCATCTTGTTAACTTACATTACATTGCAACCAAAAAGAGTGGATGACTAGGAAAATAAATGACAAGTACTTATTTCCGCTTAATATGAAACCATTAGGGCGCGTTCACATAGAACGTCAGTTTTACTGGATCCGTTTAAACGGATATGTTATTAGCGTATGTAGTTGTATCAGCGATTTCACACAGAATCCAGTATACCGGATCCAGTAAAAAATCCCACACACAACGGAAATACTGACCCGTTAAAATAAATCCAGTAAAACGGACGTTCTATGTGAACGCGCCCTTAGACTTACCTCTAACTATTTCATTAGTTTACAATGCATGATTAAAGCAAGTATTAAATCAAATGTACATAATTAGAAGTTCAACAGTGAGGTGAGGTGAGGTTCAACATTGAGGTGGCCAACAATACTGATCCCAGTCCTATGCTGGTGGTGGCTGGTAACTCCTACTGCTTGGTGGCAGGGCGGAAGCCCAGCGGGTTAGCCTCCTTATTGATACATTGATAGATTATTATAATAAATGATAAACAGGTACACAAATAAATAAAAAAAAACATATTATTCAGCCATCTGAGATTTTAATTAATCCTGTTGTAGTACAAGAGAATCATTTGCATGTGTACATAACAATGACAATCTATAAAATAAATAATTCATTAGGAATATGTGTGACCAAATATCATAATAAATAAGGACGTTATCAGTAAAACATAGTAAAACTTTAACTAAGTATAATTAACTACTTACTGTATAAAATAATACCGCATGTAATTAGCGTTAAAAAATAAAAAGTGTGTAGGTAGGTACTTATTTACTTCTCCAGAGTCGGTTTCACCCAATTAAGGCGAATTAAAACTTAATTTTTAAAATGTGCATTTTATTCTCCTAAGCTTGGGTGAAACCTCTTTGAAAGTATCTATAATAAATATATCACAATATTCTCACAGTTGGCCTTCTTATACTTAATTTACTAAGTAAAATTAGGTAACAAACTGTAAATATAATAAATCCGTAACTTATCGCTGTCTGTACATGGCAGTCTTTATTAACGCAGGAGAACATACTTAAAACACTGATTTTTAGAATTTTTGTTTGTGGTTTTGTACGCGCTAATCTCAGAAACGGCTTAACCGATTTGGGTGCGGTTTTCACTACTATATTGTGGTAAGCTGCTATTTTATATTTTATTTTAATCGGTTTATTATTTAAAAAGTTATGTCAATTTAAAGAATCACGCCTAATAACTTTTCTATGTGGGTGCATAAGAATAAGAGACCTGTTTCCCGAAGCGAAGCGAGAGGGCGGGTTTACTATGAGTCAATAAATTAAATTAATTAAATAAGTACAATAGAATAAATGACAAATTACACTATCGTATCTACCAGGTAAAAGATTTTACATAAAACAAGATTGATTAAAACGGTTAAGTCTAATAATTAAATAATTATAAACAAATAAATGTTGTCTTTCTAAAATAAAATCATAGTCCACAAAATAAATAAATCACAATTTTACCCCTATGCTTATTGTAAGAAGCACGCAACTATATGAATATCACTAATGTAAGTATGATGTAATGATTTTCAGCACAATCGGTTTGAGAGTCTTAACTTAATTTGTGTGTATCATTGTGTATGACAATCAGACGATGTGTACGACAATTTAGGTATTTTATTTGCTGTTTTTGTTTGTAACCATATTTCTAAATTTCTATAATGAATAAACTTATTTTCGCCTCTATATATATTCGCCTATATATTATAATTTAGAATAATTGCGACAAACAAGTTAAAAATTATGTTTTTGCAAGAAGTTTAAAATAAGAGGCGCTATTTTATCAGGATCGTTAAGATGAACGTGATGTGTTCCTGGGACAAAATGACATTCAAAGTTATCATTATTTTTTTCTATTATTTCTCGCATTTCAACAGAGAATTGATCAGATGCGTAAGGAGAATCAATCGCTTTAATATATAAAGTTGGACACTTCAGCCTTCTGACTATAGCTTCCACAAACTTTTTACTCTCAGGATTAAACAAAGTTGTTTTTAATCTAGGGTCCCTGGAGAAATAATACTTCCCAGGGTTAAGTTTGGACTCTTTTGAACCTCGGGTTGTTAGGTAATGAACACTATCCAATGCCACTGACTTCGTAGTACCGAGGTGCCATATCTTTTTTAACTCTTCGATCGGGTATGACGGTGGTTCGTTGGCCAACCTAGAATGGGTGACTTGTATTTTTCGCAATATCTTTGGTATATTTTCTACGATTTGATTCAAGTCATAATCGTCAGCAACGAGGCTGTCGATAGCAATGTAAAAATCTACGTAGTCGGGAAACACACTCGCGAACCTTAAGCTCGCTATGGATCCCATGGAATGACTAAGCAACGATACTTTATTCCACTTAAAATAATCTTTTAAATCCAGTATCAAGCGTGGCAGGTCCCAGGGGTAGTATTGCATGCCTGTAAAAAAAATAGTAAGTAAAAAGGCTACGGATAAGACTAAGGATCTGAGCCCACAGGCGCCATTACACGGGTGGGGATTTTTATTTGCCAAATTAGAAATTTTATAATTTTACAGGCGGAAAGTTTGTCACATACAAGTGACAAGCCCACGGCTTCACCCGCGTGAAATTCGGTTATATCGCGCCTTTTCATGAACTCGACAGTGCTTTTTCTTTTTGTTTTACTATAATTTCCAAAAATCCTTTCTTAGTGCTCACTGGCGTCACTTGAGAAACCTATAAGAATATACAAAGTTTCAAGTGAATCCATTGAAGAAATAAAATGTTTCAGTTTATCTCCTTTTTTATCCCCATAAAGGGGTAATTTACTAAAATCGGCAGTGCGTTGTCTGTCAGTCACTCAGTAACGCAATACTCATATATATATTGAATGATGATGGTGTCAGTGTGTCGGCACTTCGGCAGACTTAGCAGTGCCTTGGCATCGCACGGAATGCTTGGGAAGATTTCGCGACGTGTCCGTGCTGATGTGACGAAGAAGCTACGGACAAGGACCGTGTCGTAAGGGTACCTACGCTTTAACATTTAAAGGCCTCATAAATACCTTAGGAAGTCGTGGCATGTCTAAAGATACCATAAGGGTGTAGACTCCGTACTTAAAATAAAATCCCTCACCTGGTGGAATCCATGAGGACAACCCATGCCCAGGAAAATCTATGGCTAATAATGGCCGTTTAGCGGAAATAACTCGTGCAATTGGGTCCCAAGTTCCAGCGTTGTCCTGCCATCCATGTAATGCCAGTATGGGTTGTTCATTTTCGTTACCCCATAATTTTGCTGATATATGACCCCATTTGACTGGAATCTGTATTTCTTTTATTGGAATCTGAAAATCCATGACTTTGTTTAACGACTCATATAAATAAGATAATTATTCACTTAGTTACTATTATCCTAATTCCTAATAGCTGACGTAAAACGATCTTGTACCACAAAAACTAGTGTGATCTTATTTTACGAGCTAATCGTACCGGGTTTGATTCGATTCTGTCTGTCTTAAGTTTAGATAATATTATACCACCTGACCTGGCACTGCCAGGCTGTATGTATGTATACTGAACATTCTATTAATTTTTATTTACTTTTAGGAAATGCTCATCAAATGCAATAGCTTTTCTATGGCAGCACTTCGATGTCTTTAATAGTTTCGCTGATCTCTTGGTAAATCTCGACAACAGCGCCACCTACCGGTTCTCACAACACACAAAAATTTCATAAAATTCGGTCCAGCCGTTCAGGAGGAGTTCAGTAGCATATACCTACTTATCATTGACATAAATACTGGTCATTTTCGAGAATGACGCAATACCTATGCATTTAACATGTTCCAGTTCCATAAAAATAAACTTAGGTAACTACCTACCTGCCTAAATCGTAAAATGGAAATAAAAATATATCGGTAGGTACTTACCTACTTACTAAAATGCAATAACAATATACAATTAACTAACTAAAAGTAGGTAATAGACGATTTTAATTAACGATCATAAATTATAATAGGAAATTGTAGTATTGGTCCAAAGCTTACCTTTTTCGCTTCATCATGTAGATGACTAAACTGAACACTAAAATATTTAATTGCAGACCTTATGACTAACCGATTAGAGGCGATTATCATTGGAGACAATAATCTTTTAACCATAGTTACTAACTTTTCAACAATATTGATTTATTAGTTTTTTGTAATATCACTTAATACACTGACTGGCTAAATAGATTAAAGTTCTGATTTGTAGTAATTGTTTTTAATACTTTATTAAAAATATATAGTTATAGTAAGTAATAATTTACACATTTCGAACATTTGACATAAGTGTAACCTAAAAATCTAATACAAGATAACCAAACTAAACAGCGCTATAACGTAGAATGAAGAATAATCAACTCGACGCCTGACGCGACGCTAATAATACTACGTCAAGGGCAGCAGTCATTAACAGTATCTAATATCTTATATTCGTAGTATCTTCATATTCGTAGACTAACCTACATATAGTTAGGAAACAGTTAATTAGTTATTGACCTACACCTTCGATTAATAATCAAGTTTAAATACCTACAAAATTGAGCATTTGGAGTTTCGTTTCTTTGGTATATTAATACATTCAAATAAAATGCCTTCTCAAAGTCAATCTATAAGCTAATAGGTACTGTTGTGTAGTGTGTTAACCTGGTGGTAATTGATCACACTCGCCGTACCGTACGAACGGTACATAATATAGTTACTTAATATATAATAGTGTTACTTAATTACTTTACCTACTAGGTCAACTAAAGATGGATAGATATAATATTGGGAATAATCTACTGTAGAAGTTCCTCAGATCTACTATCATTGTTCTATTCCTGCATAATTGGTCTATTCTCATTGTATTAAAATCAAGCTGATATGTTCGTAGGTACCTAGTTTCTATTTGATAATGATATTTTTTATAATTGTATATAATAGGTACAATCCATTTAAAATAAGGTGTTTACAGCATATTATACAGAAATTACTTATCTAAAGTAGCAATGCCGCGATGAAATAAAAAAAAATACACAATTCGAATTGGTTTTATTGTAAGAGAATATCATTCGTTTAAAATTATATACAAAATTTATTCTAATCTACCTACCTACTTATTCAAAATTATGACTTATGCTAATTAATACACTAAGTACACAATTGAATGTTATCAAATAGTTTTATAAATGACAATTGGTTTTTCTGCTAAATCATCAATTATTGCAATTACTTTATATCAACCTTTTAATATGCTATAGGAGTTTAGGATTGAAAATTCAAACAAGAATTACTTATATACTTAATTAGGAAATAAAACATTTACAAAATATCACAAGACAATGGAATAAGGATGTAAAACGAAGTGGCACGTGCCGTAATTCACATAAATTTGACATCTAGACGTTCCCTCTTAAAATTACGAAACATATTTACGTAAAGCAGTCTTAATGGTGATATCAAGATTTTATTTAAATTGTACAATATCATAATTTTTGTGGATAATAGGGAATATTGACGCACATAGATTTAACTACTTCATCAACAAGGTGGCCAGTGTAATTAGGGTTGTAATCCCCTTTTTAAACTGTTTACAGCGCTTGTAAACATGCCTCACTAAACTGTTCCCCTTATAATTATGTGCACAAGTCATATAATTTATAGTAAAAAAACTAAAATCTTACTTAATGAACTGAGTATCGTCAAACTATTTATATGGTAAGTGAAGTGACCTAAGACATCTAAATAGTAGTCTACAATCTCTTGGTTAATTCTTGTTATATTCTAATAGTGAGTTATACTCTGGAGATTATATTAAGAACACCTTACATTAAGGTAAGAAATTTTGCAACTAGAAGTTATGCTACATTCAATATCTCGCACTTACAGATGTATCATTCCTTTAAAACTTTTACAATGGTTTCAGCTTTTAGAAAAGATATGTCTATCAGCCAGGGCGTATTAAATGAAAAAATCTTCTCGTTGCAAATAACTTACAGAAATTCTGATATCTACAGTAAATTGGAGAAAGAAAATTAAGGCAACTTGTAAAACCGCGTTTTTAAGTACACAATGATGGTGGTATCTTCGGATCATAGACCCCCTGTCGTAGGGCTGTGAGCAACGGCCAGGGCTGGCACGAGCAAGTTCCTCTCCAATCGTCCAGGTCTAGTGCCCATAGTGCAGCGCCTCTAAACCCGGCTTGCGATGCCGCGGACACGATCTTGAACACCTCCTCTGGCCTCAAGTACGACGTCCACTGTGATTCATGAACCGCATAGGTGCCCTCGATACTTGTAAACTCCTTCCAAGTCTTCGACATTAAGTTGCCGCATACCTAGATTTGATAGAACAAGCAAGGTGAGACTGGATGTTGGCAGTAAAGTAATTATAAACTAAATTTCAACCGATCAGCAGCCAGTAGATACAAAACGATGTTACATATATCCTAGAATTCCAATGTTATGTTGTCCGAAGAGTTCGGATACTCTGACGGATAACGTATTTTACGTGTCATTAAAAAATCGCAAGCGCCTATGTAGGTGCTTATTCTCGATAATTTTTGTATTTCCTTCCAATAGTTTGAATTAGTTACCTACCCCTTTATCATAATAATCATATAAGTCAATTTAATGCAACATTCAAAATGATCTTGGTAGGTACTAAATAAATAAATAATAAATAAACTTTATTTGCTCCACAATACATAAAAGTATATGTATATTAAAAAATGACTATGTAATAATACGAGTATAATATGATTACATTTGCCACTATGATTTTGCCTAAGACATTAGTAAGAACCCTATGATTTGTTCATGAACACCCTTAAATCATATATAAAATAATTACCTCATAGTAAGCAAGGAAGCCGGGGACGCCGGTGTACCGGCCGGGCGCGCCGGGGCCGGCGGCGGCCGCGTCTGCGCCCGCAGAGTGCCCGCTGCGCAACGTGTGCGTGCGCGCGTACGCCGGCACGCTCATCACCAGCTGCTGTGCGGGCGCCGTTCGCGACCAGTAACCCAGCAACGTGATCTAATAAATTAAATCGCGAATTTGTTCAAGCTAATCCCCGTGACCTCGTTGCTCATAAAACCTAATATTTATTTCAATTACTAGGTTCATTTAGGTGATCTTACGAGTATCCTAACTACCAGGAGTTATCACCTTTTCTTAACAGTCATGAAGTAATTAGAGCGTGTTTTGACAGTTGGAGCGCCAGCTGATGTTCACGGGCGGCGGTGACCATTTAGTAGGCTGCCTGCTCGCTCACTTGCCAGCCATATACACAGAGTACACATCATTTTACAGAAAATGTCACTTACGAGATTATTTTCGTATTTATCATTGGTTTCCAATGGGAGAATATACGACGTTCTTCTGCTCGGGATTCCGTAGTAATCGTTGGCGGCAATGGCCATCCAGTCGAGGGTCGCTACCAGCACTTCGGTGTCGTAGGCCACCGCTGCCACTTCAGGGTTCGGGGACACTACGGCGGACACCTCCAGATTGTGGTACCGCAGAGACTTGACCAGTTCCGCTAACAAAGCGCTGAAGTTATCCCTGTCGGACGTATCTTTTATTCCTGTGCACGGAGCCTGAAAGTAATAATATTTATTAAACCCACAGCATTGTAATTAGGTAATCAAGCTAAGACAGCAGATTTATAGAGTTTTATTACGAAGTTCACATAAACAGGTGATAATATAATTTTCAAAATGATGCATCAAAAATCGCCCTAAAATTATTATTATACACACCTACACACACACACACACAGACACACACACACACACACACACACACACACTTACCTGTTTACAAACAGGATACTGCCACGCAATTTGAACGCCGTCAAACTTCCACCGGCGCACGAACTTGAGCAGCGAGCGCACGAACGTGCTCCTGGTGTCGCCGGCCGAGGCCATCGCACTCCACTTGTCCCCCTCCGAGTCCTCCACCCCGCCCACTCCGAGGATCACTTTGATACCCCTCACCTTGAACTCCGTTATTTTTCCGTAGAAATCTAGGGAATGTCAGAAAAAAATTTGTTATTACATTTAAAAAAGAAATTATTTATATATTATTCTCAGTTTAATATGTATTATTTTATTATAACACTCGTGATCCATTATGAAGGTATTGTGTCGTATAATAATAAGATACCGTTGGCAATGTCCAGTTCGGGGTTTCCTGGCATTATTTTGTAGGTTGTCTCGTCGAGGTGAGCCCACGCGTATATAATGTGGGTACACAGGGTGGGGTCCACTTGATCTGGACCGAAGCTGCCATTGTTTGGCCTGCAAGGAATATACAATATTACACATAAAAGTAACACCAGGGTTCGTAGAAATAGCTAATAAAACATTAGTGATGTCCGAGAGACAAAAATTCTCTGACCACTATCTCTTAACACTGTTCTGTGGATTCTTAGCAATATTTACCTGTAATACGCCCAATTGGTGAAGTAGCAGGCCACTATCGGCTTCTCCTTGACCACTTCGCCCTCCCCGCCCCCACCGCCCTCACCCGCCGTTATCCTCAAGCTGGCTTTGCTCCTGCATCTCGATTTTTCTGGTAAATCGCAATGGTTCTGCAACAAGTTATTAGATTAATAAATGTTTATACAATACACATAGTGATTTATTATTATAATTATCTAAAACTAGTCAACTATGCAATATTCAATACCCTGTGGTAAACTTGAGAGTTTACTGTTTACAATACAGATTTTTTGCAATTTTTAACCCCCCCGTCCCCCTCTGCAGCAAAAGTAAGCAAATCACTTACCCCTCCCCCCCATGCTTACGTAAACATTGGTACTTGTATTCAATGGTTTCTTTATTGATTCAATAGAATTTTGAGAAAATCTGCTGACGTAATCACCATATAGACTCCCCCAATCCCCATGTCATCAAAAAAAAACAAAGCATAGACCCCCCCCGCCCCCCTGTTGTGCTTACGTAATACTTGAATGACCCCTAATATTTTACTTTAAATTAAAATAATAACCCCATTATGTGTTCCACATTATTTGAATTGTGAACAATCATTCTCGCATAAAAAGCAATAACGTGAAAAAACATTCATTATAAATACATTTTTAATTTTATCATAATGAGTTTAACTAAACAATGGTATATACTTTATAGCTCCTTGGGAACATATCAAGGTTTTTTACCGGCCTAGTACCTTCGACGTTGCTAAACTGTTACTAAACGATAACTAGGTTCGACGGGTTTACGTGCCCTCCGAAGTACGAAGGCACTCAACAATATTCTGTTACAAGCGATCATCGGATATGTACTTTATGAGTTTAAAGTAATGTTTGGGAGACAAACATTTTTTTACTTAGTACTATAAATCGTAACGTAGTAATTACTGATAAGTATGTTATATCCATTCATAATCTCTCAAGATATCAATAAGTCATCGTAAATAACTTCATGTCATATAACATTTTTATTGTTCTAATTCTAATGAAGATAATATAATGATGACCAAGCAAGTTCCACTCAATCACTAATGTGATAAAATGTATCTGTTATTCATATTAATGTAGTCGATTCTGTTATCAAAGACTGCCACTTAAACGAACTGTACTTTAAACATATTACTTATCATGTAACATGCTTACTCTGATGAGTTTCTAGCACTATTTATGATATGCAAACCAATCTAGACGGTCCAAAGATTATGTTTAATGAAGAGTACTGATATTCACATTTGGTAAAGTGTAGGTATACATCAATAGACTTAATCATCAATATATATAAAACTCTTGCTTAGTAAGTGTAGGGGAGAAATCCCCTATTCCCTATCCCCTAAGGGGGGAACCCTTAGGTTCACTTTATCCCCTTTTTATCCCCTAAGGGGGGAACCCTTAGGGGATAATAGTACATTACGATACGTGTGCGTAAAGTAGCTTATTATTGCACGGTGTGAAGTTAGCGCACGAGCGGAGCGAGTGCGCTAAACACTGTACAAATAATATAGCTACTTAACGTACGAGTATCGTATACTATTTTATAGCACGAGTGACATAAACCCGCATATACTCAAACATATAATTATTTACAGGGAAATAAAAGAAAGGAAATGTTTACGAAGCTGTTGATGTTCATTTGATCACTGACTTTAGACGTTTGAGTTTTGACATTAATTTGTCTGCTTTACCGACATGTCAAACGTCATTCATTCATTCAAAAGTATTAGGTATTAATTTGTCTGCTTTACCGACATGTCAAACGTCATTCAAAAGTATTGTTTAAAATGTATTAAAAGAATATATTATAAAACTATATATCTCAAAACATTTTTGCATTAATTCCAGAGCATCAATAATTAAATTATAGGCATACATTTACTGAAATTATATTATGAAACATTTGTAATTAAGGATGACTAAAATGCGGGTTTAGGTTACCTAGCAACCTAAAGGGTGTGTTCCGATATACACTAAATTACACTGCGAGTCCACTGTCCACTTGTCCAGTGCTCTTACTAGTGAGAAATTCGTTCCGTTATGATTTACAATATACTGACGCAGTATCCTTGGTAAATATTATGACGTCATAAACGTTGCCATTTTTGTACTCGTAGGTAAGCACTGGTGTTTTCGAGGTAAGATGCTTTCAGTGCTTTGATCACATGATTAAAAGCGTCCAGAATTTAAAAAAAAATGCTATTGATTATTATTATTAAATATTGTTTTACAAAGCGGCCGTTTTATTATGCGATTAATTCAATTAACAAATTATTATACTGGACTGTGTTCCGTTTTAAACCTAACCAGTATAGTTAACTATAAAGGAACGGCTTCGTAGTATACTAAATTGACGTCACACCTTACAGTGCTCGCAGTGTATATCGGAACACACCCTTAAATATTCGTACCCTCCATTTAGTTATTTATTACTAGTACCCTCCATAAATATTTGTTATAAATTTGTCTGCTGCCAAATTCTAAGTGTCAATAGTGTAAGTGTCATCTTGTGCACGGTGTGAAGTAAGCATCATAACCCGTGCTATAATCGACTACTTTACGCACGGAAAAGCGTGGCATAAATGCGGGTTTAGGTCACAGTGTGCTATAAAATAAATTAAATTCAAATATTTAATGTACGTACATCAACCTGCAAGCGGATTTACATATATAATACACACAAGTAAATAATTACCTTATTCCAGTACAGAGTCGAGGGGCATGTAAGCTGTATATACTCTCCATTGATACATAAGTAGTATTTCCTGCAATCCGAGTCATCTTCTCTGAATATGTTACCTGTACAAGATTGTCCTTCCAGTGATGAACCCTGAAATGTTGTTAAATTGTAAATACTTACTCTAAATATACAAGTTAATCTGAAGAATAGTATTAGTGTATACAATTATCTTACACCAGTATCAGTTTCGCCGTCGTCCAGCGCGCCCGTCGGTTTATCGGCGGGCTCTTGTTCCGGTGGAGTATTACTTTCCTCAACTTCATCAGGCGCTGACGGACTTTGAACTGCAATCAATTTTAATATCTCAATAACAGTTATAAACAAAAAATAATTACGTTACGTATATTACTATTATATTCCTTAAAACTTCGGCTATCGAACAAATTTTATTGAACCCATATGAGATTATCGACGATGTAGAAACGAAAGGTGTGTGGATCCGGTAACACTTTAGAGGGGACCAGACCACTTTAGAGGGCGCCTTTTAATAACAATTACTAACAACACTGTAAAGGGCTAACTATCACTAACAGTCCCTGCCCCAGTCCTCATACCTATTAACAAACTAACCAACTAAATGTTCTAACACCGTCTACTTAATGGACTAACCATCCTAGTCCCGATTTGTCTTGTTCTAGGCCGGTCACAGTTGTCATGGGCGGCAGTAGAAGCGTGGTGCACCGTGCTCGTATGCTAGCTTAATTCCATAAAAAAATTCCTTACTTTCCACAAGCGAACAGGGAGGTGGCGCTTCACTTCCGCGCAGGACATGGTTGATATTGTTCAAGAGCGGGTATTTTCCACAGCCACAGCGCTGCCCGGTGAAGTCGTCAAGGTCGAGCGCCCAGGCCATGGCCCCGCCCAGCTGGCTCGCGCGCACGTACTCCGCCTTGTGCCGCGCCATGTAATCGTCGTCGAACGACACCCACTGGTCGTCGAGCGTCGCGTACGGGCCCGCGCGCCCGCCCGCGTCGCGGTGCACCCGCCAGCCTTGCGATCTGATGCGCTCGCATATCTGTGTACAGAGTATTTTTCTGCTTCAGAGTTGATGAGTTGGCTGATATGGTGGTCGCTTTAAAAAAGACACTATCAGTGTGTCGCCGGTCAAAACTGGATCTCTGATATATCAATGGAAACGCGTGGAAAAAACATGGTACATACCAAACTACCAAAGGAAGGCAAAGTTACTAATTACGGACGCACTGTACTTTACTCGTAACACGGCAGTATTTGTACAAACTTTCAATTACAAAAGCCAGTGGTCGATGGTTTGTTCAAACTCAAACTCAAACTCAAATGACATACGACGTTGTTACTCACTACGACCCGGATCCGTTTGTCCAGCCTCAATACTAATATAGTGTTTATGTCCATTGCGTCTAAATGTATGTACCCATCTACAATAGATGCTCTAGAACAGGGCGTGTGAAGATGTCAGTCAATATTGCGGGATCCGGTAAAAAGTTATTCCGGCAGAACCGGACTGCCGTGGGATGTATCCTGAGTTTAAACACGGTGTAACCATCGAGCTAGGTGTAACCTATAGGAAAATATTGAGGGAAAGAACACCATAAAGCTGTCGATCGGCTCGTCTGCTTGTTTGTGGGCTATTAACAAAAAAACGGAAGCGGAATGAACGGCCCCTGCAATGCGCCACTATCATTACCTCGTAGAAAGCCAGGAATCCTCGCGCCCTAGTCTCGTCGCCGGCTTCTCCACCAGCGTACGTGGGTGCTCCTATTCCGTTGCCGGCGTTCTCCATCAGCGAGTACGACTGTCCATAGAAAGGCATGCCCATTATCAGCTTCTCTCGGGGAGCTCCCTTGTTGACCCAGTAGTTGACGCTGAAGTTCTGCAATGATGTAAGTATTTATTATTATTGTCAAAACGGTCTTCGTAGCGTACTTTTTAGTCAACTACCAAATTGTGTGAGGACACTTGCCACGTTCAAGGTGATGTCATCGTCTATTTCCTGAGCGTACATAGGAGCAACATGCCCCGTCTTCTTGTCCCACTGTCCGTGGTAGTCGTATGTCATAAGAGCAATCCAATTCAGGTTTTTTGCGAGCACCGGTACATCATAAGCTAAAACAAAAGTAATGTGATATTATTGTAGAAAGTAGATTTCTCGGAATTAATTATAGTAGACAAGAACAGTACATTTTGAATTTAATTCCAATCGAGAGTAAGAGATGGAGATATACGCACACTCGCGTAGGTGCACGTATATTATGCAAGCATGGATGCAAGCAGACGCACACACTGCAAAGGGTGCTTTTATTGTAGGTACCAAAAGTTACGAACTAATGTCTATAAAACAGGTTATCGAAACAGAACGATGAAGGTTATAGGTTATTATATCACGTATATACTGTTTGGAATACTGTACACTTTGGTATCATCGCAACCCATAATTGTCCCACTGCTGGGCACGGGTCTCCTCTCACAATGTGAGGGGTATAGGCCATAGTCCACCACGCTGACCACACGCGGATTGGCGGACTTTACACACCTTTGAGAACATTTTTAACCGACTTCTAAAAGGAGCCTCCTCCTTATCAATTCGATTGGTATATATTATTTGGTATAGAGTGATAAAGATATTTACCAAGATCAACAACTCGTTTGCTCGCAGACACAGCGGCCGACAGCAGCAGCCCGCGGGGAGCGAACGCTGCACGCAGTTCCTTCACGAAATCAGCAAACCCTTGCTTATCAGAGCTTGGGCCCTTCTCACACTCCACCTGAAATCAATTAGATGCATACCACGATCTTGAAGAAATATTACATTTTGGTAAGACTATATTTGTCAATGTATGATTGTTTTCAAAATACCCGCATTTGTTCCGTTCTTAATATTATTTATTTATTTTTTATTGCAACAACCTTAAGCTAGGTTTACAAAGGGCGGACTTAATGCCTATTGGCATTCTCTACCAGTCAACCCATGGTGATGATGAGAACGTGTGGTAGGTGACAATAAACTGGTCTTAACAAGAAAATAATGGTTTAGATTATTACGTAAATAGATACTATTCTATACATACATAAACAATACACATAAATATATACATATAAATATATAGATATATTATTGTCTTTGTATAATATACATAATTATGTATAAACATAATTTTGGATTTATACTGATTCGACGCAGACCCAGAGCAAGACCCAGTTAAGAGCTGTTTAGTTCACAATTCAAATAAAATCAAAATCAGACTCCCCACAATCTGCTGCTAGATAATACTTCTACTTTGTCCAGATAACGCGAAGACACCCAGAAAACTTTGATAACCTGGTTGTGGTGGGTAAAGTAGATTGGATATGACCTACCCGATGGTCTTACACCGTAAAGAAGATCATAGGCATCCCGAAGACAGGGTGGCTTAGAAGCAGCTCGTCAGCTCCACCACCAAGGCTTACCAGAATGGGCAAGACCTTCAGCAAAAAATGTAACTCACTTGCCAACACTTCGGGTACTCCCAGTCGAGGTCGAGCCCCTCGAACTCGTACTGCTCGATGAAGTCGAGCGCGTGCACGATGAACTTCCTGCGCGCGGAGGGGTTGTTCACCAGCCGGGAGTACTTGTCGCCCGCGGAGTCGTTCCACCCGCCCAGCCCCAGCACTACTCGCACGCCACGACTCTTGAGAGCTACTACCTTCTCGTAGAATTCTGTTTGATGTAAAATATATGACATGTTAGCTCATTTCATCTTATTAATAACGATGTCTGATGATGAGCAAAGTTGCAGTCTAGGATGTATAGGATAAGTAAGCGCCTTATTTTTTTTTATCTTGTAGTTTGTATTTCGACGTAATTTCTTGGTGTACAAAAAGAGTATGTACCCACTGTAGAATAATGATAATCTATATCTATTATACTGTTGAGTTCAGTCTCACAGCATAAGAGAGAAACCTTGGCTATCGCGATGACCAAGTGAGATTATACTAAAAATTGTTTGCAATTCTTACTATTCTCAACGTCGAGCCAGTTGTCGTGCGGCTTCAAAACGAGCTTGGCGTTGTCGAGCACGGCGAACGCGTACACGATGTGCGTGCACAGCGATGGGTCGATGTCCTCTGGGGTGTACTTGCCGGAGCCTGGCCTGCAACACCGTTATTCAATTATATATGGTGTATCTTGCTTACAATTGTTTTATAGATATATAATCTTTACACGTTCTACATAATGATACATCGTTCGAGAGAGAAAACTGTGTTCTATTCCAGTTGAGAGAGAGACAAAAATAGACAGAGAGAGAGAGAGAGAGAATAAATAAATATTCAAATGTATTACCTATACCAAGCCCAGTTTGTGTAATAACAAACAACTTTGAAACGTTCCTCTTCAATAGGATCAGCTAGAACTGGTGCTTCAGTGACAGTTGTAGGACGAGAGGTGGTTGGTATCACAGGCCTCGATGTGATGGTAGGCCTAGGGGTAGGTCTGGTAGTAGGCCTATTGGTAGGCCTGGTGGTAGGCCTGGCGGTCGGCCTGTGTCCAGGCCTCACTTCAATGTCCTCGAATTCGTCGTCTATGTCGTTAGGGTGTTGCACTACAGGCTGTGGTTCAATTACTTGTGTGACCTTGCTGTTTAGGAATGTGTCCTTTATCGCGTTCATAAGCGGATACTTTCCTTGGTTACATCTAGAAAATAAATATGTATAACGAATGTTATGTGAAGAAAATTTTAAAAATTGCCATAATATTACATTTTACACAAAATCACCAACATCTACTAATTAGTCGAATGCCCTGCAGTAGAGTTACCAATAAAGCACTTGTGCAAACTTTACTTATATTGTTTATTTCTTATAAATTTTTGTGTGTACAAAATAAATAAATAAAGGTCTGCGCACATTACACCAACTCAACACCGCCTCGACTCGGATCCAACGATTCGAACTTAAGTTTTACACTAAGAATAACCATTAAGTACCTGTTACTAAAATCATCGAGATCCATTGCCCACACCATTCCGCCGGCCAAGTTCATAGATTTGATGAAATCTACCTTCTTCTTAATAATATCTACGTCGTCAAACGACACCCACTGGTTGCCCTTAAACGCGAACGGTCCCATCCGCTGCAGAGGGTCTCTCACCACCACCCACTGGCGGTCTCTGATGCGTTCACAAATCTAAAAAAACAATAACATATTTCTGTATTGCAGTCTGTAACTTCGGGTTTGGCTATAACCATCACGTATGTAAAGGAGTGTAAATATCGGCATATAATATTATATATTTGTACATTATTTATTAATTACCAGCTTTGTTAATTTAGTTTAAAAAAATCTGTAAATTATTGTAATTATAATACAAATTAATTAATAATTTTCTTTATCCCACAGTTAACATAATAACATAATTATGTATGTATAAATTATAATGAGTAGGTAGACTATAAATATAGGTAATAAAGCTGTTTACGTTTTTACTATTGACTATCTAATATTTCTATCGTAACAAAATACTGTTACCTCATAATAAGCCAAAAAGCCGTTAGCCCTGGTGTACTCCCCGGCGTCCCCTCCAGACACCGCGGGGACGTTCAAACCAACTTTGTTTCTGGCGCTGTACGATGCGGAGTTCCAACGCGCGCCCAACGTGAACGTCTGACCGTACAGCGGCATGCCCATGATGAGTTTAGACGCCGGCGCCCCTTTCTCCATCCAGTAGTGCATTGTGTAGTTCTGCAATACAATATTGATGATAACAACTTAAACCAGTAGTGACGTATTTCAGGTTTTTGTCTTTTTTTTTAAGAACCGATACTTAATTGAGACACATAATTAGAACAACTTACAATAAGACAGAATAAGACTCAAATTTATTTAATAATTACTATTATTGATAGAATAACAAACGTAACGTGTTTTACGTGTTGTAGAAGAGATATATTTATCTTTATTTTAAAAAGCTTCTATATATTTTTGCTATACTTGACCAACAAGCTACAAAGTATACTAGACCACGTACCACAAGTTACAATAAAATTGTAGACAAACGCTGACTTACATAAAAAATATACTCACGGCATTAAAATACGTGTAATCATCTTCAGGGTGATAGTACAATGGCGCGACATGTCCCGTCTTCTTATCCCACTGTCCGTGGTAGTCGTAGGTCATGACCGCTATCCAGTCGAGGTGTCGGGCCAGGATGGGCACGTCGTACCCGGCGTCTATCACCATCTTGCTGGGCGACACCGCGGACGACAACAACAGTCCCCTTGGTTTGAACACCGCTGATAGCTCCCGGACCAGGTCTGCGAAGCCCTCTTTGTCTGAGTCGGGGCCTTTGGAACAGTCCACCTAAAATATTTTTTTTATATTTAGCGATTGTAGCCATTGGGACCACATAATTATTGATATAAGGTAAGTGCCAGTAAACAAAGTTTGTAGATTGTATATTAACAAATTATAGCATATTTTTATAAATGTTGTTTGACAATTTGGCATGCTTCATAGAAATTTGATGAATCATTAATCTACTCAGAAACTCTATAAATACTTATTTTCACTTAACTTAAAGAATCCTTTAAAAAATCGTTGACAATTCCTATGTATTGCGGTAGCAACTTACCTGCCAACATTTAGGGTATTCCCAGTCGAGATCCAAACCATCAAATCCGTGTTTCTCAATGAATTGCACCGCGTGCCGCACGAACTTGGCGCGCGCTTCGGGACTGTTCACCAATCTGGAGTACTTATCCCCGACAGAGTCTTTCCATCCTCCGATACCGATAGATACTTTAGCTCCGTATTTCTTGTACTCGACAACACGTTCATAGAAACCTGCGTAAGAGTACAAAATCTATACGATTCTGCTAAATATAAAAATTAGACAATTCCCTAGTTCCATTCAGGTTACTTCATCTTTGGACGATATTTTCATGTTACTTAGATTCCTGTACATTAAAACCCTCACTGCAGTCAAAACATACAATTGGGAGACTCTGACATTTATGGCAACCCTAAAGCTTCCCAGGTTCCTAGGGGAGAAATCTTCAAAAGGTTTTTGGATTTTTTTGGGACTTAACCATTAGCTACCTGTACATTTAATGGTGCAAAGAGTGAAGAAACTATTACAGTACTTGTATCTTCTAATACCCTCATAAAATTTCTATACCATCATGTTATAATACCCGCAAAATTGTTTTTTATATAGCTACCCGCATCGGTTTTACTGACAAACATTGTTTTTATTGTATTCATTTTTTCATTTCATGTAAGTGATGAATTGTGTTTATGAGAAATAAAGTACTTAAACCTTAAGCAACTTGGTAGGTACTCACGATGCTCATAATCAGCCCAAGGGTCGTGGGCAGTGATCACTCCGTCCTTGAGCACGGCGAACCCGTACACGATGTGGGTGCACAGCGTGGGGTCGATGTCCTCCGGGCCGTACTTGCCGAGCCCGGGCCGGTACCACGCCCAGTTTGTGAAGTAGCACACGAGCTTGTACGGACCTGAATGTAGATTAACAACAGAAATATGGTCACTAAGTATTGGATGTATCATAGTACAATCGTTGTTTATCTGTCACCGTCCCTTTTCATGGAGTACTTTGCAGAGCCACGGACGAGGCTATGTTGTCAGATAAATTCTTCGTTAAATAGCTATTTGATAATTTGTTATCATTATTTAAGTTTGAAGCTCTCGTAGCCCGGCGGCGTGCGTCGATTTTAAGTGATCGACAATGTTAAGCAACAGTTGACGCGGTCGGTCATTGGATGGGTGACCGCTAGTGGCAAAATTTCTTGGGCGCTTCTGTGCTTCGGAGGGTATGTAAAGCCGTCGGTCCCAGTTGTTAGCATTTTGGACATTAAGGCAAGATGATCATAAGGCTATATTGTCATGAGTTTTAGCGTTACTTACTATTCAAAAGAGCTGGTTTTGTTCCAGGCGCGATGGCTATGGGTGATGGCGTGGCTGGTTTTGACGGGCGATGGATCTCCAGGTCCTCGGAGTCAGGGTCCAAGGTGGGACTAGCGGGCGCTGCGTCTACCGGGAGAGGCGAGTTCGTTGTTGTGGTTGTAGTAATCACCTTCTTAATTTTACACTGCGCGCTCTTTGGCCAGTCGCAAATTTGCTTGTCCTGTAACAGAATTGGACCAAAATTTTAGTTAATTGTTTTAAATTTTTTTGTTAGTTATTTGTTTTAAAAAATACATTAGTCCCAATTTTTTCGGATATCTACTATTCGGATATCTACTACTTGGACGGCGTCACGGCACTGCGCTGTTCATTATTATTAACATATAATTAAACGATAGAAACGATGTAAAAAAGACAATACAAGAAAGACAAATATACTTTATTAAACATGAGCTGACCTGATTCCAGTGTAGTCCGGCGCTGCAGGCGAACTCTTCGAATTTACCGAACAGACAGTGTCGGTAACGGGTGCAGTCTTTTGGATCCATAGCATATTGGCCACTCTCACAGAAGGCTGTTAAAGTTAATAATAGATAATTATTACAAAAAAAATTAAAAGCTATAAAAATATATTTCAGCGCGACTTTTTCCTTTATATATGGCCGATTACAATGACCATAAAAAATATTTAAAAGTGAAATATATGCAGCAACTAACATAGCTGCAATTATTTTATATAGTTGCAGGTTTTATTTTTTTTCTCCCGTTTTTTTTATAGATAATCCTTTAAAGATCTCACCTGAGACTTGTTCAGTGATCTGCATCATGTTGTCCGGCCTGCTGCCGTCAGTGATGGCTGCGGAGGTGACCTGGCGCCTGTCGGTGCACGAGGTGGCGGAGGGGAAGTCGCACTGCGACCGGTCCTGTCGCCACACGAGCCCCGGCGCGCAGCTCTGCGTCACCAGCATGCTGTTCACGCACACATAGAACTTCTCGCACCGAGGATGCGAGTGGTAGGTGCCGGTGATGCAACGCTGGGGAAAGATCGTCGTGGAATATTATGTGGTTATAGAACGAAAAAACTAAACAATGACGAGCGTAACAGTGTTTTTATATTTGCATTTATTACAATTACTAATTTTGACACAAGTACTATTTAAATATTATTTATATATATACATACATTTTATTTCAAAGCAAATTTTTGAAAAAAATTATGGCATTAGCAAAGGTCAAGAAAAAAGAAAATAAATGAGATGCTTGTTTATATATGAAAAAAAATATATAAAATCTTAAACATTCATTGTACACTCACCGATGGTTTTTGGTAATCACTGCTGGGTCTTTTGGTGGTGGTGGTAGTAGTAGGTGAAGTGAAAGGTCGACTGCTAGTACTGGGACTTGCGAACGCTGTAGCCTTTGTGATATCTGGTTTGGATGCTGAAATCAGGACAAACTATTATATATAGCAACGCAATAAATACTCCTGTAATGTTATATGTCTCATTCACTGCATACCTTCACACATGGCAAAGTCAATCCAGTCACAACGACTGGTGCGTTTGTCCCAGTGCAGGCCGGGCGGACATAGTTGCTTCTTCCACCGCCCACTTACACAGAGCAGGTAAGCGTCACAAGTAGAAGCCGAAGCGTGCATGTCATTCCCGCCACAGGTGCTGCCTTCAAGTGGACCGCTAGAGATGGGGCCTAGGAAAAAGAAATACATAATAATGTTTCATTTATTCATGTCATACAATAACAAATACGCTTTATGTGCTAGAGCCACTTCTGGGAAAATATTTTCGATGTATTTAACAAAGTAAAGTACAATAAACTTACTTGATGTTGCTGGCCGCGTTGGTCTCTGTGTCCTAGTCGGTTTTGGTGAAACTGTAGTTGTTTTTGGTGTTGAACCTACAACAAATGAATATATGCCTATTATTGACTATCTTCAAAACCTTTTAGAAATTTTGAACCACTTGGCTGGCTTCAACCCATTAATGACCCACTACAGAGCACGGGTCTCTCCTCAGGCCTAGAGCATACTCTATCATGTTGGTGAAGGTGTTAGTGGTCAACCCAAGTGTAGGAAGTTTTTTATGTCACCCGAAGGCCTCGCATGGCTTAACGGCTACCCACTGATAACAACCGGGAGCGACAGCTTTACGTGCTCTCCGAAGCACGGATGCGCCCAAGAAATTTTGCCATTAGTGGTCACCTATCCAACTACCGTCTGCGCCCGCTGTTGCTTCACTTTGTCGATCACATAAGATCTATGCAATCCACCGGGCTATGAGCGCTTCACTACTACCTACTACTACTACCTACATTAAAAGAAAAACAAAAAATAACGCACAAACATGACTATAAAAATACCTAATAGCATGGAATTGTCTAATATGATAATGATAATAGATTATATTATAATAGATATGAAATAATTACTTGAAAAATGAAATACCGTAAACGCTGTGCCACTGAGTCCAATTTCCCCCATGTCCAGGTCCAGATCACAGCTCAATTTTTATATTCTTTTTTTAGTCTTTCATGTAATATTCGAATGGTTTTCAAAAATTCGTTGGCGATGTAAATCAAAGAGATATTTTCCAGTACAAAGAGACAGTGCATTCCTATTTGTATCTATTATTTTAGATGTCATTTTACCTTGCACCAAGACAATAATACACTTTACAACAAATTAAAACATTTTGATTCACTGCAAAAATGTTAAAAAAATTGCAATGAATAATTGTTAAAAATGCCTATAAATTATTATCTTCTATGTTTCATAATAATTTTTTGAACTTGAATACATAAACAGATATTTCAAGTTTCAAGAAGAACAACAACTAACAAGTTATCAACCACAACAAGTAATCAGCTGATTGAATCAAGTTCAATTAGTTCAAGGTCAAGGTTAACCAACCAGCAGATGAGCAGAATCTGACAGATTTTTGAAAATGACATTGACATTGATTAGGGTTGCCATCACGCCCAAAACATAAATTGCTGATGCCGCGCGCCGCGCCGGAGCGTAAGTGCCGGGAAAAAATAAAAATCCTGGATATTTATTGTATGAAATAGTATATTCTCGGAATATTGATAGAAAGGATTTTGGCCCATAAAAACGGTGCGGGATAAAACCTGAAAGTGTCCGAAATAATTGGGCCTATGGTCTTTGATAGCATCTGGTTCAGAGGATTAGCAAGACCTCCTCGCAACATAACTGTAACGGAGTTGTTAAAATCGCTCAACAAACCGTCTTGGTCTCTCTCACTCTCACTCAGGCCATTTTTATATTCTAACATTCTAATTTTAATGACAACGATTTTTCAAGCTATGGAATTATGTTGCTCTCCCTTTTTTTTCTAATACTAAGACTACCACAATATTTTTAACACAATACTGACAGTTAAACGCAAAATTATGAAATATTTACCTTCACATTTAGCATATTTGGGCCAATCACAATGCTTCTCAGCAGCACTCCAGTGCAGGCCGGGCGCACAATGTTGCAGACGCCAGGATGTTCCGTCGCAGTGCAGATACGAGTTGCAATCACCAGCTACCTCATGGTACTGCTGACCATTACATGGACCACCTTCTGCTTCATCTATGAATTAAAATATTTTGCCGTGATAAACTCTTATAAATTGATGAACACCGGCAGCGCGCACGATAAAGGTTCCTGTTCCGCCGGAGCCTGTGCGTGCAAGCGAGAGCGCTGATTAAGCGATAGAGAGGCACAATCGACCTAAACGTTCCGCTTGCAAACGCATCTATCTCTCTTCCCTAAAATTATCGTCCGTCAACCGACTTTACAGACAAAAATTTTCTTAACAATAAAATTATTAGTTTGATAAATATTTATAATATCAACTACTTACTTTAGTATTTTAAGTTAAATTGAAAAATATTTTCATTAAAAATGTTTAATCTTTTCCTAGAAACATGGTAATACATACTTACATCTTAAATTAGTTACCTGAGGTGACTGTAGTTGTTGTAGGTCTTGTAGTAGGTTTGCGGGTAGTGGTAGTAGTCGTAGTCCTAGTAGTGGTAGTTCTTCTTGTAGTAGTGGTCGGTGGTGGCCTTGAGGTCATTGGTGCCAATGTTGTCGTCGTTGTGCTACCTTGTTCATTGGAAGATTCTGAAATTTAAATTTAAAAATTCTTTAGTTTTTATATCCCATTACTAATACAAATTTTGTATACTAATACAACTAAAGAATTTTTAGTTTTTAGATTTAATCTAAGAATAAATGACGGTATAAAGTAAGCCATAAATATCAATACAGTTAGCGTTTAAAAACTTTAAAGATCGTCGGCAACAAGGCCAACAAGATATAATTCTCGGGACATGTTTTTTGGATCTGACTTACCAGAACATTTGGCAAAGCTTGGCCAGTCACATCTATTGGAGTTTGCAGACCAGTGCAAGCCTGGGGCACACCGATGCTTGCGCCAGTTTCCGCCTTCGCATTGCAGGTACGCCTCGCAGTCTCCGGGCGCTGACCGATACTCGCCCGCCACACAAGAATCTCCCTCGACACCTACATTCAAAGGAATAATAGAATGTCATATTGTGCCCAATAATACAATACTTAATAAAACGAAACATCTCAATCATCCTTTTTATTTGTTTGTCTGTGTTACTTTTACTATGCCTATATTTTCACAACAAAACCGCCGAATGATAAGAATAATTTTATCTATAATTATTCAAAACTTCATACCAGAATCTACAGCTGGTCTCTTAGTAGTGGTGCTGGTGGTTGTAGTGCGAGTAGTGGTAGTTCTTCTTGTCGTGGTGGTAGTGGCCGGGGTGGTTGTAGCTGGTGGCCACCACGTCTGCGCTGTGGTGGACGTGGTGGAGGGGTTCCAGCTTGGCCAGGTGGTTGAGGTGTGTTCGTGGTGACCATGACTACCGTGGTCGCCGCCAGCGATAGCGCCTACAAGATATTATTATATTTACATACAGCGATTGTAATTTTGTCTCCGAAATCTGCAATGTTCAGCTCAATATAATTATACATAGGTAAATAATACCTAAATGTCTATGGGACTCAGAGCTAAGTAAAGGTTCTTATTCAGTCCATTTCCATAAACAAAATTATTGGTGATGGCACCGAGACATAGTCTTATGACATCTGCTTAGTAAGGTTTATAGAAACTTGGACCGATTGTACTAGTAGGTACTAAAATATTTTAATAGATAAAGAGCATTTTGGTTTTATCTATTGTGAGATTGCAGATGGCCAATGCCAGTGTTTACGTAAAAGCATCATATCTTACCGTCAGACTCAGCAGGGGTGGTGGTAGGAGGAGATGGGGTAATGGGTTCTGGCGGTCTCTCGCAGGGAGAGGTGGGTGGTGCGGGCACGGCGCGGCCTAGTGCGCGACCAGCGGCTCTCAGCAGCGGCGAGGGTTCGGCGCAGCAGCGGTTATTGAAGTCGTCCAGGTCTACCGCCCACGCCGTCACTCCGCCTAAGCCTTGGCGCATAGCCCATTCCACCTAAACGGAAATAAGTAGTAAGTTGTAATCAAAATATAATATTTTTTTGGGGCACCTTCAGATCTTGGAGGTTATTAATTTATAGTAGCTATTAAATATTCTATAGATATTTTATCTGGTTCGGGTTTCTCCAGTGTAGTGAGTGTATTGGGGTGGGGTAAACTAATTTGTGTGTTAAGGGTAAGTAATCCTTAAGAAAACAGTTAAAGATGTTTTTTTAATAATAACAATACCTTTTCGGTAATCGATTTAGGATCATCATATCCGACCCACTGATTGTCAGAATACGCGTACGGTCCAGCGTTGGTCTGTCTGCCGGTCTTCCATCTCAAATTTTTAACTGCAATAGAGATTTTTTATCAAGAAAATAATAAATTTGCACATTTTATATCCCTACGAATTAATATAATTATTCTTACGTTACACGTAGGTAGGTACATGTTTACAAATGAAGCATGCAAAGTGTAACATAATGTAGTGTAGCTGGGTACGTAAACATTTAAATTAAATTAGACCTGTAATTTTCGTAGATTAAGTAGAATGTTGTAAAAAGTATTTTAAAATGACACCCCAAAGTTACAAACTGTAGAGGTGGTCAAAACTACTTTTCTTCACTTACCTCGGTAACAGATTTCGTAATAGGCTAACATGCCAGGTTGCTTAGTGAATTCTCCAGATTCCCCTGGTCCTGCCGCCGGGGCTCCAGGGCCGCTGGACCTCTCCACATCCGCGAGTCTGTATGACTGACCGTAGAAGGCTAACCCAAGTAGCAGTTTCTTTGGATCAGCTCCGCCACTTATCATAGCTTTTATTGCATATTCCTAAAATAATGTAATATCCTCTGAATCAGGACGTCAGCAGGCTTTTTTAAATTAATTTATACTATTTTTGGTATAAACACATACAAAATATTCATGGACTCTATTTTTACTGTAGTTCTTTTACTTTAAAATTTTAATTGAAAATTCGACTTGGTTATTATGGAAAGGTATCACATTGCTTTCATAACAGAATTAAAGGATTTTACATCAGAGGTCAACACAGCGCAGACTGAGTAGCATTATGTACCTACATAATAGTCCTTATTACTTTGACAATATTATTGAATTGATAGGTAAATTTTCATAGGTTAAAAATCCTGTAGATTGACTTACAACTGAATAATATGCGAGTGCATCCCTCTGTGCTGGAACTAATGGCGTGTGATGCGCAGTGGTCCGTTCCCATCCACCGTGATAATCGTAAGTCATCGTACTCATGAAATCCACAGCTGCGGATATTGTTGGCAAGTCGTATGCCGATTCAATTACTTCCTTGTATCCAGAGAGAGAAACGCCCAACTCCATTCCGGCTCCATGCAGGATTTTAGATAATTCCTGTGATCATGTTCGAATATGAGTTACGTAGGTATTAACGTATTAACTTACTTGTACTTAGGTACTAGTCACTTAGTCCTTAGGTATACCTGGATGAAGTATTCAGTTTACTTTAAATGCCAAGAATTGCTCGTTTAAAGGTACTAGATTATAGAGTTTGAGTTAAGATATCTGAATGCAAAGTATGAAAAGAATGGTATGTACCTGTATTAGTTTAGCATAGTTCGCTTTGTCCGACTTAGCACCTTTCTTACAGTTGCTCTGCCAACAAACTGGATAATTCCAGTCCAAGTGCAGTCCCTTGAAATTGTGGAGACGAAGAAAAGCGACCAGTTTCTCTGCAAATTTAGTCCGTGCTGCACCGGACGATACTAGGCGGGAGTACTTGTCACCTGCTGAATCTGTCCACCCTCCCAAGCCTAACAATACTTTCACGTCCTTAAGTGATGTGACTCTTTCGTACATGTCTGTGGTAAAAAGACACGATAGTAAGATGGAGTTTTGGATAAGTTAGAGTTAGATCGCATAGCATAAGAATTCAGACTCACTGTTGGTTATGTCCGCCCAAGGATCGAATTCTTTGGCAACCAGTTCATCCGGAGATAGCGAGGCATATGCATAAACCACGTGTGTGCATAATCTCGTGTCTATGTGTTCCGGTACAAATTTGCCGTCTGCTCGTCGATAGAATGCCCAGCTTGTCATGTAGCAAATAACACGCTTGTCACTTTCTTTACCTACAAATAACAATATTATTTTAATTCATTTTGGTATTATTACTTAATAGTATGATAATCATAAAATCAAGATTTTTTCAATACTTACCTCGTTTTTCAATCATATCTATATCTGTTGCAATTAGTCGTTCAGGGTCTTTACTAACCGTAGAGTCTTTTGCTGGACTAAAACTCCACTGAAATTAGGAAATATGTTTTCTATTACAAATTAATTGATTCAAATTACTTATATTATTATTTGTATTTGATTTGACTGATTTATTTTTTCTTACCTCAAAATCAGTTTCGTAAGCTTGTGATAGGAATCGGGCAGCCTCCTCAACACTTATTCTCAAACTTTGCCCTGGTACACATTTTGCAACATCTTGATGCCTTTGAACGATAAGAATTTTATGAGAATAAGATGCTTTATGCACTTACGGTTCAAATTACTTATTTTAGTGGATTCAACTCTTCAAAGGTCATAAACAGTAAGAAGTGATCTCATAATACAATTGCGGAAGGCTAGTGGAGAGCAGTTCGGAAGATCGGGTATCACCACTATCACCAGATCAACCAACGTCCTCCAACATAATTTATAGATCAGCGAATGCGAATGAATTCGTAAACAAGACCGACGGCTAACTACTACTATTAAATAATAATAATTCTTACCCACAAAAACCTGTAGAAGGATCATACAAGCGTTCATCTTCACAGATCATTCGATAATTGATGCCACCTGAGCAGAAATGGAAATGGGCACAAGACTCCTCATCGGAAGCCAAATATGGTGTGTTCGATTCACATGCCCCAATCTTAAGGGAGGACTGATCGGTCATTATTGATTCTCCTGGAAACAAAAATTAATGTTTAGAAAAAATGCGGTAATATTTTATATGCGGAATATTTCTCAGGTTACAAATAATTTTTAAGATCTTATTATAATATTTACATACTGTTAAGACTTGCAGATATAGCGCTCAGAATTGGGAAAGGTCTTCCGCAAAGGCCGCGGAAGTCATCCATGTCGATGGCCCATGCCGCGGCTCCAGCTAGGCCTGACTCGGTGACAAACTTCATCTAAAAAAACAATTCATAATTTAGCCAATAAAGCTACAGACATCTAAATTCATTGAAATATAAGAAAAAAACTGATTATTATTTTTTTACCTTTTCTATGACAGTATCGGGCGTATCGTATGTAACCCACTGGTTATCGAACACGGCGAAAGAATTTCCGGCTTCGTCTACTCCACTTGCTCCTCTTCCTTCGCGTTCGGACATACAAATCTAAAAATCCAAAAATAAATTAAAAATAAATTATTTAAGCTATCTTCATGAATCTCATGATACGTTCATTAGAAAAAGAATCGTTAAATCGAGAAAATGAAAAAGAAGTGATGATATAATATTTGACGTACTTCAAAGTAAGCCAAAAGTCCCTTGGTCTGCGTGTAAATTCCCTCATCACCCCAGCCGCTGACGGCAGCGCCAGGGGAAGGTAGCGTTGAAGCGGCGAGAGTGTAACTACGGCCGAACAGTGGTATCCCGAGAACCAGCTTGTCAGCCGCCATGCCGTGTCTTAAGATATACTTCACCATAAATTCCTGCGAAAATGATTATACATGCGAATCACAAGTTGTCAACAACGGGAGGGGCCCTTTGTAAATTCCTGCATTCCACCACCCAATCTGGACTCAATGTCGCGTCATTGGACACTAATTGCATTACCATGACCACATCGAGACCTTGTAATTTCTTATTCATTTAATTCTTATTCAAGTTCGCCATCGTCTATTTTGGTAATTTACAGATCGCATTTAATATTATAAATTATTGATTTGGTCCTTCGCCTTCGTTGGTATCCAACTATTCCCTACTTTTGTTTTTTCTAGATGGTGAATCTCAATTTATCAAGAGCTATTCACGCAGCTTCGGAATATCTTGACGATTAGATTTATACGTTGCAAGATTAAAATTCCAGTCACAAATCATATGATGACGTCATTTCTTCCACATGTCATGAGGAATAAAGATCATCCGTGATCACAGTATAGGTAAATATTGTGCTTCATCGATCAAACATATTGAGTTATATAAAGTTCTAGCGTATACTTACAATATTATCATATCGCTGATCCCTGGCCGATGCTCCTGGGTCGCGATGCAGGGCGCTATGTTGCAACGCTCTCGTTGGAGGATCATCACTTTTTGCGTGCGTCATGTCCCATGCTTGAAGGATGGTATAATCCGTTGCTCCACTTACAGCGGCGAGGTCATAGCCATCTTCTATTTGGTATCTTTACAAAAAGATTACAATATAATCAGAAGACTCTCTAAATTATATTAAGTTCTACAAAGGTTATCTTCAGATTACGGTTGAACATTAAACTTCCTATGTTACTTATTTTTATTATTATTAATGTGACGCGTGGAATTAAACGCTGCTACAAGAATTAATCTGACCGTAAAGTACTAAAACCTGCTTACCTAAATGGTGGCAGGACTGTTGATAATAGGAGCCCATAAGACGAGAATTTTTCCCGGAGCTCATAAAGAAGCGTCGTTAAGAGTTCTTTTTCTTTTTCGTCCTTATCTCCTGCGACGGAAAAGGTTGGAAATTAATAAAGATGCCAAAATAATTTATGATAACTTATTTTTATAGTATCATTTATTTTTTTCAATTTAAATTCACTAATTTATTTCGCATGCAAGTTTATTGCAGACAAGAATGTGTTGTGTTTTGAACCGAATTGTGATTCGATTTTATTCTAATTATGTAGGTGTATCCTGAAATAAATAATCAATGGTGTTCTCTAAATATTGGCGACTTGCATAGATTGAATATGATGAGATGAAAGAAATGAAAATTCGTTGAATTTAATGAATTATTGATAAGTCACTGTTATTGTTATGACGCAAAACTAAAATTATTCGAAGATGCAAATTAAAAGTCAAATGATAAAGTTCCCATTTTTTCAAATTAAAGTTGCTTGGCCGAATTTACATTAACCGGGATGAGTAGGTACTACCAGGTAAGACTTATTTTTGTACTGATGAGGTATTTTGTATAACCTTCGCTCTTAATTGTACACAATAATAAAAAAAAAAACACTTCATAAAAAATCACTTAAATCACCTGCATAAACCCAATGTAGATCGAGTCCATCGAAATCATGTTCCCTTAGGAAGGTTACAGCGCTATCTATGAATGAATTCCTGCGGTAGGGCTCCTGTACCATTTCGCTAAACAAGCGGCCAGTGCCGTCGCCGCCAACACTGATGATTACCTTCAGACCAGGCACTCGCCCTCTCAGCCCCGTTGCTATGCGGTATCCACCTGGTAAATAACGATTTTATTATATTTTACTGTTTCAATTGTGGGCAGTATAAATCTTTTTGAATATGTTTCCGTTTATGTTACTTATAAGCTATTACTTATATTGTAACTCTGTTGTTATTAGTTGATTGATGTCAGAGTTCATTCGACACCATTTTCATCATGGCCGACAACAGGTCGGTGTAGTTACTATGAACCCTTAGCAGTATCAACGTTTATCGACATATTTACTGAAGGGTAAATATTTTATAAGTATAAATTTTCCACGATACATATCTACAGTTTTATGTGTATCTTGCCTTTGATGATGTCATAGTCCTCGTTAGCTGGCGTCATCGCGTAGGTATGGGGATGTATGGCAGCATACGCGTAGTGCAGGTGTGTGCAGGAGCGGGGCACCAGGCCGGCGGTGAACGCCAGCGGCGGCGCGCGGTACGCCGCCCACGACTGCATGTAGCACACCACCATACGACGGTATGATGGGGATGCAGTTTGCTGCATCTCTGTAAGGTTATCAAACAATTATAGACTTACTTGTTGTGTCCGCGACTTTGTTCGTGTGGTACTTTTTTCCGCGTAAATCCCGATCCTAGATAAGAAGTAGCCTATATGTTGCCTTAATATAATCTTCTTGTGAAAGTTGCATTAACATCGGCTCAGCCGTTCCTGAGATTTGCCCAGACAAACAGAAAGACAGACAGACAGACAAAATGCAAAAGTTTGTGTTTTAGTATCATGTAGGTAAATAACTATTAGCACATACATTGCTCATTATAGGCCATTAGTAATAGGTTATAATACTTTTTATTGAAAAAAAAATTCAAAATCATTTATTTATATCGGTAGGTATCTCTGACACATTATGCACGACATTTTTTTATTCTAGACTAGATAGAGATTTCTTTCAAATATACGATATCTATGTTGCCTTGTCCTACTGTAGATTGATTGTACATTTTAGGACAGGTTTATCTAGAACATTTTCGAATTCTGAATAATTAAATAGGGCTTTCATTATTTTAGTAACATAAAATATAAAATGAACATCATAACTATATATATCCTAATCGTTACATATACCTCATCGTTATTTATTATTATTATATTAGATATTAAAATATATAAAAAAATATTTTGTACCTTGAAGATTGGCATTTCCCAATTGTAGCCTTTCATCTGTACGCGAACCACTATGAAATAAAATAATTTACAGTTATTCATAACGCATTTTAATATGCAAAAATATTTTATATTTCAAACATGGTATAGTAGGTCTTACTTATTCAAATAATTCGCAGCTCCATAATAAAGTTTGAGATCTTCATTAATATCAATGTTTTCCGCATCCTTAAAAAACAAAAAATATTAAATTTTGAATCCTTAGAAAATATGAAATAATTACAAAACTCTAAAGAAAAAAGAGTCAAGAGTGCGCGCACGGGGGACATTTGTCTGCGTGACATAAAAGTTTTTATCTTCGTTGCGTCGCGTTTCCAAAGTGGGGTGCGCTCACGAGGGCGACAGTGACAAAACTTTTTTGATATGGAAGCGTCATTGGAACGACGATCTGGCATGTTAACCATTGCGCCATCTGGCTCGTCAATGTGAACGGAGAGCGACAATTGTGTCACCCAAAGTTACCCAGTTGTCGCGTTGTAACGTGCGTGCATTTCCATACATATCCAAGGACTTGAGCGACGAAACAGTTACGGCGACAAAAGTCCCCCGTGCGCACACTCTCTAACCCTCAAGTAATTCACCTCTACAAATTTGTACAAAGCCTCGCGGTCTAAAACAGGGATTGGCCGTTTTTCAACTGCGTCCCTGAGAGGTAGTCTTCCATCTGGCTCCTCTCTGAGATTCCTGTTGAAACATACATTGGTTAAAATTTGTAAAACAACGATAAAGTCGTTCTATTTTAAAATGTCTTTTACATCAAACTCGTTTTAATACGAAACGGGTTTGTGGTTCTTGGAAGTTATTTTGAAGTCTCGTATGACACATCTGTTTGGTTGCGTAGGTATTGTATTTGCTTGCTACATTTCCGTTAGATTTGTCTAACAATTATTATTTATTTCCAGTTCTTTACCCAAATCATTTACAATACTTAGTCAACACAAATATATCAATTAGCTTTGTAAGAATAAAGAATCAGAATTTACATAAAACTAGTTACCTTAACGGTATGCTCTCAACAGACGAACGAAATGGTGTCGCTAGTGGCGCGTGACGCGGGACTGTCTCTATTGCGCTTCTAGGGAATGAACCCAAGTCCGGGACATGGGGTGATGCCACTGCGCTTACAAATAGCACAGCGCACTGTAAAATAAATTTATTATACCTATGAATATTTATGTACACGATTCACTGCACTTCTGTAATCTTAAAAAACGCAGTTCTAAAAGTCCTCTCAAACTGAATTCGGGGCCTCTGCCCTAAATTCAGTTTTCTACCTACTTTTTCACAAATGAGGCATAGTGACACTCTTGATAATAAACCTCAGTTTTATGCGTAAATGTATCTACTACTACATTTTATTATACAAAGTAGGTAGGCTTAGCCTGGCCTTTTCGGAACCTGGCTTAAGGACATTTCACCTGGACGATCTAACTAATCTAGTTGGCGAATAAAACGTAGATATTACATATACTACATATATTACTACTGTATTAGAGGTACCTTGTTCTTGCATGTAGGTAGTTGTGCATTTCTAAGTTATTACTCAAATACATTTAAGTATGTTAAATTGTAATCTTAAGTTGTCATCACAAAATGTGTTTACGAATTTTATTTCTAAGGTATTTTCTTTAAATGAGAAATTGACACTCCTAAAATCCAGTTATGGAGGAAAACTTCCACCCAAAAAAGTTATTAGCATTTAAATATATTATGATTTGTGATAAATGTAGTCCAAATACTAATTTGCATACGCCGATAAATCGGTTGTTCGATGATCAGAATGTCTTCGATATTGACTGGGCATGATTATATCGTGTTTCGGTTAAATAAATCAGTATACCTAACAAAGGCTAGGAGGCCAATGATCTTACAAAAACGCTTTACATTAGACAACAATACGAATAGGTATCAATTATTTGACGACACTACAATTTAAAAGCTGCATAATAGATCCGTTAGAGAACTATTTTGAAAGCAAGTTGAAGACGTAAAAAGCTCGTTGAAATAAATAAAGATCCTCCTCTACGTTCGGTCTGGAATGTCCACAGACCGCTATGATAAAAAATGCCAAGTGCGAGTCGAACTTCGACACCAAGGGCTCGGTATTTTCAATAGCGTTCAAATAGCGAGATTAAAAAAGGAAAAATATTGGTAAAATGACATGGGGTCAGTCTGCTTTGGGGTCTTTAGATCAATCCCATCTCGCACATGTTTTTTCCCGTCCTATTTTATAATTTGCACTATTAAACACGATAAAATTAAGTTTCATATTTTTATGTTTTTCTACTTTAGGTACATAAAGCAAAGAAAGGTGATTCCATCGGGGTTATTACAAAATTGAACTACTTGTAAATTACAGCTGATTTTTACTTTAGACGTTCGCGACACATAGGTGTACACTCGCTTCGCGATTCACGATTATAATTTTTATGAATGTTCACTGAATAATAATCACCAAAATCATGTGTTCGGTAATTTTAACAATTTCATGAAAATAATGACATTCCATTTTTTAACATTTGGAGGAAAACCGTAATGAAAATTTTACGAGTTTTAGCCGATAAATGTTACCTTCACGAATCGCGTTTCGATTTCGATCGAAACATTATAGAGTTTTATTTTGCGAAAAACTAAAGAAAATCATCATTTTGCTCAAATGTAGAAAAACTCATGTTTTAAATGTTGGTTAAGCCGATGGACGAAGTAGGTTTCGTAATATCCTAATATTTCTGCGGAACCCTATAAAGTTAATTGTTTTTCTATTGATGTCCCATGCGTGACATATCCGCACTGAAAACTAAGTGTAGGCGGCAGCGGTCAGTGACCCATCGATCAAGTATCGCACTACATCTTTGCGCAATTTACATAACTCGACAGAGTCAAGACGAAGAACAACACTCGAGATGGGTTCACAAAAGTTTATTTTTATTCCGATTTCGATTAACATAGCTAAGTCAATGGCCACGTAAAATTCTTTAGAGATTACAAAATATAGGAAGAAAGAATAAATTTAAAGCCACTCGTTTTTTTTAAAATTTAGTAAGTTCCTACCTACTAAGTAAATAAATTTTTGAGAATATTATTATTAAATGCAGTTTTTTACTACATCTGCACGGATATTAATAAAATGTACCTACGTGCGTAGACGTAGGTACGAGAAGGTAATTCTCTAATTTAGGTATCTACTACAAATTGCGGAAAATTTAAATTATCAGGACAGGCAGGTACCAAAAAAATAATAATACGCCTATTTATTTGCACGAGTATCTATCTATAATATAATATTTTATTTATTTATGACCAGAACCATATTACACAACAACATAACTTCGCCTCAATCGACACAGAAGTGTTACCTAGACCTACATTATTTTATACCAAAATTTTACCCAAAAATTCTTTTAATACTTACCTCCGTCTTTATTATCTTTATTTTACTGAATAATAATTTTCTGTGTAAAAAATCTTGTTTTAAATTTCCAATTATTTTATAACTAAGTATAGTTTTTATTAAAAAATACAAATAACAGTTATACTTAGAATAATGACATATAGAATGACAGTCTTCATACAAGCGCTCTTTAAAAAGTGAAGCACAAATTTTCTTTTTTCTTTTTTTTTATACATGTTTAATGGTTGCCAGGGGAAGTGCAGTTTCCCGACAGTGGGGAATGATTCGGCCGCTGATAAGAATTTGTTTTTAGCAATAATACCTGCCTAATAATAGCTATGTGTGATAAAGTATGGGTATGTTTATGTAAAATTGTTAGATTAAGAGAATGTTTATTTAAATATGAAACGAATACAAGACAATATTAACACCAATTTTTTTTACTATTTATTTTTTTACATATCTTTTACGTATATGAACATAAGCATGAACACAGGAACTTAGTATATTTTAATAACAGCATTGAGTAAAAAAGTTTTGTTCCAATATTAAATATACTCTGTGGAAAAACATAAAACAATGGACTTTGTTGATTTACTACTCTATGGACTATATTATATCTGTGAACTATTGTATCTGTGAAAACAACAATAAAATTAAGATGAAAATGACATTGACACAATAGGCATGATATAATAATAATAACTAATAATAATAATTAAAATAATAATGAATAACAACTTCAATAATTATACCTTAACAGGGACAGCATTTTCACGCAATCTACACGATCCACCCTGTGTAATGTACTTATCTTCATTATTAAAATGTTTTGAACATATTCGTGTATTTTTGGTTGGCTTCCAATATACTTCTCCACGACTAAGCCTTATATCACTCGTCACTTAAAATGGGAAAATTTATTTTCACAATTGGGCAACACTGAGTATTGAAACAAAACGTTTTTATTTAAACCTAATTATATACAAGATATTATGAAATATTGAAAGATTACCTGTGAAAAGTGATGTTATTACACTTCTTTTGTTTTTCAAATGTGTTGTGACAAAATTTAACCGCACAAATCGACATAATTATTTTTTTTCCGCGAGATGCGTTTGCCGCGCATTGTTAATGAACACTACGGAGCTGGCCGGCGTTTGGTGACATAAACTACTCACATTTGTAGTTGTCAAAGTAGCCGCGCGGACTTCGTTTCTATATGTCATTATTCTAAGCAGTTATAGATAAATGCCGGCTCTTTTATTCAACTTGATTCAATGAATAATTAACATATAAAACATCTAATAGGTTTTAGTTTATTACTATAAATGCGGAGGATTGATCTAATAAATTACTATTAAATACTCGTATGTGGTTGTTGGTCCGTTGACTCTACATGTTCGCCAAACAAACCAATTTGCATACAGGCACAGAGGCAGGTAGCCGCAGCTATGGGGTCATCGTCATCATCGTAAGACAGGACTTGAGTGCCTATTCCGAATGACGTTTCGCCAAACCTTAAGACATTAATTTATTTGCATTTAATTTTATTTTAAGATAAAAGCCGGGAACCAGAGCTTTATATCTACAGGTCTAACATCCGAAAAACGCGCTTTAAGTTGTCAAGATTCAAAGACATTAAAAACAGGTCCATTTTTATTATCCACGATTATCGTTTATTGCTTTTGTTTGTCTTATCAGAGTGATTTATTAGGCCATTGGTTTGTATAAAAATATTGTTATGATGATATGCCTGTCACCTTCATTTTTATTAGTAGCATTTATTTGTATTTCTAAATTTTCATAATCTTATTCTTGAAACGTATTTAAATGACTGCTTATAAATAGTTGACTTGAATACTTTATCTACCTACTACATAACAGCGTCATATTCGGTGCTTTTCTATGTATTTCACAATTAACTTAATTTTATTCTAAAACGCATGTACAATCGTTGCCAGGATTGCCTATTTGGTATTCACATCTTTATATATTTATAGACATACGATTTACATCGACTTTTCTCCATATTGGCATTGATCCGTATAATATACTTATCAATGGATTATGTGATTGAAAAAGGAATCGTTAGGAATGTCATTTGTTCGACCTTTCCTTCCAGCGCATACGAATGTCAATTTGATTAAGCTCATGCAGGTAAATGTTCTAGGTTAAAAACCCCAAAGTCATCAATTGGTAGAGTTCTCTTTTCAACGTACTAAAAGGTTAAAATAAGGAGCTACATACATTTTAATTGATATAGTGTTGGAATTAAATATTTAAGTTCATCAACATAATTTTAATTTTAATGGTTAGTTATGAATTCGTTTTCAAAATTAGGAATAAAGATACCCATAGCAGATAGTTGGATATGTCTGTGCTAATTTAACGCAGAAACTACTGAATATTATTAAGTACAATGAATGTTGGCATATTTGCAACTAACATTAAGGATCATTGTTTAATGCAGTCATTTATAACGGAGGTTTCTTTAAAAATACCTGGACTATGATTGTGCTTCATATTATCTAGTAAGTAACTGACGATCGTCAGATAGGTATAATGTAACTCATCGATGAATATAGGCTACTAGAAGCAATAGGAAGATCTTCAATGCCAAGAGTTGTTAGGGTCTACACCCGCTTGAATGATCCAGTTAAATGCAACGCTTTCCGGTTCATCGTGATGTTGTTTACAAATATAAAACCTGGTAGGTTTTTGAATACATACACAATAAGAAGGCTATCATGAGCATATTTTGCATATTTTTAATAAACAATTTCTCAATACTATTATACATACAGGGGCTATACAGAAACACAAACAGACAGATAAACAAACAGAACAACAAAGGATATACCATACGTGTAATAGGCTTCGGGAAACTATATTTACTAGCGAAAATTACTTACTTGGCATTTGGTTTAACAAAAATAACTACATAAGTAATAACCAACTTAGAATTTGAGGATTTAATCTATGTTGAGGATATCCATTAATTTGACGTGTTTGTTTAGGTACATTATTGTCAATATTAGTCGAGGATTCGCCCACAGAATTAATTTAAAATCATTGTTAACTTAAAAGCATTTAAAACAGAAAACAAACACATTCTTTTCGTTGCAAACCGACAATAGACTTAATCGACCACTTACCTAAGTCTGGCTGCGCTATATTATATTCACGGTCTTCTAATCATTTATAGGATTAAATATATTTTCTTCTATAAACATCTCTTTTTTTTCTAAACTACTTCCCACAATTCTTCAAAATTATACAGACAGATTTTGTCGTCAAAACAAATTATTGCGTTCGTTTTTACTTTTTACAATGTTGTACGTCACGTCGGCCCTACTCTACTGCCCGATAATTGCGATTCAATTCTTGGTGCTTTTTATTCCTCATATGGCATGCATATGATATTAGTTTGATTCAAATGAGTCAGTATATACTACCTCGCTACTATATTTCGTTGCACTTTCGGCGCCAAGTGAAATTTTGACGAGGTCACACGTGGTTTGTAAATCTAACGATCTCATTTAACAACATTGACAGCATTAAAATAGTTTTGTGTTAAAGTTTATAATCTTCATTAGATACATGACCTTAATGGCTAATTGGAATTTCTATTAGATGTTCTGTTCTGTTTGTATGTTCTGTACAATATTTTGAGTATCTAGTGCATTTGCACACAACGATTAGAGGTAGGTACAAATAAGGTACGTTATAAAAAAATAAAAAATTTAAAGAAATAAGCTCATTTTAGTAAAGTTTATTAAAATTTTTGATGAGGGACTCTTTCAGATTTCATCTATACGTATATTTGTTTAAACTGGAGAGTCTTATATTATTTACATTGTTCGGCTTAAATATTTTTGATTAATTATAATTAATTCCAGAAACGATGTTTTAACATCGTTTTAAAATTATCCGCAAAACAAATATATATATTTTTTTATTTTTTAATAATGCTTTTATAAACTCACCCATAACACAGATGTGCGCCCCATTACGGGGAATTTTCACTTAAAATTCGGGATTATCTGGAAATAAAAACACATTTTACTATTTAATTTATAGTCCTAAATAACTAGAATTATTTTGGCTTCTTTCCTCCAGAGCCTGTCTAGCCTGTATTTGTTCTACTTACCGCTTAAATAATAAAAATAACTTTTTAGGTTTAAGGTCCGTTATGGACGATACGCCAGATTGGCCCTGCGCTTGTCGCGCTTGCCGTGGACTGAGCGGAGGACGCGCGAGTCACCTGGTGTTAATACCTCGGTGTCATCGTGCTTCTCATCTCGCACCTACGCGCATGTGTGTTATGTATCATCGGAATTTGGGGACAGGTCCATCCCTCACATAAAAAGTTTTTGCAACTTTGATTAAAGGTATCAAACATTATTATAATAACAACTTTATGCCTTTTAGATCTCCTAAATTAGGGACATAAATTACGTTTTGGGATTTTTATATTTCGTTTTTGTTCGATAACTAACATGTTTTGTTTATGGTAATAGTTAACGAAAGGACGAATTATCAGGGGATACGTTGTTACCAGCGTTCATGGTCATCCGTAACATCAGCGCCGGCACGGTGTGGTTAGAAGGCAGACTATTATTTACAACCGAAATACGTTCACATTTCACGGTAGATTTAGAAAAAGGGTGAGCTACAAGACAGTACAGACCTACAGGTAGTAAAATAATCCTCATTCATCGCTTTTCCCCGGCTGGCATAACATACATGTATAGTATAGTGGATATCCATGGAGGAAACGACTACTGGTTAGACCGCTCAATTGGCAAACGTTAAAAGAAATAACTAATACTAATTGAAATTAAATTGAAAAAGTAATGTATGAAAGGCTCATAAATGTAATGTAACTATTAAACTTAATAAAGGATATTAAAGGCCCTTCAAATATTTAGAACGTTTGCACCTCTATCAACGATTTTTTAACGTCTGTGTCCTTCTACTACCTACCCCATGTTACCCTATGTTAGTCTACCCTATGTTTGTCTGGAAGAAATCGTTACTACAGCGATAAGACCACCTCCTGTGTTCGTAATCATTAACGCTGTTGCTGTATACGTTTCTTAGTTTGTACAAGTACAAAGTATATTGTATTTTATTGTAGTCATTAATCCATAATTATGTCATCTGCTAGGTAAGAATCTTCTTCCATCTTGAGGGATCCAGGCCGTAGTCCACCATGCAGGCACACTGCGGATTGGTAATTTGGTAGCCTTCAGACTTCTTTGAGAACTTTATGGAGGATTCTGAGATGATAAAAGGTTTTCACACGATGCTGTTCTTGAACGAAGCAAGTAATAATTAATTTTATATCTAATGGCGGCAGGGGAAGGGTGGTGCTTCATGCTCGTTTGCTACCTAAATGTAAATACCATAAAAAATACCTACTCTAGGTGCGTAGTAGGTACGAGAATGTAATGAACATTGGAGGTGTGCACGGGATTCGAACCAACACAACCTTGAGAGGGAAACCAATGTTCAAAGTTTGAACTTCAACCACTAGGCTACGACTATTTTGTATTAATTGTATTTAATTTGGTACCTTAGTACTTACTAAACTATTTAGTATTATAACTTTAACTTGGTACTAGTTACATAATATGTAGATAATAAAAAGTACATACCAAGTTATTTTCTACCGTTAATAATTTCTTTATAATACCTACGTAAATGTAGAAGTCGCTGCACAAGTTTGTATTTTTATCAACACGAAGAAGAAAAAGAGCTTTATTTAGATCCAAAAGTGCTTAAATTAACATTCACGATCTTTTGTTTTTTGTAACCGAAAACTTTGCTTTGGCCCGTAGGTCTAATCATAACAGGTTTTCCGATCCAGTCCTACAACAAACATTTCAACATTTCATACGGAAGGTAGAAAATAAATGTCTCTAGCGCCTTCTTGTTCATTGTTTCATGCAGACATTAACAATTGATTGCTAGACAAAAATGATAGTTGAAATAAAACAAGGTACATATTTAAGTTTATTACTCGGTAAGGATGTATATTAAATTGCATGTTTCGACGATCGGTACTACCTACTTGGTTTTTCCCGGCAACTTTAGTCTGATAACAGTGATAACCAAAACTCTAAAAAAACGATATAAATAAATAAACGTTAACACCGCAATAGAATGGTACACGTGAATGGACAACATACATAATTATCTGTCTGCAAAAGACAGGTCTTAGAGCTGGAGGAGCAATAAAAAATTTGAATTATTACCAGGATTTTTCACATTAAACATTTCAAATTTATTTAAGTACTTAACCTATTATACAAATATTAAGAATTTAATCGTAATATTTTTATTCACACCACTACAAATAAAAATTAAAGAAGAACAGCCACACAGACATAAGATTATGGCAAATATGGACGGTGGACACCCAGTTATTGTCTACCCCTCTATTTATGTACCTTCCCTTCTTCTTAGTAGTCTTCTGCTTCCGTATGAATAAGTGTGCAAAGGTTGTCGTAAAGTAATGAACCCAATAGTGCTATTATCAGATGATGACTCCTACAAGGAATAAATACAAGAAACCGTTTACCTGGAAAAAACATATTATAGACAAACATATATAAATATTCTAATCTATATGCTTTAATTAATACTCTCCAACTAATAATTCGTTTTTTCCAAATACTTAACTTACTATTTTCTACGTACAGAGTTACAGACATCGATTTCTTTCTTACCATTACAATATTTAGTATACTTTTCCTTCGAATGCTTTGTTAATCCAATTTGCATAATTCGTTGCTTTCCACGAATTATGAGCAGCAAATTTTATATTGTAAATCACATAAGCTATACAGTACCCTGGTTAACGTAGTTCTACTTAGTCAGATATTGTAGGTATGTACCTATTTTGAGTGCGTTAGTAGAAAATTCAATGTATTACATTATATCCTCGCAAAACTGAAGAATGAAGGGTACTCACATAGCTAACTTCTTTCTGCTACACAAAACTAAGCTCGATCCACGAAACAATCAACTCGGCATGTGTGCCAAAATTAACAATTGTATAAACACAAAGAAAACAAGTAATTGCTAGGTATAGACATGGATAACTGTGACTTAAGTTTTTACTGTAGGTTGATGAGACTCGGGCGCGCCAGCGGCACATGGTTCCGCGGTAGACAAGGCGCTTCCACGATTATTATGCTGTCGGCGTTCCTTCCTTTCTTCCCGCCAATGTCACTCGCATTGTTAGCCGGCACGGAGTCGGCGTCGTGGCAACGGCTAACAGTAAACTGACTAAGTGGACCCTGAAATTGGCATTGCCCTTGTTTTGCTCAAAGCTGACCTGGACATGTAGGATATGACCTGGCCTTCTAAACACTTTGTTTTCAAATGATTCGTTTTTCCTGTCTATCAAATTGTCTGAGACCGGTAAACAAATATGTTAAATACCTACAAATAACTATTTGTGGTCTGTTGGTTTTATTCAATTAGAGTATGAGGACACTAATTATGCTCACAGAGGACCATGAAATTAGTTCATGTTGTTGAAGATGCTAGACTATCTGCCCTTTCGAAAATATCCAAGCAGGAACCGGTCTGGTATGTGTTTAACTAGGTCTTTAGAGGTAAAGCAAGTATTGTATTTATTTATTTACTGTGTAGAGGGTATCGCCCAGGACGATCCCGCGTGTTAAAAGCCAAGTTCAAGGTGAGACATTGGCATTTAATGGACGATTCGTCAACTTTGCCACAGAGTAAAGAATAATCAGATCATGTCTAAACTGCGCCTTATTGTTTTGGATTTTGTCAAGAGATGCATGTGTACATGACAATAATTGCTTTACACACATCGGAATAATTGAAATTATTATGTAAGTTTACATTTTTTAATTATGTTTGTTTATGCGATTATCCCACTAATCTCAAAATTTGGTTTCGGATTGATGTAGATGTAATCTTACTGTAATAATATTTAGTGTTGGTAAATTGCAATTGATTCCCAAATAAAAAATTGCCTTTAAACATTGACTTGATACGGAAAAATGTTTTCAAGTTGATTTGCTTCACTTTGGTTAACTAATCCAGGGTAATTTGTTTTCTTGAAGCGAAGCGTGCTAGGTTACTGGTTTTAAAATAAATAATTACATACAGCATTGACGTATTAATATATGTCAATGACATACAGGCAATCATTTCGCTAGAATCAATTTCATAAAGACGACAGCTAAAGGATGAGTTCAACAAAAGTCCCTAAATTCAAAGCTTCACCTAAGGTCACTCCCGTTGGAAGCCGCTGCGCTCTCAGAAGTTTTGAAGTTTTGTAAGCAACCCGTCGGCGATGCCATTGGTATTTCTGATGTCTATGAGCGATGGTGACCACTTATAACCAAGTGACTCAAATGCTTTTTTGTCTACTATTTATATAAAACAATATGAACCGCTCACTATCCTATCAAATGTTCTTAGTACATAATTAAAACCTGTAACATTAAAAATACTACGAGTAGAGTAAGTAACCTACTATACCTAAATCCTATAAATATTATAAATGCGAATGTTTGTATATATGGATGTTTGTTACAACAACTGTACAACATTTATGTAGAATTGTAGATGGAACTTCACAGTAATTTAGCTTATAGATCAGAATAGTGTATGGACTACAAGTGATTATATAAAGATGATGTGAGATGAAGTGATACATAAAGATTTTGTGTAAATTGGCCATAATAAAACCACAAGTCGTAAAAATTCCTGCCCTCTCAGAGCTTTCTTGGCCTGCGCTGCCTAAACCGTTCGAGCTAAGTACACGAAGATGAATGTATCGAAAGTTTGTTTGTCTTAAATAGTCGTAAATAAAAGCCCCTGACAGAGTATATGTCTCCTTAAAAACTCAAAACTCAAATCATTTATTTCATGTAGGTATGATACATACACTTATGAACGTCAATTTTTTGCATTTACCATCGTTTCGCTTAGGTGCCTTTAAATATTGATTTTTTAAATCTTTGAGGAGAAAAAGAAACGGCGAAAGAAACTCCTCAGCATATTTTTTAAAATAATAATAATTATTATGCTTATGTCTGAGCCACTATATCCAAAATAGTGAGCTGATAGCCTATAAGTAGGGAGTGTACCACGCGGGCGAAGCCGCCAGCAAAGTCTAGTATAGTTTAACGCGATAGGATAGGTACTCACTCACTGAATAAACACAAAATCTTATAACTATTTGACCCATGAAGCCGAAATTTGGCAGAGAGGTAGTTTATGAGCAGAAGACGGCTAAGAACGTATTTCACCCCTAAGAGGCTAAAACAGGGGTTGAAAGTTTACTTGAAAATCAGTTTAATATACGTTCGCGCGGGACTAACCACGGCCATCCAGCTAGTATGTATGTATATACATACATATTCAGTACGAAGTAACTTCTTACAATCCTAAACCAGTCCGTTGGATCTATTTTGGCGGTCCATCACAAATTACGATAATACTGAGATTTGCTGGGATCTCAAATACAATGTTATTGCTCCAAACATTTTTAGTAAAATTATGTTTATATAAAATGCCGACCGAATCCACCAATACATTATAAGGCAATGTATAAATCTTAGGTGTTTGATTTGAATTTAAATTGTAAGGCGTTTGTTTAATATGTATAAATGAGGCTTGGAGTAAAGATATACCATTTAATTAAAAATAGGTGAATACACTAAAACAATTCAAAAATAATTAATCTTTATTAATGACTAAATGAATTGCAAGAAATAGGTTACCAATGGAGGAACTGTAGAGATTTCGCTCAGTCATTACTATCAGGCGTTAGCGCTACAAAATAATATTAGTCTTTATTTTTATGTGTGAATTTGGTACTACAGACCACCAAATATAGGATGATAACACTTTTTATTATGTATACCACATTACATAATTTAGTTCATAACATTTTAAACTTAGAGTCTATAATATTTTGAAAACATTATGCATGTTTAGTTTCATAAAAGTGTTATAAAAATAAGCTGTACGAAATGTTTTGGTTCCCTCGTAAATACAAAAAAAAAAATAACGGTTTAAGTAGTAAGCAGGTCCTAATCTATTAACAGAGTGGTGTGAAATATGCTTATTTCTTTACTTTCAACAAATCTCCTAAAACTTATTTACATTCCGCTTAAAAGCATGTGTACCTACCTACATTATGTTGTTACTCGACTACACGAGTGTTGACTTTATCTGTTTAATAATAAGTAAAAGAAAATATACATACCTATCCTATTAGATAAAAATATCGACAATGACATCAATTTTAAAGTTATTTTGTTATTAACTCTGATTATTTATACAAAACAATAAGATTACATAACTATATACACGCAATAATTCACAGGTACTCGTATATTACATTTATTTACTAGCTGCCCCAGCGGACGTTGTTCCGCCATACACATAGATTACTTGTAGTGAACGATTTAATTTTGAGGGGTGTGGGTAGGGGAGTGAAAATTTGGGATCATGTGTATTTTTTATGCCACACCATAAAAAATTAACAAAAAAAAATTTACCAAAAAATAAAAAATAAATTTTAAGGGTGAAAAACCCTTATCACTTAGTATGAAAAATAGAGAGAAGTCGATTCTCAGACCTACTGAATATGCATATAAAATTTCATAAAAATCGGTCATGCCGTTTCGGAGGAGTATGGTAACTAACATTGTGACACGAGAATTTTATATATAAGAAGATGGTCATGACAAGCGTATCATGGGGGCGTTCCACTAACTAAACGATCATAACTCAATAATAATAATAATCAATCACTCAAGCGTAACAAGCTGTTTAAATTAATGAGAATAAATGAAAATGTTTAATTTATAAATGAGATTACCTACAGAACACCCACATTACAACTTAGAGGTTTAATGCATTTTATTCAATGACCGACAACATCAAGCCCTCTTTTGTGTTGATTAAATCATCTGTCTACCTAAGATGGCCTGCTAGCTGGCCAGTCAGATTCTGTTGGCACACTGGCCAGAAAGATTTGGACTCCCTCCTCATCATTAGTTTGTTATTTAATTATTCATTCCTTATTGTTCCAACAACTTGTGTAACAATCATCATCATCATCATCATCATCACAACCCATAACTGTCCCGCTGCTGGGCACGGGTCTCCTCTCACAGTGTGAGGGGTATAGGCCATAGTCCACTACGCTGGCCAAGTGCGGATTGGTGGACTTCACACACCTTTGAGAACATTATGGAGAACTCCCAGGTGTGCAGGTTTCCTCACGATGTTTTCCTTCACCGAAGCAAGTGATAATTAAATATTAATACGCACATAATTTTTGAAAATTAGTGGTGCGTGCGGGGTTTGAACCCGGACCCTCCGGTTCGGCAGTCCAACGTTCAACCACACGGCTAACAATAACAACAACAATAACAATAGGCGGATTTAAGAGGAAATACCACGCGAACCCTTTTTCAAATTTGGGATTTTTTCACTCAATATCTCTGTCGCGCTTGCGAGCGGCGTGTATGTCAGTGCGATAGGGACAACTGCAGCTCCGTGTAAAAACCCGAGGCAAAAATCATCAAAATCGAGGTTCCGTTCTCGACTAATCCCCCCGCCAAAACTAAAGCAATCTTAACGAAATTTTGGAAATTGAATGGGAAGGAGATATTCTGTGTCGGACCGTTTAGCTTTTTGTGCTAATTATTATACAATTTGTGTACTAGGCATTTGTTTGCGGCATATTTATTTGGCCGTTTTAAGCGCTGTTTGAAGTAGCCTAAAACTTTTGAAAACAAAAATATCAAAAAAATCAAAACGTACCGACATAGATAATGATGATATTATTCTTGTGTGAAAAAATTATTGATCTAGAGTCAAAAACCAGCGAGGGATTAGTCGAGAACGTTTGTATGGAAAAATGACCCGTGGCATTTCCTCTTAATGCTGAACAGCATTCTCTAACAGTCAACCTTGAGAAAGTGCAGAGAACTAAGATCATAATAATATCTCACTTCTCCTCCCTTGTCTCTCGTCATCGCATCTCACAGCTCCACAACTCTCCTCACCAGCTCGCCACTTCCCGCTTATCGTACCTTTTCCTCGCGTTAGTTTTAGGAGAGGTACATAATTATAAAATTCCTCCGGTTACACTGGTTTCGAAACGAAGTTTTTATACTTATTTAATTACTTAATTGCATCGGTACATTTTTAGTTCGTTGAGAGTTAGACATTAGATTTGTATGCATGAGAAATAAGAATAAAATTATAGGAGGTTTTTTATGTAGTTAGGAATCATAAAGACCCGTATGTACCCGGATCATAATAAAATACCTACATAAGGTTCATTTATAGATTTATAATTTTTCTATCGTTACAATTTTTTATTTAAAGTATGTAAGCAAGCAAGCAAGTGAGCACTAAGAAAGGATTTTTGGAAATTGGCAGGCAAAGCCGCGTGGGACAGCTAGTAATACGATCATCTGCTCCCTTATCTTGTGTTTCATAACCCACTTAAAAAGTTATCAATTTGTTTGTTTCAACTGTTTCCAATGAAGATCATTACTGTTAGACTGTTACGTTATCAAACGGCGTGGCTGTCGCTGCTGCCTGTAGTGTTGTAGACGGCGTCAACTAGACCAGTTGTGTGAACATCGCTGAGATGGCTGCGCTCAACCAGTTGTTTCTAAGCAAGAGAATTGTTACAGAAAATGAGGTCATCGACGGAGCGGTATTGGTTGACGAAAACGGCCTTATTCAAGAAATTTTAACACGCAAACAAACCGATAATTTAGTGGCAGAAAGCAAAGGAAAAATAAACGTAATGTATATCAGTTTATCGTTTATTCTTATTTTTGCGGCCGCTGTCCGTCAGAATGCGCTTGCGACCTTCAGAGGTCGGCTCGGGTATCTGCTCATTCTGCTCCGATTTTTTACTCGTTGGTATACCTAGAGGTTTATGCTCGCAGGTACGGGCTACGGCCGACTTATCGATACGTAAATTGATCGAACTGGAATAATATGTTTTGTTGTTTTATTTATTTAATAACAGCAATAGTGCCGATTCGATTTACATACATTTATTAAGGTTGTTTATAAACACCTTAATATAACTTATGTCTGGACCATTCATTTGGGAAATGATCACCTTCTGTTCTTCTTATTATATCTGATTCTGATATACCTACAGACTTACATACATACGAGTATATTAAATTTAAATTAATATACCTTTAACTACTCCCTTGTTATTTGCTCTTATACGGGTTTAAGTACAAACCTGGGACGAAATCTAACGTAAAGTAAATAGAATAGATTCAGTCTATTCTATTGGGAGCTGGAGCGAACAGATTATGTAGATGCGTAACCATTAGAACAACGATTACTGTAGTTAATTGGGCTTGTTCCCACTAGTTGAACCGGATAATTCAACCGTAGAACTATTGGGACTTTTTTCGGTAGTTTAACTGCTTGGGTTGCCGGTACTGCAATCGAACCACGCGAGAGTACTTAGCAACACTACACAATATTATGGTACCTGTTCCGTAGTCTCAGAATAAAATTGGGTGGTACAAAATCCAGTATACCTCCAACAAGAGCAGCCTGGCCGTTGTTCAACTTGATGTATCACCAACATGGGGGGTTCGATAAGAGTCAAGAATAGGTGAAGACTGCAAACCCTTACCATAGGCCTTTTAGTCTAAAATAGCAGCATTATTATTTGGACTTGTCTAAACGGGCGTCCCGTTTGTTAACAACCCGACTCTCATTCTAAAGGAAAACAAATGCACTAGAGCACAATAAGAAAAGGACTGTATAAAAGCAAATAAACAACCGAAAGGAGCACTAGCCATCAAACTAAAACTATTAAAATACTCAATAGTATTAGAATGTTACTAAACACAATTAACACATTATTAGTAAATCGTTTATACTTAACACACATTATAATATTAAAACCGTATTATTTAAGGTGGTGGATGGTGGTAATGCAGCGTTGATGGCCGGTGTGGTGGATTCCCACGTTCATGTGAATGAGCCGGGGCGCACCGCGTGGGAGGGGTTCCGTACAGCTACTGCCGCTGCCGCTGCTGGTGGCATTACGACCATAGTTGATATGCCCCTGTAAGTAATAAACGGCAAGAGTACTACGCACAGTGACAATATATGCTAAATACATAAAATGTACAACGTCGCACCTCGCACCCCACTTGTATCATACGATATTCATGGAAATTATAAAAGTACTTAGAAAATAACCAACCTTGTATTACGTAATAGAATTTGTCTTTGACAATGGTACGTAGATTCATTAAGATTCCTGTTTAATTTAAAACTTAATTAATGGTTCTCATAATCCGGTTCTTTTTCACACAATAACTTTATTACATACAAATTACAAATCACGTTTACATAAATTAATATTTTTAAAGAAAAAGAGAAAAGTTTCCAAAAATAAGAGATCGAGGTGATGAAAATCATTAGATGTCCTATTATTGTATCAGTTTTTCCATATTGATATCTTAATCTTAATATAATTTATACATCCATAATTATATTTCTTCTATGCAATTGTACTCCTCCTAAACGGCTGCACCGGTTTGGTTGATTTTTTTGTGCCTTCAGGTGGATCCGAGAATGGTTTAGATTCACAGCTGAACCCGGTAGGTGGCGCTGCTGTCAATATGTCACAATATGGTACAGCTAGTATACCACTACATATATCTAGAATTGATGAAACATGTATTTTTTTAGGCACGTTTAACAACAATTTTTGGGAATAGCATTACTTGCAGTCCTGCCAACCAGGTCAACTAAATATACCACGGTACTTAGATATAACAAAACAATTGCTGTTAACGTCGCGCGTCGTATTGTATTAATGAATGGGTTTTTACAAGTTTTTATTTAATTTTCAATGGTTGCAGTACCTACTTGTGTGTATGCAAGTTTAGATCAAATCTTACAATATGATTAGAAAGAACTTTCTAACAGATTACACTTCATTGCAATCAGATAACAGATTACAATTCATTGCAATCGGATACTACGCTCAGGATTGGCTCTAGACAGGGGATCTCTTCAACGGTTAACAGCATGGTTTGCACTTTTCTTGCACTTCCTTCTTGCACCTCCTTCCTCAATTTAAGAAACAGTTTAAAAATATGTACTAACTAATTTGATATCCCGTGATTTCAGAAATTCTATTCCACCGACAACAACACTGAGTAACTTAAAAACTAAGGCAGAATCAGCTAAAGGAAATGTGTTTGTAGATGTTGGTTTTTGGGGAGGAGTAATACCAGGTAACCAGGTAAAAATATCTTTCACTTAAACGTTTAGAAGCTAAACATGAGATTTGAATGAATGAATACAAAATAACGTAATGTATTTACTGAGATGCTCGCGTGAGTCACACGTGCGGTAAGCATTTTAGGATAAGGTAATTGTTACTAAAATACATACTTTACATTATTACATTTTATTCACAACGTAACAAGAGAAGCTTGAAAAAACTTAAAAATGGTGTTTGGTAAAACGGTATGGTTCTAGACTTTTGCCATAAGGAAAATACCTAATAATAAATGACCCACAATAAAACGTATCGCACAAAACATAAATTATGAAACAAAGATAACATCAATATCATCTATAACTTATACTGAGGTAAGTTAATACTGACAGTGACAGTAAATATGTATGTATGTCTATACATAATAATATACAAATTGTAACTGATCGTATATGGAAGGATATTCGTATACTTATGGAAGATTTTTGAAACTGTAATAAGTCACAATAAATAACATATTATATTATGTTCCTTCTTATCGTTTTTAGGATTCTCTCCGGGATTTAGTGAAGACTGGTGTCGTCGGTTTCAAATGTTTCTTGTGTCCGAGCGGTGTTGACGAATTTCCTAACGTCGGACGTAAAGATTTGGAGTTGGCATTTGATGCTCTTGAAGGAACCGGTTCTGTTTTAGCGGTACGTAGTATTTATTTATTTAAATAATTTTGGCATTTTGCACACTCGCATGCAAGATTCTCTACAGAACAGAGAAACAAGATTACCTAACTCTACTGGTAATTTTGTTTTATATGAATTGTAGGTATATTAAATGTAATATTGTTTTAATTAAAATATGATAATAATCAGTTTTACTATTTATATTTACATTGTAGGTAACAGCTACCCACTAATGAAAAAACATTCTGTTCATTTTGTTTAGTTATAAACACAAATTATTGTCCGGTTCCATTCTTATAGTTATTTAATTTTTATTTTCGTTTTAGGTAAGTAATTTCATAATTTAGGCCCACAAATATCTTATAGTTTGAGTAAGTAGGTACACTTTCATACTTATCATTTTATTACTAAGTATAACTACAAAACAGTGACATCTGTTGGCGAGTAGTATTTACTTTTACTTATTTTTGGAATTGACATATTGTCAACTGTGACCAACCTAATCCAAGACTCAAATGGGGACTAGGATGGTTAGTCTGGTTAGGAGACAGTGTTAGAGCATTAGTTGGTTAGTTTGTTAGTAAGTATGAGAACTGGACACGTAACTGATCGTGTAACGTATTCACAATAATAAGATCACTAAAAATTCTAATTTCAGTTTCACGCTGAACTTGAAGATGACGACACTACTCCTGAAAATAAACAAAAGAAGAAAGGTAACACTTTTGTAATTTTTTACAGTAGCATGACTATAGGTATATTATATATTATGTACCTACTCGTATGTGTGTAATGACATAAGTATATTTTGACAATAATTTTTCTATCTTACAGATCCTGAAATGTATTCTACATATCTTGAAAGTCGACCTCCTAAAATGGAATTGAATGCAATTTCACTAGTCAATGATTTCGTTAAAAAGACTGAGTATGTATGTTATTCGCTTACCTACTTACTTTATGTATATAGCCGATAAACGAGCATACAAACCACCTGATGGTAAGTGGTCACTATCGTCTATGGACATCAAATAACCCCAAAGTCATAAATGATGTGTCATCTCCTAGGATAGAAGAGAAAAGAAAGATATACACTACCTATTCTCGAGCCCCCAGCCGAATGACGGCGAGTAGTTTGGCGGTTGACTTAAGCAAGAAGATGGAAGTTTAGCCTGGCAGGCTTAACGGAAATATACATGAAGTCTTACCTTGCAGGTGAGCGGAAATCTGTCGCCTCTTACGACACCTAGGTCGGTACGTACGCCGGCATGGTATCTGAGTCAGTATCCTAGGTCTAAGCCACCCGAATACTTTGCCAAAAAGTAATTTATAAATCAACATTCTTTAAGAAAAAGGTGGTAAGTAAGTGATATAAAGATAGGATGTATGAGTTTGAACTCCACAGTCTCCATACAACACATACAAGCAGATGCCAAATAATATTTATTTCAAATTTTTAGCGTTCGAGTACACATTGTTCACGTGTCATCTGCAAGCGTGGTTCCGATTTTGAATGAGGCTCGTGAAGGCCGGATAGCAGCAGGCCACACGGCCTGGCGCGGCGGGGTCACCGCAGAGACTTGTCACCACTATCTTACTCTCAGCGCAGAGGAGATCCCTCGTGGTCACAGCGAATATAAATGTGCACCGCCTATTCGAGAGGAGGAAAACAAGGTATTTTTAATGTAAAAGAAAAAGAGAAAATAATGAAAATGCTTGCTTTTTCATTGCAAAGGTTAATCAAGATCGTAGAGTAAAGAAAGACCACTTTTTGTCGCAGTATACATTACACTACTCTGGCAGGGTAACTTTTTTGTGGGTGGACTCATTCTACCCATCATTTCTTTTTGTAGGGCTGACTGATGCCAATCCTATACAACTCGTTAGTGAGCGAGTAGGTAGTCAACAAATATAGGAAACTTAACAAATGTTAAGAGGTTCAAGATACAGCATTACACACAAATATCACTGGCATTTCGGCCTCGTGTGCATTCAGATAAACGATGTCGAAGTACATAGTATTTTTTATTAAATTATTCATCCATTTATTTCGAAAAAAGTTTAAAACTGTATGGAAAAGCAAATTTTTCAATTTGATTCATTTTATTTACCTATTGCAGGAAAAACTATGGAATTACTTACTGAACGACAAATTGGATTTGGTTGTTTCCGATCATTCACCTTGTACACCGGATCTTAAAAGTTCAAACAATTTAGAAGCATGGGGTGGAATTTCTTCCGTGCAGTTTGGTAAGATTTTATTACTGTTTACTAAGTGATTTCTTTGTACATTTGTAAATGTAATAGGTAAGTAAATGTAATTTATACGAATACCTACTTCGAGCCACTTTAATGTATTAGGATCACTGCGAAACTGTGGACTGTAATTGGGGGAAGGAGTGGAAGTTGACATTAGACATACCATAATGGCTGGCAAACCTATCAACCTTCAGCTTTGATCGTGCTTATGATTAATTTTCTTTTAGGTCTATCTCTTTTTTGGACTCAAGCAAGTGCCCGAGGGTTAAAATTGAGTTCAATATGCAAATACTTGTGCAACGGTCCCGCTACACTCTGTGGCTTGCAGCATCGCAAGGGTGCCATTAAGCCGGGTTTCGACGCTGACCTGGTCTTCTTTGACCCTGAAGCTACATTTACAGTCACAGCTGATATTATTCGGCATAAAAATAAGGTAGCTATTCTGACAATTTTAATTTAATAGAGAAATTTGATTTTAAACTTTCTAACGTTGCAAGTTTTATCAAAGGACGCAATTTTATTTTTTAGATGTCAACAGGGGCTTAGTTTAAAGTTAAATCCAAGTTTATGGGGTCACAACCTCGCAGCACTTGTCCCGCTGCCACCATCTTGGAAACAAGGGTGTAGATGGTTTTTATGGTTTAGCTAGAAATCTATTGGCCTCCACATAAAATTTGTCAAAATATTTTTAGTTGCAAATTAAATTCTCTACAATTTTAGTCTTGTAACTTTTAGTAGTAGAATTAAAAATAACAAAGTCATAAATGAATTTTGAAGATACGTATATTTTGAAGGAAATTTCTTGCAGTTTTATTTAGGCCTTTTTTCTGGGAATTTCACAAAAAATGATTTCAAAGCATTTTTATATACATACCTAGGTACAAACAGTAATCAGTTAAGTACATATTTGTTATACATGCTATGTATTTACCTTAAATTGTACTCGTAATAGAGCCCGTGAACAGCCGACCATCGTTATTTTATAATATTACGAGCCTATCCCCGCGGCTGCGCCTTTGCTGGCTGCGGCTTTTTTATCCCCTTAGGGGGGAATCCAAAAATCCTCTATTAGTGCTCCCCTACACTCCCCAAGGAGCATTCAGCTTCTTGCGTTCACTAGTTTCTCTCCGAAACGGCTCAACCGATTCTCATGAAATTTTGTGTGCATATTGAGTAGCAGTAGTAGCAGTAGTAACAAGACTTGTCCACCCTAAAAAAATTTTTTTTTCATTTTTTTAACAAATTTTTTTTTTGCTATTTTTTTATGGTGTGGCATAACAAGATACACATAATCCTAAATTTTTACTTCCCTACTCCCAACCCTCAAATTTAAATCGCGCTTTCTACCAATAATCTATATGGCGGAACAACGTTCGCGGGGTCAGCTAGTAATTATATATCGTAAACCGACCAATTATTGGCACTTTAAGGGTGAGCTACGTGTCAGTCTGAAATTAAATTACCATAAAATCTTATTTGCAAAAGCTAGTAGACAAAACATGTGACAGAATCAAAGAAAATACTTTAATCTTTGTTTTTATATATCATTTTTATGTGATTGAATACTATTAAATAAACATTTTATACTTAAATCCGAAAGACTACAGAAAGTCCTATTATTGGCACACAAATTCCTAATATTGGCATTAACTAGTCCAATTATTGGCACCTACCTACCATTCCTACCTACTTTACTTAGGGTATAATTAAAACACTGTTTTACACTGTGTGCTTTTATTTTGGTATGTTATCAAAAATATACTAGCTGACCCTGCGGACGTTGTTCCGCCATATAGATTGTGAATGATTAAAGCGAGATTTAAATTTGAGGGGCGGGGGAAGGGAAGTAAAAATTTGGGATTATGTGTATTTTTTTAAGCCACAACATAAAAAAATAACCAAAAAAAATTTGTTCAGAAATTGAAAAATTTTTTTTTAGGGTGAACAACCCTTAACATTTAGGGGTATGAAAAATAGATGATGGTCGATTCTCATACCTACTCGATAAGCACACAAAATTTCATGAGAATCGGTCGAGCCGTTTCGGAGGAGTATGGTAACTAACATTGTGACACGAGAATTTTATAAGAGACTAGCGACCCGCCCTCGCTTCGCTTCGGGAAACTTATTATCAAGTGCTTAAATATAAAGTTTCATGGTTCTTTAAGAGATGGCGCTAGGCGTTCTTATTCTTTAAGTTAGGAAGGTTCACCCTTAGATGGCGCTGTGCTTAAAACCCGAAGAAATCCCATACAAACTTTCAACCTTTTTTTCAACCTCTTCATCCCTTTTTGTCGCAATAAAAGGTAGCCTATGTCCTTTCTCAGGGTCTAAAGATTGTCTGTGTCAAATTTCATCAAAATCGGTTGAGAGGTTTAAGCGGGAAAGCGACAAAGACAGACAGACAGACAGACAGACAGACAGAGTTACTTTCGCATTTATAATATTAGTAGGGATTAAAAATAAACTCATACCTAGGTACATAACATAAAATCGTTTTTTTATTTTAGGTACCTATTCGTTTTGGTACTTTCACCTTATGAATACTTTAATGATCTTTGAGATCTTTCAATTTTAATAGATTCATATAGGTAGGCTTTATGAATCTAACTACTTATCTATATATGAATAAAAAGATCATCATCATCATCATCACAACCCATAACTGTCCCACTGCTGGGCACGGGTCTCCTCTCACAGTGTGAGGGGTATAGGCCATAGTCCACCACGCTGGCCAAGTGCGGATTGGTGGACTTCACACACCTTTGAGAACATTATGGAGAACTCTCAGGTGTGCAGGTTTCCTCACGATGTTTTCCTTCACCGAAGCAAGTGATAATTAAATATTAATACGCACATAATTTTTGAAAATTAGTGGTGCGTGCGGGGTTTGAACCCGGACTCTCCGGTTCGGCAGTCCAACGTTCAACCACACGGCTATCACTGCTCATAAAAAACATACACATCGGTTATTAGCACTCCATAGTCTATTATGGGCACCACTGCCAATAATTAGTTTTTGCTATTAGCACTGTGGGGCAACATTTGGAAATTGCTAGTTAAGAAAAAAATAATGATGGATAAACAATAATTTAATTATAACCTTTACAAAATAGATCATAAACTCGCTTGTTGATAATAAAATAAATAGTGCCAATAATAGGATTTTGATGAATTTATTGATCCATATGTTGGCACACGAAATAAATAAAATGTGATAAACAAAATAAAAAAATAATCTTTGAATCTACTGCTTAGAAGAGTAATTAAGTATATTCAATTATTTTGAAAGTATCAATAAGCCGAATAGCTTCGATATACTATGATTAATAAAGCTCTCATCTTAAGAAGAAACCAAAAAAACGACTCCAAATGACTAGCAAAAAATGTCAGTTGTTATTTCTAAATCGTCATATTGGTTATTGGAACAGTTTTGCCAATTTGTAACAGAAAAATAACACTATTTTACGTTTTAATGCATACCGAACTTGAATAGCCTATAGTTTCCTTGTATTTTTTAACTAAACTCTAAAGTGCCAATAATTGGACGAGTGCCAATAATTGGTCGGTTTACCCTAGATGTTCTAGAAAAAAGTGACTAATTTGATTATACTGTATGTACATAACCTATAACATATTTTAATGCTTTACTTCGTTTTTTGTTTCAGTTGACTCCTTACATTGGAAAAAAACTGAAAGGGGTTGTGATTAAAACATACGTTCGAGGTCAACTAGTATTTGCCAACGGCGAATTAGTGGGAGAGCCAAAAGGAACTTTATTACTACGCGGTTAGAAGCTACATGTGCCTGGTATTATACGCACACCAAACTTAATTAGTGCTTGGTTTGGGTGATAAGATTATAACTGAGTACTACAAGCGCTGAAAATTTCCACCCATCATCATGAAGATTCTTAACGGTTAATACTTAATAAACTGTGTAAACCTTAATAAACAAATAATCATATTGGGTGTTTTTATCTGCGACTCTATACAGGGTGTCCTATAAGTTGCACGACATACTGAAATGGAAGAAAGCAAACCGCCCGCGCCGGCGTCGTGCTCCCTCAAATGTATTAAAAAATAAAGGAGACTGGCGGCTTTTGGCATATAGTAGGTATAAAATATATATATAGCATGAGTGATTGAGAGTAGGGTTGTAACGGAACTTCGCCTCCGCTTCCATTACTGCGGAAGTTCCGCAAGAAATCGTATCTTCATCAGTCAGAAATCCTACGGTCATGAACAACATAATGTTAATGATGAAAAAATAATAGATAGATAATTTAATAAAGAGCACTTTGGTCGTTTTTCCAAAACTCTGTACTCATGCGCCGGGCTCATACGTTAAAGAGGCTCAAACGCTCGAGGTCCTTTGTTCCGGGACGCGCCTTAACGCGCGTGCAGCGACGCTCGACGAAGACTCAGCTATAATCTGTACTTTTATCATCATCATCATTATCACCATTACAACCTATAACTGTCCCACTGCTGGGCACGGGTCACTATGTGAGGGGTACAGGCCATAGTCCACAACGCTGGCCAAGTGCGTTTTGGCGGACTTCACACACCTTTCATAACTTTATGGAAAACTCTCAGGTGTGCAGGTTTCCTCACGATGTTTTCCTTCACGCAAGCAAGTGATACGAGTAATTAAACTATAATACGCACATAACTTGTGTATGCCTTGTCTATGCCTAGGCCTAGTACTTGTACAAAATAATTTCGATGTTTCACATCTGCCTTACGTGACGGCCGTTACCTTTCGCATCCGCAGACTTAAAACTCGTCGCCTCCGCATCCACTTCCGCTTCCGGTAAGAAAGCCTCCGTTACATCCCTAATTAAGAGGGACGAGTTTTATAAACTGGTTGATTAAAACTTTACGTTAGAAACGTAACCAATCACATTGTGTACCAGACTCTCTCTAGACATTCATACATTAATTTTTACCTAAGCTGCAGAAGCGATTAGTTTCGTTGATTACGTAAATATGAATCAACCAATTTAAAAAACTCGTCCATCTCTTTCATAATGACATATCGCCTATTTTCATTGAAAAATATATTTATACATAAAAACTAGATGATGTCTATTGTAAAGAAGGCTATAATTGTTTGGACGCGTTGACCTTGAATAACACGTATTTCAAACAAAAACTGTGTTCAAACCGTTGCGTACGAGAACTCAGATTGGCCTTAACTTCTAATTTTGTACAAGAACATATAATACCACCAAAAAAAATCTGAATACTCTATTAACTTTTAACAACTAAGTATTTGCGTATCTTTCTCATTAATATAGACACATAAATAATTTACCAATGCAAAAAACCGAGTTTAACAGTCTTTAATCCGTTTTGCGTGATTGAATCACAAAGATCCAAAAATGTAAACTTTCACCCTAATAATATTACTTCGTAAGATTGTTATACAACATAAATACCATTGTAATATTTATAAGTATTATTGGCGTACGTAAACGTGGCACTTGGAAACCCCAACGAAATCTACTTACATAAAATGAGCCATCCTTTACAACAGTCAGTATTTTCTGATTTTAAAGCGTTTACACAGCAGACGCTGCTAACTGTTTAATAGAATATGTATAGTATTATAATTATCATAATGTGAGATCGTAAAACCGCAGACCATTCTGCTGCTTCGAACAAGCAACATGGTAGAGATGGCTAAAGGCATATCGTTGCTCGTTGGAGCTATAATGCTGGGTAAGTTTATAAACGCAAATTAAAATTCATCCAAATAATATTTTTTATGTGACCATGGATAAACAATAATTCAAAGTTTCAGTGAGTGAGTTTTCGTGTAGAGGACTCGATTTGACGAATAAATTGGAAAGACAACTATTTATCAGTCGTCGCGTGGTAGCGGACGGAGGCGAATTTGACGGAGGTGTTCTCGTCGATAAGAATGGAATTATTGAAGAATTGCTCACGCGAGCAGCTATTGATCAGCTTCTTATAGCGAATGGAGACAACATTGAGGTATTTTACAACTATTTTTAGAATACATAAGTAATACATAAGTGCTTATATTGTCTATAATGTCTCTCTCGAATTCAGGTTTTTGCATTATTATTTTATGGCTCGCCACTAGACACTTTATCAACTTGTCAGTCTCGTCAATGAAATAAAATAGTGCTCTTACTAACATAAGATATTGGGCTCTTCCCAGATAATAATCATAAAAGCTCTCAGGAATTAAGATCTTCATAAAAATGAAGTGTTTAAAAATATGTAATAGACATCATTTTTTTTTTAATTAATGGCCTTGTTAGTTGATCCTACCTACGTAATAAACCAAATTACGAAACAGCGGTCGGTAGGTGGGTGGCCGCAGGTGGCAAAATTTCTTGAGCGCTTCTGTGCATCGGAGAGCACGTAAAGTTCGTGGTTGTTAATTTCGATAGCAGTAGTTAAGTTATGTTGGAAGCCTTCGGGAGGCTTAAAAAATTCCGACACTTAGGTTGGCCACTAACCCCTCTAATCCACACTGTAGCAGCGTAGGGAGAATGCTCTAAGCCTCTTCAATTTTATGGAGAGACCCACGCTCAGTAGTGAGCCATTAATAGATTGAAGCCAAGCTAAAAGTAGAACTTTAAATAACGCATTTAAATAAATTTCATAAATGATGCCCCCGTAGCCTATTTGATAGTGGCCCTGCCTGTGAAGTGAGGGGTTTGATTCCCGGCAGGGGCAGATATTTATGTGTCAGATATTTCTTTGTTCTCGGGTCATGACCTAGTACGGGGGTGTGAGTGTGTTGCCGTTTAATCACAAGTTTCGTCTGAAAGACAATGAAACGAAACACATATTTGTTAAGATTTTTAAATAAATAAATTTTAAACTCATCGCTTCTGTTCTGACACATGGTTACGAACGAACGGGACGCTATCATGTTATGATTTGTGTTACTTGACAGTATAAAGGAGTGCGCACAGTACAACGATTCCACGACCGACCGACGCCAACGCGACTAAAACCTTGACAAAGCTAACATTCAATTATGAGCCTTATATCTTTGATGGTAAGGTTGAATTTCGAACTTATACTTAAAATACCTATACGGCTCGCCCTACACCCATAGCCGTTCCGTTTCGAGACCAACGCGTCGACGACTCACCGTAGACGAGTAGTCCACGCGTCGACCGACACAATGACGTAATGTACCTAGAACGGAACGTCGGAGTTGAAACGGAGTGGAGACGGAGTCGAGTTGACGTCGATGAAGCGTTGATCGCGGAACGGAACGTCGGAGTTGAAACGGAGTGGAGTCGGAGTGGAGTTGACGTCGAGTTGGTGTAATGTGCGCACTCCTTAATAAATTGTACAAACAAAGTGTCCTAGCCGTGCTAGATACTAGTAATGGACACTTTATGAAACGTATGAACGTCGTATTGTTTCAGTCTACTACTACTACTATTACTAGCAACAACTATCAGGACCAACTATCACTAGAGCTCTAGGCCTCCTCATGCCTGAGGATGCCTAGAGCATACTCCACCACGCTGCTCCAGTACGGATTTTTAAGCCGCCCGAAGGCATCCGACATGGATTAACGACTGCTACCAAATGGTAATAACCAGGACCGACAGCTTTACGTGCCCTGCAAAGCATGGAAGAGCACAAGAAATTTTGCCACTAGCGGTCACCCATCAAACTACCGACCGCGCCCGCTGTTGCTTTAACTCTGTGGATCACCCAAGATCGACGCAAGCCGGGCTATGAGCGCTTCATCGTAGATCGTAGGTGATCACTAGTAGTGGTGTAGGTGATCGATGGTAAGTGAACACCACCCTAGGCAACGGTGATTGCTACTCGTTTTCCTGGAACTGAGATGTTAAAGTAAATATTGTTTTTAACATGACAAAATGGATGTTTTACTGATCTTACTTCTTTTCTTTTCTACTATCGTAATAGGTAATAGATGGCGGTAATGTACCACTACTGCCTGGTGGGGTAGACTCCCATGTACACGTCAATGAGCCAGGGAGAACTTCATGGGAAGGATACGAGACGGCCACGCAGGCCGCTGCTTGGGGTGGTATCACCACTATTATTGACATGCCTTTGTAAGTTGTTGACAACTTCACGCTAATTAAGAACAATGAGGCAGGCTCTCTGGAATGCAAATTTTACTAAGAAATTTCCATATTATTTTCCATCACCAAAGAAAGTGAATAATTAAAAGTTTGAAAGGACTGAAAAACTATAGGTGCGTTCAGTATGTAGAGATTTTTTGGGTTTTCGGCCATCAGTGTGTGTATAGAAATCCAATATTCAAATAAATAACTAAGTAGGTAATAATACCTAAAAGGAACCTGAAGACTAAAATGCACGTACCAACTGGGAACCTTTCTTTTATTATACTTGGTAATGTTTGTATGTATGTTTAGGTCAAATTTTGCAAGCCGAAACTACCTGTTACCCTACAGACGTGATTTCTTTCATATTGCTTTAGTTTATACAATTTTATGACAAGTAGGTACTCGTACATATGTAATTAAGACCTCAACAGTTAAGAGTACAATGACTTAATTTATTGCTATGCATTTATAATCCACTTAGCGTTGTACAAGTGTTTTTTGTTTTTCTCTCATAAATAAACTATTCATCTCTTAAAGAAACTCTATTCCTCCAACGACTACGATTGAAAATCTGAAGACAAAAACATCGGCGGCAAAAGAAGAAGTTTTTATAGATGTCGGTTTCTGGGGAGGAGTGATTCCTGGAAATCAAGTGAGCAATATTTTTTTGATATAACGTAAAATATCGATAAGGCTAATTCATGGCCGCCGCTGCACATTATGGGCGCCCGCGTGCAATTCCTTTTGTACCAATCTTGCTACAAATTGGTTCTTTTATTTTAATTTTATAATAATAATAACTAATTACAATAAATGGTTCAATACACTACATGGATCATGTCATGATCCATCATTATTCGCCGCCCCCTGAGAGTGCTTACTACTTTATATTTCCAGGAAGAACTGTTGGATTTGATTAATGCTGGTGTAGTTGGTTTTAAGTCATTTCTAATTGACAGTGGAGTGCCAGAGTTTCCAAAAGTTGAGCCCGTAGATATAGAAAAGGCTTTAAACGTCCTCAACGGAACTAAAGCTGTTTATATCGTAAGTAGTACGAATTCGATTTGGCCTACACACACAAACAAAGTTGTTAAAATTGGGCGATTAGGCACCGTAATTGTTTCCTGATTTCAGTTTCACGCTGAATTGCCGGTAGATAATAAAACGAGCAATGAGTCCAATGAGTACGGTTGCCAAGGTTAGTATTATCATGAAACAAGACAAGGCAAGTATTTTTCTACACGTGCATTTGTAAATAAAAGAGATAATTCATATTTAGCTTTACTTTATTTTGGTTTATTTACCGCACCTATCAACAACCCACAGTTTAAATATAGCTACCTAAATACCTACATACATAGGTAGGTACCTACTTATACAGACACCAGTGTCTGTCTCCAAGAATTAGTAGGTCCTTGTTTCCTTCGCGCTACGTTGCTGTGGGTGCGTTTGCTATCTACCAATAACATTAATTATATTATTAATGGCTCACATAGTATAGCACTGGTGGAAACGGTTCCGCTAAGCTATGCTATGTGAGCCAATGAATGTTATTGGTGGATAAAATGCATCCATAGCAACATAGCGTAGCACATCTCTCGTGGAAAGGCACCCTTTACAGTTACCGCCTAGAATTTTCAATTGTGACACGCATGATCGTAGCAAGATCGCAGCCGCGCAAGCGATCCCGTCGCGTCGTCTACAACTTCATTACGGCGCGGCGTCTAGCGTCTAATAAAATAATATGCAAACGCCCTTCGTGTTTCAGTTCCTCAATTATACACGACGTATCTTTCAACAAAGCCAGCTAAAATGGAACTCGACGCTGTTACGTTATTGGCTAGTTATATTCCAAAATATGAGTAAGTAAAAATATAAATTACCTAACCCTTATCTATCCTTGATTCAGAAAATCTATTAATTTTTATAATAAAACTTTTATATTGACTTTTAGTCTCTTGTTTTTCTGGAGAATGATTCTATGTATAACTATGTATACATACTTTTTGCAAATATTGTTATTACAAATACAAATAAAAAAACATAATAATAAATAGGTAAGTAATAATAATAAAAAATAAAAAAATTATTTATCATGCCACGCTTCATCTTATTTTTTTTGATCAGTAGCTTTCGCGTACTGCCAAAAACAAATAGCGAGACATCATAGTGATTTTCAAAAAATGTTTTTGCCTTTGATAATATACTAACATAGATAGATAAACTCTTTATTTTATGTACACCAATAAACATAAATTAAAGAAATAAAAATAAACTTGATTAGACATAGTGATTACTTACTTCCAGGCAACCCATCAATAGATAGGAATACATACATACCGATAGGTAGGTGAGGTAAACCCAGAACGGGTAGATTTTTAAATTTCGTGTCTCGCATGTACGTGTAGAAGGATGGCATTTTCAAACATCTTCGAAAATGATGGCATTTTCGAACATTATTGAAAAATTTACAATGTGTACTTAAATAAAATATTAATATATTTTCAGCGTTCATGTCCATGTAGTGCACGTATCGGCTGAAGGTGTAGTTCCTATTCTGGAGGGGGCCAGGCAGAAGCGGCTTGCGGCTGGCAACACTCGCTGGCGAGGCGGAGTCACCGCTGAAACCTGCCACCACTACCTCACATTCAGCTCGGAGCAAATCCCACCAGGCAACACTGCGTTTAAATGCTCGCCACCAATACGAAATAATACTAACAGGGTTTGTTTATTTTACTTGACTGCATTTACGTTGCTCTTGTATACTCGTACACAGGCACGTCCTAAGCACATCCACAAAACCTAAGACGCTTTCTACCAAGACAAAAGTCATATTAGTTATCTTAGACAGATAAAAAACCTTACTGATGTCTGTACATGAAAAATATTTGAGAAAAAATATTATTGGGGTTAATTACGGTGCTTATATATAATATCTATATTATTATGTACATAAGTATGTACGCTATGTACGCTATAGAAACGCTTTCAAAATTGGGAACTACGTCATACCTAGGTATTTAACTTCTGTTAAGTAGGTATTTAAATGTAAAATAATTTTACTTTTCCAGCTAAAATTGTGGCAATACATACAAGAAAAGCGGCTAGATTTAATTGCGTCCGACCACTCTCCCTCTGTAGCCTCTTTAAAGGGAGACAACTTTTTAACTGCTTGGGGTGGGATATCTTCAGTCCAATTCGGTACGTATTGTAATTATAAAATATGATAATTAAGAATATATAATTATATACCTACTTAACGTGTTGTCTTTGTCCGTCTTTTACAATGTAGGCAATATATTAAAACGAAATAAATGTTTCAAAATTATGTAAAACATAAAAATGCTAAAATCCTGCGTATTACCTATTATACAAACTTGTATAACAAGCTACTTGAGTTGACACACTTTCGACAACACTAGGTAGATAGCATCACTACTATAACATGATAGTTGTAGGTATCTTATCTTATTTCTTTTATCATATGTTATTTCTTTCTTATTCTTTTTATTCTGGACATTCGCTGCGGTTGATATCCTACACTGAACTAAGTATGTTACGCAAAGTCAAAACTGTTGAATATCTTGATCATGAGTTTTAATTGGCTCATCCGTTCTGTGGCTTCCAGGGCTATCATTATTCTGGACGGAAGCAAAAGCCCGAGGATTCGGTCTGGAGACATTGACTCACTATTTATCGGCTGGGCCAGCCCGATTAGCTGGCCTAGATAAACAAAAAGGAGCTATAAGAAAAGGCCTTGATGCTGACCTTATCTTTTTCGATCCAGACGCATCGTTTATCGTCACGCCTGAAATAATCCACTACAAAAACAAGGTAACAGTTACGTTAGTAATTTGATAGCATGTTATAAACACCTTCAGGCGTAAAATAACTGTTTCATGCGAGTCTTTTGCAAGGCCACAAAAGGCGTATAGCGAAAATAACACTGCTCCTTGATGCGATGCTATGTTGACGCTGAGGTCGGTGGTTGACGCTGTTAAAAAATATCATCGCATCGGACATTATCTAAGACCATAATTTACTAAGCAATGGATCGTACTATAAATGTGTGCTACTTTTGCTTGCATTATGACGCATTTAGAAGAAAGTACTGGGTCCAATTTTTTTTTAAAGCTTTTATTTACTATTCTGAATAACGACGGAAGCTGCAGTGTAGTGGCCTCGCCCAGACGCTGTAGTAATGGTAGCTAACTGAATTCATTAGAAACGGATGTTAAGGAAGAATAAGGAAGTTTTTGTTATATAAATAACGAGCTGTGCCCGCGAATTCATCCGCGTAGGTAGAGTATAACAAAAAAACTAAAATAAAAGTAGCCTAAGTAGACATCAGCAATCTGCCAGTAAAAGTCTCGTCAAAATCGGTTCAGAGGTTCCAGAGATTAGCTCAAACTCAAACAGACAGACAGACGGACAGACAGACAGAAAGACAGACAAAAATGTTATTTTGGTACATGCACCGTGGTATACATCCATAATATACTGTATTAAGTAAAAAGCAGTTATAAGTATTACAAATAGACACTCCAAATTTATTTATTTGTATAGATAATTGCAGATTATTGAATAAGAGCAGACAAACCATCTGTTGGTAAGTGCTCATCGTTTCCCATGGCCAGTAATATTGAAGGCATCACATGATCACATACCTAAGCGTTAACGATCAAGAAAGGAAGAATAACCATTAATGTATGACTCAAGACTATTTTTTAATTTCGTTTTTAATTTTTTTTAGATAAGCCCATACATGGACCGTGTGCTGACGGGAAAAGTAATTCAAACATATTTAAGAGGTCGCCTAATTTATTCAAATGGTCAGTTTATTGGAGGACCACAAGGAAAACTATTGATAAATGATTTTTAATATTTTTTTTGTAACCGTAACGAGTACCGCCGTTACGATGATTCGTGCAATTGGGCCGAAATACCGGTATAAATAATGAAAATCGTGAGTACCCGTTAAGGTTAAAATGTACAGTGTCCGCGATTATAAAAGTTTTAATTCTTAATAATATAATATTTAATGAGTAATAAATTTAAATGGACACTAACGTGGTGGTTTTATTTGATTTACCTAGGTATGCAGAAACGACCATTTCAAATAATAATAATATGCATTAAGCATAACCTTGTTATCTATACTGACGACATTTATTTCACTTGACATACTCGAGGACATGAAAGAACATGGTCATAGGTAATGATAAAAAAAATATAATTTCTACGTCAAATTTTAAGCACCCTTTTTAATTACACAATTATTTGGAATGAGAATCGAATAATGAGTACCCACTATCAATATTAGTGTCTTACGAATCACCTTGTATGAATTTGAAATATAATAAAGAGCATTACTATTATTATAATTACATGAAAGTAGGGTAAGAGAGCCTAATTTTTGAAAAATAAAACAGGCTAAAACCTTGCAAACCGAGACACTTTTAATAAAGTGATTTTTAACATCCATTTTAGTTTGTCTTACAACACTCTGTTTAATAGTGCTTTGAGAAATAGTCCCTTACAGCCTTACACCCCACAAATAATCTTTCTCTAATTGTAATCTGTCTACAATGTCAATAGATTAAGTTGTCAAATTGTCTGTCATAAGTGGAATTTTGACATCAATGTCCTGTAACAATGTAACATTGATTGACATGACAGTGACACTGACACTTGACACGATGGCGTCCTCATTTTAATTTTATTAAAATTGGAATTTCCAAAATTTAACTATTAAATTAATTAACATACATTTATTAAACATTATTACACCACAAACTATGTAAACGCTAAGTTTTATATTCCGCCTAAAAATGTGAATGAATCTTACAGTTTTGCGTCTTATTAGTTTTGTATAATGTGAACCCCGTGGTTATTGGTTATCCTAATGTATACATATACTCTTCGATACATCACATCGTCTAAATGTTTTTAAAGTCGAACAATCACAACAATTCATATTGTTAATTGAACAACAACATGTCAAACGTAATTAACTTTAAATTAAAGGAGTTAAAACAACTGGTTAACGACAAGAACTCTTGTGTTGTGGAAAAAACTGTTGCACAGAACCTTGCCTTGCAGCCGTGGTGCCTCGGAAATATTGAGGAATCAATAAAAACTTTATTGGATTACAAAATATGGAAATATGTGAAAGAGTAAGACAGTTTAAGAACTTAATTTGTTAAATACTTATTATACAAAATATAACATTATCTGTAACACAAACACATATTATTTTTATTTTGTGCTGCTATAATTTCTTACAATGCAGTTGCTTTTCAATATTTTGATATAAACACTGGGGGACTATACTACTATACTTATTTTAAACAAGGCCTATTGATTATTAACATGCATAGTTTGTTTTTCGGGGTGTAAGGTGCTCCATCATCCTTGAGTAGAAGCCAAGCTCCCCTACTCGTGGAGCACTCTGCTAAACAATGACCGAGGCTATTGGAGTTGAGGGGCTCACACCCAGTCTTATCCTCATTATACCTATGCTTGCTGATATATGTGCCTGCCGGGCCAGCTACCACTCTCAATATTTTTATATGCAATCCACTCTCAATATTATGTTTGCAATATTTTTATATGGTTCAGTCGCAGTATTCAACAGCCAAATATAATGCTGGTTCCACACTTTCTTTTGTGTCGCTAACGGCTTTGGTTTTACTGTTGCCCATGGGCAACATTGATCAGTTACCACCTGGTGGCTTATCTACTTGTGTGTCCGTTCCACATAAAAATTAAATAGTTCACAATATTTGTTTTTCAGGTTTGATGGAATCCTTTTGAGTTACAAAAATCTGCGTATGCTACAAAATGTAGGAACAATTAGTAACGATAATGCTGTTTACTTCCCAGTACAAGCAGATTACTATATATTCAAACCCTACGTAGGTGCTACGTTGAAGGGCGTAGTTAATAAGAAAAATGACACTCATTTAGGAATACTCGTACACAGGTTTGTTATTATTATTCTCAGACCTGCACCAATCCTCACTAGAGCAGCGTGGTGGCGTATGCTCTAGGCCTCATGTATGACGAGAGACTCACGCTCAGTAGTGGGCCATTAATTGGCTCAACCCTTTCTCAGACCAAACAGTCTGTACAATTAATAAAGTTTTTACTGTCATGTATTTTGCTTGAGGAATGTTGCATTGTAGATAAATAGTTAAAATATATATAATAGCTACACCATCCCTCATGTCATCTATAAATCCTGTGAATAGTATATCAGCGGCTGCTACAAAATATACTAACATGTCTAAAAATTTAAATAAAACATTCATTATTGGTGTTAGATAACACACTATTAATGCTTTAAGTTAGTACATATTTGACTAATGTTGTTGAAATAAATGTAAAAAAACCTTGCGGTAGAATAGAAAATACATTTATAATTATTGTGATTCCTCTAACATTTCCTTCCTGTAAATAAGTGGTTTTAGTTTTTATGTAGGGACTATTTGGTTTAATTATATTGCTTGTAGATAAATCTGTGAATATAGATACCTTTTTTACATTTTTAAATTTCATATCTTTATTATAGGGTTTTTAATGTGGTAATACCAAGACCAACTGATGAACCTGGTACTACATGGATTGGAACAAGCATTCAAGAAAATCAAGAAGTAGTATTCAAAGTAGTGGTTTTAGACCTTTACGGTGCTTTGCCTTACATCAGAGGAGAACTAGATGAAAGGTAAATATATTAAAATATATATAATAAATATATTAAATAAATATAATTTAAATTGCAAGATATATAATAATAAATCATAAAACTTTAAATTATTATTGATATACTTATGTTGAAGATGAGGCTATAAACACTGTAAAAGTCGCAAAATAATTAGGAATAAATCATAAATGTTTAAAATTATTGTTTATTTTTAAATAACATTAAAAAATATTGCAAATAATATAGTTAAGAAACAGCAAATTTTAAAATGTGATGAACTTACCCTATTTCTTTTTCATATTCCTAGTTGGCTCAAACTGGCAAATAATGATGATGAAACTTTTGAACTAAGTCATAATAAATCAATAGAAGTATCATATGTTGACTTTGACAAAATTAAGCCAAATCAAAAACAGCTACCTGAAAAGCAACAAAAACCAGCCAAGTATAGCAGCAGCTCAAAGAAAACTTCAAAATTCAAGGCAACACTTGATAATGATGCTACAAATGGAGACACTAATGTTGAAAATGAAGCAGTTGTACAAAGTAAAAGCAAAACTAAAAAACACAAGACAAATTCAGATACAGATATTGAAACAAATGCAAGAACCCACAAGAAACGTAAAAAGGATGGCTGAGAGAAATTTGTAATTGGAATTATATGTAATGGAATCTTAGAATTTAAGGAATAAAATAATGGTTTTATTTAAAATAATATTTTTTATTTCAATATCATTTTTTTATTAGCTGCTCATTTGCTTGTAGTATAGGCTTGATACACACAGCATGTACGGCATTTCGTTTCACTGACGATTTCTACTACAATCGTACTGTACTACCCGAAAGCCGCGTATGGAATTTCGTTCGAAAAACCGAGACAGAATGATACTATTTTTTGTTTCGCATTGCGTGCCGGTTGTTTCAAGGGAAGCATAGACAAGCAAATTTCACAGCTGACCGTAATTTTTTTCTTGTGCCCCTTATTTACAATCTTACTTTCTCGTGCAATTTCCAATGATAAATTTCCTAAATTCTGTCTAATAGGGCTATCTCACGTTGGACACGCTCACCAGATGTCTATCAAAAAGGTACAGATAAGACACGCTTATTGTAAGCACGTAAGCATGCTTTTAGTGAGCACTTTGCTATTTACATTTACAAGCGTGTGTAAATGTCAAAATCAATAGTTGCGTTTATTGAGCATGTTATCTGCGGCGACGGCGCGTCCGCGCGGGTGGGAGAAGGAGGCACAGAACCAGAACAAGAACAGAGTGGAAGGGCATGCTTTGAGCATACTGTCTTCATAAAAAAATTCATTGCCGTATTGACTACGACCATGCTTATTTCAAGCAAATGTATACAGCTACAGAGTATGCTCATTTTAAGCATGCTCTTTGAAAGCATGTGTATCTATAATTCTGTAGTATACATTAATTAATTTGTGATTAAATAATACTTAACTATACATAGCATTGACATAATATATACATAGCCAAAGAGGATATAAACACTACGTGATTATAACCATCGATAAACTATTTCATGACCTGGCAGACCTGGCAACTTTGTTATTATAACCGCTTCTGAAATCTGTCAGATTTAAATCAATAGCCAATAGACAATTAGCCTTTTTATTCCTTGATGGTACTTGAATTACCTGATTGGTCTAGCAGTGATTGTTTTTTTAAGAATTAAGAATTTATCGATGAGGCAGCAGATGAGCAGACGCACATTCGAGTTTAAATTAGTTTTATAATTTTATATTTTCCAAAGAGGATATTCCTCAAAATTAGTGTCTCGCTGGGTCCCGTAAAGTTTGAAATATACTCCTGCATCTTAAATATTCAACTTTCAGGCTTTAGGGGCTGAAGCTAATATTATCATACTTTGAACTATATGTAAATTCAAAATTAGAAGAGGTATGTATCGTATATTTCAGTCTTTTTGACAATTCCAAACAATTTGACATACTGAGTACTTGACAATACTAATACGATAACCTACAAATGTAAAGTAATTGGTGTACAAATAGTGAAGTGCAAGGTAATTGTGATGTTTTAGATGCCCAGTGTGGTCAGTAATATTGACGGGACCCGGCAACCAGACGGCAGCAAGATGCAGCTCGAGTGCTTAGAGCTGGCAGGATGTACACTCGACCGGTATATAAATGTTGATAATTCCCGCCCTTCATTTTTAGAGGTTCGTATTTATTTTTATAACTCGCTTTTTAATTTTATGCTATACAGATATAGGTTCCTTAGGTGTTATTGCAATATTAGAGGTTGCAGTTAAAAAACTACACCATTAACAGTGGCACATTAACAGTGAAGTATTGATTGAGAGTTTGATATTGTGTATTGTGTAGATAACTGGTGTAGCAACTCAAAGAAGTCCAACATGCAGTGGACTAAATGCCGGAGACTACCGTAACCTGGCAGCGTTGCTCAGTCACCCCACGCTGTCTCAGCTGAAGATACTAAACAAGGTGCCATTGCCACCTGAAATAATGGAACATTTTGCTCGTATCCTTTGTAATCATAACCAATATGTGTCTGTATTGAGTGACACTTACATGAATGCTTAACATTGTTAAATTTTATTTAAAATTTAAGTTTGTAGGTTTTTTGCTGTTTAGCTTTGGCCTACTAGAGAATGAAATCCTTTGCCTGTTACCTGAATACTTACTTAACATACTCACTGCAGCAATCATAATTTTCTATGGGAAAAAACATCATATACATGCTCTGCGGTGAAAGTGTTAAATAAATTCTGATAAAAGTGGTGATACTCAAATATTAACAGATTCTATTCCTGATAAGTTGCTAAGTTAGTATATCTTTGCTGTAAAATTCATTTATAATTCCTTAATCTTTAATCAGATATGCAATGCAATTGTTTGATGGGAGTATTTCCAGAGATCAGCCGAGTATGGCTGGCTATAGACAGTAATATATATGTGTGGGCCTTTGAACATGGGAGTGATGTGGCATATTTTGATGGCCTGGGTGAAACTATAGTCAGCGTGGGCCTTGTCAAACCCAAGCCTGGAGTTTTTCAAAGCTTTGTTAAATATTTATTAGTGCTCACCACTACAGTAGAAATAGTAGTTTTAGGTAAGTGATAGTCATTTCTATTCATATTAGTAACTTACAAATGGATATTGTTGAAAAATCAAATATAATTATTTAAAGAATAACAAGTAGTGTCGCAAGACACCAGATAGGAGCAAAGTTCCTTATTATAAAAGTATTAATGTCAAGTTGCATTGCAAATGTTAATATAATGTAGAAAAATAACTAAGTAAACTAAAATAACACAGGTAAATAAATTCAAATGTATTTCAATTTATTTATTTATTTCAACCTTTCTCTCTTACAATCGTCCTCCTGTAAAGTTTTTAAAAGTACATTTGACTCAGTATACTTAGGACTAGGAGCCACCAATGTGGTCTTCACGATTGACTAGAGCTTTAGTTTTGCTTTAGCCTTGTCCATCAAACTATTCATGGCACTGGTGGCATATTATTTTAGGGAACATTTCATTGTTATTGTAATGTTTCAATTAAAACAATTAAAAAAGGAGGAGATCGAAAATAAATTTGCATGTAAATATCCTTTGATAAGTGTAAAGTGTGTATTAATTTAAAATATATATGAGAGCTTATGTAAATTAAATGTTGTAGGTGTAACATTTTCTAGCAGTAAGACTGAAGGACCAGGCGAGTTTGAAGAGATACATTTAGTGCCCGAACCAGTGTTTGTATTGCCTACTGATGGAATATCAATGATGTGTGTTAAATCTACGGCTAAGGGAAGAATATTTATGGGTGGCAAAGATGGCTGTCTCTATGAAATCACATATCAGGTTTGGTTCAATTAAAAATCTTATTTCTAAGTACTATACTGTACTACATGTTAGTTATAGTATGTGACCACATGATTGTTTAGCACAATTAACTAGTGGTAATGGTGCTAGTGGTGGTTTGGATAGTTCCAAAATCCATTCTTGATATAATATAATGATGCGATTAATTCCAAAATCGCACAAATCTTGATGTATTATTATTATTCCCTTGAGGCCTTGTTGTCTCTAATAAAGTGCACTAATACATATCTTTTATTTTTCAGGCCCAATTAGGATGGTTTGGTAAACACTGTAAAAAGATTAATCATTCCACCAGTGCTCTGTCATTCTTGGTACCATCGTTTTTAAATGCGGCTTTATATGATGAGGACCCCATACTTAAAATAGATATTGACAACTCACGTCACATCTTGTATACGCTGAGTGAAAAAGGTTGCATAGAAGTTTTTGATTTGGGCTATGAAGGAGATGATTTGAGTCGTATTGTAAGATTGCCACAGTCGAGAATTGTATCATTGGCTGTAGACATTGTGAAGTAAGTGTAATTAATTATGGTTAACCCACCCTGTTTGGGTTTATTAGCTGTTGTTTAGCCATGTCGGAGGCCTTCGATAGACATTAAAATACTCTAGGTTTTCTCAAGTATGAGAAGAGACCTGTGCTCTGAAGTGGTTATTCATGGGTTGAAGCCATTTGATAATATGAGTTAAAGTTTTCAAAAGTTATTAAACCATTGAGTCCACAAATTAAAACTTGTGAGTTTAATATCAATTTTTAAATACAATTTATATAAATATTATGTTTAAAAGCAATCTGTCAAGATGCCTCACCGAAATATAAAGTTTAACAAGATATTGATTTTTCTAGGACCGTCGAACCAACAAATTTTAAACCTGTAATTGCAATATCAGCTGTTGAGAGTTCCGAGTCGGAGCACCTAAATCTTGTAGCTGTGACACAGGCAGGCACAAGGTTTTACTTTTGCGCTGGCACTGAAAAGTAAGTATATATACTACTAAACTCTTATTTACCAAAAAGATTTTGCTACGCAATCGAAAATTAAACGAGTTTATTACTACGTGCCGCTCATTAATGTGAACGCGTAAGGCGTCGTCCTAATTGGCAGCGATCGTACGATGGCGCGATGCGTTTTCGTCGTGCGATGGGTTCAAACATATAGATTTCATCAGAGTGTCCTATTTTAACCTCGCAAGTAATTGTAATGAAATACCCATCGCACGAAGAGAACGCATCGCGCCATCGCACGATCGCTGCCAATTAGGACGACGCCTAACGCTCAGATTAAGTATAAGTAGTTATAAAGTTGGCGTGGCAAAGGTAACAAGTGATAGTTACTCCTCCTGTTAATAGATGTTGGTCCTGTTAGTAGTTAGTAAGAGTCTTGGCTTCTAGGCCTTCAGCGACCATAAGGGGGCGTTATCGCCCATTGTGAGAAAAACTGGTCTAAACTATTGTTTTCATTTCAGCCAAGATGGACCTACTCGCCCACAGTATTTATCACTTCTGCATGTACGACTACCACCTGGCTTCACACCTAATGCTTCGGTACTCAAACCAAAACAAGTGCACAGTGCAGTTTACGATAATGGTATGTACTATTGTTATACATAATGAACAAAATAATGTGATTCAGCTCAAGAGGGGCCAAAAAGATTTACAATTATGATACATGCTGATATTTTTACAATCATAAAGTGTCTTTTCAATAAGGAAATAAAATCTATAACTTAGAATAAAATTCACAACATTCACACACACACCCTTGCACAAGGTTCACTGTGTCGTGAGCCACACAATAAATCGAATACATCGGTGACACAAGAACAAACATTTATCCGTCACTTCGAGACTGTTCGTCCTTCAGGCATTGTAAAGAGCTATGGGATACTTTGAATGTGGATTTGAATGACGTCTACGTTAACCCGCAGGTACGCTGCTGATGGTGTGTTCGGCGGGCGGCGGCGAGGCGGAGTCGCTGTGGTGCGCGTCGCGGGTGCTGGCGGGCGCGGCGTTCAGCGAGGCGCACTCGTCGCTCGCGCTCGACGCGCCCGCCTGGGCCCTCACCGCGCTGCCCACGCAACACGCCAAATATCTCTCGGCCCCGCTACTCGCTAAACGAGGTTGGTTTTATATTATACTACGGGTCATAAGGTAAGGTCGTAAAGTGAAACGCTTTCGCTTTTTGTTTTTGTGAATCTGAATTGCAACATATTGCGTAAAGTTTAAGTGCGGCCGTGACCACTTACCAAGTTACAAAGAAATAGGAATGACTCTTGATAACTCAAAACTTGGATAATTCGAACTTTTCGATCATTCGCAGTCGAAGGGACCTTTCTAATAATTCGAATTACTAAGAGTTCAAAATGTTGAGGTTTGTAATAAATATGATAAATATGTTGTATATTTAATATAATAAATATTTATATGAAACAATAAGTACAAATACAACAACAAATATGAAACAAAAAGTAGTATCATATGACAAGCAGAAGAAGTAACTACAGAAATATAGATGGAAACTTTACTACATAATTCAGTAGCCAGTAAAAAATATTTTCTTCTCCCTAGAAATAACTAGCATGGGACAAACTTTCAATGAAAATATTGCATATATAACATGGATGATACATTCATATTCGTATTAAACCTGTCTCCAACAGAAGTATGGACATCATCTCGTTGGGCAGTGGTGAGTGCGGCGGGCGCGGCGCTGGTCGGGGCGGGGGCGGCGCCCGACCTCATGCGAGCCCTGCTGCGGGACTGCCGCGGCCCGGAAGCACCGCCTGTCAAGGATTTATTTCAGGTCATTGTACAAAACGTTTGAGTGCTTTCTTTGGTCTATTTTTAAAGTAAAAATCTCTACAGGAAATTCCTTGCATTTACCCGAGTACACTCGGGATCTCTCGGATCGTTAATTACAGTTTTTAGACACGACAATTGTTGCGACCGGGAATTTATTAGAATGGATTTAATCCTATTGTTGACTTTACAGCATTTTAAGATGTATTCTGGAGAAATCAACATTCCGCAGTATTTTTTTTCATCTGAGCAAAAGGATAGTAAAACTTAAGCACACATAATTTCAAGGTGTGCACTGAGCATAACTCATTGGTAAATATTTATAATGATATCCTTGAGCATATTAAACAAAATGTCTTAAATAATCATGTTAAAAATTGTATGCAGCTTCAAGGTGTGGATCAGGCGTGCGCTTGCGCAATTTACTTGGCCTGCGAAGACACTACGAGTGGCGACCTCTCTATCAGCGAGTGGGCAACGCGCGCCTTCCTGCTGTACGGCAGCCAACTTACGCCCACCCCTATGTACCAACAACAGCCATCACAAATGGCCTCGAGTATAGGTATTATAATACATGATTTTATCTCTGCTTACCTGTGGCTCCACGAATCTTTTGGAAATGGTTGTATGATTGCAATCTAGGTCTCATTTGCGAAAGGAGCATTTGGAAGATAATGGGTTACAGTCAATATTAAATCTGTATTATTGGATAGATGTTTTCCAATTCGACGTCAATTGTTATGATACTGACTGATTTTGAGTTACTTGAATGCAGCATCTGTTCACTTGTGAGAGATACTACATCACCAAATCTTTATCGCCATTCTGGATCCTTTCATACTAAACGGTATTGCTAATTCGAACTACGTTAATATATTATCTACCCATCGCCACTTCAGTCTGCCTCTTTTCGATTTTTATCCATAACATAATGCTAAAAAAATTACGAAATCATCAGCACGAACTATTTATTTATTAAGTAACAATTTTTATTTTTTCAGGCTCTCCAAAGTTCTCACCTCGTCAAGTTTCAACACCCATGACTATGAGAGGGCAGCAAGATCAAATTAGACCGGGACAGTTGAACCAATCCTATCAAAGTGGAGGGAATCAGTCTATCGGTGCTGGTCCTAACCAAACCATGATGCCACAGTCGCCCTTCCAGCAAAACATGATGCCACAGTCGCCTTTCCAGCAAAACATGATAAATCCCACACCATTCAATCAATCGTCGTTCGTGGGGAACGTCACGCAACAGCAAAGGGATATGAACTTCCCAGTGCCCATCGAATATAGCGCAAAGCACAATGGACTTTATATCTACGTGGGAAGGGTACTTTCTCCTATATGGAATTTGAAATGCGTGTCGATGTCGCAAACCCCAGACAATAAGGAGTTTGTAAGTAAAAGTAAAGTTTGCTGATTTTATACTTATTTTTTGTTTGTTGTTAACAATATTTGTTTGATTACAGATGAGTAGCAAAGTTACGGGTGAAGATTGTGCGTATATAGTAGCGAAGTTAGAACGTGTTTCATCATTTATTCAGCGGGTAGTTGCTCCTCCCCACAGTGACGAGCAGGCATCGCTACATGCACTTAAGTTGTTTATAAGTAAGTGATTATATCTAAAGTATTAAATTTAAATGTTTAAATGAAGAAAATCCGGATATTGGCCGGTAACAACATTATTGAAAAAAAAAACACAAAAGGCCACATAAAATGATTAATATGATCCTCATTATCTTCAACCTTTTAATTGTCCCTTTTTGTAATAATCCGCTATTTCGAACGGAAACTGTTAATAAAACAACTTTAGATTGATATTCTTTACGGAAAGCAGATATTACACACAGAATTTAAGTTATGGGTTGCTATATTGTTTGTAAATTTCGTATTATGTACATAATGTATATCGGTTGTGTACATGTTACAGCGATGGCGATAGAAATGTTGAGTCTGTGGAAAGTGTTATGCGAGCACCAGTTCCACGTGATCGCCGCCAGCCTGCCGCCCGAGCAGCAGAGCGCGCTGCAGGCGGCCAGTTTCAGGTTGGTAATGTGGCATGTACTCGCCAAGTCGATCAAAGTTGGCCCGGAGACGAGAATGTAGCGACCGGCTTTGAATCACTTCATGCCTCGATTATACAAATGAAATGATAAAATTTGTACGCTTTTGTAGGAAAAGCATACGTTAATATTTTGTGAATTTATTTTTGCAGGGAATTGTTAGTGGGTGGTCAAGAAGTGGCTTGTTTGCTGCTGGGGTCTCTCGTGGCGGGGTACCTTCGAGACAATGCCTCTGTCGACGGTATATCGCAGAAGTTGAGACAGCTTTGCCCCACGCTATACAGACAAGAGGACGCTACTTGTTCTAAAGTAAGTCACCTGAAGATTATGTGAAACTTTATTTGTCTTGATATTCAATCAAAATTTGGACCTTAGTCTGAATATCCTTATCGTCATCATTAAGTATATCAATGTTAATGAAACTTTGTTACACTAATGACATTTAAAGTGTTTCTAATAATATTATTATTCTTAAATTACACTTATCTGCTTTATTTTAGGCCAATGAACTACTGATCTTTGCAAAACAACAAAAGAATCCGGCAGAACGAGATGAAATGTTGCAACATGCTTTAAAACTTTGTAAGGTATGACATTCGTTGAAAAATACACTTATGAGTATCTAAAGATTGTTTGTTTACTATTCAAAACTTTTACTGATTTAAAATTTGTGTTTCAGGATGTAGCACCTAATGTGAATCTACCGATAGTATGTTCGAAATTATTAGCGGTGGGCTTCGTGTCCGGTGTCGTCGAACTGTGTGTGACGTGCGCCAGTAAGCTGGATCCCCAAGACAAGGCGCTGCATTATTACAAGAGCGATCAACCATCACAGGACAGAGATGGACATCTAGCTTACTATAGAAGGTAGTTTAAATATTATGTTCATGTATGTTATCATAATTGGTGGGTAGATACGAAATAAAATAATCGTATTACTATAAGAATGTACATGAAAAATTAGTTGAGTTTAGTTTTAGTAGCATTGTGAGCTAGGTAACAAATATTGCAATGTTTAATATTTCCAACGAATTTGTTATCGTTCACTAGATGTCTATATATTAGCCTCCAGCCGGAACATAACTGATTCAAGCAAGAGGGTGGTAGCTAGCCAGCCGAGTTCATAACCTAACACCAGTCAAATATAATAAGTCAATATTATAATAATATCTGTCATATTTAAGAACACACGTTGTTCTCAGAATGGAGATATACCGCGAAGTGTGCGGCGCCTTAGAGCGGCTCTACGAGCGCAGCTCCGACGACGCGTCGCATTCCGAGAGTATGCTGTCTCCAGATACTAACAATCAGGTACTGAGCAGTGAGGCTTCGTTATTACTCTAATATCTATCAACTTTCTTGTATCTGTATGCGCTTATAATATAATATTTATTATTTTGTGTTGATTTATGAAGTAAAATATTAAGTGATTTATAAGATTGGTATATTATATTGGTTCTGATTGAAATAGCTCCAGTTCTTGTTACATATTTGTTAAGTTATTTGTAAATAAGTATAATGTCTTTGTATAAGAGTATTATGGTTTCGTTTTAGGGAAGAAAATTGGTATGGGAGTGCCTATCTCGTGACGATGAATTGTTGCATGTAGCTGTGTACGAGTGGCTGGTATCTAAAAACCTTGGCTCGGGTAAGTTATATTGTTATTGTTAGTGAAATGATTTGTCTATTTTTTTTTCTGTATCTTAATGTTAGTACTCCATCCTGCACATCTGGTACAAATATTTCTTTAAATAATATCTCTGAACAACACTTCTGTAGTTTCGAAAATTGTGTTTACAGAATGCTTAAATAGTGGTATTAATATTTAGAATTCATTGTAATTAATAAATGTAATTAATAGTGTTATCCAGATTCGAAATTTCAAACACATAACGTCCCTGCTGAGAAGTGATGTAAAGCATAAAATATAGTTTCCTTTATATTAAGTGATTTAATATTCTACGGACAGAGTTGCTGTGCCTGGGTGCGGCGCCGCCCGCGTCTCTCCGCACGTACCTGCAGGCGGCGGCGCGCTCGGCGCCCGCCTCCACCGCCCTGCACCTGCTCGACCTGCTGTGGAAGGTTCTGGAGAAATCCGGCGAGCACCTGGCCGCTGCTAACGTGCTCGAGGGACTGGCTACTAGACCCGGGTTGGTTTTACACGCTGTAATAGCCTAGTCTTAAAAAAATAATTATTACTAATGGTAAAAATATACTTTCTTAGTTTTGACTTACATAAGATCTTTGCGTAAAAGTTGTCATAAAATGTTAGTTGACTAACAAGCACACAAAATTTACCTTATGATTATTAACAATGACATGAATCTGATTCTGGCACATAACAATGTAATAACGTAACGTCATGTCGTCAGCACGGGCGCGACGCTCGCGCAGCGCACCGCGTGGCTGTCGGCGGGCGTGGTGTGCGTGCGCGGCGCGGGCGGCGGCGGCGCGCGCGGCGGCGAGCTGCTGCGCCGGCTGGAGGAGGCGGGCGAGGTGGCGCGCGTGCAGGCCGCCGTGCGCGCCGCCGCGCTGCAGCGCCGCCCGCCGCTGCACCCGCAGCTGCTGCGCCGGCTCGATGATGAGCTGCTCGAGGTCACGCAGGTAATTTATCTATTTATTTAGAACTGGTACGTCTAACATGACAAGACTCGTTAGGGCGTGTTCCATTAAGCGATCACGACGCTGGTGTTTGAATTCCGACTTGAAATCTTTCTATTTTAATGTTGTTTGACAGTTGTATGAAGAATACGCAGACCGCTACAATCTGTGGGAGTGCAAGTTAGCCATTGTGCAGTGTTCTGGGCACAACGACGCCCTTCTCGTGGAGAATATTTGGAGCAACATTCTGTCGGAGGCGGAGACGGCGGCGCGCGCACTGCCTACCGCCGACGAGCGGCTAGCGTCCGTACTCGGCAAGCTAACCACGCTGGGCAGGGAGTACGTCAATACTGGCCACTGCTTCCCCTTGTGTAAGTTGATTTTTTTACCACCACATCGACACTTGCCGTCAGGTGCGATTGTAAACGAGCCTTAATAAGTAAAACAAAGTTAAGAGTGAGGAAATAAATTCTATAAATAACGTTTAGTTTTTATTAAAAATGTAACTTTTAATTTTTGGCATTTCATATAAAAAATTCATATTTATATTTCAATATAAAAATATATTATGTAAAATATAACTAAATTCGTATAATTGCAAGATACTTCAATGATTGCATTGCATTGATATTTATTGGTTAATATTTTTCAGATTTTATTGTGCGGCAATTAGAAATCATGAGCTGCAAATTACAAGCGCAAGATAAGAGCATGGTTTTTAGGGCGATATTGAATATTGGAGTATCCTTAGAACAAGTATTAGATATTTATATTAAGTAAGTATTTATTTTAATTAAATATTATTTAAGTTACTTGGCGATGAAATTACAAGCAGCAATTGGGCGGAGCTATCGGGGCACCAATGAGCGGGAAGCAGCTCATCCATCCGTCTAACTCAAAATAACATTTACTGTTTATATATTACAAAATATTGTGTAAATTTATTACATATAAATACGTTATACCTAGTCTTCAAACTTTATACGCAGTTTGGCTAGATTATTTTAATATAATTCTTATACCATGTTAATGAACAAATAAAATAAATAAAAATAATAAAAACAGGCTGGTGAGCGTGAACGAGCGCGTGTGGCTGGGCTGCGGCGACGAGTCGCACGTGTGCGCGGCGGCGGCGCTGCTGCTGGCGGCCGTGCGCGCGGAGCTGGCCGCGCTGCCCGCCACGCCGCGCCGCCGGGCGCGGGCGCGCGCGCGCGACCTGCACGACGCGGCCATATCCGCACTACAGGTGTGTATATTGAAATAAAGAAACGTTTCTCCATTTTACAAAATACTGCAACCTGCATTTTGTATTAACAGGCGTTAACTGCATTGCTGCAGTGTTTGAAATCTAGATAAATTCATTAAGCGTATTACTCGTAGCTGGGGTAATTTCTCATACTTGGGGCAGTTCGTTAATATTATGTTGGTGCAAATATTTACTTTCACCCAATAAGCTCGTTGCTTTCACCTATTGGGCGCTTCTTCATTGGCCGACACGGCACCGGCACTGTCACCGATATCACGACGTGATGTCAAAATAGTATATTAAATTGATACCCGAGATATTATGTATGCTGTTCTACCGAAGCTATTTTGTTTACCGTCTTTTTTAACGCGTTTCATGAAATATCTTCGTTTCTAATTTTGATAACTCAGTGACTTTTGAGTTAAGATTTCTTTATGCGCATAATTCCGATACGGTATCCTTAACTTTCTTGGCATTTAGCTTGGGACTTCAACAAAAATATACTTATTTCTATTGGAGATAAAATTAATATGTGTTGCATCCTATTGTTATCCATAAGACATAATCCTATTGTTATACAGAAGATTTTTGTTCTTTTGCAGGCCCGCCCCAACACCCAGTATCTAATCGACAAACTTAATATAGCGCAGGCTCATTTAGATCGAATGGACTAAAATTATTATCGTAGTAAAATGTGTAATTTATAAGGTTGTTATACTTTTAGTTAAGTTCTGGTGTTACATTTTCAATAAGTAAATTCTTGATTATTTGGTTTTTTTTGACATACATTGTTTTTACATCATAAAGACAATTGGTTATATAAATTATGAAATAATAGATAATAAATTTGATAAATAATATTTTATTCTGTAAATTTATTACAATATATCATTTCGTTAATATAAAAGTTGAGGTGAAAAGAATCCATACAAATCTTTTATACTAATAGTTGTTATTTTCGAACGGCAGTGGTTCATTATGTACTAAAGTAATCTTAAATTTAATATTGCCTACAAAATGTAATGTGATACATATATACATTTTAAAAAGTGTAAGCTCTTCGACTACATTCAGTTAAAAATCTAATAATTTTGTAATTATGTGCAGTAAATGTAAAAGTAGTTTTTACATCAGAACTAATTTCTATTTTTGTATATAAATTACTATCTCTATTTCGTGGTTTTATTTTAGCCCGTAATATTAAAGGCACAGAATTTTAAATTCTGCAAAGGCATGGAATGTAGTCCACTTGTTGGTTAAGCTTATATTCTGGTTTAGTTTTATGCTATGTACTCTAAGTAACGATAAAACCATCTATATTCTACCATACTGTTCAAGATTCTACAGTTTATTAGTGTACTCAGATTTTTCAATCTATTACGGTTTATTCTACGGATGAATCTATTGGGAACGATTTTTTCAGTAGTGATTTAGTAGGTGGACAGACATCATTCCCAGTAGTAATTAATCGTCATATCAGCCCATCTGAACAAACTGGCTCACTTTATCATTACATAGTTACCAAGAAGTATTAGCCTTATAAGCAAATCATAACTCCAAAGAGAAATATGTAAAATTTACGATATAATTCCAGAGCCTCGACTTTACACTATGAATACTGGCTTCATTATTAAAAATATATTAAATTTATGGGCGAATCATAATACTATTAAGTGAGCTTTAAGGAGATTCATCAAAAGGATTCGTGTTGATTTGATGCCCGTGATGATCAACGTCTGGGTAAGTATATACGCTCGTATGTCCACTAATGGTCGGTAATCCCACCGTGTTCATCGAAGATATTATAACATTACTGTATTTATTAGGATCCTTTCCGGAATTCTTCCTTGTGATGGTAGAGTAGGTCGGCGTCGCCTTGGGAGGCAAGTCTTTGATCCTAGAAGCGGCGCGGTACGTCCCAAATTCGTCGGGCGGCGGCGGCAACGAGAATCCGTCTGAGGTTTGAGTGATTTCCGACGTCTCATCGCTGATCTCCTTTGCAGCTTTATGACGCATTTTTCTTGGCATCGTGTAAAACGTGTTCATCTGGAATCATTAAAATTACATAGTAAGTATTATAATATATTTAGGAGTATGCCTTCTGATTTACCCAAAGCGCAAGTTGCTTAAAGGGTTTATTTACAAAAGGTCAGACTAAGAAGGATCTGCTAGTGATACGGTGAAGAAAACTGAATTTTAAAACATTTTTTGCTTACTTAAATGTAGACTGGAAACATTAAACCTCGTTAACTATCGTAGTATTGGTAGATTTATGTTGGATATATGCAGTATCAAACCGAAACTTACCGGTTTAGCCACGTTGTAATTAGTCTCGGGGGGTAGATGCATAACTAAATGATCGCACAGCACATCCATGTCTCTCTTCCTGCTGATGTTTTGCAGCGAATGTACCCTACAGCTGGAGGAGTGGCGGGGAGCTTTACCCATGTCGTGGTCAACATTGTCCGCCATGTATCGCGCGGAATGGAAAGAACTGGTTCTTTTCACATCGTAATTCTTCGAAGGGTACTTCGCCATCGCCCGCCGGAACGAGTCAGTGCGCCGTATGTTGCACTCGCTACCGTCATCGCTGTCGTGGAATGTGTCGCAGTTGGATTCTGAAAGGAGTTAGTTAAAATTTTATATACCCATCAATCCGTAGCGCTAGTGCGCGCACAGGACCGGTTCTTACGCCGCTAGCTTAACCGATTCAATGCGGTGGACTATTTGACAAACTTTCATGCCTGGCTACGAACAAATGTTTCGTGGCTCCTCTGGGGCGCCCAACGCCAGGCACTTTGATGGCTCCCCTAAGGCGCCTTCCGCCATGTATTGTAATGTATCGCTTTTTTTGTTGTTTCCACTTGCTGTAAGTTTAGTCGCCAACCAAAATCGAACGTAAGCGGTTTTATTGTTCGTTTAGTGTATAAAAAAGTGATTATCTACGTGTATTAATGGAAATGGAAGGTAAGTGACTCATTTATGTAAGGTGTTGTAAACCTTTTTGTAGTTTTCATTGAATTTATAAAACTATACTTATTTCTTTTCTAGTCTGTCGACAAAATTTAAATTCATGATAGATTTTTTATTTAATTACATTTATTTACATAAATTTAAAAGATTTACAATTCAGTTTACGCACTTTTTATTTTAAACAAAAAGTAGTTACAGAAAAATTCGTCGTAATGCTCACAGCAAGTTTTTTTTTTGCTTGATATAAACATATATTCTTTTTTGTTCTAGAATTACCAAAAAAAAGAAAATATATCCCAGAATCACAACTGGAAACGCAATGTGACACTGACTACGAGTTTGTCGAACAGGCTTATTTAGAACAAAATTCCCAGACTTATGATGACTGGGAACCTGGTCAAGAAAATGAAGATGAAATAAATTCTGCGGCGGAAGGTACAAAAAAACCTACGAAAGATTGTGCAACGTACACAGAAATATCCACCAAAGATATTTCAACGTTTACTGAAAATATAATGGTAGAAGATAAAGAACAATTTACGAGTACAACCGTCGTGGATATTCACGCCTGTAAATATTTTGGGAAATTCGTATCTAACGAGTTACTACGTTTTAGTATTAATGAGAGATATATTATAATGCAAAAAATTATAGAAACGCTAAAAAAATAATTTTATTAATAAACCATAAGTTTTAAATGAAAAGAGTTTTAGATGAAGAGAGAGAGGCGAGTTAAATGAAAAGCATCGGTTTTACATAATATTAAGGTTTATTTATTAACATTGTGCAATAATATTACATAATTGTACTTATTTATAAGGTAGATTTTTACTATAATCATTAAAAAGACTGATTTAGTAATTACTAATGAGAATTGTTTGTTATAAGTATTTAAAAATCTTCAATTAAACAAATTATAACATATAGTGTGTGTATTAATTGAAATCATGAAATACCTGCAAGCTAAAAATATCATAAATATTAAAAATTTCTAATACATTTGTTAATATTTATGATATTCTCGGAAGCATGGGGTGAGACATAACCCTGGGAATTCTGGGCAATCAGAACAACCATACATAACCAAGTTTCTTTTTTTAGTTTTGCTATAGCATACTCTGCATCGCTTTCTCATTGTCCTTCCACCACTCTTAGTAAAAGTACTAGGTAAATGTATTTTTCTTTCAACAAGGGATCGTTGTGGCACGGTTGGTGGCTTTAATAAATTTTCTAATACACTTTTTCTAAAATCATATAATTCTATATTCGATTTGCTTATTTCTCGATATAAAAGAAAGCTATTCACCAAACATATTTGGATTAAATGGATTATAACTTTTTTATACCAACGTAAGGTTTTGTGTTTGCAGGAATAATAACTTAAAAGCTGGTCGTGCCTATCAATTGCTCTCATGTATTTATTGTACTGAATTAGTACATCAGGCTTATACTTTATAGTGCGTATTCGGCGACTATTAGTCCCTTTGTAAATGCTTTTATGCTGCGAGCTCAAAAGCAGCACTTCGCGTTTATCCTGCCATTTGGTAACAACAATTTTTTTGGAATTGTGAACAATACAAGATTCACCGGTGTTTAATTTTATATTAATTAAAGTGGGATTACCAGCGCGCTTTGCTCGTAGTGTACCTGTTACGTACGTGTTTTTATCTAAAAGCTCCTCTGCTAAACCAACGCTGCTATAATAATTATCAATATAAAGTGAATGGCCTTTATTTAAATATTTTTCTATTAACAACATTACTACTTTTTTTACATGATTTTTTCCACCTACCAATTGATCCCCAGAACCAGCATATAAATGAATTTTTATTACTAGGCCATTCATGTCAGCTAACAGTCATATATAATTTAATTCCATAACGATGGACTTTCCCTTTTAAATACTGGCGGAAAGAAAGACGTCCTTTCCACAAAATCAAGGATTCATCTATTGCAACATTATTGGATGGGTAATAAGTTGTGGACATTGTTTCGTTGAACATATCTATTAACGACTTTACTTTAAAAATACTTTCCGGCCTCATTTCATCTTGGACATTTAATGCTCTTAATATTAAATAAAACCTGTCCCTAGCCATAAATGAATGTGGGCTTAGGCGCATTAAATAATGTCGAGACCAATATTCGGCCATTCTATTAACTTTCACGGTACCCATAAATAAAATTATGCCAATAAATACCGTGAACTCCTCAAGACTTATCTCCTTCCATTTTGTAAAACGAGCTTGTGCGGTGCGTGCTGCAATCTTCAATTCATTGCCGCACTTGTTTGTACAGTTTAAAATTAAATCAATGATACGACTATTGAAAAATAAAAAGAAAAAATCTATCGGTGTTTTTCCACTCATGTTATGAGGCGGTAATAAACCAGGTGTGCCCGTAAAAGGAATCTCGGCCATATTCGAGGGGTTTCCATTGAACCAATCGGTAGTAGGGGCTTCCTCAGTTGTATTTTCAACGTCCTGTTCTAACTGATCTTCAGCACAAACGGCTTCTTCATCTTCTGTGTTTTCATTTACCAAATCTTCCAGAAAGTTATCCACATCCTGTGCCAAAATCCCATACAATTCTGCATCACTTATAATAGCATCAATGCATGGCATGTCTGATAAGTTTATATGGCTGGGAGACATCATTCCGGATAACTCCATAGATATGAGATCCCAATTTGACGGGCCAGGTTCAGGGGATGGAGGAGTAGCCATTTTGGTTAGCAACTGAAAAAAATAGTAGAATAAGTTATCTAGCAGTCAACACACTTTATTTTATACGTTATAAAGGTGTTGTAACACAGACGAACACACACACAAACACACACACACTCTCTCACACAGATATACATTCTCACATTCACTGTCATACACAAGCACACACACATACACACTCACACAGTGTTTGTACATGTGAGTGTGTATGAGTGTAAGTGTTTATCTGTTTCGTCGAATGTTATGTATTTAAGCGCTTATGTGTGTGTATGTGGTGTTTGTGTGTCTATGTATGAGTCTGGGGGTGTTTGTCTGTTCATTTGTTTCAAGAGAACACCTTACATAGGGTACCTATCTTTCCGCTTAACGTAGAATTTTAAGTGTTTTACCTCTTACTTAACATTGTGTAGTTAAAGACAGAATAATAAACGAACAATTTAGAAAATTTTGTATTTTTTTTAGTTCTGAACACTGGTCACGAAATGGGATTTTTTCCAAAAACCATAAAATGTTCAATAACTCAAGACTGATTTATTTTGGCATATGAGTGTTCCTACAAAAGTTGTAGCACGAGACCTGTGCTACATGCCCTATCTAGGTTTTCCTCTAACATGGAATCACTCTGTCCCTCATGTTAAATTTCAAAAAGCTCATGTTAAATTTCAATGATTGAAAAGACTAGAAAAGAAAAAAAGAACATTGTTAAAAAAACTCACCTTGTAAAGTCAAGAATCAAAACAGAGTCCAAATTACTAGCCGGGGTAGTCACTGAAGCAAAATCTCGAAGTCCAGATACACAGTCCACAGTTGTTAAAAGGCAAACTAAGAGACTTCAGAAGCGAGCATTAAACGGTCACAACGTGCTTACGTCTGATCACCATAAATAGCAAAACAGAAGTAAACGAAAAAACATCATCGATAGTTAAGTAATTTGCGCGTGAGAAACCTTGTTAAGTGATTTATGGCACCGACTTCTTTTGTTTTTAGTTAAATAACATCTTTCCCTAGCCCATCAATAAAAAGGGTCGGTCGGCACGGCATATTAACAATAAGCAGTAGGGCAATAAAAAGCTTAAAAATCTTTAAAACATCTTTGATATGACTGCATAGCATAACAACAAAAGATAGTGCTTTTCTGAGAATCGTTTTTGTTGTTGTTTCTCACCAAAAATAAACTAAGTACATTGTCTTGATACCTAAGGAATGCAATTACTAGTCCGGTTAAATTTGGACATACTTCGAGAAACTACCTAGTTATTACCATAAACTTGCAAAAGAGCATATCCACAAAGCAAAAAAAGTGAAAACAGATATTTTTTAAATATTTAACTGTCATGATTAGTGCTATTCGTTTGTAACCCTTAATATTAAATAACATTTAAATAACGCTTAAAATGGTTTACCATCCCCGAAGAGTGTGAAATCACGCTACACCTTAAAGCGATTTCTCTGGAAAGGATCTACGTGATAAATAAAGACACTAATATTTTTAGAACACTGAAATATGTACTATTGATAAATTTAAATTAGTCAGTTTTTTGGTTTCAAATATTGGCTCCTCTGGGGTGCCACCCGCCATGCACAAAAGTTACCTTTCATAATTATTGTTTCTATTGAAAAGGTTTACAACATCTGAAATGTCTTTTTTCACGCTATATCTTGAAACTAATACTAGTATCGTAATCTACGTGACAAATAAGGAAACTTTCATTTAGGGCTAGCCTCTGAATAAAGCTTTTTTAGCGGAGTTTTACAGGAAAACATTTTGGCTCCTCTCGGGCGCCACCCGCCATACACAAAAGATACACATGGCGCCTCTGCGGAGCCATCCGCATTGAATCGGTTAAGGAAGTATACTGGGAGTTCTAAATATGATAGGAGACTCGATTGGACTGTTAACTGGTTTGACCTCACCTTCAGTATTATACGCGCACAGCGGCGGGTCGGAGCGGTCGAGCGGCAGGTCGGCGCGCTCGGAGCGCTCGTGCGCGCACAGCACGAGCCCGCACGCCGCCAGCGCGAGCAGCGCCACGCCGCCGCACAGCGACAGCGCCAGCGTCGTGATGTTCGTCACCGCGCTTATCGTCTCTTCCGCCTCTAATACATACATACATACATACTCGTTAACAGTTGAAACAGCTGTGACTCACTGTGAGAAATCAATTAGTCGTGCGAAAAATAATAACTGTCGTTTAAAAGAAGGTCAGGTAGCCGTAGGTACTGTCCGATGTTAAACGTTTATCGTCACGGACATTTTAAATTTTTACTGTGACGAGTATGCTCGTTCTATTTAGGTATGTATTAGTCTCGCCTTGACCACGATTCATACAATTGGTGTTTAATATCGGTATAAAATACCCGTTGCACTTAAAAAAATTCTGCTCTGCAAAATTTATTTACCGTCGTTTAAAAGAAACTTATTGCAGTACTGCAGTAGTATAAAGTATAGTAAAAATGCAGTGTCAACAGTACTTACTAATTACTAGTGTCTACAAGAAAAGAGAAAGACGACATGCCCACCCGGTTGCAATACAGAAAATTTGGCCATGTATCCTAGTAACTATCAGTATGTATCTGCCGATGGGCAGCACTTACATATACTATAAGTAGGTATATTTTCTTACCTTCCGTTTCATCTATAATGCTGTCCTTGTCGATCTCCACCGGCTTGCTGTCTCCTTTATCGTTGAAAGCTTTTATAACAAACGTGTAACTTTCTTGCTTTGGTTCTGGGATTATGAACTTTGGTTCTTGGTTTATAGATGACGTTATCTCGTCTTTTGAATCTAACGTTTGTACGCTGAATTTGAATTTCTGTAAGAAAATAAAATTGTTTATATTTTTCGCAGCAACTATTGTACTGAGGAGTATTAAAAAAAATTAAAAGTCGTATTGTTTCCTGGGCAGTAAATAAAAAGAATAAACCGACGCCAATGTCCTCGTCAATAACCTCCTCCTTTTTTGAAGTCGGTTAAAATAATTTGGTGCTTTTGGATTTTCTATGTCATTAGCCGACAAACGAACAGACGAGCCACCCGATGACCCGCGGTCTGTCGCCTGGACACCAATAACACCAAGAGCCAATGCGTTGCCGGCCAAGGAAGAAGAAAGAAAAATGACTAGCTCTCAAGTTCCCAAAGCCAGTTTCTGCCATTTGGCGTTTGGCGACTGACCAAGTTGACGCTTAAAAGTCTAAATAAATAAAACGACTGACAAGGTAGGTGTGTGCGGGTCGTTACAAAACAATTTATTGCACGCCATTTTAGGAAAGAACAGTAAAGTGAAATGTAAACAATGGATGATCTTATCGCTAAAACCGATTTCGTCCAGATAAGCCAAAGTAGAAATCTTAGATAAGTAGATAAAGGGGTAGAGTTGTGGGTAGGTCCATGTTTAACGAAAAAGCGCATCAACTTTCATACAGTACCTAGTGTTTTGCGTGATGCACGGACAGACATACATACAGACAGACAAATTCTAAAAATGATATTTTTGGCTTCTATTGGCCCTATGACGACGCTCCAAACATTTTTTCTCAAATATATCTTATGTACAGACATAAATTAGTTACAGTTTTATTAAGGTAATAGATAACATTGTAGGTACGCGGCTAGTAGCGGGGTACCTGCGGCAGTCCCCCGTCGTGTCCCTCGACGCAGCTGACGGTGATGCCGGCGGCGTCGCGCACGGCGAGGCACGCGCCCGGCGGCTGCGGCACCGTCTCGTCCGTCACCAGGAACGAGCACCTGCTCTGCGGCAGCGAGTCGCTCACCACGCCGTTGTGCCCCCAGCAGTATATTAACGCTGTTATTAACAATCTCTATTAACACAGCAGTGATAGCCGAGGACTTCGCACGTTAGACCCACTCAACTCCCACCCGTCACCGACAAAACTAAACTAAAATTCAATAATGAGCTTTATATCTTGTGGTGCAAGGTTGAATTTCGAACGTATACTTCAAAGATGTGCGCTACTCGCCGCCATGAACAGAGCAGGGTCGGAATCCGAGTTGAGTCGACGTCGAGTTGGTGTAATGTCCGCAGTCCTTTAGCCGTGTGGTTTGAATGTTGAACTGGACTCTCGAACCGGAGTTCCCGGGTTACAATCCCGCACGCACCTCCAATTTTCAAAAATCATGTGCGTATTACAATTTAATTATTACTTGTTTTGGTGAAGGAAAACATCGTGAAGAAATCTGCACACCTCAGAGTTCTCCATAATGTTCTCAAAGGTGTGTGAAGTCCGCCAATCCGCACTGGGCCAGCGTGGTGGACTATTGCCTGTACCTCTCACGTTGTGAGTGGAGACTTGTGACCAGCAGTGGGACAGTTGTGGGTTGCGATGATGAATAACAAAGATATTAAAACTAGAATACGTTACGTTCATACAATGCAAGTTGCTTTTTGCTTTTGTATCCGCTCCAATGACATTACTGTAACTAATTATGGATGTGAAAGATGATTACGGAACGCATTAGCCAAAAAGAGATAGCTACATGAAAATTAGTCCCATTAGCAAAATATGACTGTTACATTTTTCGCACGCTAATGACATATTTACTTCTTTTTATTTATACCTATGTAGTACGAGTATTATGGTCTATTATATCTTTTTATATAGGTACTACGTCTATGAATTTGACGATTTTGGAGTGCATATCATACGTGGTCACAAATGTGTGACATCAAATATTTTGCGATGGGATTTAAGTTTAAATTTATAGCACTTGAGATTTATACATGTGACGTTATGATGCTTATGACTCGTACTCATCAATCATGAAATACTTATTTGAAAACCCATTTTATTAATTTCAAATTAATCTTTGCTTACTGTATGTAGTGTCATTAGGCCTTTCGTACGAGTATGTCGGACCATCAGTGTCCAGAGTGTGTGTCTCGTTGGTCCGCAGCTTGCTTGTGTTCGTCTCGCTAATGAACATCCACCGGTAAGAGGTCGGCGCGGGATTGGCTTTCACTTTACAAGTCAAGTTGATAGACTCACTTGACCCGACGCCGTACTCTATAGTACTCTCGTCTTCACAATACGCAGGATCTGTGAAAGTAAACATTTTAGTACACTTTCAATTTTAATTCTTCGGCTGTTCTGAGTGAATACAAGAGATATTTCACCAATTAGAACATAATTTATAATAAGTGAAAACAATAAGTATTTGAAATTTTTTCATATGAAAAAATGTATCATAATATGTAAAAAAAATTATCATATGATATATCATATTTTAAAGATTATCGGCATTCCGGCTACTTTTGCCAAATAATTATTTCGTATTGTAAATTTTATCAACGCGGCGCGTAGTGAATTAGTCGCGACTCGTACAATTAGCTTGAGTATTCGACGTGTCGCAGCGTTATAGTGAAGTAGGAGTATGGTAAAACAATGTACTCACAGGTGACATCTATAATAAGAGGCTCGCTGTAAGTAGACCCCTGTTCGTTGAAGGCGAGGCACTTGTACTCCCCCGCGTCACTTTCCGTCACGGCGACGAGCGCTCTAGTAGCTTCCATACTCATTTCTCCGTTCTCATCGCTCTCTTTCAATTCTTCATCCTTTAACCAATAGCATTAATAATAGTTTTGCATTCTAATTACAGTAGATAAAATCATAGAATAATTTATTAGAGACCTCCCGTTAGTCAATTTGTAGTCATTTCATTGCATAGCTGGTTCGATTCCCGGCCGCGTCAGATAAATCTGTGTCAAAAATTACCTAAAAATTAGCTGCGTAAAAATGATCGACTACAAGCTACATACCCCGTGGTACCATAATATTTGGTGGACTGCGGGATTTGCTTTATAGTTGCAATTGATGGTCACGTTTGAACCCTTTACGACGGAGAGAGTATCGTTGTCTAGACTGTCCTTTACAACAATCTGCACAATCGGCGGATCTAGAATCAAAAATAATTGTCACTCAATGTTTGGAGATGCGCCTTTTAGTATAATTGTTTATTTAGATATTTATTACTACATCCATTGACATGCATCGATATCCATATTTGAAGTACACCTCTGAAACAAAATATAGCAAACATGACATCTCTTAAGACTGGTTTAAACGCCTGATAAAACTAAGCAACGAGTGTTATAGTGTTTCGTTTAGCTACTTGTGAAATAGTCATTGTGTTTTTTAATTTTACTTAGTATGTATAAATAATTACTTTAAACGTACTCACATAAGACGCAAAGCGGCAGGCCGGTAGCACACATGTACTGTTTCTCGTCACGTTGGTATGCGGGAACGCAGCATGTGATCCGCGACTCGTCAAACTCCGGGGTAATGCTCAAGTAGATCTCGCTCACTATTAAACGTTGCGATGGCTCTTTCTGATGGACAAAGCATTGGTGTATAGTTCTCCCTTAAATGAATCCAGTTCTATTCGTTAATGTATCTTACATTTATTTATTTACTTACACCTTTACCTACCCTATAATAGTGGTATAATGGTGGGATCTATGATAGAAGCATTCTTTGCTAATTGACTTTTAAAGCAGTGAAATTTCCATTGTTACTTTATATTGTTTTGTTTCCAGATCCTATCCCGCCTATCAGTGCCTACCACGGAATGAATCCGGCATGCCGAAGATCGGTCTCACTCATAAAGAACAACCTTGAGAAGGGCTAACAGAGCAGGCACGACCTCCAGCAATAAAGACACGACCAAGAAGATGTTTCCAGATTCGTCATCAATAATTCCTCATCTCAGAGACTCAGAGAGTCAGTACTTTGTTAAATCAGTGTGGCTGCGTATGCTGTGAGCAATTTTTTGTAATAGAATTGGACACTACCGGTTTAGGTACCGAAATAAAAACATAAATCGTATAGTATCAGTTAAGTACCTAGATTTAAAACATTAGTAGGTATCCGTGATTCAAAATTGAAATGATAGACAATAAAATGCATTTCATACATCGTCAGGAAAAAATACGTCATAATCTAATCCATTTGCTGGTATAACAAGCGCCCCTAACTTAACTAAGTAATCGAACGTGAACTCGACGCGGCTTAGTTATTTCAGTCCTTCTCCTTCACAAGTTTCATCTTTGCGGCACAATACAACCAATAGTCCATAGCCATACGACAAACTATAACTTACAGTGATATTCTGCTCCAAGTTGGCCAACTGCGAGTCGTCGAGGCGCCAGACGACCGCGGGCAGCGGCCGAGCGCCTAGCACGCGGCACTGCAGCGAGAGCGGCGCGCCCGCCGACACCCGCGCCTCGAACACCTTGTCGGCTCGGTCGCCTGACACCCTGATCGCGACTAGTTCTGGTGGTACTGTGCAATAACATGTCTCTGAACTCTCTGAAGACCGTTCCCAATATTCTAACTATCAGTTATCTTTGTATATCTAAGTAAATAAAAAATAAAAAAGATACATTGGTTGCCCACTAGCCCCTCCACCAATCCGCAGTGGAGCAGCGTGCTGAAGTATGCATTAGGTTTCCTCGGGTATGGGGAGAAACCAATGCTCTGTGGCTTATTAATGAGTTGAAGTCATGTAAAGTACAAAACATAGCACGATCTTAATATAATTTTACTTACAATACATTTCAATGACGATGTCTATGGAGAGCGGTGGGGTCTTGTCGTTGTTGTTGGCGAAGCAGGTGATCACCCTGCCGTGGTCCTCGCGCCGCAGCGGGCCGTACGTGAGGTCGCTGCGCACGCGCTGCTCCGACAGCGGCGTGCACGACTCCTTCAGCACCCGCCCCTCCGCCGCCCACGACAATAACGGCTGGGGCTTACCTGTACAATATCATCTTGAAATTATATTATCCAACTATGTGCTACCCCTGTTGAATATCATCTGAACATTAGTATGTAACCGCCATCCCATCGCTTTGGGAAACATAAGCTTCAGTGCCTAGTGACCAGAAGGTAGGTGGTAAGTGTCGGTGCTGAGAGGATTTTAGAAAATTCCCCACCTAAGGGAATAAACTATGGACTCACTTGAAACTGCATAATACGTAGGTTTCTCAAGTCACGCAAGTGAGCACTAACAAAGGATTTTTGGAAATTGAAAGGCGTAGACGCGGAGGAGTACTATTTATAATCCCAGAAACTTAATAATGTAATACGGTTCCAAATAAAATATGCATGGGTACCGTCGTGTAATGATTTGTTATTGTGTGTCAAAACTGACTTCTTACGAATTAAAACTATCCGATTCACAATATATATATACCATTTTTTATTATAACATGGCTTACCCCCATAAGCTACGCAGAAGAGATGAAGGACGTCGCCGACGTAGTACGGGCCGATGTTGCGGCTGGTGTTGGAGCCGGCGCTGGCGCTGGTCACCCGCGTGCCGTTTTCGTAGATCACCCACAGCCGCTGCGGCGGTTCTGCGACAGATTGACATAAAATTAATTTAATTTCATGAATTTTATTCGAAGTTTCTGTCCAAAAAGCAGACCAGACACCGAATTTATAATAAATACCACTAGGTTGAGTTTGGCACCCATTTATTTTCTAAATTATTAGCAGTCATTTTTTTATCATTAGATGGCAGACCTTATGGTATGGTATGGTACCATTTAGCTAAGCAAAGGCATTGCTGTCGCTGTGTACCAACGCGTTATGGTAGCATTCGGTTCTTAGCGACCGCGACGCGCGTCGTCTGTAGGTCAAGTCGTCAAGTAAGGGTTGAACCCCAAACACCCCTAATAATTACAACTTGTTGCATTAGCTGAAAATACTAAAATAGAACAACATAAAGGCACTTGTTAGTATGAACCTACTAATGACGCAATATTTACGTCGCATAATTGTTGGTAAATGGAGTGAATTGTTCCGGCGTTGTGAGCTTCCTCATTAAGCGGGCCAATTAATCGAAATAGTGCTATTTCGACCACAGAAAAGTAAATGGCCTATGTACTCTTTTTGTCGGCGTGTTGATTCTGAGAACTCTGGTATTTGCGTTGCCCAAATATTTTTGTGACGTCTGAATTAAAATGTAATATTGGCTATGCATAGAGTCATAATTAGGCGTAAAATTAAATTATTGCAATGTAGTAAGTTGAAAGTAGGTATAATACCTACATACCTTCTTGTATATAATTATGTAGGTACTTCTTTTTTTTCAACATACCTTTTACATTACACCTTGTACGGATTTAATTATGAACTAGTAGGTAAACCCGACACCGCATCGCTTCGGAAAACTAATGTTTGCAACTTTCTTTGTTAACCTGTGGTTTGCAAATATTTATTATCTATGCAGAATCACACATCATACCTTCCCATTTTTTTCCCATTTCCATTCGTTTTCCTGTGGAAACGAAACGAGATACATTTGCCTACGTGAATGTACCGCCCTTGAACTATTTCCATATCAAATATCACATTTATTCATTGATCTGTTTTGACGTGAAACAAGGAAAAATAAACACTTTCGCATTCATAATAAAATGATTAGTATGGATATGCATAAAAATAAAAAACGAAATTAAGAAATTTGAAAATCCACGTGCTGCAAAATTTTTAATTTCGCTTTTTAATAATATGCTACCATTTTCTAGCGTATCTACATAATTCTCCTCGTGTCATTCAGACTAATGGTGTAGTTTAGCATTAGTGTTACAAACGTAGATGCGAAACTTAATGAGCGTGACGTCTTTCTACTTTAAGTCACAAAAAATCTTTTACTTTTTCCATTTCTTATTTGCAATATGTAGGTAGGTACATCATTACCATTTGGAAAGAGAAAGAGTTATAAATTAGTACGTGCGATAAGTAGGTAATACCGAGATGCTATTATAATTTTGTCTGTTTGTCGATAGGTAGGTACCTACGTTTGGAAACTTTATTCGGTATACTTAGTCGAAATTTTATTACGTAGTCGACTTCAATAACTTGTTGTGGTCCGGTTGGGAGCTTAAGAGGCTGTATTTTTCTGTCATTTTTCTACTTCCTCGACCGGCAACACATCGACAGCCTTTGCTATTGCTAATGTCCATGTACTTATGACGTTCACCACTAATCATCAGGTGGCTCGTCGAATTGCATTCTGTCATAATATAAGTACAATATGATCTGGAACTCTATTAATGGCGATACATACGATCCAGATACCATGCACTTAGTCGGTTTCTTTTTTCAAATCCAACAATGCTTTATTTAAATGCAAACTACTTACCTATATAACCTTTATCAATTTTTCACTCTGGTTAATAATATAAAATCTATATATGTGACCCTATTACAATCACTAATTCCTGGATAACGCCAAAGACTACCGTGTAGAATGCAATTTGTTAATTGTATCAGCAATTTTACAAAATATAAAATTCCATACCAATAACAATGAGTTTGATGTACGTATGGAGAGCAGGACTCGCGGAGAAGTCCGCCAGGCAGCGGTAGTACCCCGCGTCCGCGGCGCGCACCGACAGGATCTGCAGCTTCTGCAGATCATCCTCCTCCGCCTCCACCAACCGGTAGCGGTCACTGCCCACCACCTTACTGGACTCACCGCGTAGATCGCCACTGCTGGTGCAAAGCAATAAAACACGAATAAGATACTCGTACCTAGGTAGGTGGTAGGTAGGTACATAAAAACCCCCCGACTAAGAGAATCTGTAATGAGCTGATGATCATCAAACGCTTGAACAGATCTTCATAAATTAGGTACCTATAGATAGGGATTATGTCGATCATGTCAGCAACAAAAACCCGCATCTAATTCGGTCCATTCGTTTAAGAGCTACGATGCCACAACAGACAAACACACAGACACGTCAAACTTACCTATATCTAATAACATCCCTCTTTTTGCGTTGCGTTTTGGGGGTTAAAAATATACGAAAACCTACACCGTAGACCTACTACATCGTAGAAGTTATAGCCTGGGCCGTTTAAAATTTCGTTTTTAATTATTTACGACTTATTAATTATTTATTGGTTTTTATTATTTCACATAGTATCCATTTATGGTCAGAGGGACATAGGTAAGTGCCACAATAACTTCGGACGAATGAATGAATCAGGCGTGTATGGCAGCTTGTTCTCGTATGAGGCGGATGTCTAACTACGGCGTCAATGACTTTGAATCATTCATATGAGTTAGGCAAATTTAATTTAATTCCAGGATTCATTGACCCTTTGGACATCAACCGAATCGTCACAATACCAATGATGGGTTTCCTTTGGCTTCCTATACCAGAACAAGTAGGTATATAAGTTGGCAACGATACGTTTTTGAGATTCGCTTAGATACTTTGTATACCTATGTTATCATTAAATATACCTGCAATTATCCTATGTATTTCACATCTAATAAGTACTTCAGGTATAGGATAGAGATAGACAATATAAATAATGCTAAGAAATAATGATTATTGGGAAAAGAACTGCTGAAAAGATAAATTCCGGACTTCCGGCGTTCCTTCTTAGACCAAGAAAGGTTTTTTGGCAACATAAGTTGTAATTACTTATGTATAGGTATATTATACGTGTGAACGTAAGATATTGTAATATAGAAATTCATGCTATCGGTATACAAGAGGCAGGAAAGTTATTTTTTATATAATTAGGCTATTATTTAAATGTGATAAGATGATGTTAATTTTTTTATGAAAAGGTGCGAATAGTTTTGGCAAAATAACTGCGCTGGGTAGGAACATAGTAAACATATATCTTGCTCTTACATATATGTAAGTAGGAGGGGAGAGCAAGATGGATTGGTTCGGATTTATAGGTAGTTTGGGTTTTGCCCAATTCTATTTTCCCCCTACTTTTGTTTGTAACAGTAGGTATTAACTGATATAAGTACATAATGGCACGCTTCAAATTTAGCCAGTCACGATTAGCATGTACGCGAATAAAGATTACTGATTAGGTTATTGCATAAACATAATAATTATAAAAGCCTATCACCTGTAGAAAGCGGTCGCTGACCCGTTTCTGTACCAAGCGAGTACGGTAAGCTTAGCATCTTCCGTTTCAGCTGTCACGTTGCAGGGTAGTTCCGCTGTGTCTCCCACCACTGCTTCTACTGAAAAGGCATAATATATTAGGGATAAACAAAAACTAGCGAAACCATAATATTTACACACGAATTGTAGAGCAGAATTCCCTCATGAATTTTATAAGGATAAATTTCTTACACTGCTAATCCTCCAATAAACTTTCGAGTTTCACATTGGCACTTATAAAGACCCAGTTTAGTTTACCGAGCTTGGGTACACCTCAGGGCAAGTGTCGCCTTCTTCAAGATAATGAGGGAGGTATGGCGGAACAAAGGTAGACGCGTAGCAATAGCTAAGATTTCATGAGAATTGTACCTACCAAATCTGTTAAAGGTTTAGTTAGGGCGAAAAATACATAGAGTGTACCTAATGATTGTGTAACACTGGTGAACATACTGCTAGTCTTTGGATGACTAAGTATTGACATAGAAGCCGCGTTTGCCCTAACAAATTAATCAATTAGGTACACGCGGTTCCCTGAGTTCCCTGCTTCGGTACGTATTTAGGACTCGATTATGACCTTTACCTTGATTATCATTGATCTAGTTTTGTTGTCCTACATTAAGATGTACCTACCAACCTACGCGTACCTAGAGTAGGACTTCGGTTTGTTTATAAACCCTTATGTCTATATTGTAATCGTAAGTTATTTGTTTTTGTACATAAATGTTAACTTATTAACAATCACAAAATGTAATGAAACCAGAGATGGGCAGAGATGGGGATTTTTCAATCCCCTATCAGTAACGACTGATATGGGACCCCGACCGCACACGTTAGATATTATTATCTTAAGATCTATCTACTTGTTAAGTACCTAGTAAAGAAATGTACCTATATATGTATTAATAAATAAATAGATTGTGTACCTACAGGCCACAAGTCATAATTATGTAGGTACCTACCTATAAAATACAACATTCCCGTAGGTAACTTCACAAATTTCTATTAAAATTTGCGCTTAACGAATGAGTGACAGCTAACGTTTAAAAATTTGAAGGGAGGGAGGATAAGGGGGTGCATCTAATATATGTAAGTAGTAGAGTAAACCTTAGGAATGAAGTGCTCATAGCCCGGCGGCTTGAGTCGATCTTATGTCATCGACAAAGTTAAGCAACAGCGGGCGCGATCTGTAGTTGGATGGGTGACCGCTAGTAGCAAAATCTTGGGTGCTTGCGTGCTTCGGAGGGCACGTCAAGCCGTCGGTCCCGGTTGTTACCATTTGGTAGAAGTCGTTAAGCCATGTCGGATGCCTTCGGGCGGCTAAAAAGATTCCGACACTTGGGCTGGCCACTGACCCCTGCACCAATCCGCAATGGAGCAGCGTAGGTAATAATATTACACACCAAATAATAAAAAAAATCGTAGGTAGGAAATCTAAGGTAGATTCAGCTATTTCTGAGTCTCATAAACATAGCCCAAACAAAGAGGTCACAGTATTTTTCTTCCATAATTTTACGTTTTATGTCGCACATTTAAAATTTTGAGAATAAGTATTTATTTAACTATATTAACAAAAAATAACTTACTAGTCTCAATTTCTTGCGTATCCGAACATTTAAGTAAAAATACCGTCACAATAAGTAAAACGTAACCATACATCATTAACACTACTAGATTGTAACCGATTTTTTTAATATATAAATTGAAGAAGTGCACATTATCGGGAGCCGAAAATGTCGCGATTCGGCGCGCGCATGGCTCGAGTGGGCGAGCAGCGGACACGCGTTTCAATTGGCACGTTTGGATGCAATAAGCGGTGTCGTCGGTCCAGGGAGCTCGGGACTCCGCTACCGGCGAGCTACTCCCGGCCACTTCCGGAGCGAGAGAGCGAGGACAGCCTCGCGAGTGACGTAGCCCGCCCGCCGTTCAAACACTGCCCGCCAGGTCAACGCTTACCTTACACTTTTTAATTGGTGAGGTCGAAACAATTGGGTCACTTTGGCAGGATTTACTTGTTGTGCAAATTGAACAGCGATAGCTGACTAAGCTTATTTACTTTTTATTTATTTTATAATTGATGTACACGTAAAGCTAAAATATACTACATACATAAATATATACTTAATTATAACAAGAAGATTGAAATAGATAAAAAAAAAGTTTGGTATAATGGGGACATAACAAGTAGGTAAGGATAGAGATTTTCTTTTGAGAGTGAGTTCACACAAAACATCGGCAATACTTTTGTGTTTATTGTTACTGTTACCATCAGAAACGTGGCTAAGATGGGTACTGCCATCGATGATTTTAAACGATTGGAACTTTGTGGAGGGAATGAAGGAGAATATTTTGAAAAGATCTAAAATAACAGGTTGGTAACCATAGGAAAGGGCAGAAAATACAGCGAAAATAAAAGGAAAAATAAAGTTGTCGATCCGAGGAGGGAAGGTGAAATAATACCCCAATTTCGGGGTAAAAAGGATGTTCACTAACGATTTTCAACGAACCTAGACATTCTATCAAGAAACAGTTTCAGATAACAGTCCACACCACATCCCACCCTTTTCAGTTGTTTTTATTAATCATCTGTATATTCTGAAAGATGACCTGCTTGCTGACCAGTAACACTTTAGTTTGTCAATATAATATAGCCAGAAACATTTGGAAGAGGCCTCCTCACCAGTTCACCACACCTAATAATATTACTACTTCCTGCTGATACTGCTCCTGTTTTTTTTTTAAATAAAAGTATATAATTCCTCTGTTATAAATATATTTTTATATCGCACGCTTTCGTTCCTGGACAAGTCTAAAAAGCTTTCAATTTATAAGATAATTTTTCTTCTCTGCTGCTTAATTCAATTCTTAGTCTTACCATATCTTTTCTAGTGCAGAGAATTCAAAACACAAATAAATAAACAAGTGATTATACATCTGGTTTATTAATTCCACATAGGTATAAGTATATGTACATAGGTCTACTTTGAATTTTTTTGGAGTTTCTTATTATTAAAACAATTAAATATAAAACCGTCAGAAATGACTAATACCTACACTTCTAGATATTACTGGCAATAATTACAACAAATCTATTTTGAATGTTACAATTTTGTTATGTAACTACCACTATGATAATAATCATAATTATCATAAATTACGCTATTACTCTAATTTCAGATTTAACAACTACTTACCTTTATAAAAATAAAGTACCTACTTAATAAAAACGTAAATCAACAAAAATAAAATGTTGACAGGTTGGTTTACAATTTTGTTTTTGTTCCTACAAAAAACACACTTAATCAAACAGTGAATACCTAATGGTTATAAATTAACAACTTAGTGCTAATTGTTTGGCACAATAGCTTATGAGCCGATTTCACCAATGTCGTATAATCTTATTCTCGGGATAAGTAGTCAATTACTCGCGAGTAAGCCCATTTTACGTTTTACATACCAAACTTTAACCTAAGGATAAAATCTCTAATAAAGTATCTATACTAGAGTAAAATCATATACCGCTGGTTTCGGCCGAATAAGCTGCTATTCGTAGATAAGTAGTGTCACTGTCTCTGCCACTAATCACGGTCAACTCAACTGTCAGGTACGTATTATTCGAATAAATAAAAGAATATGCAGCGCTATTGGGCAAGTATACGACAAACTGACTTTACTTGGGTGCATTACGCATTCATTCAATTCATTCGTTCAAAGTCGCAGAGTAACTATGCAAGAGCAAGATAACGTGGTGAAACGAATTTGAAGTTAACCATCGCATAAATCGACAGAGTAAAGTTATACTGGTTTAGCTACTCTAGTGTAAACTGTGTTGGTGAAATCGGCCCTAACCTAACTAAAAAGTTTGACACTGCTGCCAACACAAATTATACAAATAGAGTATCATAAAAAATGTCATGATGTGTCACTACACTCATATCAAGTATCAACTCACACCAAACCATCAATATAGTAAAAGTTGTTAAAATTTTCAATACAAACCAAATTCAATAAATGCTTAAGTTTTATCTTTTTAGAGGGATTACTTTATAAGTACTATGACTAGAATATAACATCTATGATATTTCAACTAGACTTTAACCTGTATTTTATTATTGGGAAAGAGGAATCAGTTAAAATATATAGGTGGTTATATTAGTAAATGCTAACTGATTGAGATCATTGCTGAGTACTAAACAAAAAACGACATGCCTCCTGTTTAGTTTAAGATCAAGCGAGCATTTTTTAACGATCTCATGAAAAACACTCCCAGCACTGCTATGACAGCACTCCCCACAGTACCAACCAAGATTTTCTTCCTCCTCATGCTTTCATAATTCTCATCGAGACACTGAAAATATTGATTTGTATAAAAATTACTCAATAAATTTCAAGTTTTTCAAATTCCTTAGTAAGAAATTTTCTGTTGCTAAGTAACATTTTTGTTGAAAAAGACTACATATTTTAACAATTAATATTTACTCATAGAAGTCATTTTTGACTTCCCAAAGTAACATTATAAACAACTGCGCACATTACACCAACTCGACGTTATCTCAACTCTGACTCCAAGCGTTCCGTTTCGTTCATGGGTGAGCGGCGAGAAGTACATATCCTTTAAGTAAACGTTCGAAATTGACCTTGCACAACAAGATATAAATCTCATAATTGAATTTTAGTTCTATCAAATCTTTTAGTTTCAACAGTAACTAGTGGGAGTTGAGTGGGTCTTATGTGAGAAGTCCTTAACACTATTGTGGTACAATAGTGTTCTAATGTTACTTTCAACTGGCAAGTTAATAACAAATGATATTTACCTGAAACTTTGTTTGGAGAGAATTTTCCATTTTGGTAAGTGTTTTTGCGATTTCATCAAGTGTTGTCATTAAAATACTTGTCACAGGTTTATTACCAATAATAACATCTGGGTAACTCTTCCGCCTGAGCGCTAAGTTTATAGAAATCATACTTAAGTGAACTCGATGTATATGCTGATTTGAATCTCGAAGCAAATTAGCAATTTCTGTGAGATCGAGGTCTGAAGTAAGTTTTCTCCTGTAAAAATAATATTATAATGTATGGAATATTGTTATGAATTATTTGAAATTGTGCCATCAGGAGCTGCTAATTTGTTTACCTATTTAGTAGTTCTTCATACATAGGAAAGTTTTTTACTTCTTTAATCAAGCCAGCTCTGACGTTTTCATCATCTATACCAAGTCTTCTTAGATCATCATCAGTTAACTCCATTAATGTTTCTTGAGAAATGTTGCGGCTCCTGAAATTTGTTGGTCATATTTTATGAAACATCAACTTAAATTATGAGTTACAAGGTATAATTAGACTATCGACAAAAATTCAGTCATGTTTAACCGGCTTATAATATTATTTTATGTGAATCAATAACAGCTTAGCCTTGCTGCATAAAAAACTTACCTAAATATATCGATGTACTTTTCGCCATCCAAACATATTAGCAATGAATAAACGGATGCATCAAACGAACTAGGATCGATGTTTAGGGAGCCAGTGTAAGAGGGCGAAGGCGACAAAGCCATGGTAGTGGGTCGTCTCTTTCAATGTACTTTGAGCTTCAAATACACTAAAATGTCTGCGTAACGAAAGATTCCCCAGATATTAATGTTTGAATATACTCACTCGTTCTTACAAGAATGATTGATGTTATGATAGGGAAATTAGGAAAGCAGGAAAGGAATTCGATTGTATTTGTTTTGTCATTTGCGTTAAATCGATAGTTTTAAATATGTCAATGTCATTGTCAATGTCGTGCATACTCTGCACTGCACTGTGCACTCACTGTCATGTCACTCATGCTGTCATTGTCATTGTCACACGTTGTCATGGATGTATTATAGTAGGGACACGACATATTGTTCTATACGTACTACTACTACTACTACCTAATGAGGCCGAAAATCCGCCATGTTTACCGACCCAAATGTCATTGTCAGTCAGTTCAGCCGGTACTTGTCTTGTCAAAAAGTCGTGGTCAAAGTCAAATCAGCCACCTTTAACCATACACAGGTACGCTATAAATAACATTAAAATTATTGGTTATTGTTCATGTTTACGGGAAAGGAGATTTACATTATAATTAGCAAGGTTCTTATTATATCAGTTATAGTTCATGAGTAGTTGATGTCATGAGTTATAGGTCAGCAGTAAAGTGGCACGCATTTTTTGTTGACATGTCACTTCCATAGGTTTCATTCTTCCATGCACGTTGTCAATCACAGATTGGATCCTTGTATTCCTTGTTGTCTATGCCTGACTGCCTGTTGTGAATCAATGTCTATGAAACAAAAATATGTTAGTAAATAAAATAAAATAAACTGGTTAATCTGGTTATATTTCCATCACATGCCAATTAACTCAAGGTTTGTATGATATAAGACTTCCCCCTGCTTGATGATAGGGCCTTGCATAAAGTTTTTATTTATCTATTAAGATAAGAACCGCTCTCGATTCACTTGCGGCAACCTATTTGCAGTATGTACCTCTCTCGAAATTATTTTTAGATAGGATTCTATAATTTGCTTCATCTTTTTTTATTTGTGATTCAATAAAATTTCAGGCTGAATAAAATACATCAGTAAAAACCGTATGCAAGTCCGTTAGCCGTTAGGCATTGTCTGAGGTTAGTGGAAGCAAACACTCATCTGCTCTGCTACCATTACTCATTAATACTCTTATCTATTGCTGTCCCATTATTCTTTCACCATGATAAGGTTAAAGATATTGACAAACCTGTAAAATTAACCTATATATATTATGTATAGGTACTTACTTTATGGATCTCCATAAAATTGGGAATGTAGTGTGGGTTTTATTTGTTTCGTTTTTCCAAAATTAAAAGTCGTCTTTATGGTTCTTATAAATATTTATTTCCCAAGTTTATATTACCTATTAACTTATTAAGTAGGAATGTAAAACTACATTGAGCAACTAAAATTAACTTCAAATTACACTTTGCAAGTGTAAGTAAACAAGGTTCTAATAACATTTTAAATGCGTGTTTTTTGGAGTTTGCAAAAGTCACGATGACTAAGACGTACAGTTTCAGCTAGGTGCTTATTAAGACGAGTCTGTTATTAGACAACTTGGTGAAAGTTGCAATAGAATGCAATGATTTAAAGACCATACTAAATTGTGATAGCGTGCATTTGTCTAAACTGCAATGTCATTTCATAAATGATCTTCATGTATAGATTTAATTTGGAAATTTTATTTATTGTCTAATATTTGTAAATCATAATCCAGGCGTTAGATTGTCTACGATAGCTTTAATAGCTTGCCAAGTCTCCCGCGCAGTGGGGACGATTTGCGAGCCCGGCAGCAGAAACCCGTACGGCCCAAAGCCGTCCCGCAAATCTACGTGGTAGGAAAATTTAATCCCAGCTTTTGCTTTTGCCCAATCATGAGACATCCCTGTCGCTGGTTGCCGAATTTCGGCGGCCGTTCCGACCTGTAAGGAAAGCACATAAATATTCGTAGTACAATCACTAGAATTGTTGTTGAATGGATTGGACATTATCTTTTTAGAAGCTTTTGTTAGTGTGGGTCAAATCTTGTAAGGTAAATTTGACCCAGTTCTCAGTGTCCGATTGAGCCGAAATTTGGAATACGCCTTTAGTTCAGATGTCAATGCCATTTTCTGATAAGCATGACCGGATACTACGCCCAGGGTTGGCTCCAGGCAAGGGAACTTGTCAACGGTTAACAGTAAAATGACTAAATTTATTGCTTTTGCATTTAAAATTTACAGCATTATAAAAGCATTTTTTTTAGTAATTTTAACTTTTAATTTATTCTTTCTTCTCTCGTGGCCCTTAGTGTGATACGTGACGGTTACCATTTACCATTAGGAGGCTCGTCTGCTCGTTTGTCGAATGTAACTATTAAAAAAACTGTATTAATTATGTAGGTAATATTCTATTTTTTGTTTTAAAAGATGTGCTGAGGATTTTTTTTCGCCGCTTCTTCTTCTCTATTTCGTAGTACCTTCGCGAAATCAAAGTCAAGAATAAGTAAGTAAGAGAACGCATGAGTTGTTAAATTAGTGATAAGTATATTATAAATAAATGGTTTTGAATTGAATTTTGATATTAAAAAACCAAGCTTGTAAGTGTACATTTTCAAATACAGTTTCAGTAGGTATACCTGATATTTAGTTCCATAAAGATCAGCTAAAGCTGCGGTGGCGAGTTTGCCCATTTCGAGGAGCACTCCGTCGTCAGAGAATGGTGCAACCGCATGCGAGCTTGGCACCAGCCATGCCTGAGAATACGCGTGGAGCGATATGTACACCTGAACATAGAAAACATACATAATAATAATAATAAAAATTTATTTGGAACAAAATCATGGATTTGCAAAACATTCAACAATGATGCTGCATAAGTAAAAACTGTGTTGAAGTGATCCATTCTTCAGAGAGTTCCAGAGATGAAGAAACAATAGATTAAAGGTAAATAAGCAAGGGCCACTTAACAAGGTAACTTACCACGGTAATCTTACAAGTAGGTAGTTACGTTAACAAATTATGTAATAAAGCAAGTAAACCAAACTTAAGTGACTACAAAATAATTGTGTGGATACATGAAACATTAAGATAATAGAGGAAAATTATCTGACTACTACTGAATTTTTTTGTATAGCTACTCGTACTAACAAAGCATGGTGGTTTCCGGGTTCGATACCCGACCACAGATAACGGACAGATACTGATAAAATAAATGATTTGTTATCGGGTAGTAGGTACCTAATTGCTTCGTGAATTTCCCTTTTATTTTTTGTGATGTCACAATTTTATACGATCATGCTACTTTAGATGTAGCAAAGCCCAGCACAGAAGTAACAGGGTAAAGAAATATCCTGAAACGTCACGCATTTATCATAAATAAATGTCCTCAGACTTTTGAAACTACTAACAGTTGGCTTACAATAACTTTGGGAATTGGAGAACAGGATAGAGTTTTTATGGTATGGCTAATACGAGTAGGCACGGGTAACGCGGCTTATCTTTCTGATATGTACGAACAGCATGTTTTCCACAATCGAATTTATTACCTATGTTACTTAAACATTTTTTTCGTTGCTGTACGAGTAATTTCATATGGGTACATAATAAAGGGTGTTATCGTTGTTGAAAGTAGAAAATCCGTCGAAAGTAATGACGAGTGCACAAATACTGTATTTCGCCACAATTTCCCGCGCGATCTGCGGTGTGCGGTTTACCTCCGTTTTGAAAGAGTCACAAATTACTTAAATGTCGTCCATAAAATGTCTTTCATTTTTATACCATTCACTCAGTTTTCAAATTATGTATTTATCTGCTTCCAAACATCAGTATTAAGTTACGTCAGCGAATTAAGTAGGTAACATTGGACCGTAAACCTACTCATGGCCGTATACCTACACTAGGTTTCCCTGTGTCGTGGGTGCCATGGAAATCATACAGACAAGAACATACATCCAGACAGTGAACAGAAATTGAAACTCATCATTTAAATTTCCATCTCGCTGGGTATGGATCCGAGACCCTTGGAACGTCAGTCCGACTTGGCAAAAATTGCTTAATTCAGTAAAAATTTGCCTCACTTTGTAATCGAGTAGGCCCAGAGTACCTAAGGGTGAGTTCCATGACAATGTTTTTAGACTGGTTAATGAAGGGATTACTCGCCAACCCAAGTGTCGGATTTAACAATTGCTACCTATCGATAATTCTGAATCTTGAAAGCATTAAAAAATTATCCCTACTAACTGAATCCCTAATAACTGCCGCCGAATGTTGTTTAAGAGAAAAGCACATTCTAACAAGTTATAGGAAGAACATTACGAGAAAAGAAAGAGCAACCCCATCGATTAATAATATTGACACAAGCCTTCCGCGCCAGCCTATCATCGCATCGTCGTAGTCAAAGAGAACATTCTAGAAAAATCCTAATTCGTAGATAGCAACATTATTTTGCTGTGCAGTAAATCCCAAGTGAAATTGAATCCCGTCAGACAACTTAATGCTGTAGACATACAGTTGCGTTACTCACGTGGTGTTGAGTACAGTAAATGTTACAGTAATTAGAACGAATAACTAGGCGTTTATCACAGCGTGTGCTCCGTACCATCGCCCATTACCGGGTTACTAGCTCATCACCGTAAACTTATAATAATTAGGAATAATGACGTTGACGAGATTATTTATGTTACCATATGAAATGAAAATTGCTCATTTGAAATTCTAAGTTGTGTAAGCATACATTGAATTTATTCAAAGAGTTCTTAGTTTTTATGGCCCACATTTATTTACTATTCAAATTATGATATAGAAAAGTTTTTACAAACTTTTAGTATAACGAAGCTATGCTCTTGTGCGTCGGGTCGGGATTTATTATAATATGCCTATCTTTAATCTCTTATACTTTATCACTACGCACTGCACGTCGAAATGTAGCCTATAAGGAGGTAATTATAGACGGTTTTCCTAGAAGGCAGTTTCGCCGTGGATATTTCTACCGTGAAACTATTTTAACTAGCGTTTCTCTCGAAAGGATGTGACTTCCAAGCGACCCGCTACGTTTAAAGTATCAAACACCAACCGACATTGAATATGAGTCATGTCGTATTATTAGAGGCTGGTATGTATGTGATAAAGTTTACTATACTATATATATATACTATATACTATTTATACTTATAATTGACTTACTCAGAAATCCTAAAACGAGAAAGTTAGCAGCCAGGAAAGCAATATTAAATTTTATTAGTTTGTAAATAAACCTCAATAAGCTTTCAAATTGAACCTAAACTCGGTATATTACATATAGGTACAATAGTATAGGTAGGTACTTACCTACTACCTTACCTTTTACCTCTAGATAGCCCCTCTGCTCCTTTGTACACCAATAATATAAAGAATCTCAAATATACTTTACCTTTATCTGGCCTTTGCGTTCAGTCAAGAAGTTAGAAACAGCTCGTGTTTCCGGTTCACTGAATGGGTGTGGTCCAGCGTAGTTCTCGGAGCAGGGGTCGCGCGAGGAGTCCTTTTCACCCCAATGATAATCCCAGTTGCGATCCGCGTCTACTCCAACACAGTCCGTTTGACCCCAGTTCCACGGTAACCTGTATAAATATTGAATTAGACTGTCGAACTGTCTTAACACACTTCAACAAAGTAGGAAATTATGTTGAGTTACTTTTTTATGTTGTGTTTCAAAGTTATTACTTTTCTGTTTGAAGACAGTACAGCCAGTAAGTATTCTAGATAGATCGTCCCTAGGAACAAACGAGGAGACGTATGGTGAGGATCTGATGAGGTCACAATAGAAAGTAAGTCCTGACTGTACGCTAGCTGTGTTTCAAGATATTTTTAGTTTACTTATTTGATTCATTTCTTGATAAATAATTGTCGTGTTAAATTACTCCCAAACTCTATTTTGTTTTGGAACTGAAGATACTCGATAGACATGCCAATAACATTGTGTACATATTCTAATAAATCTGATAATAGGAAGTCATTTCAACGATATGAATTAACAATATAAATACTCGTCTGTACTTCTATGTCTATAGTACTACCTGAACATGTAACTAATGTTCTGCAACTATTTATTGATTCTTGAAGATAAATTGAAATTGCTTTTGTTTTAAATTGCGGTTAACTGGTTAGGTACTGCATTTTATGCTAGGTTAGGTACTATATTAGTGACTTTATATTATTTAAATTTTTAAAGTAACGTTTCAATATAAGTTTAGGAGAACTCGAATCTGCTTAGACAATTTAGGCACCTACATAAAAGTTGCTTCAGAAGGAAGGTTATAAACAAAATATAGTACTTACTTACAAAAATAAACAGTTTTCTGTTAAGGAGGAACTTAGGTACAACTACGGAAGAATATTTTTGTGTAAATATTAATTTTACTTGGACTTTCTCGGTACTTTTACGGTAAGATAAAAAGGCATCCGGTTTTAACAGTTAAATATGTTATGAACCTAAAAACACATACCTACCTACATACCTATATATTTCTACAGATAACATGTCACTAAGTTTGTACTGTTTTACATTTATCTTGGTATCAAGTCTGAGAAGCCTAGTAAAATAGATTAAATTAAACCGAGAATAAATTAAGCCTAGAAAGAAAGATTTCGACTCCGTAACCTAGTTTGTAGTCTACTACTACCACTACCCACACCCTACCTATCCTACCACAGGGTCACTAGTTCACTACCCTACCTGCAAAGCGAGGGATCCCGGGTTCGATTCCTGACCGGGGCAAATGTTTATGTGAAAGATGTTTGTTCTCGAGTCGTGGGTGTTAGTGATATGTTATTCGTGGTATGAGTGTGTTAACGTTTAAGTATTATACTTAAATCCTAAACTTACCATATTCGTAAAATAAATGGTGTTATTAATTTAGAAAATACATAGTTACATTTTAATGAAAGTTATTAAAATTTATAACAAACTGACAGTTAAGAGATGCAATCAAAGTATGCGTTCTATGCTACACCAGTAAGTGGAGACGGAGCAAACAGCGTCATTGGTGGTTAGATTGGTTGGCCATCGAATTCCCGACCTAACCCGCACTCGGGATCTTACGATTGGTATCTACTAAGTAGGATAATAAGGTAGCTTTGTGTAGACATATTTTTAACAGGAATCATAAAACCAACTTGTTCAGTACTAACAGTTACTTCTTAGAATTAGTATAACTTACCAGCCTGTGTAATAATCATCGGAGTTATCGGAAGTACGTGAACGAGTTTTCCGCCATAGACGGTCGTGTGTGTGCGAATGTTCGTAGCCGTCCGGGTTCAGAACGGGTAGAATGTAGAAATCGGCCATTTTAAGCATTTCGAGGTCCGGACCTGATGAGCAATAGCAATAATATAAGGTTTATTGTTAACATTTCTGCAAGCAGCTCTTGGTTGACGAATAAGACTTAGATAAGTATAAAATTTAAAGTGAGTGAATAATTGGTGACCGAAGAATGAATAAAAATAAAGCCTTTTTCATAATAGAGGAACTAGAGGAAGTAAACAAATATAATCATGCCATCCTGTAGGAACACTTTGGGACTAATGTGATGTGACATTTTACTTTACACTGGTAGGTAAACTATGTTACAACACTTTGTGAATTGTGATATTTTTATGAAAAAAATACGACAACGACATAATTATAACGTTATTGTCCGGTACCACGCGACTTCAGAGTGATTTAATTTTATTATAGTTATTTTGATTTAAACGTAATTTATAATTATGTTTTTAAAACAAAGGCAAATAATGTTTTTAAGAATTCATGAAGATGAAAACTACAGTTTGCTTCAAAGCTATGTATTTTTTAACACGCTTATCTTTAATACTCATCATCCGATTCAATTTATAATATTTCCATGTTTTCTATAAGTGACATACAGGCAATTATCATTGCCCCTGAACATGTCAACGTCTGCTCGAAATAATTACATTCGCGATGGTATGAAAGAAAGCAGATAACCTTTGTCTTGTTACACATAAAAAGACTAAAATAATACTTTCCTAGTGGCACCGGTATACGGTTTCTAAGGAGACATTATCTGCACCGACAGAGCGTGGTGAATTATGTAAATTTATAGATAACGTTATGGCTAGTCGTTATAAATACATTACATATAAACCAAAATGTATTTAATAATTTTAATTATAAAATAAATAGCAGGGACGGTTCAAACAGAGGGCGTTGAAAGTATTTAGATTAAATTTGGCGCTCGAGTAGTTTATAACGGGTAGTTTATGGTAAGTATAATTTAGTATTTCTTTTAAAGGAGATAATTCATATTTTGACTGATATTGTGACTGCTTGAAATTACTACGAACTGTAACTACATTTCTCTATTATAGAGCAAGTGATATGACGGATGCCACAATACATATACTCGTATCTATTTCTTTTCTATAATTAGAACTCTTGTTTGCACACCATAACATAAAAGCACATTTACTTAGTATGGGTTTTCCTATCATTTAACTTGCTTGTTAAAGTAGGTAGTATCTAAAATATACTTGATTCAAAGACAATTAATCATAATTATTGATATTAACCGATTTTTCTGAGATTGTAAAAAAATACCTAAAACTATTCCACTTACTTTCAACAAGCGTATGCAATATCCAGGACGCGACAGCTGGTGATATCCACTCACGCGCGTGTATCCCTCCTTCAAGCCACACAGCAGGTTTGGCATAGCTTCGAAGCTTCCACTTCTTCTTTGGACCTTTGTTGATACTGACCAATTGTGTTTCGTTTGTTGGCAATGACACCTGTAACGAGCTTTTTAAGTAAAGTTCAAGTACCTAATTACCTACGTTTGCGCCTGATCTAAGATCTAGATAAGAATTAGAATATCTTTATCATCACTAGTATATCCTATATATCCTTCAAAATAAATGATGCCACATAGGTCTAAATTAAACTCATTAAGATCTGGAAATTACCTTCACAGCTACTAATGGAAGTCCTTCAGAAGAACGACCAAGTGGCAGCAATTCAACAACATCAGAGTACGAATGTTGCAAGTATTCTAAATATCGCAAAATATCCGCATAGCGGTGATACCGCCGCCATGTCATGGGATGCCCACGTAATTGCTCCAGCTCCAGTCTTTGTTTCTTTGAAAGCCGGGGATTCTCGTACGATATGGCTTTCTACAAAAATTAGCAAAAGGTTGAAATTTGTTTTGTACTGCCCTTTACCCAAATCAAATCTATCAATGTAGAGATATGTAATATCTACAAATGAGACTTACTTGCAAGTCCCAGATAATTACATCGAAATCTATCTTATAGGATTTCAAATGTTCTTTAACATCTACTAACAGATCAGGCGGGACTAGAATATCTGTGGAGCCGTTGAGGGAAGGAGGGGTCCACCACATTAATCCGGAACCCTCCCCGTCTTCTTGGAGTTCTAGCAAAGCACGAATTTTCCACTGCCCATCAGGGTACGCCCTCAGAAGCTGATAACTTTTATAATTTTTCCTTGCCATCTTTTTCGGTGTTTTCTTATCTAAAATCGCCATAAAATAATATCTTAAATAGGCATAAATACTAAAAACAAAATTATTTACAAAATTACTTATACATTAATTTATCAACTTATATAGGCTTTGATTAACAATATTATTTGAGATAAATACGCAGGCAGGTATTAAAATTCTTGATTGCAATAGAAAACAAAAGTAAAAATACTTACCTATTCAAAATTAAGTTGAATGTGTTTTAATAGTCATCTTAATTTTGTAGATTAAAATAAAAGTTGGGAATTGTCGTTCGTAAAACAGAAAAATATTACTGACTTGGAGTACTCGTAGAGTCGGTGACGTCATTCTCTTCTGTTTCGAGCAAGGCTTGGAACCAATTGTTGGTGGAAGTCGTAGGCGGAATGGGTGTCGTTGTGGTAGTGGTGGTCGACGTCTTAGGTTCAGGGTCGTCAAACCAGCTTTCGCCAAACCACGAAGACTTCGAATTCATGAACCAGTTGTACACTTTTGTGAAAAACCCTGCAAATACACACGACGTATAATATCGAATCTAAATACCTATTTTCCTTTCTTCTTATATGCATTCCTCATTCGTTCAGTGCACATCCACATTATTGAAGTCATTATTTAAAAAGCCGAAAAGCATCTCTGGTATTTGTGTAGTAATGTGTTTGGGGTCACGACTTGCGAACAGTCTTTGATGATTTTGCAGTGGAATCTTCCATAGATATTTTTTGTGTTCGGGCATTTTTGTGTCACTAGCCCATACAAAAGCAGCAGTTAATATTGTGTTGAACGTAACACAAAAGTAACGAGGCGTTCGTTCATAAAAACGTTTGAATAAACGCTTAAAACACACTGATATCCCCGCATCCTATTTCGGATCCCTAGTTCCCTGTGCGGGTGGGTGGCATGGACAACACAAATAAGCCATCAGTAACGTCCACGACCCAAGTAAATTAGAGACGAGAATTAGAACTATCCCAGGTTACCCCCCAGGTCCCCACGCTTAGCAGGCACAGTCACTTTCAACTAAGCAGATGTGTTGACTGAGAATTGACATTCGCCTGGATGTAACCCATTAGATTTCAGGTTTTATCATAATTTTGGCCTGATTTGGGTTCCTTGGGGCAGTAAACATCTGAAATTTGGATTCGCTAATCTACTGATCCACAACGGAGAAGCATGGTGTAGTACGTTCTAGAATCTAGACTTTCTTAATAAAAAGGTAAGATCCTTGTCTACCGTTGGCTGGTCATAACCAAATGCGTAATAAAAATAATAGTACGCGTTGCTTTTTTAAGTTTTTGTAACCATAATTGACTAAAACCACGAGTAATTTAAACACCTGACACAGTTAGCACGTCGACAATCGTTCCGTGTGGCATATGAAGAGAATGTAACGAGATTTTTATGTGTTATAATGTTAGAAAAGAAGCTGGGAAAATCTTATTATGCTAACTGGGTACCTGAAGGACCGTTAAATGTGCTTTTTATTCGTACGGTAGGTATTTGGTATAGAA